>OZ022489.1:3540613-4740613 GCA_963989405.1 Trypoxylon attenuatum | reverse complement strand
ATCGTTGATTGTCTAAATGTTAGCGATACTATTTAAGTTCTTTAGAAAAACGTTAACGTTTAAAGATAACTTCTTTCACCTTGGCGAGGTTCCCGTGAGAGTGTCACACACCAAAACGAATGTCACATCAAGGAGGCGAGATCTGAATTGTCATGTTCATATTTATAAGTCAGTTGCTATTTTCGATTATAGATTATGTTTTGATTTCTCAGATACTTTGTTTGTTTCAAATTGTGAAAATTAATTGTTTCAGATGGAAATGCATGCCAATCCAAATACAACTTCGCCCACGAAGAACTCTATGGGCAGCGATTCCACTCTCAAGGAACCGCTCGCGTAAGTAAATGACTTTTGCAAAAAAAAAAAAAAAAAAAGAAAAAGACAAATATTCCTGAGTTTGAGCATATTACATTAATCGGTTCAATTTTATCAGTGAAATTCTGAAAATTACGGTTCAAATAGATAACGTTAATGTCGGTGGAGCAAGACAGCGGAAATGTAATTTGCGTAAAGAATTGTAAACTAACATAGACAGAATGTTACTAAGATTACGGGAAAAAATTGCGACATATACGATGCGTTTTTGAAAAAAGTAAAAGTAGAACTAAAAATGACCTGAAACCTTGACAAGCGATAATATCTTTTAATATTGCCATATTTTTCAGTTTTAAGCTATTACGAGGCAAATGACTTTAATGTATACAGCGATAACTCAAAGTGCAATGTATCGTTTATATAATTACGACAAGGAAATTAAAAATGTTAAGACTCTTTAAAAAAAGAGAAACTATCAAGCATATTAGAATTATAAATAGAACTATGATAAATGGCCTGCTGTTCGAACAGCCGCATCTAACAAGGAAAGTACGAAATATTTCGCTCGAACAAAAGAAGGCCGTCCGAGCCACCCGTGACGGGGGGTTCACCTTGAAAGTTTCACGAACGACGGGTTTAGAATTCTTGCAATAAAGACTGGATTAGATTGTTACTTTCACTGCTTCGTTATTGTATGCATGTTGCAATGTCCGCTAATTTGTCTTGTTGACATATGCAAGGTTCTCCTTATTAAATTCCCCCTTTATCAGAAACAAAAATTTCTTATTTTTTTTCCTTCTTCTTCTTCTTCTTCTTCTTGCGAATATCGCATTAAGATTCGAAGAATCTGAAAGTTTGCAATGAGTGATGTAATTCTATATAAGTGTAACCATTTAACATCAGAGGTGATAGTATGTACTTGGGGAGAATTCGCGAGGTCTTCCGAAATTTAGTTTGTCATCTACATCAATTTCTTGCCAGCCTTGACACATAATGCGAAAGTATATGATGAGAGTATGGCGATACGTTATTGAAACGCAACGTCTGTCGCAAATATGTAGATCCACGATACTGCCGCGTACGTAGGTGAGTCGGAGAAGTCTTGGGTCAGGTATAACATATATGGAGCAGCGCGTGTAACTGGTTTATGAAAAAGATTTGTGTAATTCTATATAGATGCGAACCTGTGGCCGCATTTCTCGTCGTAACCGGAGCTCTCGTTCCTCGAACAAAAAGTCATTAGATAATTGAAAGTGTCATTGACATTGTTCGCACAATTATAAGATCCAGCCATTTGTAAAGTTATATCGTAAGAAATGTTTTTTTCTTTCTTTCAGTAATGGAGGAACATACGGAGCATTTCAATCGAAGGATCCTATCCTTTCGATGGAAAAGGGCAGCGAAGCCAGAGGAGGAGATGACGAGCATGGAATCACCGTTCATCATCCTACCTCGTAAGTATCATAAACGAGATTCATTCCCCAATTCAAAGTGCACGAAGGTCACGTTTCTTACCGCATCACATGGATCTCGATAAGTAATTCGTGAAATTAAATACAGATACAATTCACATCACATTTCTTCGTGGAAGTAAATTTTCG
Source organism: Trypoxylon attenuatum (assembly GCA_963989405.1). Lineage (NCBI taxonomy): Eukaryota > Metazoa > Arthropoda > Insecta > Hymenoptera > Crabronidae > Trypoxylon > Trypoxylon attenuatum. The sequence continues at coordinate 4,738,697 of OZ022489.1, read as the reverse complement.
AATGACGAAACAGTGATTATAGTGATTTAAGTAATCCTAGATTTTTCTAATCTACCCAAAACACACAAATACTACAATATGTACTCGAGCCAAGTGTTTGATGAAATTCATGCTGATAAGGTTGATATACTTTGTCTTGGACAAAAATTTTCCACGTTACTGTTCATAATGTTAAGTATGAGAATCTTCGACATGAGAAATATCGATAAAAAGTAGTTAATACTAACGCGCAATAGTATGTTACCAAGGTCATCTATTTATATGCGTATCCGCTTTATCTGAATTCTTAGAGATTCGAAAATTGGTTGGCTTCTCTATTATCGCATTTTTGTTAGCAGTATTCGCTTAATATGCATGTTTGTACATAAACTTCTTTCATAGTCAGTATGTGTTAAAGCAAGCTACTTTATCATTCTTCTTGAATTTGCGCCACGCGCAACATACTAATTTGAGCCGCATAAATATGGGGTTCGCAGCAATTGCTTCCAGGATTTATGCAATTAGGCAAGCTAAGGGATTCGTAATAACAAGGAGCGAAGAGAAGTCATAAGTGCGTTCACACTTATTTTGCATTCGTCCTCTTAATAATAAATAATTAGAGCTTCTGTCATGTAAGGTGCCTTTCGCACGTAGGTTTATTGCAAGGTCACAAATTGATTGAGAATCACGCAACACGCAGCGCAATTTTTATCGGATTAATTATTGTAACGATCGGATGGATTAAATAGGATTAAGTATCATTAAGACGACTGCAAGATATGCATATTAGGCCAGACATCGAAGTTAGGTAGAGGGGCAAACCAGACGATACGAGTGATTCCTACGAGTATGCTATCAGCACAATCTCACACGCGTCTTTAGAACGAGTCACTAGAAATCCATTCGTATATCACGTTTTCAATGCAATTATATATACCCTTGTTTTTATTACTTAATCCAACTTTGCTACTCTTCTCCTTTGCCACTGCTCTAGACTATTAGCCAACGATCTTTCGCACGTACATAGTTTTTCTCAATTCTTTTTCAAAGACGCAGTTAAATTATCTAATGTAATCAGATCTTGAGTGGGTCTTCTTTTCGTAGTACTTCAACTGTAACGGTATAATTTGCGTGATACTTATCTTTCTCCCGTTCTACGTCCTATACGGGTATCATTATCCCTGTTCTGGCGAGGTTGGTGTCTTTATTGCAAGCGGAAGGCTTAGGTTTGATTTATTCCTTCCTTTTCTGCGATCAGAATAATATACATACACTGTTATGCTATTGAAAGAGCCGGGAAACAATAAAGGCAAGCGCCAGTCTTCCTTGATTGACAATAATTTTCTGCATTGAATAACAAGTGTGATATTCCATTTATTAGTTTGTGGTATTGCATGTTACTTGCGATTAATGGTCTTTTTATTTAATCGATTCCGCGAAAGATGACGATGGATTTTCCATTCGCGATTGTTTCGCTTAAACACTGATGGAAATCGCACTACTAATTGTAATCACGTATACTTATCAACACATATATATATATATATATTGACAGAAAGAGAGGATATATATGCATCAGCAAGGTTTGGACTTCACCTACGTCGCATACCGACAAGGAGAAATCTGAAAATAAATAGTTTGGCATAGACACTCATTGGTCCACGTAATGTCCATATTTAACTCTGCGTTTAACGAATTCTCACTCTTACGAAATATTGAATGGGCCTCGTGTAATTAAGACGTTGTTCTCCGTGAAGACGATGAACAATACAGCCACGGTTGGCTTTCGAAACGATAACGAGAAAAGCCACGTAGTCTTATTTCACCCGACGCTGTCTGCAAAATATAAATCTCACATCTTTGTCAGACTTATTGAAATTAGAGATAAGATCATTATGAGGTTATTTTACGCTTCATAATAGACGGGAATCGTGCCAAGAAGTTTATAAATGAATCTAGATTTTATTATTAATCATTTAGCTTCGTTCCACTTACAATTGATAGTGTCAATCTTTTGATACAATGCGCGCATACCACTTGAGAAAATAGATCATACAAACGATATTCTACAGAGTCATATATGGGTAAAGCTTAAACGAATCTACGAATCCACGTGTGTCTACCAGAAAAAACACTCAACATCATTATTGTCAGTGTTATACTTGTACACTTGGGACGGACTAGAAACACGCGAAAATAAAAACCATTGGCGTCGTTTCAAGTTGGGGCACCCAACATTCGAGTCGAACGATCATGCCTAAACTACTTTTTATTTTACCTTTACATGTAGAAGTGAGAATATCGGTTTCATGTAGTACGTTTATTTCTGCGCCAGTTGCATTTACTTCCGGGTATCATATATTCGGCACGATATTTCATCATTCTATACACTCGTGAGATTTTCACATATGCTAGTGGCATTTTAGATTAATTGTTCAATTAGAATTTTGCTTAACAACACAAACGTATATATCGTTTGTGTATAAGAGAATATTACGCGATGGTCTTTGGAAGCGCGTTTCCGAATCCGGTCGCCCGGTTCACCAGTCGGTGGTTTTAAATTAGCTCACGCTACGGCTCACGGAATGCATGGGAAATCCAGTAGGGGCTAGCACTGTTTTTATAGTTCACACACACCAAAATGAGACTCTAATTTACTTGTACAGGCTCAATTAAATATTTCGGTCAATTTTCACAATTGTTCCTAATTAACTGTCGCCCCTCCCCTCATTCACAAGCGTACTAGAAACCCTGAGTTATTTCTTCAACCATTTTTACTCTTTACGATCACTGAGAAATCACGAGGTTGACAGTTTTTGACAAATGTGGTTGCTAACTTCTTATCATTGCTCATCGCGATGTATCAAGAAATTATATCGCATCGTGTACGCAGTTTCTGCTGTCTGTGTTTGCGAAAACATCAATTAATTTTTCACCGTTATAATGTAAAATAATAATAAACATCCAATGTTTGTTTTTACAGATATTTTGAAACGATGATGCACTTGTTTAAGGGCAATGTTGGTTCGGGTATATTTGCATTGGGAGATGGTTTCAAACACGCTGGATTGTTACTCGCACCACCACTCACAATTTTCTTGGGTGTCATTTGTGTTCACGCTCAACATATATTGGTACGTATATAACAGATCGATGTTGTTATTATCCAAGTATCGTATGATATTTCATAGCGCTTCAATTCCCTTTCGTTTTTCATGCAGGCGATAAATTTAGATTTCTGCTATTGTCGCGAACCGATATGTATATACATATATATATATATACATATATATACATACGTTAAGTCTATTCTTCTTTATGTAATAGCAAGGTCGAGAAGGATGATAATAGTATTGTAATATGTAAACCATAACTCTCGAGTTCGCACCAAAAATTAGTATATTCTATGTAATTACAGGTTAAATGTAATGAGGAAGTAACACGACGGCTTGGGGATGTACACGCTACAACGGGATTCGCTGGTACCGTGGAATTGTGTTTCGCAACTGGACCCCTTGCGATACGGAAATACTCAGTATTCATGAGGTGCTTAGATATACGGAATAAAATACTTTTGCATTCCTTTACTTATCTTTGTGATTACTGCGCTGCCAGTTGTATTTATTACCAGACTGCGGGCTTTAACTTCAATTCCGAGTAACTTGACACAGAAACTAATAATATATGCTGATACTGTAATGCTCGGAATTGTAGTAGTCTGATAATAATTTAAAATTATTCACCAGTGAGGGGTCGTAACTTTCGCAATTTTTTCACCACTTCGTTCATCTCATTCTTCAATTATCTTTATAATTTTTTCTTCTTTTTAATACTTTACGTTCAGTTTAAGTTTTCCCCAATGTCATTTTCATGATTTATATTTCGTTGCTGATTTTGTTCCAGAAAATTGGTTAATCTCTTTTTATGTGTCACGCAACTCGGATTCTGCTGCGTGTATTTCGTTTTCATTTCCACCAATATGCAGCAGGTGAGAAAGATCATTTCATTTTCAGGGGAATCCGAGGATTCTTAATTTTGGAAACGTTTTAAATATTAATTTCAAGAGTTCCTATTCTCTCGATTATTATTTATCGTATATTATTATGATTGTGATAAAATTTCTCTACTTGACCATAGGTCCTGAACGCGTTCGGTTTCGAAATGGACGTCCATCAACACATGGCTGTGATCCTGATTCCCATTCTACTGAGCACGTGGATCAGGAATCTCAAGTACCTGGTGCCAGTATCCTCAGTGGCGAATTTTCTGGTTATTGCTGGATACATCGCCACAATGTACATAATGTCACACGATTTACCGCCGATCAGTGAGAGGCGATATGTCGCCGCATGGCATGATGTGCCTCTGTTCTTCGGAACTGTGATATATTCTTTCGAAGGTATTACTCTGGTAAGCAATTATTAATCGATACACTTTTAATTACCGTTACGTTATAAGTATTCAAAGTTTTTCTATCTAATGCTCTCTTAATGTCCTCAGGTATTGCCGTTGAAAAACGAAATGAAGAAACCAAGAAATTTTAATAGACCACTTGGTGTTCTCAATGTTGGAATGGTCATCGTCGGCGCGATGTTCGTGGCCATGGGTTTTGTCTCGTATCTAAAATATGGCGACGCAGTCGCTGGTTCAGTAACATTGAATCTTGAATCTGGCCAAATGTGAGTATATAGAGTTATTTAATATTGCTTTTTTTTTTTCATCTCGCGGAATATTAGTTCTTGTTAATTCGTCACTCTTCATCCCGAATTTTTCATGTCAGTAAGATCCAATTGCCCGCGAGTTACGTCAAATATATTTAATTGAGTATTTCAATGAATCTGTTATTCGATAACGATAAGCTCCAATTTTGGGCATATGGTGAAGACTGAATGTTTTAATTGATTGGTTGTAACAGAAGAAATGTATCGGCATTACTATAGTAGGTTCTTATGCGATCAGGTGAAGAATTGCACATACGTTGCAATACGTTTTGCATGAAAAAAACGCGCTGCTGTCAGCGTAGTAAAAAAAACTTCTGTCACACAAAAACTTAATGAAAATAGCAAGAAAAATAAAAAGCACAAGAGAAATTATGAACTCTTTGTAATGTACTTTTTTGTTACATACGAAGGGTGGACGGAAAATACATCGGCCCGCAATCAAGGTTTCTACCTCTCTAGATTTACTTGATGTGGAGTGTTTTCGGGATACTAATCGCTCGAAATAGACTTTTACAATTAGAAATTTGAACTAAAACATTAAATCATTAAACTTGGTATTTTGCTGCATGCTGACAGACTCGTGCATGTAACAATAGTTAGCCTCGAAGGGATACTTTCATCGTGGGGTAGATAGTTTGAATGATGTCTAAAGAACGTTGGGAAGAGTCATTTAAGAATTTCAATTATATTTACAGTTTACCGCAGTGTATAAAGGTGGCTATCTCGTTAAGCATATTGCTTACATATGCGCTGCAGTTTTACGTGCCAATTGCCATAATGTGGCCAGCAGTCGTCACACGGTTTGGACCGTTTAAGTTTCCAGTACTTGCCGAGACTGTCTTTCGTTCTGCATTGTGTTTAGTCACATGTGAGTATTGGGCGTGACTTTTTTCAAAGAAGTATCAACATTGCAATAAAAACTTCACGTATAACTTTGCACCAATCTTTGTGTTACAGTTATCTTGGCAGAGGCTATACCTGAATTAGGTTTGTTCATATCTCTAGTCGGTGCAGTAAGTAGTACCGCTCTCGCATTGATATTCCCCCCAATCATCGAGATGGTCGTTTGCTGGCACAACACGTCATTGGGATTCTTTACAATCGCAAAGGACGTCTCGATCGTCTTGATCGGCTTATTGGGTTTCGCAACAGGAACATACGAAAGTATCACTGCGATCATTCGAGCATTCAGCACGAAAACTTAAAGTTCGATCGTTGTACAAATTATTGTTACTTTTATTAGCATATGCGCGGGATTAATCGTCCATGACATCCGAGCGAATTAAATACGGTAGACGACGATTCATCGAGAAAAGCCGACAAACCTGACGCAATTTATTTATTATGTACCAGATACCTTGATAAGTAAAGCTGACTTTGGACAATTATTATATTATCAAATGTTTTGCGATATTTCGAGTTTGATGGTAGCTCGAAGATTCATTTCTCGACATATTCTTCTTTTTCAAAGTTTCTTTTTATTCACTGAACAGAATTGAAAATTTCTTAAATTCGCGCTCAAATAGTTTACCGTAATATTTCAAAAATAGTGTGTAAACACTATATTCCTCTTGAATTACTATGATTTTATAAATCTGAATCGAAAGATATGGGAGTGTCTCTTGACACGATTCATACTACAAAAATGTCCATCGGCTGCTAGTTGCGTCCTGTGTTACGGTGCAAAACTGAAAGTCCCATTTAGTAGATTAGTTAGAAACGTAAGTCGTAAGTGGCGTAAAAATTTCTTCCTGTGGCTCTATCGTCAATCATATAATTTGTACATGTTTTGCTATGTAAACAAAAAAAAGAAAGAATACCTGGAAAATTCCCAGCTGCTTCCGAAACTTCCATAGAGCGTAGTCTGATTCAGCAATCACGAGATACGTGACATAAAAGACAAGCAATTAGCTACTTTTAAGTGTACATGTAAGTTATCGTACATCAGTGAATCACCGAATCATAAAGCGACGTTTTGCATCGTGAGGATATACGGATTGTTGCATTCGATAATATATGAAAGATAACGAGAAATCCAAGTTATGTAAATCGCGAAATTCAGCAACACTGTATTATAAATGTATAATTTTACGACGGCTTTCTGCCCTGATTATTGATGTATTAGATAGTGTTAATGAGCTGACTCAATTTGTATTATTATATTGAATATTTTTCACGAAGAGAAAAAAAAACAAATTGCAATACTATTGTTGCAGTAGAGTTTCCTAGGCAATAGAACTTGCAACCATCCCAGATTGTAATAAATTCATCTAAGATTAGAGTTAATGTAAATCGTATCCAGCTGTTACCAGACTACGTGTACCGAAGTAATACTGATTCTGATTAGTGTGAGATATAGTTTTGAAGCTTGTGAAACCCGCAATATCGGAGGCCTTATAACACCGAAAGTGATACGCAGATCAGCTTGTTACAGATTTCATATTATCCTGATTTAATTGTACGTTTTATTTATTTTTCTTCGATACTTTTGCGTGTACGTATACGTAATACGAAAGTTGAGAAAAAACGAATGTAGTGAGAAAGCGAGATTTTGATTGTAATATTACCGTTAACAAAAACGGGACTATTACTTTAATAATGAACTTTTTATATATACATATCTATACATAGTTGTAGCGATGCATTGAAGATGTGGCGTAAGCCAAGTTGTTATAAATGAAAAAAGAAAAGGACAAAAAAAAAGAAAACAAGACAGAAAGAGAGAGAGAGTCAATAGAAGTTGTAAAACTTCGATACCCACGTCAAAAAATAACTAACAATTTCTACGATTCGTTTATGTGCCTTGCTGTAAAATTGACATATATCTATATATATATGTATACATATATATTTACGATTCCATGGTGAATTGTACCAAAGTAGATTTTTTCGACATTCGATACCAGCGGGGCTTTTTTTATACAAGTGAGATGCGATATGTCAATTTCGATAGGACAGTACAAATTATTGTATTATCAACACCGCAGTACAAATTCTCTCAGGGAGACTTTAGACGTAGATACATATACGGTTTTCCTTCTAGGTCTATAACAGCATGTAAAGAGATATACATACATATATCAATCATATTTTTCTTCTGCACGGTGAGAAGATGCAAACGAATGAGGTTGAATAAATATGGGTGGTGTAATGTTCTGTTTATTCCTATATACCATGTAGTTCAGGATCGTCGATTCAAACTTTTTCAGCTATGAATGGAAATTGGCAGTTTTTTTGTTTTCAATATTCTGAACTTGGTTCCGCTGATTCTTCCTTTTCGAGCCACTCGAACGTTCGTCCGAGAATTTGACAATCGCTATTTAAATCTGTCAATATTTTCGCAAAATGGATTGGTTAAAATACAAAGAGGTATACGATTTTTTGGATAGTAGGAAGTTATTGCAAAACGGGGTTTTTTTTTGGAAAATTTGAAGAAAATACGTGAAAATTCGCAAACTCTGATGCTCGGTATTTTGTAAAGAAAATTGCAATCTGCAAAATGATCATTTAACCTTCCCTTAATTTTACGTGATGAACATAATGTCTAAATTTTAAGAAAATCCCTGACATTCTGCAAAATGAACGATTGGTTTGACGTGGAATGACCGTCACTCAATTGTACCTTTTCAGATGGAGCAGATGAATGTTTTCCATTCCGATGTTCTGCTACCATTGATTCGAATCTTAAAAACGTATGAAATCAATAAATCCGTTTTAAGTCCGGATGAATTTTGCATTCTATTGTTTGCGAGTACAAGTTCGACGAATAATTTCAAATTCGATTACGAGACTTTTGGATGTAATCTTGAGGACTTGAGAAATCTCGAAGTAGGTAAAAGTCCTTTAATTTCATGCAGATAATTGTTAGATATATGGTATACGCAGGAAAAAAATATTGATTATTTTGAAGGTACCACCATCGCCAGTACAAAATGTTATAGTTGATCTTTTTATGAATATCACTCGTTTCGAGACTATATTGAAAACTCTGAGTGAGGATTTTTCAGTGAAACGACATTATCGCCGGCGACCTGACTTTCAAGAAATTATCGGTAAGTGCTTAAAAGCCATATTGAATCAGAAATGAAGGATGTATGAGTTTCCACTGCAATTAACAGCTGTCCACTAAAAGCAGCATATCTTATTTCAGTTCTGATTTACGTCATCGTCTATAGAATTTTCGCGATATCATTCAGTGATTCGACGGATTGTTTTCATCAGTTTGGAATGAATAAAGTACACTCCCTCGTATCATATCTTCTTCAGACTGATACCATAACGTTAGTACACAAAACGGGATGTTTGAACTTTGATGAGGATTTTGTCGAGCAACGACTAGTCTTGCCATTTTTAGACGCAGTTTCGCGTTTAAAAGTATATATTAACGATACGCATAATAAGGGGGGATTATGTGTGTAATTAATTTCTTTCCGACATAATTTTCATTATTATTAGGAGTTTGACAACTTTTTGAGACAGGAGAAAAAAATATTACGAGGTATTGGGAGACATGTAACTATACCTTTGTTAATGAATGTTTTAAAGAGACCGAAGAAATTGCCGAAAGCACCACCACCAAGTCCAGCAGTGAGTTTGGATACATATTAGGTCGTGGATCCAAGTTGAAACAGAATTTTCATCACTGATTGGTTGATATTTGTATAGGAACAATTATAGCAGTTTTAAATTCTACTATAACAGTTTAAACTATTTTTCTATATACCAGCATATAATAGATTTTTCGCACAGTTTGACTAAAATGTAGATCAATGATTTTGGTCTTGAGTTTAAGACTACTTAATAGATTCAGATTAAAATAATACTAGAAATTAATGAAAAAGAGTAGTTATGAGACTCATCTTTTTAAGGTTCCTACATGGGGTAGAATTTTAAGTTGCACCACTTCGCCAGTGAGGTTTCGAGGACAATGTACATATGCAAAGCCATCGATCGATGAAAAACTTGCTTCGATCTATGCTGCAAACAAAATGAAAGCACAAAATTTACTTAACGAATCCAATAAGAATGCACCAAGTTGCTGGAATCGAAAGCCAAAAGATTTGGTGAAAGATGAAACTGAGAAGGAAACTAAACGCGTTGTAAAACCGCCTCCTTCTTTCAAGGTAATTATACGATAATTGTTATAAGCTACATAATTGTTTCTAGATGTTTTGTTCCGTTAGACCGTGGAAATAAAACCGACTACGGCCTCAATTCTGCGGGAATGTGCTCGTATAATAAGCGACGAAACAAAAGGGGCGGAAAAGTAATTTTCACATTCTTCGTTAATTCGTAGACCTTGCAAAATCATTGTATATAAAACAAGAATTTATGATTAGTAGTGATGTACGATAATCATGCATACCTCAGATTTAAAGTATTAGCGGAAGGAGGTCGCGACCCATCTTTGATTCTAAAGTTAGAAGAGCAAACGCGTCAACAGCAACGCGACGAAGATATTAAGAAAATGCAGGAAAGATATCTTTCCGCACTCTTGATTCGCGAAGGTGCCTTTATCGCTAAAGAATCGTTATTGAATAACACAAAATTGCGAGCAGCTAATGTGCGAAACGAAGTACGTTTATCCTTTTTAATTTAAATAAATTAAAAGAATCGACACTCGGTACGTGTCTCTTATAGAGACGAAAACTATATGATCGGTTAGAGAGATGGAGAAAAAATCATGCCAAAGAAGTTGTAGCAATAGTTGAAAGGTGTCGTCAAATGAAACAAGCTTCGCGTGATGCTCAGAATTACATGATTCATAAGAAACGCCAAAAAGGTGATACTGATCCTAGACCAAACATTTATCAAATATTCCAGAACCTTCGTCACTATCTTTAATTTAACATTTACATAATATTATATTGTATTAAATGTATAATTATAAAAATGAGGTGCTGAGATATCGTTGGAATCCAAACAACTCAAGACATTACTAGCTAAACAGAGAGAAGAAGATACGCAGCGAAAGATTCAACTTATTCAAGAAATTCGAACGATTCAATCACTTCGGCCATCGACCGTGAAAGATTTTGATCCCACCGAATCCAGTGGTTTAGGTCTTCTCGGCGAAATGTCTTTGGTGGAGGTCTCTGCAATTTTCAAAATCGATTTCAATATACATATAGCGAACAGTGAAAAAGAACGAAAAATAATTCTATCTGATTATAGCTTCGAGAAAGACTATTTTGGATGAAATTGAGAATGACTGAAGACGTCGAGCACCGAAGAAGCAAAATACGCGCGGGACGTGAAAAGCAGAAAACATTTGTAAGGGAAACGCAAAAAGCATTGGAGAAATATAAGATGAAGAAAGAGCGATATAGGTTTGAATAAAACAATATTTTCTAGTTTAAAAATAGTTTTATTATCTTACAAAAGAATAAAGTGTAAAAAATGAATTGATTTGTATATTTTCAAATCTATTCATGATACCATTTGTTTCCTCAGACAAACTACCTTCCAACAAAAAGTTGGTCAGTGTTCGAGCATTGCTTCACCAGAAATTGAGCTCTTACGAAAGAAGTGGCGTGAAAAGGGTACCTCGCGGCTAGAGAAGTGAAAGGGAAGAATCTTGATCAAGTTAACCACTTTACGATATAATCACTCATGGGATAATGATAAGATTGATATGATTAAAATATACATTTATTTGGCAAGGAATGTCATAGTGTTTCAATTCTCTCCTCATAATATCGATAACTTTATCGATAAAATTCGATTCACTTATTGTAATCTCTTATTCTAGATTCTCGCCACGCGAAATTAACATACATCATTTTTTTCATCTTAATACTGACGTATGGAAAATTTAATAGAGACGTACGAATTATGTAATCTCTAACTTTTTGTCGCTAATCATATTGAGCGTTTTTCATCTATCGCATAGAAATTACTACCTGAGACAGTATATTATGCTCAGTTGACTATATCGCGACTAACTTATAATTTAGTCGGTCGGATGACCGAGACTGATAGCCTGTTTCATATTTTCTCTATTCATCTATGTTGCGCATCGCGATAAATTGTTGTAACGTAACGTTACATGCGAGTACATGATACGCGATTAATTGAAATTTGCATACGTTACGAGTAAGAGAGATTTTTAAGAAAAACCGATAACTATAAGTACAAAGTTCCATTATCCTCTGAACTCTATAACTACTGAGTCCTATTATGTTTCATGATAATTTCAAACATAATGACTTGCCATTTTCATATCTATCTTGCTCTAGGTACATATGTATGTTAGTTCCCCCCTCTTGCTTTAGTATCTCAAACTTCAAACATCTACGTGTGTGTTTGCGATACTCTTCATGCGGATGAGATGTAGGACGTTTCAACAATCAGGAATTACTTCAATTGTTCACATTTCATTCCGCATTATCTTTGCTAATGAACCTCGCAGAACTTACAACTCCATTTATCGATATAACGATGTAATTAGTAAGTATACATGATTAGTATGAGACACTTGATAAGAAAATCACTTTGTTTCATTCACTCAATTCCATGACTGGCATAAAAGATGTATTTATACGATATTATATTCAAGGGCTTACAATATCAATAGAAACGTTTGCTTATAGTTAATACGATAAGTATCTCTCTAATCCAGTCCGAATATACGTTTTATAATTAATCCTTAGAGCTTTTAATTCCACAGAGAAAACAATGAGGTAAAAGGAGAATGATTTGCGTTTAACAATTTTCAAACTGCAATTTCGAGGGAAGTATTATTGTGCAGTCGAAGAAAATTGATAAACTTGAAGTTTCATTTAGCATACTCATGGTGCGAGATGTTGTAAAAATGAAATGCAATTGACATACCTATTGTTCGGTACAATTGACTAACAGTTTTCGTAGAGTAGTGGAATCTTAGCTGGACAATCTCATTCGTCATTCAGTAGATACTATCGAGAGGGGGAATCACGGTTATATAGTTAACAAGGACTGTTGTAGTATCTCACATTAGAGACCGGTTCAGTTTCTTCACGTGTCTTCAGTCGCCGATTGCTCCTATTGTCACTGTTGTTATCGTCACAAGTGTTATCGTCACAGTGACTTTTGTGACATTTGATTTTCGCATAAAGGCAGTTAATTTTCATAGCTATTCGAAATGAATGGGAATTCAGTTATCGTGAATGTATGGATTTTTTTTATTAGTACAATATTGTGTTTTGTGTATCAAAATGATATACCGGGATACATCAACAAGTTGGGTTTGTTTATAGGGAAAAGGACCATGTTCGGTGGAAGAGAATATACTGAGAGGAAAGATACAATCGTTCAACACGTCGTATAGCAGTATTGGTCAATTATTAGTGGACAGTATGAAAAAGGTGCCGGAAAAGTTTGGACAGGTCTGTAACCGTCTTAATTTGAAACCTTGTTTAATTTGGGAAGGAAACAAACTATAGTTTGTGCGTGTTAATTCTAATAGAATCAGTAATGTTTATTAAAATCTAGTGTTATATACAAATCCTTGTCGCATGTATTGATCATATCAAGACTATTGAACCTTATTCTTTAAGTTTAACTCGCTAAAAATTATTTTACTAAAGTTTGCAATAGTTAATCACTCGAAAAGAAATTCTGAATTACCTTTAAAAAACTTGACTTTTAGATCGATGCAATCACCGATAAACAGGAAACTTTTAGGGAAATGTTGGATCGCACGATAAAATGTGCGCTTTGGATGAAAAAACAAGGTATCCAGTGCGGTGATGTAGTATCTCTTTGCTCGCATAATCATATGGATACTTTTGTTCCATTTGTGGCTGCAACTTGTATTGGTGCAATTTTCAATCCGTGGGATCATGAAATGAATCTACGTAAGTCAGATTACAGCATATATACCTTACCTACCAATTATATGTTAGATAACGCGTTTGCGTGACATTTAAGATCATATCCTTGAAAAAGATAGAATGGAATTTTAGAAACGGGAAATTGGATTAGTTAATGAATAATTACTCGTATTAGCTTCATTTTACCAACATTAAAACTACATATTATTCTTGTTCTGGTTTATACATTCTATAAATACATAATTACTTTAAACGTTTATTTAACTAATTTTCAGAATCAGCCAGACATTTTGCAAAACTCTCACAGCCAAAAATATTATTTGCCAATACGTCTGCGGTTAATGTGGCTTTAGAGGCATTTAAGGCTGAAAATTTATCAACAAAAGTAGTGGTTTTTGGTGACCATCCTTCTACAATCCCTTTTTCTAACATTTTAAAGGGACATAGTAATGAAGAGATTGAAAGTTTCGAATGCGCAAGAATTAAAAATCCACGCACGACTGCTGTAATTTTGTTCACGTCTGCGACAACTGGTCCACCAAAAGGAGTAGAATTATCAAATTATTCTCTTATTTGCCATTTGACGACTAATGGAGCATTTAACTTATCGGAGAAGGCTCCGCTTTGGTTCTCATCGATGTATTGGATCAGTGGTGTTCTACTTACCGCTCAAAGTATTGTTTCTGGCGCGAGAAGAATTGTTTGTGCGGATTTTGAGGAAGAGAACACATGCAAGTTAATTGAAAAGTTTCAGGTATATTTAACTTAAGTTACAGTATCGCAACTTTTTAAACAAATTAATTAAAAAAATTAAAGTAAATTTTTCTCTTTTAGGCTTCATGGCTATTTTTGGGCACAAGCATGGCAAATAGATTAACTAAATCAGGTTACTTATCCCGTTACGATCTTTCATGTTTAAAATGCATTTTTACGGGTGGTGCTGTTTTGAAGCGCGATGCAGAGGAAGAATTGCGAAAATATGTTCCTAAAACGCAGGTTCTCCAAGGTTATGGTAAGATAAAGAAAAAAAGAGAAACTTGCTACACGACGTATAACAATATTTTATAATATTGCAGTTTAAAAGATTTTTTTTGAATCTCTGCCGATTATTAGGTATGACTGAAGCTGGTGGTGTAGTTTGCACTCAATCGCCAGAATCAACGAGTGGTTCGTGTGGTAAGTCAGCACCTAACGTTCAGATAAAAATTATTGATGTTGACACTGGAAAAGCCTTAGGACCGAATGAATCGGGTGAGATTTGTATAAAAACTCCAACGCTCTTCAATGGTTATTACAAGAATCCCAAAGTCACTAAGGAGACAATCGATGCCGATGGTAATTATTACATTTAAAAACGCACAAAATGTTATATCGATACAACTTCTGTCAATATTACGTAACATATATTACATATTTCCATTAGGTTGGCTGCATAGCGGTGATCTAGCTTATTACAACGAGAAAGAAGAGGTTTTTATCGTTGATCGATTGAAGGATATTATAAAATATCGGGGACATCAAGTTTCACCGGGACAAATTGAAAATATTCTCTATACTCATCCAGCTGTTCTCGAAGCTGCAGTAGTTAGTATTCCACATCCTACGGACGATGAGCATCCGGTGGCTGTTGTTCGACTAATACCTGGATCAAAGGTACCCAACAGCAATCAATCTAAATACTTATACGAACACAAGTTGATTTACGATTTAAAGTAAATGAGATTAATGAATTTTTCATAATTTCAGGTAACTGCACAAGAATTAATCGATTTAGCAGAGCGAAACTTGATGGATCACGAACGGCTTCGTGGCGGTGTACGATTCTTCGAGTCTTTTCCGTACACGGCCTCTGGAAAAATTGCACGAAGAAAACTAAGAGAAGCTGTGAGATCAACCATCAAATGTTAAGAAGTTTTCTCGCAAATTAATTATTTATTGCAGTTAATATTCTATGGCTTTTTCTGTAGTGTGTATTTTTTACTCTTTCGTATTACTATTCGTGTGATAATATTTTTTCTTAGTATGTAATAATAGTTATATTTAGTATCTACAGATATAGCATGCTGTGCATGTGCGAAAATATGACAAGCGGGGTGGCAACCCTTTTATGGATAAAATAGAGTAGTTTAATCTTGCGTAGAAATTTGTAGAAAATTGAATTTTTGCAAAAATTTCAATTTTCTTTTTTTAAAAAGTAATGGTAATTATATTATACAATTGAGTATTTAATTCTTGCAACTAGTCGTGTTCTGGTAGACGCTCTACGTGATCTCGATCACACTGATAGAAATCATACGTATCTTGATTTCTACAAACGTATTAATTCACGCTTAAATCAAGTACAATTAATTTAAGGCACATTGTTAGTTCTAGTTGTAACTAATATATTTAGTTTTACACCAAGGGACAGGGACTTTTTAGTTCAAAATGAAATTTTAAGGCGCTTGGGAATTAGGTAAATCGATTGATTACTGTTCTACGTGAAGGTATTTAAAAACAGGATAATTAGAAAACTAGTAAATTTTATTATATTTGTAACAAAGTTGCATGACAAAGAGGAATAAAGAGACGAAGTTGACAATCGTTGACCTCTGATTTTTTCTATACAAATTACAAATATAGTAGCTTAGTTGGGATATCCGAATTCTTTGGCAGATTTGAACATGGCAACAAGGGCGTCCAAAGTTTCCTCTCCAGTTGGGATGATTTGATCCGGTGGCAGTATGAAACCATGACGACCTTGATCGCGCAATTCGAAGACATAAGCGAGTGGCTTATGGAAGGTACCCTTTACCCAGTCAATTGTGTTTCCAGTGGCGATATCTGAAAATATTTTTTAATACAATAATCAACACTTTCAATTAATTACTTCATCCTTGAATTATAGCAACTAGAAAATATTAAGTACGTACAAATTGTCTCAGCGATGTTGCCAACTCTGTATTGGGTTCCGTATCGGCTGGAAAGTGCTTGAATCGCCTTTCTTCCCATTTGCAACTAAACATAATAAAAATGATTAATTTATTAATATTGGTATTATCAAAAATCTGAATAATTAAAAGATCATAAAAATTCCAATCAAATACGATTTCCTATTGTCATCTATTTACAATTTATTTTTGTTATTGAATAGAATCTCGAAATTGCACAACTCCGATAAGATATAAGATCAGAAGATACGAATCTCGATGGGTATTTAAGAATGCAGCGTTCGTCAGACTTATCGCTGCACGTTACTCAACTTACAGATTCGTCGTAGTTCTCCAAATGCTGGCGCGTGTGTCCATAGGGGAAGAGTAACAGTTGGGAGTAACTGTGGAAGGCAATATAAGCGTAGAATTTATCAGAAATTGACTTGATGTACTCGGACATGGTCTTAGTCTCTAGATCTGAGAATGGAGCAGGTCCAGCATATGTGTCCATGCAGGGTATGCTACTAGCTCCACCGGCTGCAAATAAATAATTATTTTGAATAAACTATTCTGAAATTCGAAGAAAATCCAATTTCCACTCGATTAAAAATGAGACTTACTGTTCCATCTGTAGCCCCAGTTCCTGTTCGGGTCAGTACCAAAGCACCGTCTTGTATACGGAGTACGTGTCTTTCTCCACAGACGATCCTACAAATCCATTAATTCAAATATTTATACTTATAAAATTGTCTCATAATCATATTTTGTAAACAACGCGTAAACCGAAGAAATACTCACGCTGGTATGAGTGTAGACGAAACCGTCAGGGTTGAAATTGGGGAAGATGTACCAGTTGTGAGATTCAGCGAGGTTCCTTACATCAGCATTGTTGCTAGACAGCAATTGGGTAGCAATGTAGAGTACAGTGGCTGGAGAGATCCATTCTCTGGCGTGAATACCACCCTCGATGAAGATACCAGGATTGTTGGCATTGAAGGTAATTTTGATGCCCTTAATATCGCGACCCTCGTACGTTCTGCCACCGACTACTACCTCAACTTTATCGGGATAAGTAGCTGCTAATTCGTCCAAGTACGCGTAGATTTCTTCGAGAGTATGGTACGCGGTGAAACTGAACGCATTGGATGCCAACTTTGAGGGGGCATTCTCGTTGTCAATCAAAGTCTGGACATCGTTGATGTAAGTTTCGTAAGCAATCTTAGCACCATTCATGATATCCTCGAATTCAGGAAGTTTATGGGGGGCAACCATAACATCAACCGGGGCATTGACAACACTAGGCTCTTTCCAGAAGGAGAACTGTAACAAGAATTACAATAAAATACAATACCATTATTACACTTGTGTGCGATGTGTCAATGTTAATTACGTAAGTATGATTTTTCGCATAGATTCCCTGTCGTTTTTGACAATTCTTTTTCAACAACAAGATTATTCTTGTTCACAATGAGACTAACTAACAGCTTGGCGTTTTTCTTTGTTTTTAGTTTATATATTCTGAAGAGGTTTCAACATTCGTGAATCGAAACGTCGATAAATATTTTGTAGAATAAGAAGAAATTTCGCATTTTTGTTGGATCGTTGTAATGACTTCATCAAATTTGAATTTACCCAGCGATTCTATTCAAAGACTTAATAATAAAATATAATTTCAGTTCAAAATTTTTAGTCAGACAAATATTTTTTTTTTTTTTTTTAATTTATTTCTATAACTTATTATGTCCGTGATAGATTAATTTAATTCAAATCAGTACTTACTCCATCCGAAACAGTTTGTATTTCGCGTAATGTGGTAAGTTGAGCCGCTGTGGCAGGGGTGGCCCGGAAGACCTTATAGTTGTTAAAGGAGGCTTTTTCCGCTGCTGCGAAAGCAGCGAGCGACAGGAGAACTACAGCCTTCCACATGACTTCTGTAACAATGAATAACAGTCTCTTAACGCTCTGCTATATAAAGGCCCCTTACAATCTGCTATCTGCTTCATCGAATTAAAACTCAATTAACTGGAAGTGATTCTACTCGAACGCATATTTTTCTAATCAGAGACAGATTCCCTCTAATACCTCAGTTGCGTAAAGCAATCAATTTCTATCACATATACCTTAATAACGCTATTGTTTCCAATACGACGAACTACTTTAAGTAAATTTATGTTTAGATTATTTTGAGAATGTTTGCCAATGGTGTCAAAAACTAGCTGTTGATACACTTTACCCACCTTAGTTACCGTAACACTTGTGAGTATCAACTGCCTCTCGTACCCCATATTTAAACTGTATACCTGCACACGGCACCACACATGTTCTTCTGAAAAATCTCCGAGGCATCAATCAAAAATCAATGTTGATCAATTAGGAGGAACTTTTCATCGGTTTTACCAAACTCTTATCGATTCGACAAGGAGTCAGTACTCTTTTTTTTATCACTCTCATCTTTCCCAATCCGTCGCATGGCTCTTGTCAAAGTTGCACAATCAGTCAAGTAACAGCTTTTCGTTGCAACTTAGGTTTAGGAATTTTATAATCTACTCGAAAACTTAGTAAAAATGTCGAATTAGGTTCCTGTTTATTATCCCGTTGCCATATCTTTTTGATTTAATCGTAAAATTATAAATTTTAATTCAACTATAGTATATCTATATGATACACCTTGTGCATTTTGCAAGGTGCATGGATTTACTTCCAAGTACACAATGGAATAATATCTTCATTTTTATCAACATCGTGAGGAAATTTGTTCCTCGAAAATAAATTACTCAACAATTGTCACGCAGTAGTTTCTTTTAGGTTTTGTCAGCGACGTTCTATTGTTAGTACGAAGGTAGATTGTATCGAAGAATTAACCAGTAACGGAGGCGCTTGTTTTAATAGGTAAACATTATTAGTACCATTCAAAAGATCATTTATTTTCTTATCACTAACATATTGCTTAAATAAACATCAATTATTTGACATGTCTGGTGGTGTGTCATTCCCTTAAATATTATACATACACGATCGAGTACTATATATATATGTCACGTGATAATACATGTTGAATCAATTTGTCATGTTTGATGAGCATCATCGCAATCGTGAACTCGTCGTTTCAGGAATCTTTAGACATTCAATGTCGGAATTATTGTGCCAGTGCCATAACCGAATTTAGCAGCTTCTTGGAACATTGCAACTAAAGAATCCAGAGTTTCTTCTGCTGTTGGT
The DNA here is from genome assembly GCA_963989405.1 of Trypoxylon attenuatum. Classification (NCBI taxonomy): domain Eukaryota; kingdom Metazoa; phylum Arthropoda; class Insecta; order Hymenoptera; family Crabronidae; genus Trypoxylon; species Trypoxylon attenuatum. The sequence continues at coordinate 4,719,053 of OZ022489.1, read as the reverse complement.
ATAATTTGTGAAGCTGGTAAAATAAAACCGTATCGTCCTTTATCTCGAAGCTCGTAAGTGTAAGTTAAAGGAACTTTATAAGTTCCTCGTACCCAGTCCATCGAACCACCAGATGCAACATCTACAAGAATATAATTTATAATATATTAAAATTATTGTCTTAAACTAAACTGATCATAAGAACTGGAATTCATTCGAAAATTTTGAATCTTCTTAACGTCTAGTATAATGTAACTATTATGAATGGATATTTTGCAGTTTAATCCACTGATGAGTGGAATTCTCGAAAATGATCGTTTTTAATAAATTTTTCCGTTCGTTAAAATATACAATCATTGCACAGCTGTTTAACTTACATATAACGTCAACGATATTTCCAACTTTATATTGGGTGCCATATTTCTTAGAAAGCTCAATTATCGAGTAATTCCCAATTTGTAAGAGGTCATTATAGTTTTGGACTCTTTCGTTACTGTGTCCATACGGGATTAAGAGTAGCTGGCTATAACTGTGGAATGCTATATAAGCAAATAATTTGTCATGAATGCTAGCTATGTATTCGGACATAGTTCTTGTCTCTGTTTCTGAGAAAGGTTTATCTCCAGGATATATTTCACTGCATGGATTGGAACTTGTGCCACCCTCTGAAATAATAATAATCATAATACATTAACGATCTTAATATCTTCTCAATAAAATTGCAAGGTCAATCACCTCATAATTGTCTTTTAAATACCGAGTGATGTTTCCTAATGAAAAGAGTGAATAATTTACGTTTAAAATGTAATATTAAAAACAAAATAAGAATTATCAAAATTGATTTCGCTAGTGTTTTCAATTGCTTCACTTATCATTATATTTTCAACAAATATTATTATTTTTAGTAATCATTGTCTAGAATAAGTTGTTTCGGTTAATCACACCTGACTTGACAATTATCTGATTCTGATTGTTTTCTTACGTGCAATGTCTATCGTACTTTTTCATCAGGAATACTAATTGAAGTATCCACGATAGCGGATAAAAATAAATTATGCTACGAGAAAAGTACATCTCGTCAGACATATTCACAACAGATGTTAATACATTGATGAGAATGTGCTTTCCACGATAAGAGAATATGTAGTTAACGACCGACATGTGTTATGTAATATGAAGTGAATGTTATGAATCGAAGCTCGAAATTAAATGTAAACTTTGGTTCGATATCTAATTATAAATATCTTTCGATACAAAACGACACGAGTCAGGCGCGAGTTATTATACCTGCCCAGTGGAAGTTCCAGTTCCTGTTTGGATCGGCACCCACGCATCCTCTTCTAGTTGGTCGACGGGTTTTTCGCCACAGGCGATTCTAAAGCAGTCAAAATTCAAGTTAAATTATAATAAACTATATAATTTCACAAACAAATTATATTGTCTATATTCCTCAATAAAATAATTCATTTCTTACAATATATTTACAATTAAACAAATTGTTTGTGCTATTTTATTTCTAGTTTTTATTTGCACTGTTATAAATGATTCAGATTGATCGGATTGGGAATTTCCTTGTTGATAGCAACTAAACGCTCGCTTATATAATAATTAATCTGTCTTCGAGTTTATCGAGCTTATCGTATTATTTTTTTCAATAATCTTATGCAGTTTATCAAAGTGGAAGCTATTCTCAATAAAAGTATACTTTACTCACCACTGTATGCGTATACTCGTAACCATCAGGATTGAAAACCGGAAAGATATACCAGTCGTAAGATTCTGCCATATATCGTACACGAGAATCATCGCTAAGTAATAATTCATTGAGAATATATGTTACAGTGGCTGGTGATATCCATTCTCTTGCGTGTATTCCTCCTTCAATAAAAATACCAGGATTTCCATCTTTGAAAGAAAGTTTGACACCCTTGATGCTTCGACCTTGATACGAACTTCCCCCGATCAGTGGTTTCACAATTTTCGGATGTTGAGTAGCTAAATCGTCCAAGTAGCGATAAATCTTCGAAAGTGAAAAGTAAGAAAAATTGGAATAAGATTATTTAATAATGTAACATGATTATTTATTAAAGCGATTGAATGAAGATATTTGATGAAGAGTAATCACCACGTCGAGTCGATGATATCCCAGCCAATCTAGATTTCCTCGTACGTTGGCACGTGGATTTTCATCGTCTATATACTTCTGTACATTGTCCATCATTAATTGAGGCTCCAATTGTGAGGTATTTGCCAATTGCATAAATTCCTCTAATTTCTGGGGAGAAATCATGACATCCGCCGAATTGTTTATACTGGGTCGTCCCCAGAAATGATATCCATCCTCGTTTTGTACACTTTGGAGAATCTCTAACCCTTTGGTATCAGGCACAAAGACACTGAACAATCTATAATCGTCGTATCGCACCTTGTCACTCGCGGTGCTTATTCCAATTAACGCAAACAACCACAAGAAATTCATCTTCATCGTGAAATTCTTTTTCTTTAAAAATTCTAGAGAACTCGTTTCTTTTAATTACATCGATCTAAGTAATTTGATGAATTTTAATATATTATAAATATCGAAATATGCATCGCCTTTAAAATTTCGTTTCACTTATTTGCGAATCGACGAACCGAACTATCTCAAGTGCGATTTATTCCTGCGCTGCAGAGAGGAGTCAAAGTTTTAACTGAGAAAGCGAAGTAACGCAGTAAAAGACGAAACCGGAAGATCTACAGGTTACTGGTTTCAGCAAATGTCCAGTTGGTCCGAATGCCTGCAACTGGTCTTGTTGTTCCGCGGTCGAGGTCCCCCGAAGCTTTATATAGGCGACGCATCGGCGGGAGGTAAAAAATCACGAGTACGTGAGATAGGTGTTAAAAAAAAAAAAAAAAAAAAAATAGAAGGTAGGACGGCAACTAGCCAACGATTTGTATGCACGATGGGCCACAGGAACTCGTACGCGAGGTTGCGGGTTAGCCATGGTCGAAGACCTCGGGTGCACCGTGCTCACGAGATCACGAAGAAGTTGGACGAGGCCGTGACGACTATACACGCCCAGTAGATTACATCCTTTGCGCGATAGAAGCGATTTTAAACAGGCTAGGTAATTGTGTTCGTCCGGTTGCCAATTTATTCCTTCATTATGGTTATCTCACTTCGCTCCCTTAACGAGGACTCATTCTTTTAAAGCGAAGAAATTGACCTTGGGATAGTTAAAAATATATACATCGAAAGGACATATATATATAATTCTCTGGATACTTCTATTTAGGGAGAATAGATCACTGATCAGTTATAATGAAGATAACCATTTACGTAAATGAGTATCTTACTTTTTTATTTGGGTCAGAAAAATTATAAATCGATGGGAAATGGCTGGAGGAAAAGTACAGTGAGTTTATTATTTTATAAGTTGTAAGGTGCTGTTACAATTATTCCAGTTAGTTTTGAATAGTTTGATCGCGAAACAATGTTGAATGGTTCCGCTGTGATCCTGAGTTTCCGATCAGCAGTGATTGTACTAAAAATTCTTGGGCAACATCTTGTGCTTGAAACTGGTACTGTGAGTCTTGGTCAAAGACCTCACATGCGTAACTTGAAGATTTTCTTGAGATATCAAAACGTGCTTGCATCCGGTGGAGATGCATGCTGATTCCAGCATCAACTATCATCGTACGTTTGACTACTCGTAAGCCAAAGTCGTAATTTCTTTAATGCAAATTTTCATGACGTAATACAATACGGGAGTTATCAACCACTTTTGATAAAACTAACGTGAATCACATACAAATTATGCTCCAAAATGCTTAAATTTTGGATCAATATGCCGAAAAGATAAGACAAATGACCAAATGGAATATTATCTTGAAACGTGTAAGGATTCCACAAAATTAATCTGAATTACTATTTTATTCATTGTTCTTTCTTAGATTCTTTCTCGTGTAACTTATTTTATGTTACATTTGAATATATCAAGAATTTTAATTGTATTATTACGAACTATACATCTACATACTTATATTCGAATCTTATGAATTGTTTGTAACAAGATTCTGAATAATTACATTGTCATCAGTATCATCAGTTCAAAATCAAGAAACCGGACCGTTCGGTTCAGAATTCTCCCGTTAGATGGTAGTGCATGCGAAATCGAGTTTCACAAAAGCAGCTGTAGGTATTATAAAACTTGTGCTCGTCGCCCTCTAGTTTCGTTTCTGAAAGATATTACGCGTCATATATGGTCACTGTGACACAAGTAAGTCACACGACCAGTCAGCATAGGATTCACATACAATATGCGGATATGTGTTTATAACATCTGATCCGATTGTGATCCGCCAGTCTACGCAACGCACGTATTCGCGTTTTCTATTTCACGTATCTTTGAGTGCGCGATAAGTGTGGAATCGCGTTTTTTACAAACAGTTTTGAAGTCAATGTACAATTTGGTGTGATTTTCATTGGTTCGCACAAAAACATGGTTATATTTAGCAGATGACGAGTGATCGTCTTGGAGTACGGAACACTGCCACTCCCCCACCTATAGTATTAATAGATTGTCGTTTCGTTTATTTTGATTGAGAAACGCCAGAATAATGGAGGATATTTTCCAATGGTGCCGTGAAGGAAATGCTATGCAAGTGAGAGTTTGGCTGGATGACACCGAACATGACATGAATCAAGGGTAAATAAGCGTGATCTCCTTTTTTGGAAGTCAGCCGGTCGATGGATCGGGATCTTGTGGTTTTCTCGCGTTCGCGTAATCAGTATTATTACGCAAACCGTGATGCTCGATGATATCATAACATTTTAGCTTGCTGCTTTTGTATTAATATTTTAACACCTGTTGATTATTGCTGTCATGTATGTATGTACTAATAAAGAAATGATTAAAAAACACGCCGTCTATTCTGTATTCTGACGAATTATACGTCATACCAGTTTTTATCTGCACAGAAATAAATATTCGTTTAATAACTTATAACTAGACACCGAATTTTTATGCGAATATGAATTTTTCAAACATTTGAAATTGTGTTTTCAATAATCATTTTTAATTTGTAATTTGTTTTAATGAATTTATAGTCATTATGATTCACTGTTCTATGTATAGTGATGATCATGGGTTCAGTCCATTGCACTGGTGCTGCAAAGAAGGACATTTAAAATTGGCTGAGTTACTTGTTAGCAGAGGGGCACGTATTAATGCCACTAATAGAGGAGACGATACTCCTCTTCATCTTGCTGCAGCGCATGGACGTAAAGAGATAGTTCAATTGGTAAAAGAATTTAATACACTATTTTTACTCGCTTCAATTAGTTTCGATTGGAGCAAGCTCGTTATATAAATCTGATTTTCCTGTTGTATACGTATAGTTCAATTACATTTTACAGTTACTCAGAAATCGAGCAGACGTAAATGTTACCAACGAACATGGAAATACTGCGTTACATTATGCATGTTTTTGGGGCGATCAAGCTGTCGCCGAAGAATTGGTGGCAGCCGGAGCACTCGTTTCCATTGCTAACAAAGATGGGGACACGCCATTGGACAAAGCCAGGGGTCCCCTAGCTAAAAGGTTGCACGGTGTGTATAACGTTACGCGCTTATCAAATAAGTTACAAACTTTCAAATAACGATTCTCATCCTGTTTATAGATCTTGCGTTAGAATACGGTCAAGACCTGAAAAAGATTCAATTCAAGGATCAAAGCTGGTTGGGTTTAAAAACTCGAAGTCGTAAGTTTCGATTCTTATTCAATAACATATAGATTTGTAGCACACGATTCTACTACAAATATATTTTTAATTAGGCGATGCAACACTGTCAAGGCACAAAGGTATCAATATGTCAGATTTGGCTTTACACACGCATTTAGCCAGCACTCCAAGCGGAGAAACTTGGCGTGGTCGATGGCAAAATAATGATATCGTTGTAAAAATTCTTAACATTCGCGAGTGTACTGCTCGTATCTCACGAGACTTTAACGAAGAGTTCCCAAAGTTAAGAATATTTTCACATCCAAATGTTCTTCCTGTACTCGGTTGTGTTAATCAACCACCGCAACTCGCAACTGTCTCTCAATATATGCCACGGGGTAGTTTGCATCGATTATTGCATGGCGGGACCGGTGTTGTCGTTGATACAGCTCGAGCGTTAAGATTGGCTTTAGACGTTGCTAGAGCAATGGCATTTCTTCATGGACTCGAACGACAGAATCGTTGCAGATTCCACCTTAACAGCAAACACATTATGGTACTTAAATATTTTATTACTATCACGATACATCTATTCTAAGAAATTCAGCAATATCTACGCAATGTTCAATTTTGAATCGTCAGATCGATGAGGATCTTACAGCACGAGTAAACATGGCAGACTCAAAGTTCTCATTTCAAGAAGTGGGTCGAATTTATGAACCTGCGTGGATGTCACCAGAGGCATTGAGTAAACGCGCGTCGGAGATTAATCTCGAAGCTAGCGATATGTGGAGTTTTGCCGTTCTGTTGTGGGAATTAGCTACGAGGGAGGTACCGTTCGCTGACTTATCGCCAATGGAATGTGGCATGAAGGTGGGTGTCGAGATTATTCTAATTAATACAATTTCTTATTGATCGTATATGGTATATTCGTATTCCTTTAGATTGCACTTGAGGATTTGCGCGTAAGTATACCACCGGGAATATCGCCACATCTTGCTAAATTAATCAGAATTTGCATGAATGAAGATCCTGGGAAGCGTCCATCGTTCGATATGGTTGTTCCGATCCTTGATAAAATGAAACGTTAATGCACGATATATATTATATATTCTGTCTTTATAACGTTTATAATGGCACAGGAAGGAAGAAGGTATCGATTCATTCCTAATACAACATACAAATTTAACACGACGAACAATGAATCTCTACATTACCCCAGATAGTGCCTCGAACAAATTTATTCAAACGTATTTTTGTATTATTGTATGTTAAAAAGCACACAATGTACCTCGGAAGCGTTATTCCGTAATGTTGTGTTCATCGGCGAGTTAATTGTTACTGATTATACCTAATGTATCTGTACCTATGTTGTTTATAATTTTACATATATATTTTCTAACATCAACTTTTTAAATGTACTACGATCATCTTATTTATGACTATTTGATAGTATTAGAATTGTATATGATATTCTTAACACTTTTGCAGTTACTTTTATTATTCTTGCACGAATGGCCAGCATATTTTACATATATATATTAAAAAAATAGCTTGAATATTGTGTCATATATTTATTGTACCTTACACTTGTACTTGAAATGCATTTCAACCCTCCACTTTGACCCCAAATTTCAATATCAGCAGCAAAAGAAACGTCTGGTCGATTATGTTTCGATTATTATGTTTTCAGTGAATTTCACATTTCGAAGTAAATATTAACAAGCTGTAGTTTACAATTAGCAAAATAAACTTATAAAATAGACGCAATTTGTATCGATAGTGACTCTCCTTCTTCGATTCAAGCAATACACACAGTATACATTTCCCTAACATAATAGTTCCATGTTCTTTATTCGATCAAAAAATGTATTTGCATATTCATATGCAATTATAAACAATTTTATGACAGATGATGACATTTTAATTTAAGTTTCGTTTGTTTGCTAATCAGATTTTCGGAAAGGCATGCATAAAATGAATACTAATGAATTTATCAAAGTTACATACATACGACAAAATAGTAATAAAAAACTGCTTAAATCAGAATGCGATATTTAATGGCATTAGTCAATTTGAAACTAAGTTTCTAATGAACGCTATATTTTGATCTACGCGAAACATAGGCTCAGTAGCTTCTTACTTTTCCTCGTGGACAGTGCGTAGGGAACAAACTTGGAAAACGTTATAGTGTGCAATGGCGGAACTTGTAATTAGCGTAAAACAGGGAAAATTGAAGGGAGCTATTCAGGAAAGCGTTCTTGGTTCATCGTATATTGCATTTAGAGGAATACCTTTCGCTGCTCCTCCCATTGGAGAATTAAGATTTAAGGTAATATCTTAATTCGGGCTGTGAATACAAAACATTCTGGATAGCTAATTTTCTTGTACTTTGCAATAATAAGGATCCTAAACCACCATCTTCGTGGACGGGTATTAGAGATGCATCGAAAAATGCCAACGTTTGTGCTCAATGCGATGATTACAGTAATTTCATGTTTTGCGGTTCCGAAGATTGCCTTTATCTGAATGTGTATACCGAATCGCTTAAGAATTTAAAACCTGTTATGGTTTTCGTTCATGGCGGAGCTTTTATAGGGGGGACTTCTAATGATTCATTCCGGAAACCCGATTATTTAATTAGTAAAGGGGTTGTCCTCGTCAGTCTTGCATACAGATTGGGAGCTTTTGGTGAGTCCTGGCGAAACGTTTGTTTAAAACACATTAAAAGAATGATGAGAAACTATAGCTTTCATTTGTGAAAATTAATTTGTAGAATTTGTAAAATTTCAATACTATCGAATTTGATAAATAATTGTTTTGCGTGCAAAAGGTTTCTTAAATCTGGGGCACAAGGAGGCATCCGGAAATCAAGGATTAAAAGATTTGATCGCTGGATTGAAATGGGTCAAAGACAATATTACAAGCTTCGGCGGTGACAGTAATAATATTACAGTTTTTGGTGATAGTGCTGGTTCTGTTATGGCTCATTATTTATGTGTATCCCCAGCAGCAAAAGGTATGGTGTACAATCAAATTTGATTCTCGTGGGTCAAATTGAAAAGTCCTTTCGATGATGAATTATTACAAATTTTTATGCAAAAATGGCTAATCATTCTTCACTGTTAGTGATTGAAGAATATTATTATAATTGATTATCTTATAAAGCTTTGATTCGGAATTTGATAGATTGAGTTTAATTTGACATAAGTTAATTTAGAGAGTGTATTTTAGGCCTCTTTCAGAAAGCTATTCTTCACAGTGGATTATTAACAAACTGTTGGATCACACAATCCGGTGGAACACGATTTTCTTTTAAATTGGCATCTGCTCTCGGATTCAATTCGAAAGATCCCGTTGAAACAGTAAAATTTCTTCGTACAGTGTCTGCGCGAAAAATAGCAGAAACACAGCGGGATCTTCTTACGCCAGAGGTACAAGAATCCGAAGGATTTCATGGAAGGAGAGCATCGAGAGACCTTCCAAGAAACTACACTCATTTATCTAATTAAATCCTTTCTTCAATTGTAGGAGCAGTTTATTTTTGTTTTTCCATTTTTGTGTTGTGTCGATGACTTTGCGGAGAATCCAGTTCTTCCATTGCCAATAGATCAATTAATTCACAATGACAAAGACATTTCTATGATTGTCGGTCACACAAGTCACGAGTACACCATGTTTCTACGAGGTAATTAACTTTTACGTTTTTTGTATTCGTATCTTCAATTACTTCAATTATGTATAATAAAAATTGCTTATAAATTTCTCACAGACTTAAGCGCAAGGGGATTAAGTTTATTTGATAAATGGTTGGATAAGCATGTGATTCATTTGGTGCCATCCAAAAGTCCTACAGAGATTGATCGTTTGACCAAGATTTTGAAGCTTCATTTTTTCAAAGATAAACCTGTTGATTCGACCCAAATACGCAATATCATAGAATTAATGACTGAAATATATTTTAACGATAGTAACAGACAATTTTTAGAAGGTAGAATCAAAAGAAAGGCTGCATCGTCTTACTATTACGTATATTCCTACCTCGGCAATCAGATCTGTTTAACTGATGTTCTGTTGAGCAAGCGTCCTTTGCGTGGTATTTACTACTCCAAATTTTTACAATTATAATAGCAGTTAGAATTTTCATCGATATACTTACGAATAAACTTCCGTTTTTTTTACTGTTTACTAGCTGCCAGTCACGTAGACGAAATGTCTTACTTGTTTTATTTATCATTATGCAAGGCGTATGACCCAGATGTGCCAGCAATTGGCACGAAAGACAGAGCTACTATCGAACGCTTAACACGAATGTGGACGAATTTTGCAAAAACAGGGTACGATCATTTTTGCTCATCAAATGGAAAGCTTTTATAACGTTTTTATTTCTTGTCTCAATTTATTACAGGAATCCAACCCCTGCGTTTGACGAGTATGTAACAACGACTTGGCTGCCTGTTGTTAATGACTTGAGTTATTTAAACATTGGTGATGACTTAGAGATGATGGTGGATGTGCCATCGGGTTTCTTAAAGAACTCGGATTCTTATATAGATTGTAGAATCGACAAGTAAAGATAGTTGTGAATTTAAAATCCACTTACTGACATTGGGACTATATATATTTTTTATTCTCTTTATCCTTACATCGTAATGTACTACAAACGTTACTGGTTTCGATGAATTTGCAAGAAACAAAACTACGAGTGTGTAATTAAAAGTTATTTCAAGTATAACCGCGAATTCTAGTTTAGATAAAGTAATAAATACATTATAATCACGCTACATTTGTAAAATTCATTTTATTGCTATTTACACGCACTGAAATGTTGAACGTATTTAGTCTTTTTCTAACACAATGATATGACTCTGTGAATAAACGAATGTCACGTTCTTCTTTTTTTTTTTTTTATCTACAAATAGAATTCATATTAAAGTGAAAGCCCGCTGTTCGGTATAGCGATTTGGTGAAAATCTATAATATCCGCGATCGTCTACATAAACACTAGTTGTATTAATATTGTAATTAAGAACTGCATAATCGCCGATAATGGGCTTATTTACTTTGAATTGCGTTTAGGTTTCAAGATATCGACAATTGCTAACAAGATGCATAAGATAAAATAAAATATTGAAAACTTACTAAAAATGGCATAACGATCGTATTTTTAATGTTGGCTAATAAATATATTAATAAAATCGTTTCCTAAAAAAAAAAATCGCAATTAAATTAGTAAATCCGATTTTTACAAAACAGGATCCTCTAATATTTTTACTATTCACGTGCAAGAAGCATGCATTATAATATCTAACTAATTTTCAGTTGTTTCATTCTTGTCGTGTTCAATTTTTGTACGCCTTTTGCGAGGAAATAATTTCGAGGCAGATCAGAATACTCTAGTTAGAGTAAATTGAATAATTATTTGTTCCAAAAGGCAAAAGCTTTTTGTATTCGTTCGTTATGGGGCTTGCCTGTGGCTACGGTAGCCGCAGGAGAAGCACGTTGTGTCGCAGGAATCTGTGGGACATTCGTAGAGGATTTCAAAGCAGCTCCTTCCTTTTCGAATAATTTTGCCGTTCGACTTACGTTACCCGTAGGTACAAACTTACTCCGTACGCGACCAATCAATACCCGTGGATCCTCAGTATTGGCAGTTCCTGTAAACAATACATATATACAATTAGACGATACAATACATGTATATATATTCTTCAGAACTATGAGACGACTATGAACATATTGTTTACAAGTCAGAATTAGAATAAGACAGAATTAAAGATTGAAAAGATTAGGAAAAATGTTACACAAAACAAACTGTCACTCAACGCACCTTCTTGCTGCCGATTAATTCCATAAGAAACTTTTGACACTCCACTATGTGTAGCTACCTCTTTCTTTCTTATGATAGTCCTAGTTGTATCAGAAGCTTCCGAGATTCTTTCACACGATAGTTTATCTGGATCTTTATCTACTAAGAGATCTTGGGTTTTTGAAGATTCATCGTTTTTAATGATAGGCTTTGTGTCTATCGTGTGAGATTCGTTGTCACCTTCTTCTTTAATGGTGGAGACGATTCCCAGTTCATCGACTTGTAAGGACGATGTAGTTAGGTTTGAACTGCAATCTCCTATTCCGGAATCGCGTGAATCACCCCTGAACACTCGTCGGAATGGATGTGGTTTAGGATTTATTTGTGAATCCGAGTCTTTGTATAAGTCTTGTTCTTCTTGATTCTTAGGTGTTGCGTTTTGACTGTCATCTACGTGTATCGTGGATGATAAATCGGGGAATTCCTCGCAAATGTAACATACATCATTTTGTTGTTCTGATGTAGTTTTAGCGATATCACTTGATTCAATCGATTTATTATTGTCACATTCTACCGCTGATACTATATGTTCCTCAGCAGCAGGAAGCTGATCCTCATCGGTTGTTACGTCTGATTCTTTTTCAGTGTTTTCTGGAGTCAACAGATTTGGAGTATTTTCTTCGCTCAGTTCCACTGTCGTAGAAACGTTGGACTCTTGATTATCTTCTGGTTCATTTTCCGTTACTACCACTTCTTGTACCTCAGTGTCCACAGTTGTTTGAGAATCGTCTTCCTCTTGCGGCAAGATATTTATTTCAGTTTTATAATAGAAAGAATACACGCTTCTTCCGCGATCGGCAACACTATGACTGCCTTCAGGAGTAGTTTCAGGTGTAGCTTCGGGTGTAATTTCAGGTGTAACTTGCGGAGATTCGATTTCCATAGGTTTTTGTTCAATAGGTGATTTTTCGGTGTCGATAGTGGTAGGTGATTCGATGGGATTTCGTAAAGGTTCTGATGTAGGTGAGGATTCGATAGTTGTCGATGGAGATCGCCTACTATTCGCCGAGAGAATTGCCATTCTTCCTAGTGCACGTATGGCATTTCCGGTTTTCTGTTAGTAACAAAAGGAAGCGCAAAACACATACGCACACGTCACATCAAATACATGCCAAAATTGAACTCTACTTTTATACGATTATTTAATTAATTCTTTCAAAAGACGATCATATGCAAAGATTGTATTATAAAACCAAATTTTGATTATTAATATTCACGCAAAAATTCAAATCTGTAGTAATATTAATGTGATAAACTACTGAGTCATACCTGCCACTTTCTTCGTACAATGAATTTCTTCAGCTTATCGGTCGGCAAGGCTATCGTACTCATTGCTTCTGCGTGTTGAGCCATCCAAGGATGTTCCAAACATTGCCTAGCTGACATTCTCAACCTGAATCATATTTGTGGACAAAAGTTTATTGTTATTTATTTTAATAACAGCGGCGTATAAAGACAATATAATTCAATACTAACTCTTTACGCTTTATAAGTAATCCACTAATAAATTCTTTAGCATCATTCGAAATCGCATCAAATGCTTCGTCCTCCAAGTCGTAATCGGCTCGGATGATGTTGGCAAAAGTTTCAGCGTTGTTATCACCGGTGAATGGAGATAATCCAGTTAGTCTATGGGACCGTATAGTTTAATTTTGAGTAATCTTTTTAAATCGAATTTTCCAATGGATTCGTAATTGAAATACTTACAGAACATAACAAATTACTCCGACACTCCACATGTCAGATTCTGTACCAATTGGTTCGTAATTTATAATTTCTGGTGGTATAAATTCAGGTGTGCCGAAAAGTACTCTAATTGGAGTACCTGGTTTAAGAGTTTGAGCCAGACCAAAATCGATTAATTTAATTTGGTGAGAAGTTCGTGTTCTGCACATAATGTTCTCTGGCTGTAGAATAAACAATAGTTAAAACTTGATCGCCAGAAATTAAAATAGATTTCGATCAAATACACAATTTCAATTACCTTAAGATCTAAATGAACTACATTATTCTGATGCATATACTCAACGCCTTCGCAAATCTGTCTCATAAACAAGATACTATCCCTCTCGGTGAGAGTAAAGTCATCAGCGACGACTCTCTCGAAAAGTTCACCACCCGAAATGCTTTAAGAAACAATTTGCATTAAATAATGGAATATCTAAGAAAAATCTTAAATTCGACTAATACATTTATTTATTTCCAGGTACCTACTATTCGGTAACCATGATTATTTCCCGCGGACTTTCGTATGCAGCGGCAAGCAGTAAAAGCTTCGGATGTCGAAGCATATTCATTATTTTAATTTCTTCTCGCACCTGTATCCTGTCCTTTGATTTAATCGTTCGCACAAATTTCGCGGCGAAACTGGTACCCGTGTCTTTTTCAGTAACCCTCTTTACAATACCATATTGACCTTTACCGAGCTCTTCAAGGACCTCGTACCGATTAGGGAACAATTGACCATCTTCAAGTTCCACCACGCGAGCCTCGAAGGGCGGGTCGAATTCTTAAAAAGTTAACGAACATATAAAAGTTTCTCTATGGACTGAGGAAATTTCTTTTGATAATTTGTTAGATATTGTTTTATAATTACCTTCCTCGTCATCTTGAAGCATCGTTTCTCCTTCCTTAGGTATTCTCACTGGGTCTGATTCAGTACCAGGTTCGCTAACGCCGTGAATGTTTTCAGCTCTCACGCGAAATCTGTAAGTTTCTCCTGTGATCACGAGGTCGGACTCTGCAGCAGGTATCGTGTGACTCAGCGAGTGGCAGGACTCTGCGATGACTGTCCAGGTGCCTTCACCAGCACGACACGTCTCCAAAGTATATCCAGTGACAGTGCAACCTCCATCGTAAGCTGGCGATCGCCAGGTGATCGTAGCGGTTCCTGGTGAACAGCTCACATTGGGAATACCAGCTGGAGGATCGGGAGGTCCTGCATCAGTATTTCATCCAGTATTACTCATTGCACTCAATCGTGGGCTTCATTTGTAATAAAAAACGATCGAGAACTCCTGGAGCAACAACTCATTTTTCATCCTCGGTTTTTTTTTAAGAAAAAGTTCCAGTTAAAGATTTAAGTTGTTTATAATTTCCGTGGAATTTAATCTTATCGGCGTCACCGTTGAGAAAGCTAATTAGTATGCTATTCATGGTATGTTACCGAAGCTTCGCCACGTTATATTAACAAAAACGAAATTTCGTTATCATAAGCACAAAGCAGCGCAGTGAGTCGAGATAATGAATCCGAAAAAGTGTCGACAGTGAAAGATACCGATGAATGGATACAAAAGTTTGTCGGATATTATGTATGCATGAGGATGTTAAGATGATTAGCCACTGAATTAGGATCAGTTCGCATTGCTCTTTTTACTCTTTGCGCGTTTCAATAGGAAAGTCGTCTAAATCCGCTTCTTAAGTAGGATTATAACCCGTAGCCGCACAGTTAACGGATTATTTGAAATTGTAAATAAGAACAGCTTGGAACACTTTTTCTCTTGCTAAGCTTGCTTTCACAATGCTCTCCGTAAATGAAAAAAACTGTCTCACGAACAGAACTCATTGGAAACGTCGACTCGATGGAACGTAAATTTCAATGTTTAGTGACAAAACACTGCATTTCAAGGAACACTTAGCAAACTACTATAAGATCGTCATGTCACACAGGCACCGGATAATGTAAACGCCAATTTACCCATCTCAATTGTTTTGGGTTTGCGCGTTCTCCAATTAGTCACGGTAGTCAGCTTAAAGAGGTTTCTTTTTTAAAAATTCACCAACGATCGATTAAACAAAAACTCGAAAGAAGAGTAATATGGTCGACGTGACTCGTTCGGTGCGTGGCATCGCTTCGGAGCGCGGGACGACTAGATTTTTGGAGTACACGCGTTCGCTCGGCCGAGTGTTCCGAGTCGTTTGTTAAATCGCGATCTCGAGGAAAGAGGAAGAAGAGTAAGAAGATGGTGGGAGAAGACGAGAGGCCCCGGGGAAAGAGGAATTATTGCGCGATACGTCACGTGAGACTGTCGTCTGCCTTGTACACGCAAGAAGAAGAAGAGTAACTGGACCGTGTGACACGCGCTTACGCACGTGGAACAATGGGTGTCTCGTTCCAAATTACGCCTACTGTCTTGATGATGAGCTAGTTTAGTAAGTATTCCGGATTATCCCAGGATCAAATTAATTATGTTAATGTCACTTAAATACAGTTTTAGGCATTATTTAGACCTTCGATTGAAAATATTTTGAACTGACTACTTACAGCTTGATTTTTTATTACATCTACATATTAACCAATGGTAAATTAATTATAAATCAAGTGCTCCAGTGACACACTCTAATAATATCACCTGATTTTATTTAGCACACGATACTTTAAAATCAAAGATCAATTTTCCTTCTCGAATTCGTTGTGCCGCTGCACGCACAGTCACTCGATTGATACTACACTGTATCGCGAATCTGCGTTATGCCTTCGTGACAAGAGTTAAACGAATGATGTAATATTATGCGTCTTGGGGTTCTGTAAACATCAATCGTACTGCCGAGCATGCAGTCTCGGTCTAAATTGGTAAAGACGAGAGTATTGTGATGCACGTTAGAGTTTTAATTGAGTTAGTCTATATTCGTGTTTGATAATTAGATTACTAATTGTCATTTTTCTCACCTTCTACAGCGACACTGAAGAATTTGCGATCTCTTCCTATCGAATTACTTATGAATACTTCGTATTTCCCGGCATTGTCGGCAGTGACATCGTCTAATATTAAGCAAGACACACCGCTTTCGTAAGTAATTGCAGTCTTTTCGTCTGGCAGTATTTCTCGACCCTGTAATATAGACGCACAGATTGTAAGCTTGTGACTCATTCACCGATTGGAGCAATGAGCACCACGTTGTCTTTCAGCTTTGTTATATTGTTTATAGTCAATCCCTCTACTTAAACATTGTTGCATTGATAGCAGAATAGTCAGATTCCACATAACACTGCTCAAAAGTGCGTAATTGCTTATTTTTTTAAATTAAATCCAAACGTAAAGTGAAATATACCTATAAACAGTGGCGATTTTTAATACGCAAGAAGTTTGGAAAATTGTATTCAAAAGAACGAGTCTAAAACGAGTCATTCGTGCTGATGAGTTTGGTTTGATTTATTGACTGCCTATGCGTGTAGATTGATATTAACGATGAGAAGAATAAGGGGTCCTTTGTTGAAAAGAGTGGCCTCTTTAGTTTGGCTAGGAGTCGCTTTGCTAATTTCACATTCGTATGTCTCAAATATAATGTCTAAGTTTAACTGTATATATGTTACCTTTGTTACGCGCCGTGCCAAAAGCAGGATCTTAAATTACAATTACTAGAAATTCGTATTACAAAATGGTCTTACCGCGCGCAGCCATTTGATACTGGATTCCGGATGACCTCGATAAGTGACCTTGAGAACCACCCGGCTGCCTTTGAACACAGTAACATCGGCTGGTACCTCTAAGAAAGTAGGTGCCACAGATTCTTTTGAAACCATCCGAACTTCTTCATCATTTGCGTCAACATCACCATTTCTTGAAGAAGTCGAACACTGTTGATTTTCTTCGGTAGTCCGAGAACATTCGACACATATCACTGGCGCTTTATATTGCGTTGTATCTTCCACTAGTGTCAGATATTTGTTATTCTTGCAGAATTCTATATCTTTGCTGTTATTTCGATATTCTTCCTCTCGTAAAGCTGCGTCCAGCGTTGGCTCCTCCGAAGCTTTTGATGATGATACTCTTCGCTCACGATTAAGTTTGTCTTCTTCCATCATTTGCTTCTCCTTGTCTGCATTGGGGCTCGTTGAACTCTTGACATCAAGCTCTTTTCTTCGCGTGCGTTTCACTTCTGGCGATTTGCGTTTACCAAACAATGGGCTTTGTGGTGTCGTTCTTCTCATTGGTGCTGGAGAAAGATGTTTGGGACTGGGAGTGTTTCGAAGTGGTACCGAGGACGATCTTTCTCGATTTAGCGATCCCATATGTCTTGAATACTTTGGTGATAGTAAACGAGACTCTTCTTGCTCTGTGCATGGTCTCGGCGTAAGTGATTGCTCATGACGAATACAGATGTTATTATACTTTGAAATAGTATTTTTAAAGTTGCGCAATGGATGGTTCAATCGTAACTCTGCTGTGTAACTAATCGAAGGCCCATTACCCATGACTGTAGCTGTGCAGCGAACTTCACCGGTATCTTTTGATGTAACATTTTCTATCCTTAGAATACTAATGTTTCCATCCTTTTCGATCTGTAATAAGAAAAATTAATTGCAAATCGAAATTATAACTTGATACTTCAGGTTAAAAAATTCTCAACTTACTCGACATTTCGGATTATCTCTCGCATCTGTTCCATTGATAGACCATGTTACTTCCATCGGCTTAACACACTGCACCCGAGCGCAAAAGCAAGCAGACTCGCCTTTCGTTGCGATCACTGATAGCGGTGCTTTTGTAAATTGTGGTGCTATTTTTAAAGCGCCTTTGTAATCTATCGTACAATAATATTTGTGTAAAAATTCATTGTTAGACTCTCTGGATTATGCCAGTAATAAGTTGATTGAAATATACCTTGAACAGCAAACAAACCGCTACAACGTGCTTCTCCCCAATTATTGCGAACTATACACGTGTATTCTCCCGCATCTCGTGGACACACGTTCGAAAGTCGAAGCGCAACTCCACCATCGCCATAGATGACATATCGACAGGTGTCATTGTCAAGCACTTCGCGACCGTCTTTTAGCCAAATGACCGAGAAGGGTGGAGTACCTATAAGTTACAAATTCACAATGTAACAAATATATGTACTGAAAATTGGTCGAATAAATATTATTGATAAATATGAGATGTTTCAAACATACCTGCAAGACGAGCATGCAATTCATAACAAAATCCTTCCATGACCAAAGATTGTTCCTGCAGGGGTTGTAAGAAACTTGGTGGATTTTTGTCAGCGGTAGATGTGTCGTGGGGGTCAAGGACGGTCACCTAGACAAATGCGATTAGGAAACCATAAAGAGACAAGTCAGATGGTAATCAGAATTCATTAGCGTGCGATTAGAATATTTACCTGGCAGCTGTTCTTTGTTGATCCAAGGACGTTCGTTGCCACACAAGTATATTGACCTGCGTCGCTCGCTTTCACTTTTGAAATTTCGACTTTGGCATTTTTCCCATCGAAGCATTTTTTAACGCGATTCGATCGTTCTAATGGTCTTCCATTTCTACGAATGATTAATTCCGTGTAATTTTTTTCTTATTTAAACAAGCAAATCGTAATGTGTTGATTTTTCCATCTTCTCTCTCACCTGTACCATGTTGGAGTGGGGCTTGGAGATCCTCTGAAACCACAGCTCAATTGTAATCGGCTGTTTACTCGAGTCGTAGTGTCTAGTAGACTTTGGCCGAAAGATGGATATGTTCTAGGCGATGCACTTCTAGTTCTGATTGTTCTCGAAGCGGATCCTAATAGTTGACGATCTGTACGCGAAAAATAATTGTTTGGGATATCCATAAATTATTCTTTACACTGTAGAAACAAGTTTCTTACGAAATATATATATATATAATATTGTTATACAATAATTAATGCATAAAAACTGTCTAATTAATGTATAAATAATTATCCGTTAACTTACTTATTATTTCAAGACGAGCACTGGCTTCGATCCGCCCTAACTCATTTTCCACAGCTACCCTATACAAGCCTGCATCCTCTTGAGTTACTTCAGCAATCTCAAGTACACTTATATCATCCATCTCTTTAATAGAGATTCTCGCAGAAGGCGTAACCGTAACACCATTTTTATCCCATTTCACCCAAGGTGTTGGATGACCAACAGCAGCACATTGAAACCGTACAATTTCACCCTCTTCCACTACGCGATTATGAGGCACCGCGTAGAATTTTGGTGGAATTGGTTTCGGCCGTTTTGGCGATGGGCTAATTCGTCGTGAAAGTTGTGGCGATCTTAATTCTCGACCATCTATAAGAGTTTGATTCTTGTTGCTTCATCGTATAACATAATTCTACGATTACTGTAGGATGCATAATTGCGATGATAGCTTTATTTACAGCGTTAGACGTAATTGAGCACTTACGCGAAACTGCGGGTGATAAGCTTCTGATGGGCGTGGATCGTGGTGTTGACCTTGGAGTCGATCCTGCTGACAGGAGACCCATGGGCCTTGTTAACCTTTGGCTCAGGACGTTTTCTTTACCCTCGGGCACTGTAATTCAAATATGTGTGTACTTAAAACTAATTACTTATCCGGATATTACTAATTTCTAGTTAAACATTTGCGACAACCAATGATGCAATCACGAGCCAATTGAGTAAGTCATTCTAATCAAAGTATCGTCGGTGGATTTTATAATACGAAATTATTGGCATATAGCATGATTACACGTTGGTGACGCGGTTGCGTAGGTAATTCCTTATCGTGTTTTCCAATACAAATTATTATAAACATATGGCGAACATACAAACAAATCATGCTTGACTGACGATCATAAATTAGCATCGAATATGGAACTTTAATTGAAATGTACTCTGGGTGTTGTCTTATCTAATAGCTATAAATTAATTGAAATTACCATCCACTATGAGGCAGGCTGACGTAAACGCTTTGCCAAGATCATTGTAGGCTACGCAGGTGTATTCGCCCTCGTCTTCCGGATAAACGTGCTGGATATTTAGTCGTGCAGTTTCACCATCGAATTCGGAAGAGAAGTCACCGCCCATTATCAATATCTGATTAGGACAGATGTAAACCATAATCTTCATTACTAAAGTTTTAAAATCATTTTAAAAATGATTTTAATTTACAATTCACTGTTTCATTGTAAAATGACCAGTAATTAACGATTGACCAGATTTTACGTAATATCTCGATGTGACTTTATTGATACGTTCGCCTCGTATGAAGGATTTCACAGAATTAATTTCTGTCGTTGCTAGTAGAGCAGTTGTCGGGCCATAAATCTTTATCAGCCGCAGGGAGTCATTTTCAGGAAGATAATTCATGATTGTTTACCTTTCCGCTATGCTCCCAGCGCACCAGAGGCGGTTCCGGGGTGGCGTGAACCTTGCACTCAAGGGTAACAGCATCGCCATCGCAGCATCTAATATCTCTCAGCTCTCTAACCACGGATGGTAAGGTCATCACTTGACTATCAACATAACAATGTAGATTATTTTATTATTTTCTAAACGATTATCATTGCTTCATTTAATCGCGATGCAACATACCCATGAGTCACATTTGATGATTTCTTCATTTTCTCTTCTTTACCTTGACCTGTGAAAATTGATTTATTTGTGTGTATAAGTCTAGAATACTTTTTTTTTCTCAATAGATATATATATATATATATACCTTTAGCATAAATTTGCAAAGAAATCACAGCTTTCGCTTCTCCATGGCAGTTGCGAGCAATTACGGAGTAGGTTCCCGTGAAATCAAGCTTCGCATGTGGTATTTCTAATCGATATTGGGGCCCTTCATCGATCGGTCGGAAGTGAGGCGCGTCTTTATAGTAATCAGGCTACAAAAGATAAATAATTTACAATGAATACTAACAGTTCTATATTCATTGCAATTTTTAATTTAAATTATCCTATTTACTTGAAGTTATTTCAAAAAATTTGTATCGAAAATTCTATTATCCGAACTGTGGTGGTTCCACTGGTTTTACCGGGTTAAACTTAAACGGTCGTGTGACCTTAGCGGTCAGCAACAGAAACAAGGAGCAACAACAACAAAGCTGTGGTGTGAAATTTTTATCGCCAGTAACAATGGCCTGTAACTCGAGTGCGTGACCGTGTGACGAGGACATAAAAGCTCGCGTACATATGCGCACCAGATGTATTATATGTGCCGCTTTAAGTTCCAAAACAAGAAATCTGTGAACTTTGAGGTTCCTCGTTCTTCAACTCGCATACAATATTTTTAAGTTTACGTTAGAGTAAGTTAATTATGCTAGAAATTATAAATACATTTATAATAAACCGTATTTATGTATTAAAGTAGAGATAAGGGACTTTTTCCAGCGAGACAAGTTTTCATGGCAATTGATAGGTCACGGGAAATATAATATTTGACAGATTCGAAGCCAGTAATCAATTTGAATAGGAGCTTTTGTGATCGCCCTGGAAGGGCAGCAATAATCATAGAGAGTGAATTTCATAATAGCAAAAGTAAAAGTGAAGAATAATTGACACCATGGCGCCGGGTGACCGGCTGAAAGAACGGACAGGGTTAAAAGCCAATGCAAGACACACGAAAGAGAGACGAGGCTAGTGATAAAAGTGAGATGAGAGACGTCTTCGCCGGGGCTCTAGTCCATATAGGGAGCGAAAGTCGAACGGATTGCCTGAGAGTGATCTCGTTGCGCGTATGACACCAGTACCGACGCATATTACTGTTTTTCATTAGTAATTGCACGCCCTCCGCTTCTCACGGCGTGGCGCACTGCGGCGTCTCGTTTAGCAGTTACAGCGATTAAGTACGTCGAGAAGAAAGAACCGATTGTTCCCTGTTCCGTTGATTTATAATCGAACAATTAAAATGTGCTGTTATTTGGGCAATATAATTCTCTAATAACTAGCATAAAAAAAAATAGATTTCATATGGATTTATATAATGAAATGATTGTCAGATATTCCGGATGTTTGTAATAAAAATTCGTAAGTATTATATAATTGGTGTTTGCTGACACCAACCGAATGAAGTTCTCAAAATCGTTAATGCTTGAAGACGACTCATGACATAATGGACCTTCCAAGATCCATCTGTCTTCTACTTGTCACGATACAGTGCAGTTCGCCTAGGATGAAATTTATGCGGGCGACACTTCCCATTACGGAAGAGCGGCGCCATAAACTGAAATGGTCTCGTTGATATACGGATTCCTTGCAATGTCATTACAGGTCGATTTATATAGTTAATTCATTCTTGATCGAATTTTCGAAAACGACTCAATTATTTACGACTATATACTCTCTTCGATAAGAGATTATAATATTTATTGAAATTATTGGTTACGTCATTGCAATCACAGTTTACTCCACAATTTAGAATTTTCGTCAAGTGAGCAAGGATTCGTATCGCGAAATCAATTCGCGTTTTCTCTCCATTTAGCAGTTGCAGCTGCACTATAAATGAACCTGAACGTATTTGGCAGCCCGATTGGCCACGCGTTCGTGACTACGCGATCTGCAAGCCGTCCCTCTGGCCGTCCGAAAGGCAATACAAGACAAAACTCGTATATATAGAGTCAACTTTTCAGTACACGAACATTGAGAGTAATGTTTAAACATTGACTTTCGACGACTAATGAATTCCCTAATGAACGACGAAGTAAACATGTGACTCACTGTCCCTAGGAATTGGTAGATAAAAACCACGACATCAATTAAACCATAAACAATCATTCTCAAATTTGACACTTATCCATAATACTATCCTTAGCAAAATATAATTACCATAATAATACAATAATGTACCAACAGAAAAACGGTTTACTAATGAACAATCATTATCAAATCACAAGATATTAAAATCAGTTCTACACTTTTTTTTTTATTTTTTATTAAAGAATCTTCTGAGTAGAAAATAGCGAGAAAAATTATTTATCTTACGATTGAAATTTCTCCCTCGAATCACTACGGTTCTAGATGAATTGTTCACTGACTCACTTCCTGACCGACTAGTTGGAGTGTAGCAAGATTATCCAGAAAAGGGAAAAGGTAAGTCACTAATAGACCGTGCGCGCGAGTACGATTGGGGAATCGGTTGGCGGATCGAGGATGGCGATCCGTTCGCCAAAGCCACGCCACGACTGTTTTGCCGCTGGTACTTTGCGGTACCGATCCATCGACGAAGAAAGCCAGCTACGTCAGGAAAAGTGGGGAGTCTACTGGTTCGTATACTCCTTGCGATTATATAGATATCCTCGAATGACGCGGGTGCCATATACGCGAGTTTTCCGGTCAGTACTCCTCTTCCGGTCTCCTTTTAAAATTGCACGGTGTCATTACCTCGACGATACATATTCAATTTTTCAATATTGACAGTGATTGTTGTTTAACAATAATGTTATAGTGTACTCATTCTAAGCTTTGCGCAAAATATAGTGATCTAAGAAGTATTGATCTCATGAGAAAAGTTACCATTTCCTTAGATTCATTCGCTTTTTTAATTAAATTTTCGTTTAAATGATCAATTTTTTGATATTTGTTATAGTGTAGATTGAAACCACCATTGAATATAAATTCGTGATATCAAAGATGTATTGCAAGCATGACTTACGTCAATGGGCTTAAAATCGTTGACGTTTGTATTCATTCCACGTAAAGTGATTGTCGGTAGCATTGGAATAAGATGAGAAGAATTCGCATAATTGATACGTACACGACAATACTGTATGAATTCGATAAAATTCTTTTGAAATGTTGCTACTTGAACTAAATGAAGAAATATAATAGACTCTATTAAAAAAGAATGAGTTTCATTTAATTGTACTAATGAAGTAATAGTCTTTAAAAGATTTTTATCTTATGCTGTAAAACTTTGCCTGTTTAACCGGGTGCGCCTAATATCACGTAACTCGTTAGTATACTGCCTTTTAGAGGTCTGGCCAATATCAATGTCGTTTCCCCAGCGCATATAATGCCTGGCCCATTTATGGGCATAATGCGGTATGTTACATTGTCATTTCTTTTTCGCGATCACCTTGACCCACATCCCAGGTCGTGCTGGCATTAGGGACACGTCATTTCGCCGATTGCGCAATATATCTTTTTTTTTCTTTTTTCTCTCTATGACCACCCACTGCTAAATAAACGCATTGCGAATGTAAATCTTACTCGCAGCTTATTTGCCTTGCGTTTCGATATCGATCCCTCCGATCGATCAACGGAACCGATCCAATCTCGTCCTATTTCGCGCGACGCGATGACAAATAGCCACCTTCTCTGTGAATCAATCTTCCTTTCAGAAAAAGTTACTACGCCAATTCCGTAGTAAACGCTATTACATGCGATTCACGTGCGTCGTTGCGATACTCTTGTGAAATTTTCACCGTTTGTCCATTGCAGTCTTAATTCATATACGGTAGAAAAGGTTTCACCTTATCGAGAGATTATCGGTGTATATTCTTGATATAGAATTTAAACTGTCAGAACTATATTGCAAGCTAGTTGTTTACCTTGAGAAAATCACGTAACCACATAACTTCCGGCTTTGGATCTCCGACTACCTCGCAACATATAATGACAGTGTCACCCTCGATTGCTTCGGTTGACAAGGGTTTACTGACGAATAAGGGTTCCTTTGAGTATCTGTAATATTTATAAATACAGATTATACAATTAAATATACTTCGCTAGCCACATTAGACATCAGTGATCGTTATTATCAGTCTTTCAATTGGCAAGGTAACAAAACTAGAATTTTCTACTTAATTATTGCTAATGTATTGTTTTCGCTTACGGTATATCTGGTCCGGCAACAGTCACTGCTGGCACTCCATCAGTAAGAACCTTTTCACCTTGGAGATCAGTGCCAATAACAGCAACCCTTGTCGAGGTTTCGGCAGAGCCAACTTCATTTGTAGCTGTGCACGTATAGAGCCCAGCATCCCTCGGGGTGACATTTGCTAAGGTCAGTTCGACTGTACCATCGTGATTCAAGGTCATCACGGCTCGTCTACTTGGCCGCAGCCGAATACCGTCGCGGTGCCTGAAGCAGAATATAATCAGAAGACGTCAAATCTATAATAGTACACAATTAATATATTTATAAAAAAAAAAGAATTAGGATAAATTTATAATTACCAAACAACTCCGACACTTGGATAAGCTTCTATTTGCGCATTGAGCCGGAGTTCACCACCGATTTTGACGGCATATGTAACACCCAAGTTGTAGAGAAATTCCGGAGCGATGTAAGCACGTATTCCCTTGTCCACGACGAGATTACATCGGCAGGAAACCGAACCGTTCACGTTGCTCGCTGCTGCAGTGTAACATCCAGAATCCTCCAGTGTCGAGTGAGTGATCTCTAGAGTATGGAAGTTGGGTTGGTCGTCCCAGAAGACGTGTCGTTCTGTAGAAGCAAAAAGGAAACTAGTCGTAAGTAAAACTCTATAAAGAGAAGAACTCTGGCAGTTAAGAGAAACGAGTAAGATTAAACTGTAATGGTAGATTCTGATTACCATCTTGACGGATTTCTGTATCATTTTTGAGCCACGTGATTTCTGGCGTAGGATTTCCTGTTACTTGGCAAGTCAATCTTACTGGATACGTTGTCTGAACTCTTCGATCGCGTAATCTCATTGTAAATTGTGGCGGTCTCTCTCCTGGCTCGTCTGCCAAAGACCTGCGATCAAATTGTTAACGGATTTAACTAAGTATGCCGAGCTGTTGCTTGCTAAATTTATTGGTTCGTTTATTTACGTTAACCTTGATTTAAGTTTTTCGTCAGCCGCTATGATCTTGGGATCCATGACCACTAGAACCCTGGCAAAGGACGAGACCTTTCCTAATCTGTTAGTGGCTTCACAGATATATCTACCGGTATCAGTCTCTTGCACATTACCGATTGTAAGGGAACACTTGAAACCATTGTAGTAAACGGAGCATCTAGGATCACTATTGGGATCTAACTCCGTTGTTTCGTGGTACCACTTTACGTCGATTTTTGAGTCTCCTCGAACCTGAAAATTTATCACGATTTCTAAATATATGGTATCCAGGGGGGGAAGGAATTTTTTTATATAATTCTGTTAAAAATACGTGAAACGGTGTCATCGAAATTATGAGTTCAATGATAATATACTTGCCTCGCATTCGAGCTTAACTGTCGATCCTTTGAGAACCTTCAGTTGGCCTGGCAGAATTTTTGTAAACTCAGGCAGATCAATGGTCTCGCTGACCGTGAATGAACTCGATGACGTCATAGACTCACCCCAGCCATACCGATTGCGTGGTGTCACTCGGAATTTGTATTCACCACCAGGTTTTAAGTTGAACGCATCGAAAGCGTTGATAGGTGTGATTCCCAACTAATTGATATTACGATCAGGATGAATTGAATTATGTCAGTAGATTGAAGTATTTAGGATTTTGGAAAGTGGTGAAATAAGATACCTCAGCCCAACGTGCACCTCCGTCACCTCCCAACATCCAAGAATCAACTTTATACGCGATAACAGGTGCAGGTCCTCTTCGCTCGGCCTTGCCCCAAGTCAAAGAGAGCCAGTTTCTTCCTCCGTCGATCACTATTGGTTCGGTGCTTATCGGCCCCGGAAGATCTACAAAGTTCACGGACACTTTATTGTATATCTACCTTTTTCAACAAAATGTTTTTTTGTTTTTTTATCAATTGTTTTTCTTTGATCAGACTAATTATTTATTGCTAACCTCGGTGACCGTACACACATGTCAAAAAGTCTGTTATTAAACAATCTTTATCACTCCACGATCGTTGCAAACGCGTGATCGTAATCGGTTCACCATTATCGGAAAATAATCCATGCTTGTGAGATTTCATGGTTCTCGGTTTTTGAGCACGAAACACTCAAAACTGACCAAATACTTTGCAAGTTGTATATGCGAAGTTGTGCAGTTTCGAATTGTTTTCGCATGTCCAGCAGCGTATGAAACTAAGAACGTAAAGATTCCTCAAGGCTCCAAAAAAGTGGGGCACGCGAAATGATTCGCGTCGCGATGCCGACTGAATTTTGAATTTGCGGACACCCGAGGAATATTGGAGGGAGACGAATCGGTAAGCCAAACGAAAATAACTCGAAGCGAAGAAGCGTTCTAACGATTCGTGATCGTAGGTGGTTTTGCCTCGCGTTTATCTCTTCGTTACGCAGGAGTACCACCTTGTGGAATTGTGTCATCTGTCTATTTCCGCCTTTAATGATTTATAGATTCATCAAACATGCAATTCAATACCATTTGCTCTATATACAATATATATGTATACATCTCACATCTTTTTCCTCCAACTGTTTCGACCGCCTTCAAAAAGTCGAATAGATATTACATTCGTTTATAATTATACAAATGCTGGCACGTCTAACTTGTAATAGACAATGACATTGAATCTGATTTGCGTGCAACAGTTTTTGTAATCATTTATTCAATTTAATTATGGCACAATTCGACTAGTCTGATATCTTTATAAATGTTGAATTTTCTCCAAATGCAGTAAATTCTCAATGTATAGTTAATCTTCTCATTTATTAGTGCTTGCGATAAAGCTTCAATTGATCCCTCTAAGCTTACAATATAAATTTGATACATTGTATACACGAGTGGTCAAGGAACTGTCACATTTGGCTTCGGTCCAGTGTCAAATTCAGTTTTATATAAGTCACATATTTAAGTAATTTACCTCAACTTTCACAGCTAGATTTAATTTAGATCAAATTTCGTCTTTGAGTATGTATCAGTTATCTTAGCACCTCGACTTAGATCCGTCAGAATTTTGTAATATCGAAAATTTATTTACAGGATATTATTAATTAGTTTATGTTAGTAAATTAGATGCATATATAACACAAAGCAAAATAGAAATTTTGGAGTTGAGTTAAAGTAAAAATTAAGGTAATGGGTAATGTTAATTGATTAGATCAATATATTATAATTTGAATTAGTATACAAAGCTTAATTCTATAAACTAAGTATGTATCAATCTTCGGAATTTTCCAAATAGCGTTACTAACTTTTGACATACGATAGTTCATCACTTCGATCTTCAGACGAAAGACCGAGCAAACTATCTGTTCGTCCGGTTAAAGTACTCCAGTCTGGCGATGGTGTCAATGATCTAGCGCGTTGTTTCACCTATACAAAAGGGTAAAAAAATTAATTCTAAACAATTTGTAATAGAAGACATAAAACTGTAAGAACAAAGTTTTAGAATTTACCAACCTTGATCGAGAAGAAACATCTATCACATCCATAACGATTCTTCACCAAAATGCAGTAAGTGCCTTCATCCGAAGGTATAACTCTCTTTAAAGTTAATCTGACATAATCATCAATACTCTCTTTGTAAGACCTGGGTCCATCCGTGATATCCCTCAGACCTTTCATCCATGTTACTAGAAACAAAGATTAAAAAATTAGAGATGATCATATTCTTGAGCCTACGATTATTTTTTATACTAATTCTCGTGATTTACCCCGAGGTTTCGGAGTCCCTGATACTCGGAAGGATACACTGACATCTTCACCAACGGTAACATTCAATGATTTTTGAGATACCCTCGAGACGAACATGGCTGGTTTACCACCATCGATCGTAGATGGTGAGACAACATCAACCATGGCACTGGTGTCTACGTGACCGTATGCATTGATTGCTCTACAAATATAAATATCCTTTTCCGATTCCGTAGCTTCTGGTAAAATCAACGTATGAACACCAGATTCCGCAAAAGTCATTGCTTTTGGAATGGATACCGGTTCTCTTCTGTTACCGCGCAGCCATCTGACTTCTGGTGTTGGAGTACCTGATGTCAATTCGTATTGTTATAATAGTGTCACAGTAAAATGAATCTTCTCGCTTGATCGAAATATCGCTAATTAAGCTACTTACCCTTAACTTCCACTTGAAGAGCAATGGTACCACCAGTAGGAACACTATGATCAGCCAAGGATGCAGAAAACCTTGGTTTTCTCGTAACTTCAGAATCTAGATCTTCATAACTCTTGTCCCATCTGCTTCTAGATCTTCGACTGCGTTCTTTAAAATATAAATATATCGAAAACATTACGTTAGTAATATTTTGGAGAATTTTTAATAATAATGAATATCACATTAATTCCACCTTCGAAGTAGACCATGTGTGATATTTCATCGGTTCGCATGTCGTTCATTGCTCTACAGGTGTATCGACCACTGTCAGAGGAATTTGGATTGGCAATGATCAATCTGTAAATTCCGTCATCCAAGTAAGCTTGTTGATAACGTTCGCCTTGTAACTTTAGCCCGTCCTTGAACCAAGAGATTATTGGTACAGGATGGCCTCGTATTCGGCATTCCAAGATGAGTTCATTGTCAATATGTCGATAGGTATCTGTAAAATTACGATAACGTAAAATTTGATGGTACTAATTTTAATAATATATATCTTATATTTCTTACAATTGTATACAGAAATTCTCTACCTTTAATTGATCTAGTAAACGTGGGAGGTGATAGTACTGGTTGGAAATCAGGATACACTTTCAACGTAGATTCCGTGGATGAAGTACCATGAGCATTTTCTGCTATACACGTATAAATGCCTGAATCCTCTAATTGTGCTTCGTGAAGTTCAAAATAGGCCATGCCATTTTCAAATCGGGTTCGATATCTATGTGCTGCTGGATCAAGTTTTTCACCGTTTCTCGTCCAATGGACTCGTGGTTCTGGATGTCCTAGTACAGTACAGGTCAGTCTTGTTCTCATTCCTACACCCACAGTTCGGTTCGTAAGCCTCGTACAGAACGCTGGTTTTCTTCCTTTATCACGTGGAGTAATCTGAAAAATCAACCCTCAGTGTATACTAATTTCTAAGACGATAGAATTGTAAGCCGTTACACTCAAGTAGTTTACCTCAGTTAAACTAGACGATAAATAGGAAGATGAAATTGATCCATGATCACTGAGATCCACTCGGGAAGTCGTTTTCGATTGAATACGTCTCGGAGGTCTGTTGACGTTACTAGGTGTGATAGTCGCATCACTGTCTCCGGTCGAATAATCGTCATATTTCAGTAAACTAATAGATCGTGCTCGAATAATTCGATCGTCTCTCTTCCTTCTTCTTCGATAGTACGATCCTGTGTCGAAGTAATATCTGTCCACCGAAGTATCTCGTAATTTGTAATCTAAATAATCGTCGGCTCTCTTTTTGCTTAGCGTCGCCAAAGAATCCCTCCAACTATAGGACCTTGACGAACTGGATAACGTGGACTCGAATCCAGAATCGTATCGACAAGCCTTCTCTCGTCGGTCTCTCCAGTAATCTGGGTCAGGCGAGAATGTGGTGAATCCACAATATCTTTGTTTACTGTCGGATATTTGTCGTAAGAAGCGTTCAGATTCGCTTTGTCGCAATTTCGACCAACTGTCGTCTCTCATATATTCCTGTCTGCGTTTCTTTAGCCTGGCAGTCTCTTCGTCCTGCCTTCTTCGTAAGCGATCCTCTTCGGTTTTGAATGCTCTGGTGGCTTCTTCATTTCTAGCCCTTCTTTCAGCCTCTCTTCGTCGCGAACGTTCCTCGTCTTCTCTTCTCGACCGTTCCATTTCTTCTTTCCACTGCTTCTCTTCGGCTCTTCTTCTTTCGAGTCGCTCCGTTTCTCGACGTCGCATGTTTTCTTCGTCTTGTCTTTGCTGACGTTCCGCGTCATCTCTTTTTCGTCTGCGTTCCTGGTTTCGTTTTGCTCGTTCTTCTTCCTCTTTTAACAATTTCTGTTCCTCTTCACGGCGCCGGGCTTCCCTTTCCAATCTTCTACGCTCTCGATCATCGTCTTCTCTTCTTGCACGTCCTTCTTCTGCTTTTCGGATTCTCTCAGCTTCTCTTCGAATTTCTTGTTCCTTTTCGCTTCTTCTACGCTTGGAATCTTCGTGTCGCCTATCCTCTCTTTCCTTTTCTCTTTGCTGCCGATCAGCATCTTCCGCTTTCCTGCGCTCTTCATCTTCTTTTTTCAATCGTGCTCGTTCCTCTCTTCTCTTTCTACCTTCCTCATCTAGTTTGCGCATTTCTTCTTCTTCTTTCTTTGCGCGTTCATCGCGTTGCCGTTTTCGATCTAGTCGATTTTGCTCGAGCCGCTGTGCCTCTTCGTCTTGTTTCCGTTCATCTTCTTCTCGTTGACGACGTCTCTCTTCCTCCTTCTGTCTACGTTTTTCTTCATCTTGCCTAAGCTTTTCGTTTTCTTCTTTCTCCCTACGCTCAGCCTCCTGCTTCTTCAACCGTGCAGATTCTTCTTTCTTTTTGCGATTTTCTTCATCTTGCTTAAGTTGCTCGGCCTTTTCTTTTTCTTTACGTTGTTCCTCCTGTTTCTTCAACCGTTCAACTTCTTCTTTCTTTTTACGTTGTTCCTCTTCCTCCTGAAGTTTCTTAGCCTTTTCTTTTTCCATACGATCTTCCTGTTCTTTCTTCAAACGTTCAGTTTCTTCTTTCTTTTTACGTTCTTCCTCTTCCTGCTGAAGTTTCTCAGCTTTTTCTTTTTCCATACGATCTTCCTGTTCTTTCTTCAAACGTTCAGTTTCTTCTTTCTTTTTACGTTCCTCCTCTTCCTGCTTAAGCTTTTCAGCCTTTTCTCGTTCCTTGCGTTCTTCCTCCTCTTTCTTCAGACGTTCAGCTTCTTTCTTTTTACGCTCCTCCTCTTCCTGCTTCAGTTTTTCAGATTTTTCTTTTTCCATGCGTTCGTCCTCCTCTTTCTTCAGGCGATCAGCTTCTTCCTTCTTTTTGCGTTCTTCTTCTTCTTCCTTTAGTTTCTCAGTTTTTTCTTTCTCCATGCGCTCTTCTTCCTCTTTCTTCAAGCGTTCAGCTTCTTCTTGCTTTTTGCGTCCCTCATCTTCCTGCTTCAGTTTCTCAGATTTTTCTTTTTCTTTACGTTCTTCCTCTTCTTTCTTTAGTTTCTCAGTTTTCTCTTTTTCCATTCGCTCTTCTTCCTCTTTCTTCAGGCGTTCAGCTTCTTCATTCTTTTTACGTTCTTCCTCTTCCTGCTTCAGTTTCTCAGCCTTTTCTTTTTCCTCCTGCTTTAGGCGTTCAGCTTCTTCTTTCTTTTTACGTTCTTCCTCTTCCTGTTTCACTTTCTCAGCCTTTTCTTCTTCCATACGCTCTTGCTCCTCTTTTTTCAAGCGTTCGGCTTCTTCTTTCTTTTTGCGTTCTGCCTCTTCTTGCTTTAGTTTTTCAGTTTTTTCCCGTTCCATACGCTCTTCTTCCTCTTTCTTCAGGAGTTCAGCTTCTTCTTTCTTTTTACGCTCCTCCTCTTCCTGCTTCAGTTTTTCAGATTTTTCTTTTTCCATGCGTTCTTCCTCCTCTTTCGTCAGGCGATCAGCTTCTTCCTTCTTTTTGCGTTCTTCTTCTTCTTCCTTTAGTTTCTCAGTTTTTTCTTTCTCCATGCGCTTTTCTTCCTCTTTCTTCAGGAGTTCAGCTTCTTCTTTCTTTTTACGTTCTTCCTCTTCCTGCTTCAGTTTCTCGGTCTTTTCTTTTTGCATACGCTCTTCCTCCTCTTTCTTCAAGCGTTCGGCTTCTTCTTTCTCTTTACGTTTGTCCTCTTCCTGTTTAAGTTGTTCAGCTTTTTCTTTTTCCAAACGCTCTTCCTCTTCCTTCTTTAGGCGTTCAGCATCTTCTTTCTTTTTACGTTCTTCCTCTTCCTGTTTAAGTTTCTCAGCCTTTTCTCTTTCCAAACGCTCTTCCTCCTCCTTTTTCAAGCGTTCAGCTTTTTCTTTCTTTTCACGTTCCTCCTCTTCCTGCTTAAATTTCTCCGCCTTTTCTTTTTCTATACGCTCTTCCTCCTCTTTCTTCAGGCGTTCAGCTTCTTCTTTCTGTTTACGTGCCTCCTCTTCTTCCTTCAGTTTCTCAGCCTTTTCTTTCTCCATACGATCTTCCTCCTCTTTCTTCAGGCGCTCAATTTTTTCTTTCTGTTGACGTTCTTCCTCTTCTTGCTTAAGTTTCTCGGCCTTCTCTTTCTCCTTACGCACTTCCTCCTCTTTTTTCAGGCGATCAGCTTCTTCTTTCTTTTCACGTTCATCCTGTTCTTGCTTAAGTTTTTCAGCTTCTTCCTTTTTCTTGCGATCTGCCTCTTCTTTTTGCAATCGCTCTTCTTCTTTTTTCCTTTGTTCTTCTTCCTCCATCTTCAGTCGTTCGGCTTCATCCCTGTTTTTGCGTTCTTCTTCTTCTTCTTTAAGTTTTTCGAGCTCTTCTTTTCTCTTACGTTCTTCTTCTTCCTTTTTCATCCGCTCAGTTTCTTCCTTCAGTTTCTGTTCCTCTTCTTTCTTTTGTTTTTCGACCTCTTTCTCTTCATTTACTACCCAAACTATTTCGGTTGCTAATAGGTTACTGCAAAGAATACGTATCGCACCTTCAAGTTCACTGAGAGATTTCTCTAATTCTGTCAATCCTTCTCCAGACAAGTTATCAGTCCACAATGCTTTCACACTGTTGATTGACATATCCATTTCTGAAAGACACGGTGCTAACATTCTCAGGATCCCAATCATTCCGGCTGCCTCGATATGCGAAGGCTCTGCAGCAGGTTTGTCTGCAGATTGCGCACGTATGACATTCAGGGATTGTTGCACACGTAAAAGAGACTCTATCAATGAATTCTCTACTTGTTCATAATCCATTATGCAAGCGATGCCTTGCTTAAGTTGCTCCAGAGGTTTCGTCAAAGTTTTTAAAGCTTCGGTTTCTATTTCTATTTCAATAGGAAGCTGACCTTCCTGACTTTCCATTTTGCGATCAACCGATCGAATACACTTAACAATCTCTTCGATGGAATCACTGATTTTATTTGACAAGCATGTTATTTCAGAAGATGACAGTTTTGTTTTCTTTATAGATTGTTCTTTCTTTAAAAATAGATCTTGTTGCCGAGATAGAGAAATACTTTGGAGAGTAACTTGAAGAGCCTTCAACGGATTTTCCAAATTTTCGAGGTAAATTGTAGGAGATTCCTCTACCGTGCTAATCGAGTGCTGTAGTATTTCTAGAGGAGTAGCTATTACGCTCAATATAGATTTTTCGGCATCTTCTTTACTGAATAAGCCTATTTTAGTTACTGCTTGTTCTCCAATTACAGAAATACACCTTTCAAGATTCGACAGTGCGTCTACAATACCGTCAATAGCAGCTTCTTCATCGGTTATGCTTAAGTTCGTTTTCTCTTTTAGCACTAAAAAGCTTTCTAATACTGTTGATAACGGCTCAACCATAGTTTTCAATGTTTCATATTCTCTTCGATAGTCTACGCTTATATTTTCATTGTCAATGTACTTCTCCATACCTACGATAATAGATCTCATCCGTTCAACAGGTTCCTCAAGTTTTTCAACCACAGACCAATCTAACGTTGGAACGATCGATTGTTCTTCTTCGGCAACTGGAGTTTCGGGTTCAACAACCATGCATTCTCGAATCTCAGCTATGGATTTTTCTATTTCTTGCAGTGGAACTCCGATACACTCGGTGATCCATCCACTTGCTACGTCTTCAGGAATCGATTCGACGTCTGGTGACATTACACGATTTTCCAACACTGAAATACTTCTTTGAAGCGTTAGCAATGGCTCAGCTAATGCACTTATCAAGGATATTTCATCTTTCGGATGATCCTCTGTCGATTCAATTAATATTTGATCCTGAATTACAGCTATCGAGTTGCAAAGTTCTTCGAGTGGTTGGATAAGTGGATGAAGAGCAAGTTGCGATTCCTCTATAATAAACGATTTCTCTTTCGCTGTTTCGACAGTTGTCTGCTCGTGAATGACCGATACCGCTGCATTTCTTAATTCCAGCAGAGGCTGCGCGACTGTTTGCAACAACGCTATGTCTTCCTTTTGCAATAAACTATGAGTAACGTCATTAGAATCGACGGTTTTTCGTTCTTCTACAATTAAGGCTAGACATTCTCGTAATTCGTTGAGTGGCTTCGCGAGTGATCTTAGAGCCAAAGCTTCCTCTTCCGAAATTGAAACTGCAATTTCCGATGGTGATTCGATGTTACGATGCTCAGCTTGTTCTACGATTATTGCTTGAGTAATTCTCAATCCTGGTTCGTCGATAATATCCGCCCAAGTTTTTAAAGACGACGCATCATCAGATATTGTATCAGCCGCAGGTTCCATAATAATTTGCTGTTGGTCAACCGCAGCTATTCTTTCCACTAAGTCGCGAAGAGATTTCGCGAAAGTTTCGAAAGCCGAAGCGGTGTCAATGTTTGACATTTCGTTGACAGCCTCTGGTGGAGCTACTGTTGCCTGTTGTATAGCAGCGACAGATGTTTTCAATTCGGCTAACGTCTCTGCCATCGTTTTTAATTGAGACACGGTTTCCATTTCTGATATGCTTTCCGGACCTTCCGCAAGCACTATTTGTTCTTCCACAATTGCAATTGACTTTTGAACTTCCTCGAGTATGGGTATCAACGATTGTTTGTCGATAATTGTTTCGGTAATTGTTTTGATATCGCCAATACTTTCCATTATGTGTTCACCTTGAATCGCTACCGTGAATGTTTTCTCTAATTTTTGCAGCGATGGTACAAGAACGCTCAAAGCATCTACGGATTTTACTGTATCGATTGATCCGATCGAATCAGCTTCTTGTAATTTCAGCTCGTCGATGGTGGAAATTGATTCTTGAAGTAGTTGCAATGGAACAACTAGTCCTTCTGCTCGATGTAAGTCAATTTCCCCGGTTTCTACACTTTCCATTTTTCCAACCAATGCAGCGATTATATTCGGTCTTGAAACAATAGCTATACATTGTTTATTAAAATCTTCTACGGATTTACCAAAGGTCTGCAATGCTGCAAGATTTTCAACGTCCAAAATTTGTTGTCCTGGCTCTTGTATCGCCGTAACTTGTTGTAAAACCGCGACAGAAGTTCTTAGATCTCCCAATGAGCGGTCGACATATCTTAACAGACACCTGTCTTGCGCATTTCCAGTTTGCATTAAAGTATCTTTTGCGTCAAGAAGATGTTCTTGCGCTGCTATCACAGTTTTATTAAGTTCCTCCAAAATTGGTTTTACAGGTAATTTTTGCAGAATCAGAGCAGACTCCAATTTCATCATTGACGTTTGTTGAATAGCGATCATGACTGATTCTTCCAATTGACGAAGTGGTTGCATCAAATTTGACAAACTAATTTCATGATTTGCTAGTTCGGTCATTGTGTCATGCAATTCGCGAATAGGAGCAACAATAGTTTTCATTAGATCTTCCGTTGCCTTAGAAACGTCGATATCAGTACTTTTGGAAATATCTTTCTTTGTTTCTTGTTGCTTCGCTACTGCTAAGAAACTTTCCCCAATTTCTTCTATTGCCTTGGCGAAAGTCTCTAGAGACGATACCTTATCATCGGCCGAGCGTTGTATAAGTTGTTCTTGATCAATTGTAGCAATCTCTTGAACTGCTGCGACTGACATTTTCAAATCTTCCAAAGGCTTCTCTATTGCTTTTATCAAAGTGAGATCCGCTTCAGCAGACGAAGAAGAAGAAGAAGAAGAAGCTTCGCGTATTTGCTGCTGAACAATAGTAATTGAACTTTGTAACTCATTAATGACTGGTTGCAAGTCTAATTTTTCAAAGGAAACTGAACTTTCTTGAAGCTCTTGTGCAGATTCTTCTTTTAAACTGGTTATTTGTTGCACAGCATTAAGCAAAGCTTTTTCTAAAACTTCTAATGGCTGAAGTACAATATCCATTTTAATACCAAATTCCATTCGTTGATCCGACTGTAATTCCTGAGCTTCCTGCATTTTTTCTTCTTCTACTTGTGAAAGTGATTCGCGTAGAATATGAACAGTCGTACTAATTTTTTCTAAAGCAGCAACATCTGCCATCACGGCTTTTAGAGGTTTTTGTTCTATTAGCTTCGTTTCTGCTTTTTGTTCTGTGGCTACTGCCAAGCATCGTTCTTCTAACTGTTCTAGTGACTTGGCAAGTGCAACAACTGCAGCTGTTTTCCGACTGTCTTTCCTATCTTGTGTCTCATCCAGCTTCGAAGAAGAAATTTCCTGCATCGTGGCAATGGAAGCTTGAAGAGATTGCACTGCTTCCGCTATGTTCACATTTTCCTGCGTTTTTTGTTCGGTTGATTCTATAGTCAATTGTTGTTGAACGGTGGCAATGCTCTCTTGCAATTTTTCCAATATAGGGGAAAGCGTAATTGCTTGCTCTTTTCCTACAGCATCTTTTAATTCACCAGTCACTTCCTGTTTCTCGACTGATCCTTGTTGAATAGCTGAAACTATGCAACGTTCTAATTCCTCCAATGGTTGCATCAGTGGTGTTAGCTTCTGAATATTTAACTTCTCCGTTTCCACAGCTCCCGTTTCATGTTGATCCTCTTGTTGAATCTTCATGATGGTTTCACGCAAGATTTGTGCTGGAGTAACGATGGCTTGAAGAGCTGCTGGCGGAACCATTTCTTCCACTTGGACTTTTTGTTCGATTACTGTTATAGCGCATTTTTCTTCAAACTTCTGTACGGATCCAGCAAGCTTTTCCAAAGTTGCAATTTTTTCCGTTTTCGATATCGTGTCTTCCTGCATTGGTTCGAGAGCTACTGCACTTTGAATAACGGTAAGTGATGAACTTAAATCCTCCAACGGTTTTTCTATGGCTTTTATTAAAGTGAACGCTGCACTTGTGTCCGCTTCATCCACAATCTGAAGTTCTACTTGCTGCTGCACTGTAGCAACACATTTTTGCAAATCCTCTAAAACAGGTAAAAGTTCCATTTTCTGTAATGCTATTAGATTCTCTTGCACTTCTTTTGCTTCTTCCTCTGTTGTTAAACTCGCTTGATGAACTGCAATATGTAATTGCGTTTCGAGTTTCTGTAAGGGCTCGACTAGTACTTTCAAGGCATTTGCTAATTCTCCCTTACTCGTTGAATCCAAAGTCTCAGTTGCTGCTAAATGTTCCTCTTCAATTTTGTTAATAGTTTCTCGAAGAATTTTAACTGGAGTAATAGCCATTTCAAGAATCTGAGCTTGTTCTTGTGATGCCATTTTTACCTCAACTTTCTGCTCTGTGGAAATTGCTAAGCATCTCTGACTAATCTCCTCTACTGATTTGGCAAAACTTTGTAGGATCGATACCTTTTCTTCGATAGATACTATTGTAGTATCTTCCGAGTGAACAATTTCTTGAATAACTGCAACGGAAGATTTCAGAGCTTCTAACGGCTCTTCAATTGCTTTTGCAACGTTGCTTTCAGATTTGCTGTATGATTCACCTTCGTTAGCATGTTCCTGAAGAATCTGCTCCTGAATTACTGCTACTGATTTCTGCAACTCTTGTAAGACAGGTTCAAGATTCACTTCTTTAGACGTTTTTGTGTCTTTGATTTCAGATATAGATTCTTGATCAACCAGTGCCATTTGTTCGCAAGCCACTGATAAGGATAATTGTAGTTGTTCCAAAGGTTGAGCTAGACTACTTAATACAGCAACTGCTTCTGCCTTTTCTTGAAGCTGTAATGATTTAGCTTCTTCCACGTCCTGATCTTGAATTTTGGAAACAGACTCTTTCAACATTTGTATCGGACTTTCCAAGGCCTCTAAAACTTGTTTTTCAAATTCTCGTTGCTCACTTGTTTCAGCTTGTTGAGACCGTGGCAGTTGTTGTTCAGTTTTTCGATGAATCGAAATCACTGAACAGAGCTGTCCAACTTCCTCCATACACTTTGCAAACGCTTCGAGTACTGCTGTCTTCTGTTCGCTACTCAATTTTCCAGCTTCTTCAGTAGGAGGTTCGATAACTTTTTGTATAGCTTCGACTGTAGCTTTTAAGTTTTCAAGAGGTTCTTGTATTATTTGTGCAACAGTCGGTTCTACTTTTACACTAGTTACATCTGCCTTTTTCGATTGTAACGACACCTGCTCTATTATGACAATAGATTGCTTAAGCTCCTCCAGAGCGGGAAGAAGTTGCGCCTGTTGTACTTCAGGAGTACTTTGCTTCGTATCTTCAGATTTTGTTAATTGAGTAACTTCTAATGCTTCTTGAGCAATAATCGTCAACGTTCGCTCGATTTCTTCCATTGGCTGTATAAGTGGTTTCAGAGCTTCGACCATTTCCTTCGATGTTTCATCTATAGTTTGAACTTCGTCTCCTTTTTGTGATTCAACTTCAGAAATAGTTTCACGCAAGATTTGGATGGGTTGAATAATTCTCTCGATAATCTCCTTCTCCATTCGCTCTTCTTGTGTTATAACAGGTGAAGTTTCGACTACTGGTCTCTGGCAGGTTGCAATTGCCACACATCGTTCTCCCAGCTCTTCCATATGTTTCACGAAGCGTTCCATAACATTTGCTTTCTCACTTTTCGAAATTTCCTCAATACCCTCGTGTTCGCGTATCACAATTCGTTCGATAGCACCTACGGATAATTTCAGTTCCTCGAGTGAGTTCTTCACTTCTCTTGCAGCAGTCTGCTTCACTATACTTTCTTCTTCATTTGTCTGTTCTAAAGTGACCTCATTTTGAATACTAGCGATTGATCTATTTAGCTCTGCCAAGACTGTACGAACTGATGCAGTTTGCAAGCTTGGAATATTCGCATCTCTTTGTTTGACAGTTTCTTGGGTTTGTTGCATTTCCTGACGCACAATATTCAGCGATTGTTGTAGTTCTTCCAAAGGATGAATAATAATATCCAATATCATTGTAGCTGCTTTTTTATTAGCTGAATCAAAAGCTTGCTCGTCTTGAATTTCTTGTTCTTCGATCCTTGCCATGCACTGTCGCAAATTTTCAACCGGACTTGCAATTTTCGCGATCAAATCAGCTTCCAATTTAACTTCTTCCGGGACAATTACTTCTTGTTTGATTAATAAATCTCTGGATTCTGCTAAAGCTGAAGTCTCTTCGCGTTTAAGATTCTCTTGAGAAACTATTACAGCATCGGCCAATTGTTGCACTGACTCTGCTGTTACCGTTTCAGTAGTCTGCATCTGTAACTGTTGCTCCGTTGTCATTGTTTGAATTTCTTCTGATATTTCGATGTGTCTTAATTGCTTGGTCTTTTGTATAATCTTAATTAAATTAGACACAGATTCTATTAAACCTTGCATTTCTGTGACTAGAAGTGCGTCACACTCAGAAGATAGTTTAGTACTTATTGATGTGTGTCTGATAGAGTTGAAGATGGTCTTGAGATCTTCCAAAGGATCAACGAGGATTTGCAAATATGCCATTACATTTTCCTTCTGTTCTGGTGTTAATTCTTTCTGTGTTACATACAGAATTTTCTTTGTGCCTTCTTCGAGAGCAATGAGGCCATTTGAAACTTTTGCAAAGTTTCCCTCCAATTCTACAATCGTATGCGTTGCAAGTGTTGTTTGAATCGATGTAATCGTAGCTTCAAGATCGTAAAGAACTTGTATCAAAGCTGTCAATTCCCGAATTTTTCGCCTTTCCTCTTCCGATTTGGAAGAAAGTGGTTTTCCCAATGCTGATGAAATTAATTCTATTAATTCTTCCATTGGTTTCTGAATTGTGATAATGCGTCTGGTGCATTCCTTAACGTGTTCTTCAGATCGAGTAGTTTCCTCGGTAATCGAAATCTGCTCGTTTTTCGATTTTACCGATGCGTCTTCATTTTCGACTACGTGTCCCACTTTAATCTCTTGCTGTATTTGTCCTGACTCTTGCACAAGCTCTTCCATCCGAATACTAGGTTCAATTCTCTCCAGTTCACCAGTTTCTATTTTAGTTTCAGACTCTTTAAGGGTCGACTGTAATTGTTCAACTTCTGTTATTTGTTTAACAGATTCATCTTTGTATTCTTTCAAGTCTTCCAATTCTGACAGCAAAGTTTCAGATTCTTCGAACGTTGATTGCGATTTTTCTTCATGAGCCTCTTCTACGATATTTCCTGCTTTCATGTCGCTTGTGCTCGCTATTGCAGAATCGCCGGTTGATAAAACATACTCTTGACTACACTGTTTTTCAACACTGTCCCGTTCTGCTTCTCTGAATTCCAATTCTGGAGACATTATCTTTTCAGTTACAGTCAGACTTTCGAGCTCTTCTTTGGATACTTCAATTATCTCGTCTACAATCGTCTCAACTTGTGTTATAGTAACTGGCACAATTGGTAACATACTCGTAATTTCAGTATCATCCAACAACTCTGAGAATTTACTATCCTTCTTTTCTCTATTTTCATTTATCTTTCTCCCCGACTCATCTATTTCCACTAATTTTTCAATATTTATTATTGATTCTCTCATGCCATTTAGAACATCCGTAACAGCCGAAAGTGTCTCTACGATGGATGCAGTCTCCGCTACACCACCGTTAATTAGTTCCACGCGATGCTGCGTCAAGGAAGAAGCAAGTTCCGAAGCAGAATATCCCAACTTTCGAAGATAATTCATTGATTGCGGTGTCACTGTCGACACCACATTTCTTTCAATCTGTTCCTTAAGGACATTCAAAGCAGTTTGCAACTGATTTGTAGGATAAAGAAAACCTTCTACTATAGCTTCCTCATCCACTCTTTGATCGGTAGTTTGTGCGAGTTGAGTGAGCGATAATATTATTTGTTTCTGCATCGCTTCCAATGGTTTATCGATTATATTATGCAGAGGTTCATCAGCATCTTGCTCTAATCCTATCATAATATTCCTTAATCGATTTATAGGCCCAGTAAGATGATATTCGAGTGTCACATCGACTCTGCTCGGTCTACGCGAGTAATCAGTCTTATCCACTTGTTTTTGAACAGACACAGTAGCTGTTTTCAACATCTCAAGTGCATTCTCAACGAAGTCTGCACCATCCATATTTGAGATGTTGCCAATGATGTTGCAAGTCTGTTTCTGTAGACCTTCGATCGCTTGTAAGATGACACTTCGTCTTTCGTCTAATAAAGCAATTTCGGGAACGAGACTCTTTCTACTACTTTGTACGACTGACAGACCGCTATAGAATTCCACTAGTGGCTCTGCAAGTTTCCGTAATTCCATGATAATAGGTTTACGTTCGTCGAGTAGTTGCAACTCTTGTCCAGTAATATTGATAGTGTTTATAAGATGGTCAACAGGTTTTAAAAGGATCTTAGCTACGTCTGTTTCCAAAGTATCCTCTGCGTGTAGTTCTAAATCTTTCATGCGATCTTGAATATTTTCCAATGGTTTTGATATGTCTCGCAGTGACGCTAAGAGTTCCTGTCTTGAAGTTATATCCTTAATTACGATTGGTAGTTGAGTCTTAATATTTTGTACAACGATCAAAAGAGATTCCATGTCTTTCGTTAAATTAGTGTTCTTTCCAACGCTTTCCATTATACGATGCACTACTTTCTTCTCAATAATACTCAACGGTTGACTCAGATGATTCAGTATCACAAGCTCGTGCACGGAACACCCGTGCGCTTGCGATAGGACATGCTGTAAGTTTGTCAGAGGTTTTAATAAATTATTTAACGACTGTATCGTTTCGTTAATCAAATCTGCATCGGTAGATTCAACTTTAACGTAAGTTGGCATTGATACGCGCATGGTTGATACGACTCTTCTCAACTCGTCCACTGTATTTGCTAATTTTGAAGGTGGTATTGCGGCAGTTCCGGTAGTAGGTTCTTCAAAGTCTTCCAGAATGTTTGTCACTTCCAATTGCACGTTTTCTAATACTTTAGCTACTGACATCACAACGTCAGTTATTGATTCTTGCTTCATCACTGTTTTCATTTCTTCCGTTCTACCTTCGGAAGACTCTTCTGTTTTTTCAATCGATCGATCTGTCTTCTGCAAACTAATCATTTCCTCGATTACCGTTTGCTCTTTGGTTTTTAATTCAGACGATTCTTCTGTTCTATCCATCGTTCGATCCGTCTTGAGTGAACTAATTTCGTCCATGGTAGTGAGCTCTTTTGAACTTTCGATAAACTGACCATCGGGAACAGCAACTGTCGTGTCTGCCAATGTCCCATCTGCAATTGTATCTTGAGAAGTGACAGTCATCGCTTCGTCGTTCGGTTCTTGTGCCAGAGATTTAATTACTTCTTTCAATTCTTTCTTGTAGAGGGCTTCCTTGATCGATATTGGAATCTGATTCTCTATTTCTTCTACAAGATCCACTACAGGTCGTAGAGATTCTTCTTCAGCATGATCGTGAAGAACATCCATTATTGTTTGCAATAAATATCGCATCGGTCGACCTAAACCTTCTAACGTAATGAGATCTTGAGGCTCGTGATACATCGAGATAGCATTCCTGAGTCTCGCGAGTGGTTCCTTCAAATCAATTAGAGCTTCGATAAGACTTTCGTCGCTCGGTGGCTCAGAATAGGAAGTTTCTATTGCAATTTTCGTTACACCTCGTCTCAAATCATCCACAGGTATACTGAGGCCTGATTCTTCTTCGTCTTTGGTGCTATCTTCTGACGTAGTCGATAACCAGTGTTTCATGGGATCCAATGAACGATTGATTCGACCAGCTAGAATTGTCGAAATAGGTTTTCGCTTATCGGAGTCTTTTTCCGATTCACCGGATACTTTACGTTTATCTCGTTGTACTTTTTTCTTAGTCATTTCTTTAGCTATTAATGGAGTATCCTTTTCTATTTCTTCCAATAATTCCAACACTGGAATCAACAGTCCTGCGACGTTGGTTTTGTCGGTAATATTTTTAACGAGAGTTTTTAATGTTCTAACGGGATTTATCAAATCCTGAAGAATTACTTCTTCCTCCGGTTGATGTTCTTCCGTTAGCAACGCTCTTTGCAGATTGATCAGAGAATCTTTTAATTCAACAATTTCCTGAATTAATTCTGCATCCGTTGGAGCTTTCATATTTGCTATATTCACAGCTGACGTTCCAATACCCTGTCTCAAAATTTCGATACAAGTACTCAAATTCGATTTGTGAGTTGTCTCTGTGATTTCTTGCTTCTCTAATGCCGAAGATAATGTAAAGTGTATGTTACTCAGTATTTGATCCAAGTTTAAACCACGCAATCCTTGTTTCTCCGCTTCTTCAGCTTCCTTCAACTGAATTACAACTTTTGGAATTTGATTCTCAATCTCACTTAGAACTTTTGTAATCTCAGCCATTGATTTAACCGTCTCTGAAGATTCTGAGTGATGCAAAACGGTGGTCACGACGAGTTTGATCTTTTCTATCGGTAGCAAAAGGTTTTGAATCATTGGAAGTTCTTGAGGGGTACGTTCGTCAGAAATAAGCGCCATTCGTAAATCTAGCAAGGGTTCCTTCATGTCGATTAAACTATTCAACGTTTCATTCTCTTTTAGCGTCATTGCAAGATGCGCAATCTCCGATACATATTGTCTCAAATCTACCAAACATGCCGTTATCTCTGATGAAACTAATAAATGTCGCGAATCAGCCGATCCATTCGTCATTGATTCTATTTCTTCGACATCTTTGAGTGCGCGACTCACAGCCGATTGTACGTCTATTAAAGGATCCAATAGTTTTTCAATTAACGTTGGTGTCTCTTCTTGAACAGGTTTAATTGCCGACGTTGTTTCTTCCGATTCTCTAATAACACCTTGAATCAACCCATCGATATCGTTTAAACTATCGACTATCGGTTGG
The DNA here is from genome assembly GCA_963989405.1 of Trypoxylon attenuatum. NCBI lineage: Eukaryota > Metazoa > Arthropoda > Insecta > Hymenoptera > Crabronidae > Trypoxylon > Trypoxylon attenuatum. The sequence continues at coordinate 4,674,144 of OZ022489.1, read as the reverse complement.
AGAGATGAATTTTCCAAATTCGTTATTGTAGATTTTAATTGAGTAATAGATGGTTCAATTAGTTTATAAATCGTAACTGAATTCTCCGCTACGGAAATCGTTGTGAGAGCATAGTGCAACGAGTAGAGAGGATCGTGTAAACTCATCAGAGACTCTACATTTAATTCCTTCTTCTGTGGAGCTCGAATTCTACGATAAATTTCGTCCATTCGGTCAAAGACACTCGATATACATGGATCTAGTTCACCCGCGACTACTTCGTAAGATTTTAAAGCTTTTTGAAGTGCTATTCTTGGTTCCTTCAATATATCTTCCTTAAGTTCTTGAGTCATTTCTCCAGTTGCCTCTTTCTTCATTTCTTCTCTCAAAGTTTTATCCTTGCTTTTATGAATTACTTTAATTGTCTCATCCACGGATTCCGTTAAAGCTTGAATTAATTTTGTACGGTGCTCGGATAAGACACCCTTTGTTTCGTAAGTCCCCAGTGCAGTTTGCAGAGTGTTCAATTTAGACCTTAAGTCTTGTACAGGTGTTAAAATTTCTTCTGTAACCTGAGAAACGATACTGGCCCTTCTTGGATCACTCGAGACACGATTTAACGCTTGAACCATGTCTTCTACCGATTTCGATAAAGATTCAACTACTACGGTGTCTACCGTTTCTATTGTCCCTTTAGCTGGATCGACTGTAACGTCATTTAAGAAGAAATCTAAAGTATTCAATATATCTTCCAACGCAGAAATAATTACCATTGAATCCTTGTCTGCTTTAACTACGTTTTGCATGCTTTCGTCAAATTGCGAAACTGCGCGTGTCATGCGAATAAGGGCAATCGGCTTTTCCCCTTTTGCTCGACCGGTTATTTCATGTTCTATTTTGGTGATACCCATTAGAATTTCGTCAACAGGATCCGTAAGAGATTCGAGAATTGCTATTAGATCGTTTTTACGATCTTTCAGATTTTCTTGTCTGCCAATTAACTCTGCTCCTCGAAGAAGCTCTTCCGTTGGACCACCCACAGTCTCTAGCAAAGAAATTCGACTGTTTTGCATCAGAGATCTGTCGCCAGTACTCTTTAAAACCTTCGATTCTATAGCGGATATTCGGTCGCATAATTGTTGTATGGGTCTAATTATTCCATTTGCAATTGCGATTTTGCATTGCTCGTCACTTTCAGTTTCAAAGATTAAATCCAACGAATTGATATCGACCAGTGCATCTCTTACTACTAAAACAGGATCCTTAATTTTTTCCATAATCTCTAAAAGTCTCTCTTTACTACTTTTCGTCGAGGATCTTTCAGAATCACTAGTAGATTGCATCCTTTCGATAGATTTATCGGATTTCCCTTCGACGTAAGGTTCTTCAGTCTTGGTTATAGCTTCGATACGTTGATGTAATTCCCTTTTCGCGCTTCCTGATCTACTTTTCTTTCTTCTGCCACCAGTTTCACCCGCCATCGATGATTCTTCGGAACTGCCTTTTTCAAGTCGCTGTTTCTTCTTTTTATGCTTCTTCTTCTTGGGTGCGCCAGTAACCGAATCAAAGGAAGAATCGCCACCAATACCATCGTCTAAACTGGATCCTGCTGTTCTATCTGCGCTGAGACTTCGCTTTCTTCCATCTGCTGTTTCGGGTACATTTTGCATTTGATACTCTGAAATAGAGAGTTTGGCGGACGACAGAGCATCCGCGAACGTATCAGTGTCGTCCTGTCTTGCCAATGAGACCATGGAAACTGGTGATGCAGGAGAAACTGGTGAGAATTCTTCGTCCCTTTCAGCGCTATGAAAACTTTCAGATTCAATTCGCAGACTACGATCACTCTTCTCGCTTTTCGAGGAAGAACTCATAGACTTCTTTCTTGGTGGTCGTGTCGGTCTTTTTTCGTCATCTTCGAGACTGTGTCGCGCTGATCTCTTTAGCGAACTACGCGAATTATCCGGAGATGAGAAAACGCGTGTCATATCATCCATGATCGAGACATCTTCGAAGTCAGCTTCGGTACGAAGATCGTCACCGTCTTCGGCGCTTACGAAATAGTCGGGTGAGACGTCGATTACTACTGCTTCCATTAGCAGGTTACCCGATGTCGAGGTCTCTTTTACGAATCTCATTGGCGGCAACTCGATCACGTTGTGTTCTATAAAAGGTAGTGCTTGAAAACTCCGAGTACGAGATTAATTGGATCTTGGGAAAGTAGTTCATGCGAAACTGGCCCTTTTAATGTGTTTCGTTACTTAATCGATCGGAGATCGTATATGCTATTACGAATGTAAGATTTCGCGTAAAGGACAATTAATATATATCCTTAATAAATACATTAAGATAAATTGACTCACCTGTTACGTGTTCGGAGAGTTGATCAGCATACATTTCAACGATCTGTAAGGCTTCTTCCTCCGTTAAATCAGGTGTTTCGTAAAGACTAACCGAAACTTCTTTTCCATCGAAGCTGAAGGATACTTCGCCTCGATCGTCGATCGTTATAGAGTGATCGGTTTGTGGCGTGTCGTACATCTGAGAGGTTCTTTCCTCGTGAATCGTGGAGAGGGATAAATTTCTTGCAAGCTCATGGCCATTTGGTGATGTAACTTCTTTCACCTCTTTCCGAACCGGAAGTTTGTCTGAGAAAGAAATTAATCGAAAAGCGTTAATTATGTCTGAATCTAGAATATACATAGTTACTTGTGTAATTATCTGTACCTTCGAATCCAAGAAGTGACGCAGAACTACTAACAGTGCCCATACAATTCGTTGCTTCACAAGTGTAAGTTCCTAAGCAGCAAGTACCATCTTGTCCTGAGATAATTCGATGAATATCTCCTGGTTTGAGTTCAACCCCATCTTTATACCATTTCAATATTGGTTGCGGCACGCCGATCACTTTACATTCTAAATTCACCGCGCCCTCTTCCGATAGTATAGCTTGCAAGCTTTCAAGGAATTTCGGCTTCTTATAGTGTTTGGGAATGATTAGTTTCAAGAAACAGGAAGTGACGCTGTGGCCGAAATCATTGGAAGCTACACATTTCCATTCAGCCTGAAAAGAAATAGATAGATATGTAGGTAAAACAGTTTTTGTATCATTCGATTAATTTGCTTACCTGGTCGAGAAATTCTAATTTTTGTATTTCGAGATGACATGTACCAAGATTTTCTTTTCTCATGTGGTATTTATCATTTTCTTCGACGGGCATGTCGTCTCTGTACCATGATAAACTTGGCTCGGGAGCAATACTGACTATAATCACATTTTTTTTTTTTTTTAATTAATTTTAACAATTTTATCTACATCAATTGGTAGAGCTTATAAATACTGAATGAAACAAACCGTACCTTGTATCGTAAATCTGAAATCTTCGCTAATTCTTGCTTCGCTGCTTCTGAGACCTTTGATAAATGTCGGTGGTTGATTTGTGCTAAGAAGCTGGAGACGTTCTTCGTCGTTGAGCTGATTTTGAATATCTTCAATCGTCAACTCCGCTGTGCTTCGAGCCTCGCCCATGCAATTTCTCGCAATGCAGCAATAGGAACCTTACCGATAGTTTTACTTTCGAGTAATAAATATTTTTTGTGGAAAATATACAATTTAACATACTGTATATATATATATATATACCTAATGAATTGGTCCCAGTTAATTGATAGACATCCCCTGGTTTCAATTCTTGACCGTCCTTGAACCATCTTAACAAAGGGGTAGGAAAACCCACGACTTTACATTCGAAGGACACCAAGCCCTCTTCGGTTAAGACAGCTTTCAAGCTCTCCATAAATCGAGGCTTCCGATAATTCTTTGGAACTGAAACCAAATATAATAACTATATATTACTATTAATCTTATTATTAATCTTATACATATTCTTATTATTATCTTATTATTATCTTATTATTAATCTTATTACTATTAATCTTATACATATTTTTTATATTAACAGTACTTTAATTACTTACTGGACATGCCAACGTAACAGGTGGTAAATTGCTTTACATTCTCGATACTCGTAGCGACACATTTCCATTCGCCTTCGTCCATTGCTTCCACTGTTTTCACCTCAATCGAATATCCCCCAAGACCATCCTCCATAACGTGGTATTTCTCATTTGGTTCAATGCGACCTTCTTTGTTGTACCAAGTGATATCTTTCGGCCACGGTGGTACTTGAACTGTCGAAATTGATACGTTAATGTAACGGTAGAATTATAATATAGATATATATGTATATAATGTCTAGTATACTTTGACAAGAAAGTATGAGATTGTCGCCAATTCTGCAACACTCATCTTGCAGAATCTTTTTAAACACGGGAAGAGGACCGGAAGGTGTGAGCGAATCTGCTGGTTTCAATGAACCTTCTCTGCTTCCTTTGCCGACTACGTGTACCTAATTATTACACAATTAAATTTATTCACCTACTGAATTTTTTTTGTGATTCTTCTACACAAATTTCTCTGTATCCAAATTTTCACTTACTTTCGAAGAGGAACAGGCAGTTCCCATACAGTTAATCGCTTCGCAAGTATAAATGCCAAGAGAAGTTGGATCATCAGGATTAGCAGTGAGAGCGAATACATCGCCAGCCTTGATCTCTTTATTGTCCTTGAACCATCGGAGCACTGGTGTTGGTACACCGATCACTTTACATTCCAGGGATACAGTTCCGGTTTCCGTGAGGAGCGCACGAAGTTCTTCGACGAATTCAGGCCTTTTGTAAGCTTTCGGAACTAATAGATATAAATGATTTTTAATATGAAATCTTAGTTAAATTCATATCCAAATGTCGAAATTCGAAATTACAAACCGATGACAGTGAGACGAGCGCTGCAGGAGGATCTGCCACCTTGATTCTCTGCCATGCACGTCCAGAATCCTTCATCGTCGATCGTAACAGGTGCCACATCAACGCAAAAGAAATTACCCTCATGCACGAATGAAAATCTCGGTCCAATTTGAATTGGTTCATCGTTTCTGTGCCAAGATACCTGAAATTTGACATCGATACCTGCCTTCAGATATTTTAGTAGGCTGTTATTCACTAAGTAATGCAATATTGAGTGAATTACGCATATTAATTAGTGAAATAATATTATTCGCTCTCTAAAGTTACGTTGACTTTTTCCATTAAAGCTATTACTTCATCTTCCGCATTATCGTGGATTTTCTGTTGCATTTTTGGTTTTATTGGCTAAGCAGAAGTAAGAGCACGAGAGAAACGACAACCCGGTAAAGTTCCTGGCATAGTATACACGCGTGCGTAATAATAGTCGTAATACGACGTAAAAGACCGACAGAAGATCTTCGTTTTCTTCTCCGTTTTCCCTCATCGTCAACCGGGGTCAGGGACCTCGCGGTTTCCCTTTTGGTGCGCGCCACGGCTCAGCCACCGAGACTACGAGGAACACGGAGAAATTCGCGGCAATAAGTCACCGACTGTACATCTCAACCCTTCCGGGTGAATCACCGATGTTGGCACGGATTCTCGTACTAAACGACTTACCACTTTTGGAACATTTACGAGTCCATTCTTTGTTGCATTCTTTCTCTTTAGCTAGTACATTCTTCTTTATCATTTTTACTTCTGTATTTCAATATTGCAAATAGAATTGTCGAATTTTCAAAGTAAATTTATATTTTCGATTAATTATTCAAATTTTGGAATCAGTAGAATGAATCAAACGCGAGAATATTTAAGGGGACACGCAATACCTTCGGTGTAGTTGAACTTCGAATTTCAACTAGAAATCTGGTCCTTGTGCCAACTTTAACAGCCAGATCGGTCAGTCTTCTTACGAAAAGCGGAGGATCACCTTCTTCGGATACAGATCCGTCAATGGTCAATTGAATCTTCTTCGAGGAGCCTTTATCGAAACCTTGGCCAAGTCTTGTTGCGACCAGAGCATAATGACCAGTGTCTTCTTTTTGCGCTTGCTTTAGTGTCAACTGGACGACATTGCCTCTCATCTGCACCCGGTAACGGTCGGGTGTTATCGGCACATTTCCTCGTATTCTACAATTTCATAATTCACGATAATTAAAGATATACAAATCATACAATTTATCCTATAGAGAGTAAATTTTAGATATATCCATCTGAAGAATTTTTCTTATTAATAAAATGTAGTCTCTCGTATTTTATTTCAATTAATTCTTAACTTGTACCGAACGAGATAGTTGAACAAGCATTATTACGTAAGATTCGTGTCTGTCATGAAGTACACCCTCCGCATCCTCCCTACTTGTCGAATTTACAACTGTCCTCATGTATAGCAGCATACCGCGTATAGCAGACGTGATTCTTGGTTCTACTTTTAATCTTGTACCATAGATGTTTTTGAAAATGTGCAATGATTTAAATGGATTATGATTGTTTATGGGAAGAGAGTCATGAAAGATTACTTATTAATAACAGTATGGCATTTTTTTAACTTGAATCTTAATTGTGGGTTCATTCTACCTTTTTCTATACCTCTTCCTAACTATAATATTAATCAGTCCTGTGCTTGTTTATCATACTAAGTTTGTAGAGGTTGTTTACAGATAATTAGTACTATGATCCACGGTAGCAGCGTGTCTTTGACATGTTTCTAACGGCGCTGGCCTCGAAAGAGATCGTTATTTTAAGATTGACAAGACTGACCCGTTCTCCTCGGAAGTGCACTTTCCATCACAGCAGCTGAACAGTGGAGCGAACGAGAGAAGGAAATAAAAATACAAAGGAAAGACGAAGGTAACGAAAGAAAGAAAGTTTTGTGAGAAAAAGAAGAAGGTTCGCAACACGTGTTTTCTGACCAAAGTTACGTCAGTTGCACGTGATTGCACCACTGATCTCCGACCTCGGTATTTCTAGATCGTCGTTCTTAGAAATTTCAGTGATCCAAAGACTCGGTGGCTTTCGGAAAATTCGAATATGCGCTCATAGAGCTGGTCGTCGATCCTTCTTCTTTCTTACGGTCAGCCACCACGCAAAAGCTTGACGAAAATAGGGCACTAGAGCAATGCCAAGAGTTTGAGGTGTTCTAGATCATTTGTTTGCCCGAAATACGTTGGAAGGATACGGTAAATTTTTATGTAGCGGGTGATCCATCTCGAATTCTCTATTTCGATAAATTACTTCCATTGGTAAGAAAATAATAGAGACCAATGTTAACGGGCTAAAGATACGAAAATTTCAACGAGTTGGACTTATTTGAATTACATGAATGAACATATGCATTATGTCTAGCGAGGTGCAGTATTCACACATCAATAGAGGTTTACGTCACCGATTAATGCAGACTCAACTTTTGGGGGTTTCGTCTGCCTTGCGTCTAATTTAGCAACGAATCAGCGCGCGATTCAGGGCGCAGACAGTGTTGCACAATAAATATGTTGCATATCTGATTTTCCTACCAATCAATGAATTATTTTTTAATTTAATCACACGATAATAGTTGGTGATGAATATCGAAGTGTGTCAATATTATATTAAATAATTTATGATTACTCAAAAGTTATAATAAAAAAAAGAACAATCTTATAGTCCTTTCAACTATGACGTCCTTTGTTCGGTGGTAGAATAGATATTAGTAGTTTCCCAAGTATTTGTTTTGGTTGGATTTCTAAAGGGTATTTTTACCGACAGTCGTATTTTGGGAGTAGTAGAAATCAATGCTAGGTGAACCATGCGACTAGCGGTATATTTAATTTTTGAAGATGTTTAAAATCAACCTATACAAAACACATCCATGCAACGTCAAAGACATACCGATATCCAGATACATCCGATGATGCCCCGGTAATAGCAGGTTTATTGCCATTGGCACATTTGCAGCAATCGCTTCCCATTATGCTGCATAGAGCCAAGATTAATCCCTCTTTGCCTTGAATCACAATTTACCGCTAACACCCTTGCTACTAACGACTCGATCTATCGTTGATCGAAACGTTTTTAACATTTCACTAGTGCCATTGAATTCGTCGCCAATGTTTATAAATATGAAATTTATCCAACCCATGTTTCTTCACCGGCGCACAATACGCTGCTGCGATCGAGTAATCGCGATCATCGAATAGGATCCTCTCAAAATCTTGACCGATGCATCGATAAATCTTTACGTTGCAAGTAGCGAGCTGACCAAAACACAGATGCGAGCGTTCAGCATCGACATAATATATCTGGCAGCGTCCTCACATTATTTATTGTCGAAGCAACATTAGAACCAGGTTCAGTGATAGAAGAGCAAAAATAAACTTCAGAAGCGTCCTTTTGAATTGTTCGGTGGCTGCTTCTGCTCGTTTTCTCCCAACATCTCAGTTCACTATTACTATATTGTACCAATACTCTATTGTTACAAATTACAATTCTGTTTGAACGTAATGAGTAAATTCCAACCGAATCACCGAATAACTCCACCAGACAAATATCCACTGTCACTTGTCAATTTCATTTAAACTTGGGATTTAAATCATTTTAACGAATATGATTCGAGAAGGAAGAACGAAATGATTGGATTTTTTTTTAAAGAGACCGAATTGTGGCCATTGAACCGAATACACGATCGCCACCCCCCTGTCACCGGTTATCGTCACTGGTGCATCGAAAAGCAACTTGTCAGGGTTGGAAGGGGAGGCGACGCAAAATAGATTTTGGCCGCTCGTTGATCGTCGCGAGGCTCCCTCGGAAGACTGATAGCAGGATGCCAGTGCCAGATCGTCCGCGGCTGATTTTCCACCTCCACATAGGTTGTGTGTTTCGCTATATAGTCCCACGGAAACTATGACTGGCGGTCATCCTAGAGCTTGAGGTCGCAACCTGAAGAAGGAGCAGCGCCTCTTTCGTCTTTTCGCGAAAATTTCGAGCTCGGTTGAATTTAGACCGCGCGCAAAGATCGCCAAGGAGGCGAAAGGGGGTTGGTGGAGTTCTAGTGAAGAAGCGTGTGTGAGCGCGACATCGCGTAAGCCAGTGGAACGTCAAAGTGCGCCCGGAATTTTCAGGCGCCCCGATGGAAATGCTTCCGCCGTCGTCGTGACGTAGTGTCTGAATGGTCAGTGAAATCATTCGGGTCAAGGAATTTCAACGCGTTCCTATACCGCCACTTCAGACACGGGGAAATCTACTATAGGGGGATCGATAATGATTAATCGATATAATTGAAAAACTTAATTCAATTTCTACCAAGTTTTCGATGGTGCATCAATACCGACAGAATTTACTATCTGATAGATATAGAATCGCTCGATATAAGAAATGACAATTATATAGATATAAGTTAAACTCTACTGCGAGCTATTGCAAAACAGTTAACTGTAGATAGTGCTTAGTTATAGTATACACTTGACAACTCGACGACGAATTTGAGAGGTTCTCATATCTTGTTAGCAGTATGTTCTTTGACGTAATAGAGCATACGCGTGCATACGTCTATACGTATGAGAAAATCGGTTGCGATTCACAAGATAAATTACTTGAAAAAAGACAACAATTGCACGCATCAATCGGTCACCCTTCTTGTCTTATTTAAGCTGCGAGGCTGGATGAGATCATGTCTTGAGTTCCCGAAATAGGCCTTCAATGGCTATGCACCTAATCTTTCACCTTCCTAGTCGAACTGAAAGATTACGGATCCTACCCTAAAGCAGCAAGAATAATCTATCCTTGATACAACAGAGTGCAGTGGAAAATCTCTTTCACAATCGTTTCAGTGCAACGTCAACATCATTCTCAGCTGCAGAATTATGATTAATTATGTATTTAGAATTTAGAATTTTCACTGATTAGTATCAAACCTGGAAAATGAATATCTATATCGAATTGTACTATTTCATCTATACCGAGGTTTAGAAAAATTATATGCACCTATATGCAAAAATTTTGAACCGAGGATTATACCGGACAGGTATAATCTGGTCCTCCAAGAAAATGAAGTGCGCGACAGCTCGAAATAAACTGCGTTTGATCCTTGGCACGTTCCAAGGTTCCAACCGAAATTAGGGCCAATGGTTGAGAATGAACGATAATGCGTAAACGAAAGTGTGCGATGAATTGTTATAGCACTAATCGTACAACGAAGTAACGAAAGGATCCTAAACAGCTTCCTGGACCAAGACCAACATTGTTGACCTCTGTTTCGAATTTCGTTCACTGTTTAGACGTAGTTTACATGAGATTCTTATAACTTACTTTCTTACTAAATCAGAAATTCTTAACTACGATAAGTTGAGTTACATCTTTACAATTGCACTTACAATTGGAACTCAAGTTCGTCGAATACATCGGACCAACGGAGTTTCGGATCGATAACGACATCCTGTCCGCTTTGTCCTTGGATCGATAGAACCTGATCTGGTTCGATCCATCTCGGCGGACCCTTGGCTTTAGATGTACTTTCTGAAATATACAGAAATTATCAGCAAGATTCAGAAAATTCTTATTCAAACTATATATGTTATTTCTTGGAATTTTCTCTTTAATGTTCTTTCAATTTCGAGATTACTCGTTGCAATTGTAGCTTTTTGGAGCTATTTCGCAATGATCTGTCCAAAGGCGAAAATTTATTATTCGCGGAGTACCTGGTATTCCGGCAGTCACGTGGTCTGCGAAATGGCTACAGAAACGGTAGTACGTGCATGCAAATCCGTAGCATAAATATAGATACCTGTGAAGAAAGCACGTAGAGGGAAGCTACTTAAGAAAATAAGACGAGATTCTCCTAATTCTGCGCTCATACCTCGCTTACTCGATACCTGACTTTCCGAATTTTACGGCGGGAGTTGAGTTCGGAATTTTGGTCGCACGCGCCACTTTATGTTATCGCGAGTAAGCGCGTTAGAAAACAAACTCTTTCTAAACAGAATCATTTCGTTGGAAGATGATTTTTTTTTTGCTTTTAACCATTCTGTAATCTGAGTTTAGACACTTTCACGCAACTTTGTTATCTTTATTTTATATAAACGTAACAGAATAAATACAATTTTTCGCAGTAATGACATGTTTTTTATAGCGGTTTATGTTAATTATGGAATCAGGAAATAATTAAGTATATTTGAATTCGTGTTAAATTTGGAATGAGTTAGAAAGAATGATTATCATAAGTTGTTCCGAGCTAATGCACCAGGACATATCGCATCCCAAATTACATCCCGTATATAAATCTTACTTGGCGCTGGATTCTCCCTAAATATCTTGCACCGTCAGGCCTTTCCCATAAATTTCACCCGGAAGCGATGGCTAACAAAAGGTAGAATTGAACATAAGCTAAATCACTCGAACATCGCGCTATTTACTTGCTTCCCCTCCCCGAATCAACTAACCACTTTCCTTAGAATTCACTAAATTCACTTATCTCTAGCATCCTTATTCAGCATAGCAATAAAAATTTCATTTTCATTATCAGCCGATGTCTAGATGAGAAGATTCACTCAGAAAATTCTACCAGAACTTTTTGCTGTCAGAACGAGTCTTGAGCAATTCCCACAAATTCACTAGTTACACTTACGAATAATCGAATCGTGTGTTTTCCACAAGCCGAAAAAGAACTAAAAGAGGCAAACGAAAATTTGTTCGATTCTGCGTTTATCCTAAGCACACGGATTTTACAATATTTCACTAGGATCATAGTGTAAAAAGTCAAACAGCGATCGATAGGAACCGGTGTGCGAAGCCGGTGTCTTTCGGCACGTTGTGTGCTAGCGGCACTATATCTTACCTGTTAAGGTCATCTCGTCAGACGATACGGAGACCGAGTGTTCCTTGCATTGACATCACTAGCGCGTTTTACTCAGCGGAAGGGTGTTCGAGCCTGCAAAAGGGTATCCTTCGTCGGCGTTGACGGGATGAGCTTGTGCACCTTGCGGCAGAAGCTCTCTCTCTCGAGAGCGGCAGCCTCCTCGTCTTCCTCTCCTGACCCGTGGCACAGTACCGCCTGCGTCTGAAATCTGACGGCAGGAGGCCCTGCTCCGATCTAAAATCGTCTCGACACGGTACTCTCTGCTTCGTCGTTTTAACGAAACGCGCACATGCGCTCTGCTAACCCTCTTTTTTCCTCCTACACTGGCGCTCTCTCCGATCTCCTTTTTATCTTTCTCCGGCTTGTGAACCCTGGTTCACCCTCTTTCTCTCTCTCTCACTCTCTCTCTCTCTTTCCCCATTTCCCTCTTTCGATCGGTGTCGATATTTTCTTCTCCCTTCGCCTTTCTCCGAACGTACCCAGTTATCCACTACTGATGTAACACTGCGTGCTTCAAGCTTTTCGCCTCTTCCGCTTTCTTTATTTCTTTACCTGTCCGTCTGACCGAAGAGACTTGGAATTTGTCACCGTGACGAATTTCTCTTCACCAGTTTTCCTACTTCACCTTTTATTGTGAAATTAGAGTTTTACGAAAAAAGCAAAGAGTCTATTGATAATAATGAGAACTATTGTTTTTTCTTTTTTTATGTTGTAAAAGATCCTTATACGTATGTGGAATGTAGGACACTGAACCAGGATGGTAACAATTGGTGATTAACTTCCAAGAAATGTACAATCTCAACAAAGTATATACATATTTATTAAGTTTAGAGGTAGTAAGAATATTAATAAATAATTCATAAATAATAATAATATTATATATATATATATTATTGTTTATAATACAAGTAATATAGGTAACAATGCTGTTCGTTGAATATGGAACAAATAATCTTAATTTGTATTGTGTTTTAATCTTAAGCAATTATTTGGCATAGGTCATGAATGGCACAGTAATCAGGTTGTACCACGATTAAACCGTGGCGTTTGTCTCAATTGTATTTGACAGATTGCCACAGTCGACCTGAGGTCAATAATCTAAAGCTATTGAAAATCGAATATTGTAGCGACCTAGATACTTCGTATAGTCGGCGAGGTTTCAGTCTGAGAATTTCAGCAATAAGGAGGAATAAAACAATGAAAGCTTTCGTCTACACGTGCGATTCAACTTGGGATGGGGTGGTATGGTTTTACTTCGTGAAAGATCCGCTGACCTAGTGGCAATTGAGTTGCCAAAACTTGGAACGGGTCACTGCTGCTTTCCTTTGGACCTCCACCAGCCACGCGATACTCTATCACGTATTTCGTGTTGTATTCTTCTGTATAAAAGAAGCGCGATGAACGGTATCGCCATTATCTCTTTCTTGAATAAATACACGTAAACAGCTGCTACCAGTAATGTTAAGTCCGTAATGAAATCTACGGTTGATCTTACGTTACGTTGAGCTTCTATTGCAAGCTTTTCGTCGAATACTGGCTGATTGTTTTCAGTACCTAAATATTCTCTACCTGCACTTGATCCCCTTCTCAATGCCCGATACTTTTTACTATCAAGAGCTTTTTGCAAACGTTCCATTTTCAACTCCACCGGAGTAGTTGGTCTCTGCCGGTCCTTCGAATTCGATCTCGAAGATGTTCTAGAGGAATTTCGTGATGGAGCTTTCGATCTTCGTGGACCAGACTCCACTGACTTTTCTCTGCTGTAGCGTGAGCCTGGCTCTACAGATTTTTCCCGACTCAAGCGTTGTTCTTCTGATCCTGTTCTTGACGGAGGACGATGTGTTCTGTCCTGAGAAGGTGCTCGGACTCTTGTCTTAGAAGATGACCTGGATGACGAGCCTCGTTCAGCGGATACGTTTCGTGATCTAGGTGCTCGAGGCTCCGTATTGGATAACTGACGACTCATTCGCTTTTCTTTTATTGGTGCTGGTTCTTTCGTTCTCGATTCTGGTGCTGGAGTGGTTCCTCGAGATACACTGCCTCGTCTCGAACTTGGTGCTTGACTTTCTTGTCTTACAAGTTCGCTTTTAATCCTCGACTTCGTGTGCTCTACTTCATATTCCTGCGACTCTTGTTTATCGATAATTAGAGGAACTGATGGAGGTTCTTCCTTAGGTTTTTCGACATCATTTTTCTGTTCGGTATCTTCGGAAACTGACGAACGTCTTGAATTGCCTCGACTATCTCCAAATCGTCTTTCTTCCGAGGCTCTGTAACTGTACCGGTTAGCGTGCTCGCGAACTATCTCCGTATAATGCGAAACTACAGCCATACGAGCTTCCATGTCAGCTTTTTCTTCTTCCGGTGTAATTGAGCGTGTTTTTCCATGCATTCTTCGACTCTTTGCTACTTCTCCTGCGGAGAGGACACTATCCGTATCCGATTCGGACATTAATGGTGTTCTGAGCGTTCCAACCCCATAAACAATCCCTGTTACAATTTCGTCTTCAACCTTGTTTTCCACCGTTTCTTCCTCTTGTTCAGCAGGTTGCGGTGGAGATTTCCTAATTGGCTTTTCCGGTGGTATTGGTCTGCCAAAACTGTTCAAAGCAATCGGGACGTCTTCTTTAGGCTTCTTTAGAATAGATTTAGGGACTAAAGAACTAGGAGAAACAGGCGTTCCTGATCTAACTGGTGTCGGTGGTGAGACATCGAAGCTTGGTACATTGGGATCGGGAATTATCAATGGATCGAGTTCCACGTGTGGAGTTGGCGTTCCTCGAGGGTGATATGTATCTTCTTCGTCCAAAACTTGTCTAGCTAGAATTCTTGTTTTTAGCATTTTTAAGTCTTCGCTATCAGCGCTACTAATCTCTTCCGACGATTCCTCCGATGTTTCAAGACTTTCTTCAATTTCTTCTTCGTCCTCTTTTACTTCTGTCTGGGGTGGTTTAATTTCAGGCACTGCCTCTTTCTCAGTCTGAGACGTTTCATTGGTGGGACCCGCCCAGGGTATCGATTTCTCTTCCTGTTTCTCGTCGACCAATCGTACATTGCTGTCGTGCCACCTGCGCAGTGGTTCATTAGCTTCTTTCTCACTTACTCCACTCCACATTGCACCAGTTGCGGTTGCCGATTCTTTTGGAAGACTAGGATCCGATCTTGCTTCTATTTCACTCAGCAAACTCGGTGTTAAAAATTTTGTGGGTGTACTGTATGTGGCGTTTGCTGCTTGCCCTTCACTGGATCGTCTGCGATTCTTCTTAGTTTGCCAAGACGAAATCAAATTCTGCGTTACTCCGGAATTTGAAAGGCGTCGCCTAATCGATGATCGTCGAATGTCTCCCATATCGGCACTCGCATCGCTTTCTACCGATATCTGTGGTTTTACACCGTCTGATTTAGGAGCTGCTAGTTCTCCTGTAACTCGCTCGAGTTGTGACTTTCGCTTTGCTACTTCGGAGGCCTCTTCGGCAGCAACAGCTTTGTAGAAACGTTCCATTGCTCGCTCGTGTAACAATTCTGTGGAACTAACAGCTTCGCGGAGGGTTTCCACTACTTGATGTTCTGGGCTAAATAATTCAGGAAGAGAAAGTGACATTGGAGGCGGTATCAGATCTTCTTCGTCTTCAGTTTCTTCAACTGTACTTCGATTTTCTGTAAAATAATTATAAGAACATAAGGATCCTTTAACATTGATTTAGGATAATGTTAGTTGTCATTGATTTGAATTTACCTAGGTTCCGTTGCTTATCATTGTCATCAGCTTCGATCGTTATCTTTGGTGTCTGACTTTGATCATCAGGATACAAAACTAACATAAATTCTGAACTTCCATGCAATGCATTTTCATCACCCTCTCTTGGCGTTGTTGGTGAACCTGGTTTATCGTCGGTACGCAAACGGGATGCTACTTCCAAGTCATCGACCGCTTGCTGTTTAGTGAGTTTCAAGTTCATGAATGGTCGCAAATGTCGAGTGGAATTGGGAGGACTTTCTTCGCGATATTCTTCTATCTTTGGCATCGATTGCGGGGACATACTTCTTTCCCTCGTTAGAGACATCGATCGTGATATTGATTCTCGGTAAATTGCTCGTCTACTTGATTCCTCGCTAACTGGCGGTGATACCGTGACTGTCGTGACTGTACTAATTGTCTTTGGAGAGATCGACCTTTCAACTTGGTCAACTGTAGTCTGCAATAAAATAGACATGGTAAATACATACAGTAAATACGTTGGAACAATTAATATAATATACACATACATCTTCAAATTCAGTGTCAACATTATAACTCAATCGCTCCGCATAATTGCCAGTGGGTTCTCTTTGTCTTATCGCAGAGTGATCTTTTGATCGAGCGGGAGGTGTGGGCGGTACATCAGGTTTAACTTCATGAACTAAGGGATCTAAAGCGAATGTAACTCTACTGTCGGCTCTGGATGGCCTGCCAGAGCCAGGGAGTCTTTGAGCAGAAGCCGATCGATCACTTGGACCAAAATGACTATCGCTCTCGTCATATCGTGGACGGGCTTCGTCTCTCGTTAAACTTCTAGTCCGTTGCGTTGGTACTACAAAACTCACTTCGCGTTTTTCTGCCCGAGATCTGCTGATTTCTCGATGGCTTTGCGATTTTGTGCTTAATGCTGGTGTCGTAATACTGGAAAAGTATTATACTTCACTCAAATTATTCATTAGAATATTTTAGAATATTTAGAATATTTCTGCAAATTCATCTATGTATTTCACTTACCCTCTTTTTATGTCCGGAATGAAGATTATATCACTTTCTTCGCTGGGATCACTAACACCATAAGGATTCTCAGCCTTCACTCGAAACTTATACTCCGAACCTTCGATCAATTCTATCAAGCTTGCTATGGTCTGTCTGCTGGTACATGCTTTCAGCCAAACATCCCAGCCAATCTGAAATTATTGTGCGTCAATCCCAATCCGTCGAACACAAAGAGAAATATATAAATTAATATTAATCCTCTTAAGTATTTTTTACTCTGTAATACTCGACGATATAAGTTCCAATTTTACAACCACCGTCATCTTCGGGTTCTTTCCATGACAGTGTTACCGATCTACCTAAGGTCATTGTAACCGTTGCTTTTCCTGGCGCAGACGGACGATCTGCAGGAGAAATAAGATTAAGTACAAATACGTGAAACAGAATATCCCATTGCGTGTTGTATGTAAATGTTGTTTGCTTTAACCTGTTACGGTGACCAAGAACGATGAAATATCATCTCCAAGTTTGTTCGTGGCTTTGACCGTGTACTCGCCCCTGTCTATGCGTTTGGCGTCTGGTATTTTTAATACGGATTCACTGTCCATCGACTCGATGATATGTCGTTCATCGTTTACCACGATTTCTGTATCGTGATACCAGATAACGTCCGGTAGAGGTCTTCCAGCTAATGAAACTTTCAATCTGATAGTTTCATCTTGCTCGAAAAGAAGACCGTCCTCATACTGTCGAGGAAGTCGTATTTTTGGAGGCGCTAGACACATTAGACAAATTGTAAATTGAGGACATATGAATCTTTCTTCTTTTTGCTGCAGTAATGATACAATATTACAAACCTTCTAATATTAATTTCGCTTTGGTGCTTACATGACCTGCCCTATTAGTAGCCGTGCATTTGATTTCACCCTCGTCATTCAAAGCAGTCTGATGAATCAAGAGAACACTCTTTCCATTATCGGTTACAATTCGAGTGCGTCTACTGCTAAATATCTCAAAACCATCCTTGAACCATGATATTTTTGGTAAAGGTGTACCCGAAAAACGTACTACAAATTCAGCCTAAAATGAAATTCGAATTCAAAATTTCAGGCATTTGCATTTTCCTCCGTATTTCAAACCTGAGCGTTCACTTAGTTTAGTACCTGTTCGTTTTCGAGGACAACAGTGTCCTTGAGCTCAAGATCGAATTCCGGTGCAGCAGCCGCAGTTCTTTGAAGGGTGACTGTTAGAGGATCAGAGATTTCGCTCGGCCGTGAGAATCCGACCGCGTTCTGTGCTCTGACCCTGAATTGGTAGCGCCATCCTGGTTCAAGGCCACTCAAGGTCATCTCAGGGAAGGTACATAATTCGGTCGTGGCGCGTACCCAATGTTGCGAACCCAGTCTCCGATGCTCGACCAGGTAACCCACGATCGCAGAACCGCTATTGCTGGGAGACCGGTCCCATCGAATTGCTACAACTTCCGGCTGAGATTCGTCAGCACCCGGTATCAGAATCGGTTTACCCGGCGCTGCTGGAATACCTAATTGCATATGGACTAACATGTGTATTGTGGACTCGTCCTACTACTAACAATAAGTTTCATCAGTTTCAAGTAATAAGCTTTACGGAATTAGATGTTATTACGAGTGAAGATCTATCTCTATCTACTGATCTAATTGTAAATTGCTTTCAGTATCCTTCTGAAAATATCGTGTGTTATAGAACTGTTATCAGTAGGAATATTGTATATTTTGGATACTTCAGAGAGAAAGAGCGATTCATATTGTTTCCTCGAGGTAAAAATGATACGCTAATTAGAATGCTCTATAGGCAAGGCACGTAGGTCATCCGTATGTTCACAGACAACGTGCACGTGCCAGAATCATTCTAACATCACTGTAGAACAGAGGATCCCTAACACAGGTCCGCAGGTGGCGCACCCAAAATAAAACCTAAAGCGTTTGGCAAGCCCCAGGAACACTACTGCGTTGTCTTCAGGGTGGGAAAAGTATGTAAGATTCTGAACCGACATCGGATACCGGCATGCCGTCGATACACTTTTCTTACATAGCTATTGTATTTGGATCATTTCCGAAATTGTCAGGAATGTTGAAAAGTGGCTCAGTTACGTATAACTCGAGCACCAATGTTTCTCTTGGTAATACTTAATATTGTGTTTTCATTTATAAGTTAATCATAATGCATTGTATGTAACTTTTATTCTTCTTCGAATGTTATATTTCGCAGGAAATTTTATCCACGGTTACGTGACATTGTTAGAAAATTGCCCATGAGTAAAATATTCATCTATTCTCCGTTCTTTTGTACAGATTGAAGCAGTCTTTAATTCGGCCTGTGTAAACAAATGATCCCAAGCCGTAAAGGTTAATTTTGGACCACTGTATGGTTTGACGAGGCGAAATACACAGTCAGATTGATTGTTTTTAGAATACTAAATATATCGGTAAGATTATTTTTCAGTTCCGTGTTTTAATTCGTATTATCCAATGTAAGTATATTCTACGAATTACCGTAGATTTGAAATTCTCCATTATCCGAGTAAATTATAATTATTTTAATGAAATAATTAATCAGTGTGCTTTTCAATTTAGACGTGTAAAAATCATATCCCTTAGTGCAATACTCTATCCTGGACCAGGAACGATCATCCAAACGTGGCACAAGCTTGACAGATCGGTCGACAGTAGCCGTCCAATTTTAGATATCATCCCACTATTGAAATAAGCCAATCGAAAACAGCTCAAACAAAGCCACCGTGATATTTCCAATGTTGTATCGCCACCGGAAGCTTCAGAGTACCAAATGCACCCTATGACCACGAGGAGTATTTCCGGTCACAGATTTTGACAATATCTCACACTATAATATCACGATCCTCCCGAGTAAGAATTACGATATTTCGTTGAACTCGTGAGCTCATTTCTATTGGCCACCCACTCATTTCACTGATTCTTCGCTAGTTAACCCTGTTAGTGGTCCAGCCGTCACGGACGCTTATCTTGAGGTCGGTCATCTTGATAGATCATTCCTGAGGTGGTTGAAAGATCCAAGGAAGCTTTGAATCATTAGTACCTGGGCCTTCCCAACGTGTTCTCCTTGCGTTGCTGGTGACGGTGAGATTCTTCGGGTAGTGGCTTTTGGCGGCGTTGTTGCCCATGGCCGCAGCAGCTTTACGTCCTCCTCCGCGTCGAGCCTGGCTCGACGATCACTCGGTTCCTGGCCAGGTCTCTACTTCTTCCTGACTATCCACACCTCTCAATCGCTGCCACATCGATAGGCAAGGTCGTCGTGATCGCGTGAACAAATTAGACTTTGAAGGGACCGGGAAGAAACGAGGCTGGTGCGGATTAGGGAGAAGAGATGGATAAGTGAGAAGAAGAAGAAGAAGATGATGATGAAGATGATGAAGATGAAGAAGGCGAGGGGTGATGAAGAGAAAGGGGGAAGAGGAAAGGTCTGTCGGGGACAGAGAGAACAGCGAGCACCGGACGGTCCCCGGCGAAGATCGAGCCGCAAAGTGAAAAGGAGAAAGAGACAGAGAGAGTGCGAAAGAGAGAGAAAGAGAATTCGCGCTCGATATAGCGCGAGGCTCGCTGCAGCACTGCCGGAGTCAGCTCTTCGTAGTCTGCGATCGTAGCGACGCCAGCTTCTTCAGGCTTCCTCAACGTCTATCTTTGTCCCCCGCCTCACACCCTACCCCGCGCTCATTTTCCCGGTTTTCCCTCGTTGCAGCAGTCGCGCCAAATCCTAAGGGAGGTCTGACCAGTTGTTACTACTGTCAGTCACTATGTAGCTACTGATAATTTCTCCGTTACGTAATCGGTCGATGGCACGAACAATATTGTCGGCTGCAAAATTATTCTTCTAATGTCGGAATTACATGATTTACAGAATAATGCAGTAAGCGCGTGTCATCTTGCGTATTGCGTAAAGTTAATTGGAGGATAATAGTTGAAAATGGTTGCGGATGTGTCGCAAGAAGGAGCGGGACTATTTTTGAAGTGTAGTTCTACGTGCCCGACATAGATGTATCTGCGTTACCAAGTACGTTCTGTTAACTCGTCGGATAATGGTTTTTTAGTAATCTCGGTTCCTAAATTTAGTCTTCTGTGGATCCTCGGGGCGGAGCGATAAAATGGTAATGTTTATGAGGGCGCCGAGTGGTAGGCGCAATCGTGACATCAGTGTCCGATATTCCTACATACCGATTCCTCACTGAGTTTTACCACTGGCCAATTTTCTTTACTTCTTATTCTGCTTGAAACTCCCACCATTGCGTACCATATGCTTATATTTACAGAGGCGCACCTTGCTTTTACGGCGTTTGGTCATCGGCGGTCAGTGACCTTAACGCGCACACAAGTTTACTCGGGAAACAAAATGCCTTTTTTTATGCTGTAACCCAAACACAGCGTGCCAACGAACGACTGCGGAGGTCCAATGAAATATTGGTTTAACGATTTCAAATTTTTATTCGATAGAGAACGAGTGATATCAACCACAGACTTATAAATATATAAACAGTCAGTCTTTTACGCAGTGATGCAATTGCAAATTATTTACAACATTTCACACGTGGAATTAACTATACGCTATTTCGATAGTGAAGAATTTTGTATAGATTCGACTCATTGATTTTTTACCTTAGTCATTCGTATGTACGACGTCGTACGTGAATCCTTATAGGAAGAACCTGAGGTTTTCAGAGGACGTGGGAACGAGTTTTGGGCGACCTTCGCGGTTATCCTTGGTATGGGGTGGGATCGCGTGCTTCTTGTACCGGTATCCGGACGACCAGTGCAAAAATACCAATACAGTTTCTCGCGAGTAGTTGTCGACAGAGATGCAACTAAGACTTTTTCGTTTCATAGATCCCTTGTATTACAGGATTACGTCTAGTAAGAGACGCGTGTATTTATCATAGAAAAGTGAAACGCACAAGACGAAATGAGAATATTCCATAGTAATAGATGTAGATTGGATTACACAATGGCGCGTCGAGATAATGGCCTGACTTGCTATTGTCGGCTAGAGTAAATAACGAGGTCAGAATATTACGGGTTGTATATATCCTTTCTTAGATGGTATCGAGGGCAATTGCGCCAAGGGACTTTCACGACATCTGGGACTTAACGCCAAACGTGCATAGTGCATCTAGGTACTACTAACTTGGAAGAGGTCAGTCGAATCTATAATTCAACTTGACAGCGAAATCTTTCGATATGTAGCTAAGAAAAAATCAAATATAACTCAGCAATTTATTGTTTCTCTTTGCTTAGTACATTGATTTCTACTCTCACTGTAAAGAGTTTACAGTTTAAAATAATTTACCCAGTCCCATCACGTTCCTCAAAATTAGAATGTTAATTATATTATTCCTCTCAATTTCGGTATGAAATTGATCTGCGTTTCTTCAACCGTACATTTTACCGTCATTTGTTGATTCAAAGACGAAAAGTAATATCGAGTTACGATTTTCAATATTCATTATTCAATTTGAATACATTAAGACCAGTCGAACGAAGCAGTTGCGCGTAATAATTTTTGCAAGAGGTTCGTAAGGTGTTCGAAAGAGGACGAAAACCCAATGGAAAGAGGTCGAGCGAGAAGGAAGGAGAAGGAAGAAGCTGGAGGCGGACTTTGGAAGGGGCAAGCGGTTAATCGGTGCCAGAGTACCGTTGTACCTGAATGGAGGCAGCGAGATGGCTTTCGGTTTCCCTGCAGCCTCTGTCCCCCGGGTGCAGAGCTCCGAGACCCGGCGCTGTGGCACCTCTCACGGGCTCGAGTGGCCGTGTGTCCACGTAGCTCTCTCGAGTCTCAGGTAGGCGCGCGTTAGCGCACGTGCGCGTAGCTTCGGCTCCGTCACGTGAAAGCGCGCCCACGACACTTTTCTTCCTGGGCCTCTGCACCCGTTTTCCGCGTGCCTACATCACAACGACCATCGTCAGTTCTCAAGTTTTTACTTACGACACACCTGGAACGGTTGGAATTTAGCTGGAACTATCCTTCTTGGTGAGCACGTGCACCTGCACCTATCACCAGCTGCTCCCGCCTTTCCGGAACTGTGCTCCCGTAGTGGGACCAGGCGCGTACTACTCTCTCGCACTAATCCAACGAGAGAGTTCTTCCGCAAGATCTACCGCGATCGGATCAGCTACCGTGTCAGTGGTCTTGAGAGAGATCAACATCGACTCTACTGCTAGTGAAGTCGATAGGAATACGCTACTATGTGACAGTCTATGTGAAAATGAATCGGTGATCGAGTCTTGGATTTTGAACTCGGTGATAATGTGCTGAAAATTTTCTGATATGTTCTTAAATTCGGTATCGATGATTTATCGGCTGAATATTTAGAGGAGAGCGGTGAGTTTGATGACATATGTTTTAATGGTTGTGTGCTCCGATCTTGGAATGGTTCAGCTGTTAATAGTGCTTATGTTCCTCTGCTCGAATGGAATGGTCCTACTATGGGTTGAGTAATGTGTTATGTGCGGTGCCGCAAATGGGCCCGTGACGGTATGCAAGCCACGAGGTCGTTTTTACAGTCAACGAACCTGATCCCGCGTAACACAATTCCGTCGATCATAGCGTGATCATTTGTGCGTTTGATCTTCCGTATCGTGTTACCGGTTATATCGACTTACGATATTTGTTATATACTTTTATTGGTCAAGCAGTCGTGTAAATAATGTAGAGTCAATATCATGTCGCATATCCTTGTTTAATTATCAACTCGAATCGAGAATGCCTGATGAATTATTCCGCATTACTTCAAAGTGAGCTTGGTTCGTGTGATTTGATTTATCTAGTTGAATAAATTCTAAAATATTTCAGCCATGCCCAAAAAGTGTTCAGAGGCAGTGGAAATTCTGGAGGCTCTCGAATCGAAGCTCGCGTATGTTCCAGGAGGACGTGATCGTGAAGGTCGGCCTCTGATAGTAGTGAATGTCCCACCCGAGTTGCAACCAAGTACGAAACCCGAACTAGAATCGCTTATCACATACTTTTTATCCATCTTTAGGTAATTCGCATGCTCCATCAGCTTTTATTAATTATATCGTGAAAAACCTAAATTACAAACACTTTGTCACATGATTTAATTAGCGAGGAAACAAAGCGAAATGGCTTAATCCTTATAGTGGACGCACGACAAGGCGCGTGGCGAGTAGCGAGATCTTGCATTAGACTGTCGATGATCCTTTTAGGATCACGAGCAGCTACTGTTATTGTAGTACGTCCGGACGGCTTCTGGGACAAACGTGTCGACAGTTGCACCAAGTCGCAAAAGGAAAGCGAGGTTTGTGTCTAATCGAAGATATTTCATAAATTACGAACAATGATGAATAATGCCACGTCATTAAACTGTCGTAATTCACAATTAATACACTATTCTGATTCTCTCATACGATAAAATTCCCAGTCGCTTAAAACTCACGTGTATAAATTCTTCATCTAATATCACGTTCACACGCTAAAACATTAGCTATTAGAATACAAAGACCAATTAACAGTGAATTGTTTCATTCACTCTGACGAGCTACATCATTTTCCTGTTTACACTCTTCACGACTTTGATAAATCTTCTGCGTGCTTTACATGTCGGTCCAGCTGACGTATCTGACCCTGACGAGGCTTCAGCTGTACGTTGAGTTTTCTCAGTTACCATACGAGTTGGGTGGTAGCAAACCGTACGATCATACAGAATGGATCCAGAGACGAGTGGTAATTATTTTTTTGCAAATAGCTTAAGCGTTAATCGAACGCCTTTTCCTTCGATCCGTGTAATTCAACGAGTAATAATATTCTACGATAGAAAGTGGAAGATTATAGGAGAGATGCCCTGGTTTTGGTATCGAGAATGACAAATCTGCACCAAAGATTAAGTAGTCTCGACGGATTTCGAATGAGCGAGACGGACGATGATTTAGAATCTTACTGGGAGATGGGAATGGAATTGACTGCAGCTGCCCGATATGTTCTTCAATCAGGTTAATGACTCAATTCCTTACGATTACTTTCTCGGCACACTCTATTTCTTGAATTATCGTGCCTTTCTACTTTTTGCGCTGTCCTCTGATAATCATAAACCAGTTTGTAGTGTCATCCTGTAACCATCTTCTATAAATCGATTTCGCTCCACAAATGGAACGAGTCGATCATTTTATAAACTACTGCGCCAGTATCAATTATTAATGAGTTTCTTTGAAAATTAACGTTGTTTGCTTGCTTCACTGTCTACGAAACAATTAAGTTAAGCGTACTCAAGAGTAGACAGTTTCAGCTCTTATTGTACGGAAAAATTGGAAAACCGGCTTAACCGGATATAGCGCAGAATATTTCTTAGGGTACAACTGAAACAAATGTAATCCGATGCTTACAATAAGAACAAGAGGTTTACAAGATTCATCCGAGTGCATCTTGTTAACATTCCTGTTTATATTTTACAATATCTTTGGTTTCTTACTGTGATATATTCTAAGATTTAGAAATATGAATTATATTCTTCGAACGTAATTAGAAATTTTTGAGAAACAAATAGTAAGAGGGCTCCTTATTATAGGTAGAAACCTGGTGAGTTCAATGAGCAGAGAATCTGCAAAGGACAGTTTGGACACTGTGAAGCATATCAATGAACTCCTTGATACTATTGAACTGAAACAGGTATTCCGGGAATATATGTATTACGTTTACAGTAATCCTATCGTTATAACAGTATTGCAAGCTCTCTATGTATATTTTATTAATACATAGTTGGACATCGAAAACTCTTGGGCGGAGATGGAGAGAAACTTGGATATCGCCAGAGTAATCGAGGATCTTGAAAAGGGTGTGTCACGTGTAACCGACTGGATACTTGGTCCAGCGGATGCGATGCTAAACTCTTGTTGCCAGGTCGGTTTCGATGTTTCGTCCTCCGAGGAACTCCGAAGAAAGCACGAAGAACTCGAATTAGAATGTAGAGTAAGTATCGGAAGCTACTAGATTTTTTTTTACCTTTGTTGGACTCATTGTCGAAAATATAACGTGTGTTTTTTGAATTAGGAAACCTATGGACAATATGCAGAGTTACTTCACAAAATTGACAGTTTACCAAACACAAGATTATCCGAGGATCTCAAATCTCAGAGGGATTTTATGGACTTTGTGTGTCGTAGCTTTGCTACCCGGCTCGAGAGACGAAGAAACGTGCTAATTACTTCCCAGAGATTTTTTAGACTTGTTTCCGAAGTACGTTATTGCTTAAATACAAAATTTACGAATTGATCGGTCAATATGCATTTTTAATTTTCAGTACTTCGATAAAACCAGCGAAGTGTTCGATAAACTAGTAATGGGCAACAGAACTCACGATTTTTCGCAAGCTAGTGCCAAGCTTTCTAAATTGGAGCACAGTCAAGCTGCATTAGGTAAATATTCGTTATACGAAAACTATCAGTTTTAACTCGCGATTTAAATTAATTTAACGTTATAATTGACAGAGGCATTGGAACGTGAGTTAGTAAAAGAGGGTGAGAAACTATCCGATATACTCTCGATGCCAGTAAAGGATGCTTTAGGTCGGGATATTCACGTTGACTACGAAGAGGACATAATCAACGTTAGAGACATCTTAGATGCAACAAATGCGAGAAAAAATATTTTCAATGATAGCGTCGAATTGCAAAAGTTATCTTTTAAACAAGCAGCTTTAATATATACTTACGAGAATGACGCTGAACAGGTAAGGAAAACAGTACATTAAGCGAAATTTATTTAAATCGGTGAATTTAGAATTCAAATGTCGTACAGGCTGTTAAATGGTTAAATGACTTGTACGAAGTTCTCTTACAAGATCATATGGAGATTGGTTGCAACGCTACTGAAATTCAATCGCAGAAGAATGAACATCAGTCTTTTCAGGAAACTGCGAAGGTATTTGCATTCCATTTCGTAATTTTGACTTTCTCATCCGAAATCATTGTATGAAAAATTTTTATTTTAATTGTAGGGAACGTATGATTATGGTTGTCAGCTAGTGAGTGCTTCGCGTGTGCTAAGATTATCTTGTCGATTACCACTGGAGAGTAACGCCAATCTTTTCTCAAGGCTTCGTCAAGCTTGGAAACAGCTTCGATCCGTTGGCCAAGAGCAATTAACCCGGCTCAGGGTCTGCGCTGTTTTTCATCGGAACGTGGAGAACGTAAGTTCAACAACCATGAAAATAGATTAAATTTATCCTTAGCTGCTCATCGCGTGTGAATAGCATTTTAATATTCGTTCCTATGTTAAACAGCACTGCCAAAGATTATGCGAGTTAATCGATATCGTGAGTTCGCTCTGTCGGACCGTGAAAGCAGAAGAGTTGTCGGCAGAATCACGAACGAGAGCAGAGATACGGGACATATTGGGTGATCGAGAAAAGCTTCTTCTGGAAGTTGGTCGTATGGTCAGACTTGGTCGTCTATTGAGAAGTAGATTAAAAGAACCCCTATGTCATCAACGGTAAGTAGAATTAGAAATCCTTTATCAAATTGTTTTAATTACATATTATTTATCACGATCGATATTCAATTATTTCTACTATCTTCCGCAAAATTTTCCATAAACATGTGTGTTTGGTCTCTAAGTTCGGTAACTCAAATTTATTTAACACATATAGTGTTAGCAATTGGGTTAAACCAATAGGCCATGCACATTTCGTTGGTCACGAGTGCATTTCGAGTGAATCGAAGAGGCCAGAATTCGTCGAATATAAACCCGAAGAGAGAATGAGGGAGGAGGGTGGTAGAAGTAATGCGCAGTAAGCGGGGTGAGGTACATCGACGAGCACCTCCGTTTTTAACGGAGGCGGTGTCAGTTCATGGCTGGTCGTCGTCGAGGTACCTACACCCTGATACTATACGTAAGTTTTGCATCCTGAAATACGATAAACGTCATTTGGAATGTGTTCTAAGAATTCTTTGAATATCAGGTTTTATGACGCTCAATCCACGATTTCTAATTCTTGATATTCCTCGTTATAAATATTTTGGCTAGTTCTATTGTAAATGGTTACAAGAACAGCACATTTTGCATATTAATATATCCAATATTATTAGTAATATATTTCATTAAATTCGGTATTAATTAAACTAGCTTATCCGTTGAAATAATTTTTAATTATCCGTGAATTAGTTAAAAGTTGTTTAGAAACAATGTGATGGAGTAGGGTTCGTAGTTTCTTTCATTCATCCACGTG
This sequence comes from Trypoxylon attenuatum, assembly GCA_963989405.1. Classification (NCBI taxonomy): domain Eukaryota; kingdom Metazoa; phylum Arthropoda; class Insecta; order Hymenoptera; family Crabronidae; genus Trypoxylon; species Trypoxylon attenuatum. The sequence goes on along the minus strand of OZ022489.1, from coordinate 4,646,457 downwards.
TATCAGTGTATCCAGCTTACGATGAATATGGGACACTTGCGGCTGTCGTTGACATATGCGCCACAGATTGTATTCATAGAGACAGGCGTCCTATTTTCACCTACTCTCAGACGGTCAGGGACACAAAATTATCGTTGTGATGTATCGTCTTTACATCTTATTACACACTAGCTGCAGTTACATTACTATTTACTGCTTCTATATATATTTATAAAATTTCATTATAGTTTTAATTAAATTTAACATAAAAATAATTCATATTTTAGCCCTATGAATTTTTTTTTTTTATTTAAAACCGGTGCTCTCAAAAGTTTTTGGCTTTGATCCACAGTTACACGAACCGGCACATACAGAACATACCATAGTAAAAGGTTATTTAAATTCTGATTGACGACGCCGGTGTTTTTCCGGCAGTCGGAAATTTGCAATTCTGTCTTGCCATTTTGCTTTCATAATTTTCGTACGAATTCAGTCAGATAAGACCACGATTTCTTGCGAAAATGGTTCTCCAAATTCCATCATCGCTTTCAAAATAGCTTGGAATTTGATTTCTTGTACCAAAGTATTTTTTAATAGAAATGCAAGTAGTATCGTTATTTTAAATTAACATAAAATTAGAGTGTAATTTGCATGGACATCGAATGCATCCAGTAGCGATTAAAAAGGGAGTTCAATAGCGTTGCTGTGCAGAACCAGTGGCTCTTGGGTTCACCGAAATTAGAACAACGTCCCACATCGAAGGGACCATCTGGTTTGTGACGCGATGCTATGTCGCGTCGTTGTCACTGTTGATTACGTAATTTTCTTAAAAATTGACATTTCCTGCCAATTGATCGAACTCCGATCATAAATCAATGTTCCATTAGCTAACAAACAATACACGAGACACACTCCGAGTTTTGTTAATAAAGATACGTCTGTATATTTCAACGATTCTAAACTATATTTATATTTTTTTATGTGCCATATTTCTACTGACAGATCATCGTCATAATCTTGTATGAATCGGTGTAAACCGAATATCAGAGCGCCAGATAAGCTTCGCAAAGAGTCGCAGACTGGTGTATAAGCCGGCCTCATCCATAAACCAATATTAATAGCGTATGGCGCACGAAACGAAAGCCATAGAATTTTTCTCAGTCCCACACCCCTAACTTCAGTCTATTAATAGGATGAGAGAACTGAGGGAGAAATTTATTTTTTTTAGAATGTCCGAAGCAGAGGATGCCTCGGGCAAAGGCAGTAACCTGACAGCCGTCGAGGCGATCTCGGCAAAGCTAGCGGAAGTAACGCGGCTCGCCGAGAAACTTGACGCGAAACTCTGCGAAGCCGGTGCCAGGACTCGACCAGTTCCGATGTCCTCTTCGGCGATGTCTTCTAGCTCCTCGATATTCTCCACCCCTAGTAGTGTTGCTGTTGCTACGTCTACCGTCACTCTCTCAACTACGGGTACCACCACGGTCCTATCAGCAACTTCGACTTCACCTTCTACTCTCGCATCGATCAGCTCATCGCCATCCACCATTCAACTTCGACCGAGTTTCTCACCAGCTTCGCCGGCTCCGACTCCTGCGTCTACATCACCAATTCCAGCTGCTTCTGTCAATTGCACTATTGGAGAAACCGTGACAAGTTCTACATCAGGAGAAGCAACGACTCCGATTGCTGAATCGACTTCCATAAACGCCTCAGATACGAATGCAACGAATTCGAATGATGTGACGCTTGATCCGATGGCTGATGAACAGGTACCTTTGCAAGAAGCATCAGTGAGTGAAGCTATCGTTGAAGAAGACGTTGCTTCGATTTGTCATTCGCCGGTACCAGTGGATTTAGAAACAGGATCGAACGATGAATTCGACGATAAGGTAATTGTTTAATTGGTACAATTTTCTTGTATTTATTTCGTGTATAATTGTTTTGATCATTTGAATTTTAAAGATATATTATAATGGACTAGTATTTTAAACAGTGATGTATATTCATATATTAAAATACGTATTCTTAACGAAAGGCTAAATAGTACTTGGGGGAAAGGGAAATGACTATTCGTATGACGGTTTTCATGGAAATTCATATTTCACTGTCTATTTCATTCTTATCATAGGAGGTTATCGAAAGGTCTTTCGACGAGAATACCGAAGACTCGAATGCAGAAGCGTACGTGACCGCGACTGAATGTTCAACAACACCGACTGCCCGTTCCAGAAGCGAATCCTTCGTTACGTCTCCAGAATGCGAAGACCTTGCCGCTCCAGCAACCGTGACGCCTACATGCGCCTCTGCTACTTGGTAGGAAATGCGGAAAAACTTATCTCATTGGAGTAGTGCACATAGTCTGCCTACGTGATTAGAATACACTCACGTTTCCTCTTGCTTTTGATGTATGCGTAGGTGGGATTTCGAAGACGTGAACTCAACGACACCGAACACGCATAATGTATCTTCCTCCATCTCGAAGGATGAAGAAATTTTAGATAGCTTTGAAGTAAAGAAGAAAGACGCTTCCACGGAAATTTTAAAACCAGAAGTTTTTCAAGTAAATGGTTTGGGTCCTTGTGAGAAAGTAGTGACAGTAGCAAAAACGGTTGAGGTACATTTCCGGTTCATATATTTCCGGTTTATTAATATTGGTGTATTCGAGATGAGAATCTTATGTACAGGAGAAGTCTGGAAAGATCGTGAAAGAAGTCACCGAGACTACAACCTTGCGCGTGTCACACGACACTCGATTGGGTGTCACGTCGTACAAGGTGACATCCAATACCCTGCAAGATCATCGCGAACACCTTGACGTAGACGAAGTTAAGAATTTCGAGTGTTCCGTATCTCCGAATTCTCACACAATGAACAGTCAGTTTTCTCGGATTCCAGACCAAAGTGCTTCCACAAGAGGTAGAGTTTCAGTAACTATATCATTTGTGTCAGTAATACGTATATGTATATTCCTACAATGCAAGGAGATATTGTTTCAATAAGAAGACCATATTTTCTATTTCAGTAATAGAGATAGAAACAGAATTTCCCGATCCACCCAATTTCACAGAGCAATCTATGCCTGAGGAGTACAAGTTCATAACAAGGATAACGGATGAGGAACATTCCGATTTGACATCAAAGGACTCGAAGGATGTTACGATATGCGTTAAGGAGTATATGCGTCGTCACGAAGACAGTGGAATCGAATTGTCACCAACAAAAAGAGAGGACAACATGGAAGGTCAGAATTTCCTCGAAAGATCGAGGGAGGTGAGTTCGATTGACGGAAATGTTGGGAGAGATTCAGCAGGATGTTGCAGTTGCAATTGTGCCCACGAAGCCGCATGCTTCGATCGCTATTCCACGATGTCCGTTCATTCGAACTTCATCGGACTGACCACAGCTCCACTAGCCCATGAAAATCAACGTCGTTTGCCGCTACCTAATCCGAGCTAGCTCCTATCTCTCCTGCGGTGTTCGCGACTCCACTCGGTTCGAGCTTCTTCGTGGTTTTATTAACGCATTAACAGAGACTGGCACCTCGGGACCATTCGAGGAGGAAGTGATTGGATGAGTAACCATTAACCCAGGATACGAATCCTGATCTCGATTGCAAAGCGTGTTTCGCTCATTCCACAGTGTTGTGTACGCATGGCTTAATTTGTTATTACTGTAAATAAAGTGTCTCATTTTAACACTGATCGAACTATCCACATTCTGAGTCCCTCATGTGCGACAATGGTGATTGAATCAACCTTTTGGAAAAGTACAGGTATAGTTATTATAATTTTATTACAAATTTATAGTACGTATAGAAAATTTACCAGGGTGTATCTAGTTGAGCGTTGTACGCGAAGGACACCTTGGGTGGCTAAGGTATAACAATAACACGAGGTATGGTAATTCGACAGCGTGTACCGGGCTTTCGGTGAATATCGGAAGGGTTCGGACACGGTCGGAACAATCTCAGCCGGTAGCCCGGTTGCGCGGCATACGAATGCCCGTGACTGTTCAGTCTTGGGTCGGCTGGCTTCTGCGACCGATCGGCCGGTGAGCTGTCACCCGTATGACATGTGTCACGCGAGTGCTGCTACTAAGCTTGTCGTTGTGGTTGTCATTGCTTGAGCGTGAATTGATTTAGGTGATTGTCCAACCTGTTAAATATTATTATTTCGTGCCGTATTACACGATAATCGATCTATAATTTATTTGGTACCCGTGGCAACTGATTAGAATTTCTTTCGGAGCAGTTTCGAACTTTCCAATTTTGTTGGATATAATTATTTTTAATGGGTTGGGACGATTTCTCCGATCATCAATTGAACACCTGTATTGCATTTTAAGGGTAAAGTGTTACTTAAACAAACGTTTGATTCGATGCTCATTACAATTCGAATTCGGAATTGAATACTATAATCTTCGAATACACGTAAATTGATTCATGAAATCTTCTTGTTTTTAATTTAACTTAAAACAGTACTTTATCTTCGGTCGTCAGTCTTTACTGCAACCCGGCGACATTTAATTTGTACGGTCCTCGTATTGGCTCCGTACAAATTAACGCGCGTAAATATTTTTTGAGCAAATCCCTCTTGTTTTTCCACACTCTCGCATTTCCATTTCTCAAGACTTATCGCAATTTTCGCGCGTCCTCAATTCCACCTTATCCTCGAGCATAGGATAGTTCACGTGTAGCGAACTACCTTGAAAGCAACGCCTATTTGGGAACTATAAAAATGATGTTCGTTGTCGTCAGCTCTGTTTTAGTAATAATAGGTCATGAATCATATTAAAGGTAAAAAAAAAAAATTATTCATTCAACAATAATACCGGTTTATAAAAAATCAAAGGAGATTTGATATAATTGAGTACTTTCTATTCATACCAGAGACTCGATTAATCAACTTGTACCATCATTACGAGTTTCCGAGATAACGTGCAATTAGGTTGGCATAATGTGATTGATTATCGTTCCTTGCTCCATTATGATAATCGTCAGCGTAGTAAGTGTAGTTCCGCGTGACGCCGGTTCGGTAACCGTATCCCGGTAGTAGGATACTCGAAAGTGAGAAAATTTCGGTTATCCAGGGATAACTGTTCATTTTTCTCACGAGATCGTCTCCGATCGTGGGCCCCCGATGTGGTGTACTTCTCGTTCGGAGAACGCCACCAGTCAGTCCGGTTTTATCCTTCCATTCGTTCCTTCGTGTCGATGACGTCACCTTACGAAGATACCTATAAAGTATAAACACTCAGATATCCTATCGGAAGGTGTATTAGGATCTCATTAGTGAACAATATGCTCCTCGATGACCTATTGCCAAGGATCATAGCGAGATGACCTTCCTTGTCTTCAAGATTTAGAGTATGAAGAAATCGGTTAATCCGACAAGGTGTTACCTTGAGAAAATAATATTTGCCGGTAGATTTAGCTTAGCTATGCTATTCAATATTAGTGTATATAATTATCAATTTATTATCATTTACCAAATTAAGGGTTGCTAACTTGGATAAGAAATATTCCGTTGAAATTCCATCGAAAGATTTGCGTATAAAAGCAGAATTGGTATTTTTGGTTCGGAATGCCATAGTTTATAGTTTGGAAAGCAACCATTCGTCGCTGTATGCCAACGAAATTCATGCAGACGCGCCTTTGGCTGGTTGCCAAAAATAACGCTAATCATTAGAGTCACTCGTGGTAACTGGAGAACACGATGCCTATATACTATACACGATACTCGATGGAACAATAAACATATATATATATATATATATATACATGCATTTGATTCATATCGTATTTTTGTCATCCCACATTCTTGGCGGATCTGTGAGCATTCGATTTACGCGAAATTGTATTCAAAACACGAAGGAAAAAAAGAGCCGGTTTGAAACGCAGATTTCATTGCGAAATTTCTAGCTTTCGAATGCAATACAGGGTAACGCGATGGATGATCGTGAATCGTTTCGCATGAAAGATCGCGACAATCGTCAAATCGATCCATTGCGATAGTTTGAACAGTACTTGGGAGAAGTTACGAGGATGGTGGACGTATACGACTCAATGGAACCGATGGAGAACTCTGACAGTGAGAAGAAATCATGTGCGGTGGTGCAGAGCAACGACGATGCACCGCAACAAACCACCAGTCCGACGACCACCATAAGCACCATAGCTGTGCAGAGCGGGGAAACACGTCTGGTGATCGCTCTACTTCAAGTAAGGGTCATTCTATCGTTCACTGCAACACTGATATGCCAGTTTCAATATCTTCTGCACGTTTGAAATCTTGATTAAACTTTGCTTGCACAGGAAATCTACCATGTATACCTTGATGCATGCATTAAATTCTAAATTATAATTAATCTAGAAACACGATTCGAGTATCTATTGCGTGTCATTTGAATATAGTTTTTGTATGGAAAAAATTTAGATTCGATTGGAATAAGTAAAGTATTAGTTTTTCGGAGCAGCTAAATATAAGGTACCGATTTCTACGGATGACTCATGATTTTCGTGCTATCCGTCATCAATCGAACAGTGACAAGCAGAATTCATCACTGTCTCGATTTCCAAGGAAAATGTTAGGGATGCTTTGAGGAATACTTGGTGACACTTGTCTGTACATTTATGTATGTATGTATTTGTCAAAGCGCAAGTAGGAACACGCGGGTCGTGGGTTACGGCCGTTTATAATCTATGGTATTAGATATTTTGGGAGGCCCGCTCTCCGAGTCCATAGTTATTTCCGAGTCCTCTCGAAACCGTGAGGGTTTTAGGTATCCATCCGGCAAAGCGAGCCGGCCGAAACTCCACGAAGGATAAATTTAACCACTACACATTATCGAGTGCAACGATGCCGTCCTACAGACAGCTTCAAGTTTCTGGCCCTTCGTAGATCTTATACAGTACTCACTTATATCCCAATAGAAGAGGTAGAAACAGTATGGTAAATAGATGGAAAGTTATTGATGCCCATTATAAGTTGCTTAACTTTAGTATGATTTGATCCTTTGAAATTCTCCAAATTTACCCTCAATGAAATATAGCTGGTATTCTGACATTTCCCTTGAAGTCAACAGACCAGACCTATTACCATTAATCAAAAGTGTCAAAACTTGAAATTGAGAAGGACACTTAGTTTCCATACATCGTGCGAATGAGTACAACAAACATCGTGTAGCAAGAATTTGAATAGGGAGTGGAGATTTGGTGGGTCGATGTGAATCACAAGTTTGTTGAATGAATTTTCAAAGATAAGATTCCATTTTATGGAGAGGTCAAACTGTCGAAGAGTGTCGATGAAAGAAAGAATTGCTCGTATTAGCAGACCACGTTAATTTAGCAGGATTAACTTCAACGAGACGACAGATGTGATCTTGTCTGCAATGCTTTTTCACGCGTCGCGCGATCTTATCCTGGAAACGTGTAATTATGGCGATACAACTGGTTTGATTCATTACATCACGGAATTACTGTCTGCAGTTACATCACAATATTATCGGTTACACTACAGTTGTCGTAGCAGATTCTTTTGCATTCTCGAGGAATAGTTTTTGCTTTTTATCACTGGATCAATTTAGTGACGTCATCCAGTGTTTTGTGATGGGCGCTCGGTTATATTTTTTAACTGCAGTGGAGAATGAGCCATCGAGATACAATAAACTCTTAGCAAAAGGACAATTCCTGTTCTTCGGCATGTTTCATAGAATTAAAAATCCCAGTTGCGTAAGGGAGACATCGATAAGCATTAATGAGCGGACCAGTTAATCCAGAAGTGAAACGGAGAGACAGACTTAACGTAAAGACTCATCGAGGCAAGAAAGAGGGATGTCGCGTTGAGTCGAGTACAGGACCGCAAAGGGTTGAGGATTTTTCGCGAAGACCTTGCTCCGAAGTGCTATAATCGAACGCGACGTCGCGCGTGGATGCTAGTAGTATATAACCGCAGAAGACAGACTGGCGGAAGAGAGATGGTAGGAAAGAGAAAGGGAGATTCAGAGATAGTTGGAGACGGAGAAAGGATGCGCAGGAAGAGGGAACAACAGCAGCAGCGACAACAGAAGGAGAAGAAAAAAGAAAAGAAGAAGAAGAAAAAGAAAAAGAAGTAGAAGTAGAAGAAAAGGAAGTAGAACAAGAAGAAGCAAAAGAGGAAGCTAAAGAAAGAGAAAATAAGAAGAAGAAGGAGGAGGAGGAGGACGACGATAAGAATAAGGATGAGCAGAAAAAGAACAATCAGCGGAAGAAGAAGAAGAAGTCGAAGGTGGTGGAGCAGGAGAAGAAAAAGATGAAGAAGAAGAAGAAGAAGAAGTAAGGCAGATACAAAGGTTGGTGCGCGCAGGTCGATCCAAGGGGATCTACTGTGGCATGGATCTTCTGCACGCTCTCGTGTAATCTAACAAACCGGTATTATACCAGGCGACGGCGGGCGTGATCCTTCCTCCGCGCCTCTGCCTATATCATACCTACGACCTTACGACACTGACTCCTGCCTACTAAGGGACTGGAAGAGCAAAGAAAAAACGAAAGAAAGTACCAGAACCCAAAGACAGGGCCCCACCAACGGGGTACAGTCACTTTCAACTATCTCCTTCGATTTCAGCTGGAGATATAGCTTCGTTGATCAGGGTTTCATATAGATTATTGACTGCTTTCTTCCTGCATTAATTTCAATCTTTATGAGTCTTCGTACGTTACTCTTGACTTAAGTACTAAGCTTTCAAAGATAAAAAAGCGCGGTGGTTTATCCGTCCTGAGAAACGTCCGCCCTAATTTCAGGGTGCCGAATATGGCGATCCTCGATTCTGTACCGGTCGCTCGATCCTCTCTGCCGCAGAAGCCGCATGCACGTAACCCAGAATCCGGGCCAGCGTGCGTGCGAATCCGCGGGACAGCCTGCAGTTCGACCGGCGCGGCAAACTCACTTTCACTCGAGCACCCACGGAATTCATTTTCATTGTCAGCCTGCCGCTCCATTGGTCAAAGAAATGCGCGAACGTTTTCTCGCATTGCGGCCACGCGAACCTCGCAAAGTTCAAGGTTGACTACTTTATTCTCAAATCGATTTCTATGAGTTTGAGATAAAAGACAAAAATCGAATGTCTATCAAATTAATTCGGAGCTTTGCTGCGTTGAATCTTAGAGATTTGCGCTCAAGAATGAAATGGATGAGATCACAACTGAAATTCACGAATTTACGCAAAATTCTGCTATTCTCGAAGAACGCGATTAAAACTCGTTTCCAGGTAGGATCACTGTGCAGGATATCTCGATCAGGCGAACCATCGAGTCAAGCCGTCGTGCCAACGCCTTTAAGAGAAATTGCCGTGGTTTGTTGAATCGTACAAGGTAAAGAGGTACACCGCGGTGTTCGTAGAGAACACACGCATGCGTGAGCTGCCGCGTGTGCATCACGTAGCCGCGTTCGAACGTTGTCGGCCACAAACGTGACAGGAGTGAAAAAAGGCATTTTCTACGAGCCCCTGGCAAGTCGGATTTCACGAGGTGCATTTCATTGGCTTTGCCTCGCGAGCTTGCGTCAAACAGACACACTGGTGATCACGGAAACCGCTGACACTTAATGCGATTACATCCACATTACTCTCCGATCAATAGTCACGCCTACGTCTTTTTTTCATAACTGTACAGGATTTAATGAACGTGTAATACGTACAACCTTGCTCATATGCACTTGTACTTTTCCCACACTATGTAATTATATTATTAATTTCTTTCTCATGTCCAATTGCATTGCACAGCATGTGGTCAGACAAACCCGGAAAACGTAAGCCGGGTCGAGAAGAGAGACGCGTAGAGGGGGGGGTTTGAATTTAAGAGAGAACCCGGCTGCAGCTAAGATTGCGTTCCAGACGGGGCATTCGAACTCGAGAACAGCCGACGGACGTTCAGACAGTTTCCCGACTTTTCCTACGATTGTCCGCGCACGCCCGAAAATCTGAGGTCGAGCATGAGCAAAAAGGAAGTTGTCGCTGACGGATGGCAGTAAGAGATTGGTCCAGACGAATCTTTGGCAAAATGCCAAAGATGAAAATGGAAGCATATCTCTCAGCTTTCTGTGGCCCACCGAGGGGGGTCGATGAACTCAGGTCCGATCTCTCTAGTTTCCACACTTACTTTCTGCCTCTCGCTCTCTCCTGTCTCTCTTACCCGTTGTCCGAACGAGGGTTGATCTTTCTCTGCTCTCCCCGGATTTTGTCCGCGAGCTCGCATTTAGATTTAGAATCTTCGCCGGGTATTCCGGAAGTTCCATCTCGCTCTTCGTAGCTTCATCGAAACGACGAAGATACATTGTAAGAGTTTTTTCCTATTTAGATTTAGTAAACGAGTTTATCCTTAGAATAAACTATTTTAGTTCCGTCACAGGGTTTTGATATAATTCAGTGTAGAATCGTCTTCATCTAGGATTGAAGTGTGAGAGCGGTGCAATCTTCTAACGATTCCAATGGAGATGAATAGAATTTTGTTGAAAGTAGGCCACATTATGTGCATACTCATGAATATGCTGTTTTTGAAGTACTGTATACTTCCAACTTACTGTAAATACACCAAGGTTTACCAGTCTCGATGATGCATAGCAATTACCGGCTGACTCATTCTTTATGGAAGATTATTCATTTGATATTGGTACACATAGGGTTTGTTGCCTTTATAACCTTCGCCCCACCAAATAATTCCTACAGGTTATTTTTAGAAACATTTCTTACGCAGACTGGAATCCGTACAGAAAATGTGAATTCTGTATAATTTCACCATACAACTTTGTGATTTATTCATAATTCGCTCCTGGATAATCCTTTGTCCGTGTTTTGTAATTTGAGATCACAAATGTGCGAACAGTATTAACAGTAAAATTTAAAGCAATTTTTGATACAGAATCGTGTTACACGATAGCGATTTATTCCGGAGAATCGAATTATTATAAATCTCGGAATAGTGGGTGATCCGTTCAACGTGATATAAAAATTCGAGTTGGAACGATCGAAAGAAATCTGACGTAGGCGGCAGGGATAGGATCATCCAGAGGCGAACGAAGGATTTAGAATGGCACAGAGCGGCGCCGCGCCTCGCCGTCGGCTCGCTACAAATAAACTCAGGAACATAAGGAGAAAAGTGATGTCACCCGCCCAAGAAGTACCAATGTCGCTTGCCTGTAATAAAATTTCACGCTAGTTACGATTTACGCACATACCTATGCACTAGCTGTTACAACTGACACTTCTTTACAGTCAGTAAGCATTTTGTCTCGATCAGACGTGCCATTCGTCCTAATGAATGATGCACAGTGTTTTTTGGCAATCTCGAATCGCATCAAAAATATTAATCGTTTGGCTCATCTCGATACGATGCGTTTCTCAAGATCGTTTCTCTATGTTGTTTTATTCCCGCGATTGTCATTTACACAAGTAACAACGATTGAAACCAGTTGTAAAAGATGCGATATTAAATGAAAAGTCTTCGCTATATTTAACGTTAACCGATTTACTCCTTACGCATGGCGAAAGTACCGCAATTACCCGTTGGAGAATCCAATCATCAAGATAGTTACTTAACTAACGAGCAACTTGGAGTGTTCTACTGTGATTTACAAAATCAGAAGTTACGCTTGAATTGGACTATGTTAAATTATACCTCGCGTACTTACCACTTAGTAAGATTTTTATACTCGTCCGAATTACTGCGATTCTCGATCATCGTCGATTTATTATCTCCCCACCTGCTCGTTAACTTTAACCATAGCTCGTTCGAAATCAGCTAATATTTCAACTGTTGGCAAAAATAGAGGAATTAATCATTGGGCTTTCGAAACACCCTTCATATTGTGCTGATACTCGCGCGACTTTGTAAAACAAAAATCAGGCCGACTGGTATTTTCGTATTGTATAAACAAACGCTTGTTCGATGGTTTCTTACAGTGCACGTTTAAACGCGTTCGTTCTGCGCGAATCGAAATAGATCGGACAGAGAGGAAGTATAGATATTAAAACTACAATTTAACGACATCAAAGAGGATATATCGCAAATATTAAGTTGAGTGAAATAATTTTCACATGTGTATTATTCATAGCATGCAAAGTCTGTTTTTGAACTGTTTATACTCGTAATCATACCGATGCATACTTTTCTTACCGAGTGAACTTTTTTGCAAAAACCGTTGCGTTCTTACGACAAGATTACCATTTGGATTTAGAAAAAGTTTGTCGTAATTGCGTAATATTCTACGTTTAAATACCGAGGAAAAACCTTATTCGTATGTTGAGCTCGAAACTGGTAAGTACCACTAGTTTAAACTATTCCTTCCACATCCTTAAAAGGTATTAGCTACAGTCTCTTACTATTGCTATTTGGTACATATGATCGTTGCCTTTTAAGAAGATCATAGCATTGAATTACCGATAAATATAAACGAATATGAAGAACGTCAACAACACATATGTGTGATTTTCGAAGCAACTTAATGATTATATTCCCTTTTTTGTTATGTGTTCAGAGCGGAGAATGGTTGAGACTAAAGGTTCTCGAAGTGCAGCCAGAATTAACGAAGCTCGGTGCTTCTGTGGACGAAGCTACTCAGCTTTCGAATGCTCACGACGAAGTTTTACTTCGACTACAGGTAAATTTAATCTATAGATATATGTTTTCACCAAACAGAAATGAATTTTCTGTTACTTATAATTACGAGTAAAAGTATGATTTATTTTATTAAATGCGTCATTTCGTTGGATAATTCATGTACAGAGCAAACAAAGCCCCGTGGAAGAATTGCTCAAGCAGGCTGATCAATTGATCTCGACTCAAAGACCCAGAGCGGAAGTATACGCTGCAATGGCGGAAACGTTGGGCCAAGCTTGGCGCGATGTGAACGAATTGCTCGAAAGACGAAAGCAAATCCTCGATTGTAACGTGCTGTTCCAATGGTGCGTAGCCCACCCGTGTTGAATCCGCAAATAACCAATCCGATCAGCTTCGCACAGAGACCTATATAAACAAATCGTAGATGAATAACACACAGTCGATCGTAGTATACGTTGCGTGTAAATCGGTATGAAACAATTGATAAGAAAAGAATTATTAGCTAGGATTTTATTCAATTTTTTCAGTCGATCCGAAGAATGCAGGGAAAGCATGCGAGCCCTTGAAATGGCATGCAACGATACTTTACTCCCAATTGAAATCGAAGCGGTTAAAAACTTTCTCTCGAAAATCCACGATCTTCGAAAAAACATGCTGGAAGCGTTAATGGGCGCATTGCAAGAGGGAAAGAGCCTGCTCGACAGACTGAGGGAGATTGCGAACGAAGGCACCTTGGATTCCAGGCCAGATAGAATTAAAGTCGAAGCCGATCACGGTGAATTCCTGCAGTTAATGTTCTCCTTGTAAAAATACTTTACTGCTTCAGACTAGACTGTTTCACTGAAATCTCTCGAGTTTCTTTTAAACATAATAATATTATTGTTATAATTGTAAATTGGATAATTCTAAAAGAACAGAGTCTTTTCTAAATCTAGAATTTCTTCCGTAATCTTTACATTATGAGCTGTATACGCAGAATTAAACTCCATGAGCCGATGTTAATTAAGAATTAATGCGTTATGGTCACGCTACCTAAAACGGATCGTCATGCTTATTAAATAACACGTACAACCGTCGCCTTTTTTACTTAATTAATAGTTACTGAGTAACTGATTGCTCGTTAAATATTTACGGAGATATTAACTTTAAAATAAATAATTCGTTTGCTCTCATAGCTGTATTAAAAGTTGAAAGATGGCTGGAAGAATTACACGACAGAAGGCGTCTCATCGAAGCATCGTTTCGGAGTAGAAAGACACAATTGGAACAATGTTTGGCTCTTGCTTTACTAGCGACTGATCTAAGGGATCTCGAGGAGATCCTAAACGACAGAATCGCTGCTCTCTCGAGTAGTTGCGATCAACTTGGAGACTCTGCGTCCAGTGCAGAGCTTCTGCTATTCGAATTGAGAAAACTACAAACAGAGTCAAAGGTGTGGAAGAATTTAGTCGTATAATAAATTATTTAGACTTTTGTTAGCATGTAGAATGCAGAATGCACGATTTCAAATAAATATATCCTTTTTATATGCCGTATTCCGTAGGAGTTTCAAGACCGGTCGATTAAGATAACAAAGTCGACTGAGAAATTGGTGTCTTCTGGACACTTTGCTGGAGAACAGGCAACGGAGCAAGCGTATGTGATCCTCGGCGCAGCGGCTGATTATGTCAATGATCTTGATCAGTACGAGGCGTTGCTCAATAGGGCCGTGGCCTTCTTTGATTTGGCGCGATCGGTGAGCATTACATTTGCCCGTTGAACTTGGCCCTGATTAAGCAGCTGCTACTTTTCTTAACATCGACTTCAGTACACTCAATCGTAAAAATAAGTTCAAGATCTATTTATTTATTTCGCTTGACAGTTTCTTCTAATGTTCCTTAATAAATTTATCTATTTTTCAATGGAACAAGTAAAATAGGAATATCTTTTTTTTAACTGCACATGTTATTTAGGCACTCACCAAGTTGGATCAATTGGAAATTCAATTGGTCACGACGGAACATCCTCCGTATTCGCCGCGGTTGGCACGTTTCCACGCACAGACTGTTGCAACGATAGAAGATGTTACCTCGAAACCTTTAATGGAAGGATACGCCCTGCTCGATGTCACAGGAAGGGGAGCGCCTGGAGCCGAGGTCAGATCGCGCGATTATACTCCACTTTTAATTGCAAGCCCCTCATTCGATCGTGTTAAATGGAATCTTGCGTTAATCACGCTCTTTTGTTCCTACTGTGCGGGTGGATCTACGTGTTTTATTCGTCTTTAAATAACACTCTTAGATATCCAAATTAAACAAGGGATCGGGCAATTACTTTAATGATGCGCGTTACGGTAATTGCTGATTCTGAAGACGGTACTTAATTGTGCAGGGTGTAAAACGGACGGTCGAAGAGCTCGAAAACCGAAAGATTTGCCTGATGGAGCGCTGCACTGCCCACGAAGCGGAAAACCTTGAAATTTCGCGAATAATTAACACATTTTTGGAGAAACACGAGGAATTGCGAAGATGGCTAATAACGATACCGGAAGCGTTTCTTCAAGGTCATCAAGATATGGGAAGCGACAAACCAATGGCAGAAGATTTTTGTCAACTTCACAAACAATTGTTAACCGATCTCGAAAAACGAACCGATGAGATTGAACATTTGGAATTTGAGATACTTCCGATCCGTGATCGTTTGGAAGGAACACAACGACGAGAATTCGAGACAAATATTAGCGAACTGAAACACGCATGGAATAAAACGAAGAAATTCGTAATTGGACGAATTAATTTAGGCTCCTTATACTTACAATTTCATCTTGTCGCCGACGAATTGATCCGCGAAATTGACGCAATTGAAAGGGATCTCAAACGACACGCTGACGCTTTGGACGAAGCGAAAATTGACGAACTTGGGAAGAAGTGGAAAGAATTGCAGCCACTTTATTTGAAACTCAATGCCACTGGAAATACTTTCTTGGATGCAGCTAATGAGGTAATTGCAATTATTTCCTTATTTTGCGGAATGAGATATTTCTAATAAACGTCTGTATTTTTAATATGAGATTGGAACAATTTGTCCAGGTTGATGATCCGTATCTCGACGTACCTAGGGCGCGATTGTGCGTTCAAACTGTACTAGAGAAATTCGCAAACAGACAACTCACTGTAACAGAGTCTTGGGAGAAATGGAGAACTACTATTGAGATTCTGCGAGAAAGACGCGTCGAACATGAACAAAAAATTGAAGAAAGTACAAGGGTAAATTTTCCTTTATCCTAATAGACATCATTCGAATACATTCACCTTCATTTTAGTTTTATTTACGAAATTTCGCTTGTTGTATAGACCATCGAATGGGTTTCCAAGTTCAGCGAACAACTTTATCCAGTGATTACATGTCAATCAACTGAGATTTTCACCATCCTTCAGGATTTGCATGGATCGAAATCTCGCATTTTACCTCAATTATACAAAGCAGTCGATGAATTGGATAATCGAATTAAGAGTATCAACTCTTTGGTTCAAAAAGGTAGAATACGACATAACTGCATATCGATTTCTATGTTTCGATGCTAATTAATTATTTACAACTATATTAGGAGAAGCACAACTCGACGAAGAAATTTTGCGGAAACTGTTACAAATGCATGAAAACTTACGTACCACTGCGAGAGATTACGAAGCGCTTTTAGGATCATTGATATCTATTTTCGAAAATATTGAAAATGTAAGAGACAGTACAATTTTATTTTATTTTATTCGCTACGATAAACGACTATTCAGATTAATAATTCTTATATATTCATATATGTCCTTCAAAGGTGGAACGAAAAATTGATCAGGCCAAAATTCAAGCCGATCGCATAACATCTTGCAGAAATTCTATCGAGGTTGATACAGTTTTGACGGATCTCGAAGCTACCAGGCGTTCTGTTTTCGAACAATTGAACCAAATCAGTATGAACGCAGATGACATTATTAAGAGAATTAATCAGCAAGAACCGCCAGAAGCTGCTGCTCAAGATATTGATAAGCTAAAACGCTTCGTGGAAAATGTTACTTCCAATTTCGAAATATATTGGTCGCATACCACGAAACGAATCGACGAGCATAAAAAAGCGTGTACCTTCTCCGAGGATCTTGACAAAATCAACTCTAACATTCGCGACTTGGACGAACACTTGAAGAACGTAGATATAAAAATTGGTGAAAATTTGCAAGCCGCAAAATCAGCATCCTCAACATTCACCGAATTTGAAAAGACTATTACGGTAAGTTTGATTTGATTTCAATTAAAACTTATCATTCGATAGAGCGTTAAATAGAATTGATTTAATTATTGCTGCACAGAAAGTAGGAAAATATAATTCATGGTAAGTTGTTCGTCTTATCACGATGCATGGATTTTCATTAAGTAGTGCACCAAAGTGATATATATATATATATATATATATATAGTTCTCTGAGACAAATCGTTGTGTAGTGATTATTGGAGATTAACAATTGGCACTGTTTTCAGATTTTGGAAGAAAGAATAGAAACGTTTATAAAAACAACCGAAGAGACTATTGTCGTCTTGTCACCACCAAGAGTCGACGATATTTCGTCTTTGAATGAAAGTTATAGAAACTTGAAAGGACGCATGGAAGAAACCCGTAAACGCGTAAACTTGTGTATCGACTACTTCGTGATGCTGGAAGAAGTAAAAGAATGGTGTAGAGAGGGTAGTAAACTATTGGTTGTGGTAGCCAGAAAAGCAACTGCTGTAAAAGTACCAAAGGATGCGACAGATCTTCTTGAGGAAATAGACGAGTTCCTTAAACCTGGCGAAGAGATACAAGACAAACGAATAGAGAAACTTAAAGAATTATCGATAATTGTATTCGGTAATATACGAAATTGTATTATATGAATAATTGAATTGATAAGCGAACGAATAAGAAAAACGATGTTTTTATTTTTTCAGGGACTAATCGATTGCTACAGTTCAATGAAGTCGTTGCAGAAAATAGACAAATGTTGGATTCGTTTGCGATTGTATCTTCGGAACTGAGAACTCTAGCACAGAATTTGAAAAATGCCGAAGACCTTCGTGAGAAATTGCGTCTCGAGAAGGAAGAAGCCGATGAGAAGTTAAATGCAGCGAAAGTTGAAATGGCTGCTGCAGAAGCAGCTCGCGAAGAGGCAGAAAAAGCTCGGCAAATTGCGGAAAAGTTGGCTGCCGAAACATTAGAAAAGGCAGCGATCGAAGCGCAAAAACTGAAAGAAGAAAGAGAGGCTCAAAAGTTATCAGTGCCACCGTCGTTTTCGGTGTCTGCTCAAACTGAAAAAATCGAGACTACCGATGAGAGTTTTATTCAAGAAACCATTACTTCTGCTATTACTACGAAAGAAATACATATTCTGCAAAAGGTAAAGTATCATGTTTCATTTCCATCTTCCAAATCCCTTTTTTCCACTTCTTCACTTACCTGTATCTAAATATTCGTTTACTACAGACGGAAATTGAAAGAACAGTACCAGTGGTTCAACGAGAGCCAAGTCCACAGAAAACTGTTAATTCTAATGAACTACAAGAACAGTCTACGAAAGAAATCACGAAAGAAGAAGAATTGCCCGTGATGGCACCAGAATTTACCATTTCATTATCCGATGCGACTGTTCAAGAGGGTGAAAAATTTACATTCGAGTGTCAATTGGTTGGTCAACCATTACCGGAAATCGTTTGGTACAAAGATGGAATCTCAATATTGAACAATCCTGATTATTTGACAACTTTCGTTGGAGGCCTTTGTACATTAACTATCGAAGAAACTTTTGCGGAAGATTCAGCGGAATACACCTGCAGGGCTTTTAACATTGCTGGATCAGCGGAAACAGTTGCCACCCTTACTGTTAAAGGTACAAACAATACGATTATCCTTTGTTAATTTATAAACTTTTTTACGACCTCAATACAATTTTCAATTCTTTTAATGGAGTTGATGTATATGTAGAAACTACTCCAGAAGAACAACCAAGTCCACCGGTATTTGTAAAGGAACTAATATCCTCTCTAGCTGTGGAAGGTTCGTCACATCGTATGGAATGCGTTGTTGAAGGTACTCCATTGCCAACGGTGCAGTGGTATAAAAATGACACGAACATCGACAACTCTCCCGATTACGTTATCACGTATAATAATGGTGAGGCAGTTTTGAAATTTGAAGAAGTCTTTCTGGAAGACAAAGCAACGTACACCTGCAAAGCGACAAATCCATTGGGCTACGCTTGTACGTCAGCTTTTCTCGATATAGAATGTAAGTATAATAAAAAAAATTGTTTATTCGTCGTATAATTTATATGATCAGTAATCACGCGGAAATATGTTATTGGATTGCACAGCGTTGAGACCTTCGACGGAGAAGCCTTACTTCGTGACACCCTTGTCCAATGCAATGGCAAGGGCGGGTCAAAGGGTGAAGTTGGAATGCGAGGCAAGCGGAACTCCAATGCCCCAATTTATCTGGAATCACGATGGTAGAATCATCGAAGAAACTCCCCATATTAAGGTAGATGACATTTCAAATGACGATAGATTCCTCCTCTAGAAGTATTTTCAGAATACACGTGAAAACGTTGGATCATTCGAAAGATGCATCTTCATTGTGTCACGGCTAATTTCTGTAAAGTCTTTCACTCGGAAGGAACTTCACTTGGTTATTTTTAGTGTCAGCGCGCATTGAATTCGAAATAGAGCAATGCGGATTTGTACGAATAGAGGAAAACGAAAAGGGAGAACTGAGAGGAGCCTCATTTAGTCTAGTGGATTGGTCGTTTCAGATACAGACAGACGGAGGTTGCACGAGCTTACTGATTTCGGAAGCCTTTCCAAAAGATGCTGGTTGTTATACCGTTACCGCGAAAAACGACGCGGGCGAAGCAACAGTCTCTAGCAACGTGTCGGTGAAGGGACGCTTGCCCCACGAAAGCAGCGATTCCGAGATGGCTTGCAGCGATTTGGAGCCTGTGGTACCCAAAATTCAACTTCCACTTCGAGATATCACGGTGCAAGAGGGTCGTTCAGCAAGACTCGATTGTATTATCATTGGTCAACCGGAACCGGAAGTAAGTAATATATTAAAGTTCAACCGAAATACAGGGTTCAATGACAATTTCCGATTTACTCAGGTAATTTGGTATCGCGAGGATCAGCCTGTTAAAGAGTCCGCGGATTTTCAATTACTTTTCCAAGGGGACAAATGCTCTTTGGTAATTCACGAGGCATTCTTGGACGATGCCGGTGTGTACAAAGTAGTCGCTATTAATTCTGGCGGTGAAGCATCTAGTCAATGCACATTAACCGTTACACGTATGTAGACAATTGCACACTAAGTGCATATTGCTGAGTGACTTATCAGAATTATATCACATTTATTTTCTTTTATCAGCGGTTTCAGTCCATCCCAATGAAACGGATAAAGAACAGAAAAATGTTGAAGAAGTATCTATCGAAGGTTTACAACCGAAATTCATAAAGCTTCCAACAGATTCATTAGTTGCCGAAGGTGAAGAAGCAATTTTCGAATGTGCCGTTACTGGAGAACCGAATCCAGAATTACGTTGGTATTTGGACAGTACTGAAATAGTGCCAAACGAGAGAGTTCTGGTGAGCTATCTATAATATAATACCACAAATAACGATGTTCTAAACCACCGCAGTTTATTAATAGTATTTAATATAATTGACGATAGATTGAACACAAAGAAGATGGCACGTGTATTCTAAGGATTACAACAACAGTTCCGGAAGATAAAGGAAATTATACGGCAAAAGCAAGCAACACTCATGGGGAGGCTAAGGCTTTCGCCAGACTCGTGGTTAGATCATTGGGTGACTTCCGAAGAAAAGAAGATTTTGTACAAATGGAAGAAAAACTTATAGCACCTTCGTTTAAAGAGAGATTCGAAGATCGCTCGGTTCCAGAAGGAATTACTACGACATTTGAGTGCATCGTAATTGGAAAACCAACACCAAAGGTAAATCGATCTATCAATATCTATACCCTTAATCGTGTCCTCTAAATTAATAACAATCAACGAGTGATGATTCTCAGTGGATCATATAATTACACTGATGTATGACATCACAATGGAATTAGCATTGTAACGTAGGAAGAGATCGATACTTATGATTGATATTGTAAGTGACGTTAATTGTTCGGTTGGATGTTTGCGAAGGTCTTATCCAATCGACTGTATAAATCGATACTCATCACTTTAAACGATGTTCCGAAGCACAAATAATTCTTTACTTTAATTACGAAATTGAATAGTTGTCTATTTTTACTTGTCGCAAGTGATTAAAAGTGGTGTTCGAGTTAAATAAAGTGAATAGTATGCGGATGCCAAATGAAAAATTAAGAAACGAGGAAGTTAAATTCGGCATCCAATCAACGTCTTATTTAAAATCCTCGCGGGGTAAGAAGTTGGCTAGACTGTCAAGAGGCAACCGACCAAGAGTAATTTCGTAGTCTGCGAGTTATATTTAAACGGGAATAATGTGTACCTGATGTGAAAATCCGCGGATGCAGACGCACCGCAGGGTGTTCAACGAAATTCGTGTGTGACACTATAGTGGCTCAGGTATTCACTAGTTTCGCTACGTGTGATCACTGAATCATTGAAATATACTAGTGTTTGCAAACGAAAATGAAAACATTATTGTGTATCTTTATATTCAAAATTTAAATAGTTTTCTCAAAGTTTTTATTAACGATTTTCTGGTGATATTTCTTAATTTTTTAAACTATGTGACAATTATTTCCGTAATTAATTTAGAATATTTTATATTTGATTTGCAGATTCAGTGGCTGTTCAATGAGCGACCGGTTCATGGAAAAGATTTCTTGGTATCGGTTAGTGGAGATCGGCAAGTATTGACGATTCCTGAAACCGGAAGTACTCATGCCGGAACAATTTCCTGTGCCGCTGAGAATACTGCTGGAAAAGCAATTTGCAGTGCACGATTAGAAATTGGTAAGTAAATTTATACATCAGTTTTATCCCTTTCGATCATTCTACATAGTGTATTATCTTTCGTCCTACGCTACATTTTTACCGCAACGCGTTACGTGATTCTTCATTATACGTAACTGAAGTCGGGAAGTTAATTTTGGTAGCTCTTAACTTTTGCGTACAATATACCATCGATTTTTGAAAATCGAACTAGTGCGATTGGCAGTCGAGCAAGCTTTCGTTTGCGTGGTGCCAAAATACCATCGAACTTTGCAACGGTGCTACGGGTTATTAATACACGTATTTCCGAGTCGAATGGACGCTTCATTCACGTTCATTGGGCCTCGATACGACCGCGAGGGACGAAACTACCATTTCGCGGTCAAAGGAATGAGGCAGGAAAAGATCTCTCAATATAAATATAATAAAAAAGCTGCATTCCAGCAGATGTTTAGCTAGAAATTTGATCCTACTCATTTCATCGTCAGACATAAATTCCACTTATTTGTCCTAACAGCTTCAATTACCGCAATTAGTAGTGTTCGCTTAATTTGAAAAACTGACAAATTCTTAAAGATGTTTAAATACGAATGGAGATCATATTTCGGAGAATCGTGCGATAAACTAAAGAGAACAGCTGTACTAATACTAGATATTAAAAATAGATAAGAAACATGACTTCAGTTTTCAACGGTATTTTACGTTCTCTTATAAACATAATTATCCCACGTTTTCTTCGAAAGAGCTTTTTTTATCGCGACGGCTTTGCGAAGATTTCGGAGACGGTCGAATGTAAGAATCCACTATTCGTCATCAAACGAACCTCTGTCGCAGTGAGACGAATTTTATTTCGTCGAAAGCACTCGAAGTGCACTTATGACTGAACGAATGTTGATGCATTGCGCGAAAACTGCTGGTTACATGGGGGAGAGGCTTTTATTTTTAACCGGGTCGCGGGACTAAACAAACACTTTTCTCTTCTTTCACCAACGAAAAGTCACTTTGAGTCATGACTAATATTAGCTTGGTGTGCATGCCGTGGCAATTAAATCTGACGTTTCTACGCCCACCTGTGCTTGTCAATGCATATGTACCACTCGTGTAAAGGACGCGCTCTCATATGCGGCCTTTCAATTTTCCCTGATACATGCCAATCTTGTTCTCTAACTGGAAATTCAAGAAATTCAACATCCACCTTACATTCTTGTCAACCTTTGAAATATGTCTAACAGATAGCTAATTAGCCATATAAATACCCTCTTACATACAATCCTGAATATATAAATACTCTGTGATATTCCGAAATGCTTTATTGCGAAAATTTGTTTCGAGCTGTAGTAGTAGTTAAAACAGGGTTGGTCAACATATGCTAAATGTGGGTCAATTGTTTGAGATAGGTCAGAGTGATCTCTCCTGTGTTCTCATAGTGTTTGAACGGATTCTTACCTCTGTTTGACCGGCAAGTAAAGCTCATATGTCTCTCTTTCTCTCTTTCGTTTCTTTATCTCTCTCTTTTTCTCTCCTTCTCTCTCTCTCTATCTCTCATTCTCACTCTCTGGTTCTCCCGTTCGTGCTCTGCCTCGCTTTCGGTCGGTGCACACACGCAGAAACCACGTTATTTTTGTCGGCACGAATACCCGGTGCGTAGCCTAGTCCAGAGTCGCTAACTCAGGGAATTTAAGCGCGTCTTCGTCGAGGAGCCTCGCTCCTATCGAGTCACTTCTCGTCGAATCCGAGCTCTCGACTCTCCAGTACATCATCTTGCCTGCTCTTCGCCCTCTCGTCTCCTGTAATTAGAGGAACGGGACACTTGTTCTTACGCTCTTCCCTTCAAGGTAAAGAACTTGATCTAGATTGATCATTTCTTCGTATCTCCCGATCCGGGTACTTCAAAATCAAATTAACATTTGACAGAGGATAATTGGTTGCAATTGATTTAATTTTTGCTTCATAAAATATAGCTTCGAAAAATTCTCGTAACCTTTTAAATCGATGCTTCTTTGAGATGAATTTCACGTATGTTTTTTTATTTCCATCTGTGTTTATGAGTTAAGAATTTTTATTTGATACTACAAAATTTCACGTGACGCATGCTATTTGCTGGCCATTTGTTTTAAACCAACTGGGATATTGCAAGATGGTATGCGGATTGCAAAAGTTCGAAGATTAGGGCTGCAATAAATTTGTGAACTTGTCGGAATTATAAATTGTGGCGGTGTGCTCGATTTCTACACTGCTGAGCGAATGATGCTATTTGGGTCTACGATTGTTGCAAACTGTTTCGATATTTAAGTAAAGAGTTCTTGAGTTATTCCGACGATGGTATTTTATGTTTAACAATTATGTCTGTGAGAAAGAACATCGTAAAATTGTATCAGATATACAATTTTGCAAGAATAAAAATATTCTGATCGAGCTGAAAGTAAATTTGCAAGTTTCGTTTACAAATCTTTCTAATTTCAGTATCTTCCGGTAGTTCACGATGCACCCTCCGAATTGAGGACAAGTCGCGCTGATTTTCGCGGTCTAGATACGTCTTGCGTGAATTCCTGGTTCGGCCCGTTTGCAATCTTGGTGGCTGGCCAAATCGAGTAGAATTTTCTTTAATCGTTAGAATCAACTAATTTCGCGAGTGATTGAATCGAATACCATAAACGTGAATCATCCAATTGAAGCTACGAACGATAGAGAAACAGTTCTGTCTATAAGATCATACGAACCGTTTTGTCAGCAACTGAACTTCCTAAATATAACTTTTTATAGGTAACAGGTGGATACTAGGTCTATTTTGAATTAGAAAGATACCGCGCGATTCCTATAAAATCTCTTCCGTTCTCTTCATCAGCGATATAACGGTCACTTTACGGACATAGAAAAGTGTTTGCATCATTGCGGATTAGGCGGAAGTGCGAATTCTTGAGACTCACTTGCGCCATACGCACAGATTCCCAATCCAAATTCGACAGTGCCATTCCCCAGCAATGGCGATTAAACGGGCCATCTATTAATACATGCGTGAATCAGGAAGGCCATCGATGCTGATGCATTGTCAATTCTTGATATCTCTCAGCGTATTCTTATACAATATACGTACATAACACAACCGGAAGAAGATTTACCCTCGAAAGAATACACGCGCAAACGTACTTACTACATGTACAATTATACATATACATATATGATATACCTCTTATTATCTATTGAACTATTTAAATTTCCGTGAACTAAAAGCATCGATGACGCAGAGAAAAGATGCGCTGGTCCAAAGACATCGTCAATAAAGGAGTCATTGAAATCGAAGGTTGCAAACGAGAATAATCGATCTATTGATAACCAGATTAATCATCATTGATAGGTGACTGGCCAACGGGGGAGAAAGAGGAACCAATCTACGAGGGGGAGGCAGTCGAGAAGGTGTACGAGTTAGTCGAAAGTTTACCAACCGACGAAATGCATCCATCGAAGAGCAGCGAAAAACACTTCTCCGCGGAGAAGTCCGGCGATGGTAGTAGCGACAATCAGGTTTTAACGAGAATGTCTCAAACGATTACCGAATCTTCGACGACTCATACAACTATGAAGAAAGAATTTGTTTCCGAAATTATGTCCGCGAGCCACTCGGCATCGGGTCAAGAGCCGACAAGTGTCAGCACGAAAACTATTATTGAAAGTTCGGAACATGCCACTTCAGAAAATGGTGGACCACCCGTAGTACAGGTAAGTTTTCCATAAATTTCTATTGAAACTTTAGTCTCATATATACGACAAGTATAAACGATAATTTCTGCTTGATTATTGCAGTCTCATAAAGTGGAGGAGTACGAAAAGGTTGTGCAAGATCGACCAGGCGAAATTCGACAGGAACGAACAGTGGTTGTGTCTCAGGATGAAGAGGGTATTAAACGCGGCGCCAAAACTACTCAGCTACCGAAAACAACAAGGAAATCAACTAGTCCGAGATTCATTTCTCCAGTTACGGGAATGATCGTAGATCAAGGCACTGATGTGGTCCTCGAAGGAATTATCGATGGTAATATAATAATCCTGTTACGTAACAATTCCTACAATTAATTGATCCAAAATTCTATAGGGACATGTTAGACACGTTGTAGAATCATCTGTTTCCGAGTTTTTACTCTTATGCCATACGTAAGGGTGAATAACACTTTATTTTGGCAGGTGTTTCAATCTTTCTCTTCAAATAGGATACCAGAGTGATATTTGTTAGATTTTCCTGCCAAAAGTACAAATTTTGGCAACTGACTTGACATAACGAACTCCGTAAATTATTATTACAGCGTCTCATATATATATATGTATAATGAATGTGACATATGTATTGCTTATATGTATGTATACGTGTATTGTGTACAGTTTCGTTTAATTATTATTATTATTGTTATAGGTTTCCCGCAACCAGTAATCAACTGGTGCAAAAATGGACAAGAGCTGAAACCGAGGGAGGACGTAAAGATAAGTTACGCTCATAATCACGTGCGATTGGAACTTCAATGCGTTAGTGTGAAAGATGCAGGAAGATATACTTGTTCGGCTAGCAACGAAGTTGGTTCTGCAAGCAGCACGGCTGATCTCGTTGTTAAAAGTATGTATTTATTCATTATATTGTCATTAATAGAAAAAAAAAAAAAAACAAAATTGCATGTTGGACATATGAATAATTGATTTATTTTTTCGATACAATTTCAGAAACTATTTTCCCACCGGTATTTGGCCGTAGACTCCAAGCACAAGTCGCAAAGCGTGGAGATCGTGTGAATATGGAGGTCGAAATTACCGGAACACCTGAGCCCACAGTTTCTTGGTTCAAGAATGACATCCCCGTGAAAGAGAAGCCACCTGAAATCAGAATGAAGCAACAAGGAAATTGTTATTTGTTAATCATTGATAGAGGTATTTTATTTTTCTTTTTTTTTTTAGAATTAATAAAATCAGCAAAATATAGTGAAATTTTAAACTACAATTAATTTATGATACCATTCTCATTTGTTTAGCTGATAAGGAGCATGCTGGAAAATATATGGTACGAGCAACGAACGCTGGAGGAGAAGCGCAAAGTATCGCTGACTTTGCGGTCTTCGAGCCGACTCCTGAAACGATGGTCGAAGTTCATAAGACTGTTATTTACGAGGACTTGCACAACAAAAAGATGTTACAGGTAAAAAGTTATTTCTTCATGTTGGTAAACAGAGATTTCTTGGTAAATTGATGCTGAAGTGAATGATTTTGTATGTCGATTGATTAAATGAGATTAAATCTATATGTACTTGTACGTAGCCTGGTGGAAGAATAAGTGATCTTCCATTTGCTAAACTGACCACCGAACAATTCTCAACGACAACGATTCAACCGGGCGCGTCTCTAAAAACAACTGAACCGCATACTCAACCTCTTCCGACTATTCGTAGTGTCCAGACGGTCGATCAGCCGCATCTCACAAGTTCTCGTTCAGAGACAATCTCGTCGACGGTCGAATCCCATAAAACGGAAATGAAATCCGAGCAAAAGTACCATATGAAATTGGAGCATAAAACTCCACCAATACCTGATCTAAAACCATTGAGTGAACAAAAAACTACGACGAGAGATGTCTTTCGTGAAGAATTTGGTACACGGGCTCCGATGACAGAACAGAAAACAACAGTGAAAGAAGTTATTCGTGAGAGTGTGACACCAAAAGCCCCAATGGCAAAATCTATGGTTTTTGAAGAGCAGACAACCATCGAGAACGAAAACGTCGAAACTTCGACCATCGCTAAAAAGGATGCATTGAGTTTCTTCGAATCGATGACTAAAGAAACTGAGATGACGCCGAAAGGTCCGAAGGGCATGATTAAATTGGTAGATGACACCGACAGTCAAGGTCGCGAAATAAAGGTCGGTCAGTTGACGAAAAATTATGAACGAACGACTACTTATCAAGAAGTGAAAAAGCCTGAAATTAAATCAGCAGAAGCGACAGGCACGAAGAAAGCAGTACAGGATCTTTTTTCGAAATTCGAACAAGGTTCAACTTCCAGAGGAATTGACAACAAATTGTTCGAGTTTCCCTATGAAAGTTATAAGCTGCCGCTACTGGATACCAAGCGGACAGTTCTTGAAGATACTACACCTTCGGGTCATCCAATCGATGGAGCATTGACTATTTCGAAATTGGAAGCACAGTCTGAGAGTGCGGAAGCTATGATGACAGGATTTAACTTGGTACCGGAACCACCTCCGGAAATTGGATATATGCCAAAGCCTGAAGAGATGAAAAAAAAACGCCCTGAGGTATCGATTAAGGCGAAACAACTTCAAGAATCCTTCGATAAGACCCTATCTCCAATTGATGCACCAATCGGTGGCGTGAAAATTTTCCCTACGTTACCCCCGAAAACTGTTGAACCTCCTAAACCAACCCCACCAAGTGCACCGACATTCTCTGTACCCCCGCCTTTTGAGCTTGAGAGAAAACAAGTGATCGAAGAGACGTGTATCAAGAAGGACGTGCACGAGAAAAAAGAGAGTAAATATTTTAAAGAGGAGAAGATACAAGCACCAAAAACAAGTCCCACCGTGCCTATAGTTAGACCAGTGTCACCAAGTAGACCTTGGTCATCGTCCTCTGACCTAGAAACAAGATCCCACGTATCAACGGATCTCTCGGAATATAGATGTCATTCTGCGGCATCCAGTCACCATGAAACTCTAAGATCAACATCACCGAGACCCTCTGCCGATGGACTTGCTATGGAAAAATCTTGGGCGAAGAAGTGCGCTGAGTCGACAAGAAAATCTTGGCCTCCGCCAGGTGAATCTACCCCTAAGTACAAACAGGAGTGGCAGGTACCGACTGAAGACTATAAGACTTCTACGAAAGAAAGTAAGCACGAGGTGCAAGAAATTCCAGGAGGTATTAAAAAGACGAGTATGGAGTCATCGAGTACCGTAGAGAAACGTTCTTGGAGTTCGAAAGATGAAATGAGCGAAAATATTACGGAAAGTATACCATCACCCATGAAAGTTGGACCAATCATTTACAACGCAGAAACGATAAAAGTTGACCATACTATTAACAAGATGGAAGAAAAATCATTATTTGAGAAATATACCAGTGAACGTGATATGCATAAGACAGAAAGTACAGAAAAGATGGAACAGTTTAGTACGAAGACTCGTTGGACTGGAGCCGATGATTTGAAAGCACCAAGTTTGGTAAAGAACATCGAAGTGCCAAAGATACCCGTAGACACCCCAAAAATGTATCAATCAATGCCTCCTCCCGAACCATTTGTTCTTGAACCAGGACCTCCAATTGAAATTGGTTACATCCCAGCCCCAATAATTAAAGAGAAGAAAATCGAGAGAATTGAAAAGACTTTCGAAGTTTCAATCGAACAACAGCCACCTAAAATTCCACCTGGTGCGGTGAAAATTATTCCACCTCCGTTAGCTCCAAAGAAAGAAGAACCACCTGCATTGCCACCAAAAGACGTTCGAAAATCTCCACCACCTTTACCAGCTAAGACTCCATCTGTCATGGAAAAACTTGAACCTTTTCCGTTTGATGTCAGCTCAGCACCACCAGCTAAACCTACAACAATGCCATCTCCTCCGACACCAAGCAGGTTCGTAAAAGGTAGTTTTGGTACGGAGAGTGATTATGAATCCGACATGGACAGTCATCTCAGGGCAAAGTGGCGACCATACGAGAGCGATAACGATGAGCCTCGATATCGAAAAGTGCAACCACCAGTTCCAAAACAAGCGAACAGGCCCAGATCTACGGATCCAGAACCATTGCCACCATCGAGATTCGAAGTACCACCTGAAATATCGGGACCATCGAAAGTAACGTCAACTGCACAATTAGATCAAGAAGACAAAACATGCAAGAAGACTATGGTAAAACGTTATGAACGAGAATTTAAACAACAACAAAAATATCAAGTCAATGAGCCAGCGTCGATTGAACTAAAACCAGGATCGCCACCTATCTATGTTCAGTCACCTGTGAAGAGTCCTACTCCAAAATCACCTACCATCAAGAAACCAGAATCCCCAAAGTTTAAGACGAAATCCTTTCAGCAAGAGAGTGGATACATGGCTGATACCGATGAGCCTTTGCAACAAAAAGCATCTAATACAACAATGCAGAAAAGTTTCGGTAAACACGAATCATCATCGTCATCGTCTCATATGGAGTCGCGTACATCGTACTCAGAAAGTCGATCGGAATATTTCGAGAGTAAGAGTTACGAAAGTCATCAACAATTGAAGAAAGATTCGTCTTTTTCTCCAAGCGTTATCTCCGGTACATCGCAGACGCCAAAGCCGGTCGTTCAACAGCAACGCAGCACGTTTCTTGACAAATCCTATATGACATCTGCTGGCAGCGCACCTTCCAGATACAAGACCACGAAGGTTCGAAATACCTGCGTGTCTGTGTGTTTGTTGCATTGTGTTCGATTGCACGCAGGAACGAATAGCTTGTGTCGCCAACAATTTATTCTCATTGTTTATGTTTACATTGTTATTACATTTGTCGATGCTTGCTACAATTCATTTTTGTATGCAGACGAAACTAGTTCCGTGACACCTGTAGTAGCAGTTTTGCTACTAGATAAATTTAAATCACCTGTTTTCATTAATAGCTTTTTGTGTATATGTTCTGTACAGCATTCAATGTTTTTCTTTTGTAAATAGTACCATTTTAGCGAGTGAAATCATTAGTGTGGTAGTTGACTGTTTCGTTTTCAGGATTGCTTCATTTTTCAGTGATATAATATACGAATGCTAGCACCATGCAGGATGCCTATTTTTTATTTTCTTTATTACGAATTGTTTTTGGAAAAATTATATTTGAATTCTTGTAAAAATTGTACGTATCTTACAGGAAACGATGTATTCCACGGACGAAGCACGAGCAAAGATGGAAACTATAAGAAAAACACTTGCGCAAACTGCGAGTCCTTCAAAATTCGTCAAAGGCGAATTTCGTGAAAGCGACTACGAAAGCGACTACGATGGCAGAATACCGCCCCTTTGGAAACCACGAGGCTACGAAAGCGACGATCAAGGCTTTAGACCCGTGAATCCCAATGTTGCTGGTTCAGGTATTTCACGTTTAAATAAATAAATCGATGTTGTCACCAGTATATTCTGGACCACTTAACGCAGCAACATTATTAGACTGGGGCTTCAATGCTATTATTTCCAAGAACCTATTTGTCAGCAATTATGTTTCATGTTAATCATTTTCGATTGGTCATCAAAAATTATTGTTGGAATAATAAAAAAAAGTACTGGGTGGTGTTGGGAGACTTTTAATCACAAAAACGGTGATCGGTTACACTATTATTCGGCTATGGTGGACTATTTCCAATCATCCAAATATAAACTAGTCACATCCGGTTGAAGATGGGTCTCTCACTTTGTACAACTTTTTTCCAGCTTACAACAAGTAGTCCTCCCGGCAAGCTTTCTTCCCTTCTCGTTGTTTACCCCGCAAGACAAGTTCTCCTATCCTCCTGCTTCGCTTGCTTCTCTCTTTTCTTCTCAGCTATTCGAAGTACGTACTTGAGTTTACCTGCTTTTATCCAGCTCTTGATCCGCTCGTATCCATCTAGTTCTCTATCACTCTCTCTCTCTTTCTCTTTCATGCAAACTATTCTCTTTCTCCGTTTCACACTTTCAGTCTGCCTCCATCATTCGCACGCTGGTTTCACCTTCGTTAAACGTAATAAACGTATCGCAAGCAAATCCCATTTCTCATTGATCAAAGTAGGACTTCACAATAAAGTAAAGAATCTACAAAGCGATTGGTTCATTTGCCATTTTGACGAGTGAAACCGGCGCTACAGGATATGAATTCGATGTACAAAGCTGTTGATCCTTTGTTGACCCACCCTATGGTCTCTCTCTCTCTCTCTCTCTCTCTCTTTCTCTGCGTCTATCCTCTCGGTCGAGGTCACCCGGGAAAACTTTTCTACTTAGGAAAGCCGAAGGAGCCGCCTACAGTTACACCGATGCCCACGCTACAATCGAAAGAAATAGTGACGCGCGAAGAGAAGGCAGTGGAAAAGAAAGCAGAACTACGCGAAGAGAGGGCTGCTGCCACAACACCAACCAAACAGAAATCGGTTCTCCTGCCAGGATCTCCACCCGAACTGGCATACGCGCCACCTCAAGGTCACCAGTATTACGAGGCACGAACAGGAGTGCCCTTCCACAATGCTATCGGCACGGAAACTAAGAAGACCGTGCGGATGGACGAATCTACTGAAAACACCAGGAGAATTGTGACAGTGGAACAGACCAGTCGGGTGATTAAATTTGGTGATTCACAAAAGACGACTGATTTTCAACAAGTATTCGAACCATCATCTATCCCTAAAAAAACACAGTATCAAGTGCCTACACCTAAGAAATTCGTGCAAGGACAATTCAGAGAATCCGATTACGAAAGCGATGCTGATACCGGTAGAATCAAACCAAAATGGGCCCCTGCCGATAGCGATACCGAAGAACCGAGATATCGTAAAGTTCAGCCTCCAGCGATGAGAGCACCAAGATCTTCCAGTGCTCCTGTTAGGCAGGAACACGTTGTTTCACCGATGGAATTTGACAGTGGACCACCCGTGACCAAACGACAGACATCGCTTAGTCAGACTCGGGATGAGAGTAGAATGAAGAAATTCGAGACTGACGCGAAGACACAAAGGGAATTTGGAATGAAAAAGGACGACGAGTCATTGAAACCAGGCTCTCCACCGGAATTTGGATATATTTCACGAACCGATGTCAAGCAAGCTGCTAATCGTAAGAATTACGATAATGTCTTTTCTTCTGTGTTATTGTGCCAACAATTAGGATCGGGATCGCAATACGACAGGAATTATCTTAATATGTATTGAAAGATTCATCCTTTTTCAAGCATCTCGATTAAAAGTTCGATAATTCACGAGCTTCTCGATTTGAGAATTTTCAACTCATGAAATGCAAGTCTATAAGATTTGCTGTCAAAGCATGTTTTACATTCAACCCACTGCTAATTTACTTCTTTTCAAAGTACACGCTTATTAGTTTATAATCGATTATTCGCGAACAATGCTGAAAGAGTTAGCTTACATCGGATATAAAACGCTCGTTAATAAAAAATCAATTCTCATTCATTACATAGATTTCATTCGATATCGTCGTAATGCTTCAGCTATTATAGTCGCGTAAATGCTATTTCTGTATATCGTTCTTGCCATTTCACTTGTATATTCGCACGCATTACTCTTCCTCTGCCTACTGCCTGAGATACGCTGACAAGCTCTTCTCCCGTAACACGAAAATCTGAAACATCCGCAGACGTCGCGTCGCGTCACATGACCGACATGACCAGCACCTTCAAATCAAAAACCGAGAAATTCGTGAGCGACATCCAATCGGACCTCAAGCAGAGTAAGCCCATCCTGAAGCACCCGGCTGACAGTCGAACCAACGACGCTGACGAGCCGCGAACGTACAGAGAAGAATCTCGAGTCGCAGAACATGGTAATCATGAAAACATGGCCTATTTTCTTTAATATACCCAATAAAATAGCAATATGGATAAAAAGCGAGGTGTAATAGCATCAAGTAGGTTGACAGCACATTGCTCGGTTAAAATACATTGTACACAATGACCAACGCAGGAACGAAACAAATTGATCCGGATACCGGATTGATATACTTCAAGTACGACTTCGGCTATGAATTCGGCATCGTGTTACCCGGCGAGGGCAAAAAGACCATCAGCAATACCAATAGAACGATACAAGGACAAAGACGTGCTAGCGACATCGAGGTGCCAATAGTGC
Source organism: Trypoxylon attenuatum (assembly GCA_963989405.1). NCBI lineage: Eukaryota > Metazoa > Arthropoda > Insecta > Hymenoptera > Crabronidae > Trypoxylon > Trypoxylon attenuatum. Next base: position 4,613,053 of record OZ022489.1, on the reverse strand, counting down.
ACGAGTTTACCACGCGTAAGGAGAATGGCTACCCTAAGAGGAATATTTCGACTGCGAGTAGTCGAGGTCAAGCTCCAAATAAATTCAGCAAAACCGTCAAATGGGAACCTACATCCGAAAGCGAGATCTCAGAGGCCGAGGACACGAGAAATGCGAGGAAGAGGCATTCTATTGGTGGCGTGGGTAGCAATACAATGTCCTCACCGCCAAGTCTCGTGATACCATGTTCGCCATCGCCCTCGAGATGGGATCACACGACGCCCAGTCCGCTTTCCTTGAGTCCAAGTTTACCGAGCCTCTCCCCCAGATACAGTAGTGCCACTGGACCACCCAGCAACGTCGATTCTGCAGGTACACTCACCTGCTTCCAACGCCTTCTGATCGTAGCTTTTGTCGCATCTCCATTGAATTTGCAATTTGTGCTTGATTTACTCCTGTAATCTTGTGTTCGCTGATTCTTATTTATTCAATTTCAACCTTTATATGTCGATACTTTATTGAATGCTCGTTTCTCCTTATCTTGCATTGGGTTGTAACGTGTCAGAACAGCTTTTGCAATTTTTTTTTTTTCATGTTTCTCAATTTGGCATGGTGACTTGTAAAGTGCTTCCCTTTGCAATTTTACCTTTACAATTTTCTTCTTTGTAACAAATTCCTCAAAACTTGCTTATTGCGTTAGTTCTCTTTCCACAATTCTGCTTTACGCTCCGTTATACCTATTCAGCTTTTCTACTGATATCGATTATTGCTCGTCATTGGAAAACAGTTTTCATCGGCTTTCTCTATCGCATTTCAATTTTTATATATCATACGTAGCCATATTTTCTATTAGTATGCCGCTGTACTGCAACAACATTGAACCAGCTCCAAATGAATGTTTTATGCTCGAAATTAAATTAGGCGTTCTATTATAGGTTCCCCCTGGCCAACTACTAATGGAGTGGCTTCAAGCAAAGAAGTGATTCAGCCGTACCTCGACATATTGCCCAAGAAGGCTCCTCTATTCATCACGGTAATATATCATATATTTACACGCGTTTTCGCGCTAACTGTAAATAAACATATACGTATATTTCGAAACATTTTTTGTTACAAACAATTGTCTTTATGATCGGTTTCAGCCTTTAAGAGACATCGCAGTGGTGAGTGGCCAGTCGGCTAGATTTGAGTGCATCGTTCAAGCTGAACCACCGCCGAATATTCTCTGGTCTAAAGACGGAAGAATCGTTGAAAACTCATCGAGTCATGAAATTTATTATAGAAACGGCGTATGTCGTCTCACTCTAGTGCGAGCTTTTCCCGGTACGTGATTACCAACATCCCAATAAGACGATCATCGATGTCATAGTTATATTTTGCCCTTGACTCATTCGTTTACTGTCTTATAGAGATCTTTCTCCTAAATTTAATATGATTTCACTGTTTCAGAGGACGCTGGCACTTACGCGTGCACAGCAACGAATAGTTTAGGTTCGACCGTCACTTCCGCAACTCTACAGGTGCCAGGTAACAGACGATCAGTATACGCGCCTCTTTAACAACGGTCACGGTTGGGATTAAAAAAAAAAAAAAAACAATGCGGGGGACAATCTAACACGAAGGTGGTGGAATACGTTGTCTCTAATTTCGCTATGCCAATGTGACGAACCACGTTCATTGAATTTCATTGATTAATTGAACACTTATTATAACCGTACCACAGCAAAAAAATAAGAAAAAAAACAAACAAGAAACCCATGCATCGAATGTAAAACTGGTGGCATGAATAATGAACAAAATGAATGAAAGTAAAGAGGAAAAATTATGCACGCCTCAGACTTTCACTCGAGACTGTAAACTTCCCAGCATTAGCTTGCAGCTTGGAGAAGGCAGATCACGATCCGAAGCTTATCCTTTTCTAAGGAAAGGTTGACTAACAATAAGTTTCGTCCGCGTTATACAATACATATGTTATATGTTACGTTTCTTTCTCTGCATTTCGTAAACAAAAACAAAGAACACGAGAATATTTTTACGACAGGGGCGAGGAGAACTAGTCAACAATTATTGAATAATGAGAAGTCGAAAGATAATAGAATCGACGCTGACAAAGTAAATTTGTCTATTTTGATCAGTGCGTAGTGAGCTTCCTTGAATGCATTTTCTCGTTGTTACCATAGCCGAAGTGCTTTTAGTAGGTGGCCTTCATTCTCTTTCTACCTTAAAAACTATATCTCTCTTTCTCTCTGTTATCCTTCTCCTTCTGATTTTTCTTTCTCCCTTAACTGCCAAAAACAATTCTTTTTTCTTTATCCAATTAAACACATAATTCATATATTTCTTCTTCAACTTTTTTTTTTTTTCACCCGCCCTGTCATAGACTAGAACTGCGATACATTGAACAAATCGTTAGAAATAGAAAGCTTGAATTTTGCCATTCGTGGTATTGAATCACGCGCGATTGGATGACGATGACGCGAGCATTTGCCAGAAAACTCGGAATTTACCGAAATAGTCTTTTACGTATAAAAGCGTCATTAGCGTGATTCTATTTTAATCAACTCGCTGATACATGCTAGTCAGATTATAAAAGTTACTCGAGAGAGGAGATTATTTATTAAATAAATAAATCAAATTAGCTGCAGAAGGATGTTCCGTTTTCTCGCATACCACATCGGTATGCGGTCTTTCATCGATTTATCACTTTCTCAAGCTTTTACGTTAGTTCTTTTGTCGCTTGAACACAAAGGAAATTCAGGCAAGAGCCCTCTCATAGAATAATCAATCAAACTTCAATTACCACATTGTCACAGTTGTCACGATTTACTCTTGTTACTATTGTTTCCACAATCGTACTATTGATATATTGTGTAAATAAACGTGTGCTTCCTCTGCAATTTAAAAAGAAAAAAAAAAAGAAAAAAAACAGACACTTGGGTCTTATGGTGTAACAAATTTATTTTCTTCCCCATCCCTCTGTCTCTTCTATTCTATGCTTATCTCTCAGCATCCGCAATGTATTGACATTACTACTGGACTGTGGGATTGCTGAACGTGGCAACGGAATGGTAACGCAGCAAAATCTTCTATGTGCTAAAGGTAACAGCTATCAGCATGTCGCTGGCAAAAAGGGTGGTGAACAATCGCAACAATGTACATTCTATTTCTGTCTTTCCCAGAGCGAAGTTATCGTCGCTTACACGACAAACTGGCAAATGATGAAATATGAAATAATTTGCGAATGATGTAAACACACGAACTAACACATGGAATGCATTGTTCCACCTTGGTTTCTTTGCACGATCACGCAGACGCACTCCAAACATTCGTTTATTCTTGGAAAGAAAAAATATATATATGGAACACAACATTCGTAGTATTTGGATTTACTAACACATGTGTAGCTTCACTGTGATGGATCTACAACGCATGTACGCACCTCCTCATTCACGGTTGTGGTTAATAACTCGCATTGCCGAGAAATATATATATATATATATATATATATATATAGCTGAAATTTAATATCAGTAAGAAGTTCCTAGTATGAAATCTTGACAGAAAAGTAACGCGGAATCATTTTTCTTTATAAGTGCATTAGTCGAGTGAGCACAGTAGATTATTCGTGAAATTTAGTGAATCGATGAATTTTGAGCTTCGATCGACTAATTATATGAAATAGTAATGAAACAATACATTTGATATTCTGAAATCACTATTAAGCATATAGTGCTTTTAAATATGAAGAGATATCAAGAACTAGAATATTACTAAGCAGGGTGTATGGGCGTTGGATGATGCGGTATGAAAATAGACGGTAAGGTAATCCCGGAATGCGATGGAAAATATGACTCGACGGTCTAAGAATACACGACAGAAAAACAAGCGTTTACAATTGTTAAAGATTCTAGCACCAATTTTTTCTTTTTTTTTTTTTTTAGAAAAAACTCGTCATAGAATATCCATGTTATTAAATAGAGCATGTGCTCATACGTTTCACGACTTTGAACACTTTTGCACATCGGAAGGAGGTCGTGTATATGGAGTATGAGTAAGTCTTCCGCGAAAAATGATCTCTGTTTATAAAGAAAAGAAACCTGAGATTTTCGGATATTATTTATAAAGAGAAACTATAATTGTACGCTCTTTTCGAAAAGCACGGAACAAACGGTTGGCATACAGATGTTACATAAAAAAAAATTCGAACAAATATTTAAGACAGGAAAATTAAGTATAGAGATCTTAACCTTATGTACTGGCGATAGGGGTTAAAATATCAGTATCTCAAAGTCTTACAGTGATAAAATTTCGGTGCAAGAAATTATATTGCACTTTCAACATAAGTTACAAAGTATGACTGTTAATCAAAGCGCGATAAAATCAAAATTCAGTAATTAATAAGGGAAGATGAGTTCTCTGCGAATCTTGGCATATGGAAGTTGCCAAAAATAGTACACATTCGAGTAAATTTTGCGACAAGTCATGGATATTGAAGTTGGCTTCTCGAACGAAAACTGGTTCAATGAACTCGAAAAATTGATGTTGTGTGTTGATAAGTATGAAAAATTTCTTCGAAGAGTATTAGTGATCGAAGAGTCAATTCTTGAGACGACGATCAATAAGAAAATTGACACTTACCGCAGAAAAGTAATACCAATAGGAACTTTGTTTCTTTGAGCTTTAATTACATCACAAAACAATTTATGAAATTCCTATCAAACGTACTGTGACAATAACATTGAATTACCACAGATATTTTACCAGTCTATGCATTATGTTCGCATCCATGGTACAAATCGTTTCAGGTGTCCCTTCGCCAATTTACGGCACATATAGAGACTTAACCACCAACGAGAAATCGGATAGTCCTCCGAGATACGTTGCTCTAAAGGATCTCTTCTTGCCGCATGAAAATGATGTCAAAGTCAATCAAGCAGATCACCAAGAACGACAAGAGGCATTTGTCAGGTGGAGCTCGCTCGACAATTTCAGGTATTTCACTTGCGTTCGCTTTCTACATATATAGAAACGATGGTAAGAACGAAGAATGCATTAATGGAATAAAAGTCGATTGAATTTTTTATTTTTCCAGTTTCGCAAGTGGTAGCTATCTCGACAAACTGAATGTAGAGAATGAATACGCGGAGATAAGCGATCAAAATCCGATAGCACGACGACTCGAATATTCCGGGATCGAGACCAACGGTTCGTTTTACGATGCTGGTGATTTTCACTTGGATCAACTGAATTCTCCGTGGCCTCGTGCGAAAATCCTTCCGGAACAACGAGGTGAGTGTAAACGTGTGTATTTATTAAAATAACGGTATCACTGATAACGTTCTATTATCGGGTCATTGCGTTTTTTAATACAGTCAAAATTGACTATCACCATCGTGTATAATTTTCAGTTCCATATCCCAACATTGCACACGATATATTCACAAAATTCTACTGTGAACTATATGTACATAATCTGCTATATATAGTTGCGGATTCTACAATAGAACTAACGGCCTTAGTTTATTTACGAAATGAAGATTGACCTACATAGTATTGGGAATGTTACAAGTTTATTGTTTCGAATGAATCGAATACCACAGAGATTCTCATGTGTTTAGGGGGCTTTGTAACCCACATTCACTATCCTTCGTGCGATTACTGGCGGTCGTTTGCGAAAATAGAATTCAACTACCGTCCCAGGTGGCTAATCTTGGCAGATTGTTATAAATCTTACAAATCACATTTGCCGATCACAATTATGCAGACTCCACGTCTCTGAATATCTTAGTCTCTTTCATACATGAATAAACCCTAATTTTTTCCCATTTACGTGCCTCTCCATTAATTTTATCAATTAACATAATTTACATCATTACTATTCATTTCCCAGAATCATTATAAGTTGACAATGATGAGAATCATTTAAAAAAAAAAAAAATTGTGAGTCAATTAATCGGATTAATTTCGCGAGTCTTTGAGGATGAGTCAATAGAAAAAGTCGAGTAACTTCAGGGTCTTTCCCGCGATGATTAGTCGGGCTTCGCGAAAATAGAATTCGAGAGGAGGAGGATATAGATACATACGGTGTTCCACCCAGGTGGGCATCCTCGACTGGTCTTGGCAGTTGGTACGTGCCTACGAGTATGTCTCTTTCCGCCGTTCTTAAGGCGGACGTTGAATCACAGTGGAGGCACCCCTTTTCGCCGCCTCTCCCAAAGAATATCCCTCGACCCTCGAAATAGAAGCGTCGCTATGCGCTACCTTCCCTGAAACACGGTGATTCACGCCTGACCCATCTTTCGCGGGCTGCTCCAATCGAGTGTTATCGCGTTGCCTGATATCTTGATAGTCTACTTCTGTCTCTCCCACTCTCTCTATTTCTGCCTCTCTCTCTATATATACAACTCTCTGTATATCTTTCATGCTCGATACAGTTGGAATACCAGACATTTATATGGTAAACTTGTCGAGATAATTGTATCGTTTTAAGTGCAAAATGTTTTGACGTTGATACACGATCGCAAAGGCATGCGAATTATCGTCGCCCAACGCTTAGAAACATGTCCCACAGATGTAGGCGTATTTTTAGGATTCGATGTGACATATATGGTCAATTCTCATGGCAATGAACAGGTAACCAAGGATCGACTTGCAAGATGCAAACAGGAGCGAATTCTGTCACGCGATTGCGAAAGATCAGTAGTAAAAGAGCGAGTTTTCACGTGTGTTCGCGGGCATGTAAGCTTCTCTCACCTCGTAATACGAAACCAAAGGCTTTGTACGGTGTATATGATTCTGCTTGGTATAATGTCTGAATTACACGCTCACGCGAGTGGATCTGACCCAGAACTCGCGCCTCCAGTGCCACATTAAATATTCGTCATTTGTATGTCTTTGCTTGCCTCCTTCATTATTCACCCGCCTTTATGACTTTGTTCAGTCTGAAAGTTCTCATAGCGTTACGGATCTTCAGTGTACGGTTTTCAAGTTGCGCAAGTCTTTTACCGTGCTCACGGTAAAAGTATCGCGATTCGTATGTCTTGCTGTAATGTCAGGTTCACGAACGTTATTCTTTGAAATTCCTTTATTTTACGCATAACGGGAAGCAATAAATTCAAGTTTCATCCTTGGATCATGTTATAGTTGCCTTAATTCGGTAACAATCGAATATCGACTGACTTTTTTATAATATCCGTTACCGTGTCGACTGGGATGTACTTACGTTATGCACAGAGGCATATGCGATGCGCGCGTAATACAGTCAGTGTATACATATAAGTATCTACAATAAGTCTGGCACGGGTCTCGCTCCAATTCGTCGGAGCACAAAATGCTAACGGTTGGACAGGATTTTTCCGTAAGTTACAAACACCGAACGCAACAATTAGAAGAAAATAAATTACTTTCGGTAAGACGAGAATGGGGCCACTCTTAATGGACCCGAGATTTATAGTTAGCGGTTTCAATTAAGGTTTATCTATGCGCGTATAACAGATGGGACAATGAATACTTTACTGAAGTCAACCTCGGTAGACATTGGCCCTCGTGTATAAAATTGCAGTATCCGCGGGAGATGCTCGGAACAGCAAATATATCACGTGGCTCGCGTCAAACGATGCATCTTGTGAAAGAACATGTATTTATTGGAGCAAAGAGAAGTGCATCACACTTCATTATTTACTGCCGTATAAATTAATTATCTCACTGTTCGTCTTTAGCAGTTGCCACAGTAGTGGAACATACCTGAAGTATCTGAATTCCTGAGGTCGTGACCTCATTTAGAAAGTACTCTTAACACGTTAAATCTCTACCAATATATCCATACGATATTGAAAGCATCTCAGACTCGTGCTATAACTCGCAGTAAGTTGATTTCGACGAGCGTGTGCATACGTATACGTATGTGTGCGTTGGCGCATTCGCGAAAGCTTCAACCAAGGGTTGTCCACAGCTAAACTTGGCTGAGCTCACGTACGTAGGAGTTAGCTAAGTGATTTGTATCAACGGGAACCAAGACCAAGAAAAAAATGAGGGCAAGCACGGGCCTGACAAGTAAGACACATTAACGAGACACCCGATTACCGAGAGGGAAAGAGATGGTAGTCCCATGCGGCTGATAAAAAGCAGCCCAATCATATACAATAAGAAACAGCCAGAGTCTCTGTTGCAAGATAAAGAGAAGGAGAGAAAGTGCGAACCCACTCTTCTTATTCTCCCGCTGGTTGAAAGTGTCCCGAAATAATTACTCATTTCGAAGTAAGATTGCGTGGCAGTAGGGCGGTAGCCTGCAACCAAGAATCTCAATTACCACGAAGGTTTAAGCGAGCGAGAGACACAGAATCATTCCAGAAATGGCCCCTTGTGTTTGCACGGTTATAGAATCTTCTCTCTTCTCCTGTTAGAATCCCGAGTGCGGCCGTAGAAAGGGCCGCGAAAAGGGAGCGTGTGCAACAAAACGGTATCGCGAGAGCTGGATAGGGTGGGGCATTGCAAGACGCAAAGAAAAAGGGGATAAGGTGTCTGTGAGAAAGGAAGAGAGGAGAAGCGTTCTGGACGATCCAAAGGCACCACGAGAGTAAGAGCTCCCGCATGCACGTACCGTGTATACGTACATGCTCGAGGGGAAAAGAAGAAAGAGTTGAAAACATAAGGGAGGGAGAGAGTATGGAGTTGGAGGGAGGCAGAAATGCGTAGATGCGTGGGCGGCTGTCAGTGAGCGCGAGAACGCTGCGTGAGCCGCGCGTCGACTTGCGGCTCCGCTCTCGGCGAACCACGAGTTTCTAGCTTCACGAAATTTTGAAGGGCACCCAAAAGAACTTGGAATAAGAATCGCGACTCGATTAAAACGGATCCTAGGTTATAGTACTGTAACTTATGTTCCTATCTATTACGGTGGGAACTGTCAGTTGAAGTACCATTTTCGGATTATTTCGGGATTAAAGTTTGACAGTGAGCGCAAACGTTGCCCTGTCAATCATCGTTGATCCGTAAACTAACTTATCGGATACAATTGTACGAAAAGTGATAGTGTTGAATAAGAGATTACCACTCTACATTAATAAACAAAATTCGTAATTCACCCCTTTAAGAAATTGGCTTTATACTTCATATTGAAGTTCCTAGTGTTATGTATCCTTGATGACAAGCGGTTCACGCAATTCGCCGGCAAATGCGTAACCGCCTTACCAGCGATGCGCGAGCAAGTCGTCTCTTTAAATAAACGTGTGAATGGCAGCCGAAGTCGTGGCCCACGAAATTTAATCTTAACGACGTGAGTAAGTTGCGTGGCATGACGTTATCGTGCTCCGAAAACTGTGGAGCGAACACAAATTTTTCGTCAGCCAGTATATTTTTATTCTGGTGATTCCCGTCGACGACGGGTCTAACAACCCCCCACCCCTATCCCCCGCCTCTTACTCTGTTACCAATTGGAGCGAAGAGAAGAAGTGCAAGGGGAGGATCGCTCTCTTGCCGCCAAAAGGAAGTCGGAATATTTTCCAGTGGAACGAACAATATCCCTCCAAAACCAAGGGCTGATCGGTTAATGCCACCCTCTAGAATTCCCCTTGGAGTAGTTTCGTCCCGCTACCAATTGGCGTTTGCGGGCGTCGGGACGCCAAGCGTCCCCACCCCTGTCGTGAAACCCCCACCGCTTTCTGTAACACGTCCTCGTGGAAGGCCGTCCTGGTGTTTCGAAGCGGCATCCGCCGGCAATTCGCATTCGACCGACGTCTTGGTTTAAAGAGTCTCGGGGACAAGAGAGTTTTGATGATGACTTGACTTCTGCCGACTGGAATGAGCCGCGGCCTCAGCCAGCAGCAACGCAAAAAGAAACGAAAGGCGAATTTAGTAAACGAATCGAGATAATAAAAAAAAAAATAAAATAATTTTGCGACCGCGAGTGATACAAGGTTTTCTTCGAATTTTGTTCGACTTCTACTTCGGCACGAATTTCTGTTTTTCTGGTTGTTGTTGAGTGCCCAGTGCGTGCACCAAACCGCGAGTTTCGTCGAGAAAGTATTGTTTCGGGTGACACGATATTGTACGTAACGCGATTGCAAGTTCCGTCGATCGCTTATCCATCGAACCCTTGTGAAATTAACGCGTCGAAGACGCGATCCGATCGACCCTACGACTTGGATACCCTAATCCAAGATGAAGCGACAAACCTCTCAACAACAACAGCAGCAATCGCAACAGGAACAACAGCAGACTCTCATGCATCAATTACAACAGCAGCAATACGTTCAGCAGAGGAGCGAACGACAGGTTACCCGGCAACAGATCACCAGTCAGCAGAGAGGTCAGTCGGTTCCTCCTTCTGCTCGGCAGTGTTATTTTTTTCTGAATTAAACGGATTAGAGCATAATACACTATAATTGGATTCCAATTATTAGGTGACAACGAAACGTATCGGAATTCAGTTCTTGTCTAGGAGACGTAAAGTCTAATGCATTACTTGCTAATGCCCAAAAAAGTGACCTCAGATGCAGAAAAGCAATTTGGTACAGGAAAATACCAGAAGTAGCAATATACCGAGGAATAATCTCTCCTCCGTTCGATAAGCTGTATTCGTATCGTATCAAATGTAAATATGGTAATTTGTTCCAAAAAAAAGGTTAAATTTGTCTTCTGTTTATACAATACAATTTGTGGATTGTATGGAATATTAGAAGTAATACCGATACCGTGGTACTTTCTTGGCCGATCCCATCAGTGTACATCTTATTCAGAATTTACAATCGGAACGTCTGCGGGGCGTAACAGCAGAAAATAATCCGAGATCCCTTGGATTTCTTCGCATTCGAATATCCCCTGGACGAATATTCTATTTTCGAGCGCGGAGCGCCGCCCCTGCGCGAGCATCTAAAGATAGTTTACACGTTCTTTCGACGCCAGCCTTTCGAAAATTCCTGCACGCGCCGCGAGAACGCAGTCTATTGCAGGGATAACCCTCCTCGAAGAGCGTAGGACGAGGGATGTCTTCGTTCTCCCTTCTATGAAAAAAAGTAGGGATCGTGGCAGCTGTCAAAATTGCTGCTTTTCCTATGGAAATCCCTCTTGCTTTGCTCGAAACCCGCGCTCTCGCATTTCCTGGCTCATCTGTGTTAGGTTCTACAGTTCCTATCTGTCATTGGCACTAAAGCGCAGCCGCGTTTTCAAAAAAAAGCGACGTCTAAATCCGAAGAGACATACTTTCAACGGAAGCTTAGATAGAGTGCTCAATTAACGACTCAACGTATCCCATTAAATGGTATCATCTGTTCGACACGACCTTCAACATCTTTGTACGTGAAAACTTAATCAATCTACCGATAACTATTATATTTTATTTATTTATCATTGAAAGTTTCTTGGCTCAAAATATCGAATGGTTCAAATTAGATAAAGAACAAGTTTATAGACTTGATAGATATGTATGTAGCAATTAAGATGATTATCTCGCGTTAAGATATAGGAATGACAAGATTCTAAAAGTACCTTTAAATGGTACGATAAATTCGATCGAAAAATACAAATATTTTCAAAACACCATCATTTCGGCAAACGTATGCGCAATATGATGAAATTAGGATTTATACGAAATTTCGGTGAAGAGATTGGAGACGTTCCAAAATGGGGACTCGTGAAACCACGCAGGAGACATGTCACATCGTGCAATGTTGTTTATGTTCGATACCTCTGTTGCGCGATTCCATGTGAACAGGAGCCGTGCCAGAAAATTCATCGATTTGCAAAAAAAAAAAAAAGTTGTGGTACGTTTTTTCGCCTCGATCGCGAAGACTGCAAGGGTCGAGAAAAAGGATCATTCTTTTCCTTCCAATGAGTCACTTGACCGAAATACAGTCAGGGCTGATAGTTCAACGTTAAAATATTTTCACCAGATCGATCACTACAATAGGAGTTGCGATTAATATTTAGCACTTTCGGCTACACCCACGCTAACACGTCCCGCCTCGGTTGCAAACAGAATGAAACAACTCTGCGGTAACTTGATCATTTGCAAGCTTTTCTTATTTCTGTCAAGTATTTACGATAGACTTCGAATCTTTTTTTTTCTTAATTAAAAGATGACTAGTGCAGATTCAAGAATAATTTTCCATTGCTTATGAGGACCATTGAGACAGTACGCTTAGATTTGTTTATGGCTATTCAGATAGTTCCGCTAGAGAATCTCTGCCAACTGCGCGTTCGTTGAACGACAGAAATTTCAACGATTAGCATCACCTGCCAACTGACATAAAAATCAATCTAAACTCTATTTGCATCAACCTGTACTAAATGACACTTCTGATCTATCGCTTATTAAGCAGCAACAGATCACAATATTGGATTCGGTCTCCTGCAGTTGTACATTTCATCTACAATCATTCGTGAAGCATGAAATCACGCAACATCTTCGCAATACATTGCAAAATTTCCGAGAAACTGAAGCGAAATATATTATTTTTATAGACACAAACTCCACACATTTTTGGAGGTGATAAACTTTACCCTAATAAAGGAATTATAAAATATGATCTATTCAATTACGAATTCAATTAGCTCGCTTCGAAGTGTAAAACTTTTTATTCTGAAATCTTAGGAAACCAAAAAAAAATGGGTGATCAAATTAGATTAAAAATATCAGAATGTGGGTCTATAAATATAAAATACCTGAAATTCTAGTAAGACCTTCGGTAACTTAACGACTGCAATTACCACCTGGCACGTATCTACAGACTTAACACCAGTCAATTCCAATTGGCGTTGTAATTTATGACACGCTTCAGGTAAACTTAGAAAATTTTGCCACTTCAAATTCGACGAAATCACTCTAGAAGTCTACTTGCAGCAGTCACACAAGATGGGCCAACACGAGCACAAAGATTGCTGTCATCTATAATGTCTGTAACGTGTGCTCAAATATTTGCTTTGTGATCGGCTGATAACATCGGCGAAAAAATTACATCGATGCAAAGAGGTTCGCTTCGCATTTAGAGATTTCACCTGGATAAAAACTACAGTTTTATATTTCCAATTTTAATTTTATCGGTATATGTAACTTTTTCCGCCAGAATCTATTATTGCGTTAATAAATAGGTCAATGCAAACTATCATTAAATGGCAATCATAAATGATAAACTTAAAATTAATAGTAAAAAATTCTATAGATATCACTTTCTCTATTGATTAGTAACGTTGATCCGATGAAAAAAATCGGAACACTGTAGATTGAATAACCTTCAAAAATGCTTAAAGCTTTTGCATCAAACCCCTCTCTTACAATTGAATGTCAATGAACGGTAATCTCAGCATTTGGTTTTAAAATTTTACTCGACATTGACTCGCGGCTTGCCAAATCGGCCTTGCTTAAGTTCGACCCATCTCACAGACAACTTCTGGCATCGGTTCACTAAAGTATCACGTCTAAAAAGAATACAGGCCGCGTGTGGGATGCAGAAAATTGCACATAGTATGTTTCAGAACAGTGGTGACAAAGTTGTCATTATTTACTGTCGCATACTGTTTAATATGACTTGGTACAACGCCATTAAATCATCAGTATTAATAAAGTAACAGTCAGAAGCATCTCTGGTGACACAGAGTTTCAATAATAATAATTAAATATCCCCTGCGTCAAAAATAAAGAATTCGATATATAGAATATTCTATTGATACTAGATATATGTAGAATATAGTTAATGTGTGCGTAAGATTATAATATCAAATAATCTTGAATAAAAATGGAAAGAATTTCTTCTCTTCTGAAACTATCGTTTTGGATATAGACAACAGCTGATCGCATTAAGTGTAACATACTCTTTAGTGTCAAGAAAGCAATTCGTAAACAATAATAGCATCTCGAATCAATCAGAACAGATACGACGACCTTACTCGAGCACTACTCGACAGAATGCAACTAGATCAGCGATCAATCTTGATGCGACCCCATACGACCCTTTCGCGTTATTTTGGAAATCGATTTCGCGGTCACACTTACGCTACCTCGAGATTCCTCTAATGGATCGCTAAAGGGTGGAGAATAGTGTAAAGTGGCAGAAGTCAGCGGTAAAGAGAAAGAGGAAAGGGAGCAGCAAGTTGGGGTGTAGTCAGAGGAAAATAGAGAAAGATTGAGGGGGAGAGAGAGAAAGAGAGAGAGAGAGAGAGAGAGAGAGAGAGGAGTAGTGTTAGGAGCTGTGTTTTATTTTGGTCAGTGACTGGCTTTGCGTAACGTCCCAGCCGATTGGTTGAGGTGCATGTAGTCCGGCCAGCGTAGACGCGTCGCGGCGCTGGGCGCCGCGCAAAGATAGTTGCTCCTAAAATGGCCCACGGTAACGCGATCCCCATCTGGATGCAAAAATAGGATCCCGCGGTTGTCCGACCACGTTACGTCCGTTTCCCCTCTGGCTCAGCCACCGACCCACCGAACGTCCGCGAGTCTCTCCCCCCTTTTTCCACACTGTCTGCCGATTACCTTATTTTCTTATCAGCTGAACATTCCGAAATCTGTCGTCGAGAGACCTTAGCCAATGAAGGGCAAGGTTATCGCAGTCTCTTGACGAATGGGCAGTAACGTGAAGTCAGGTTATCAAATTTCTGACTACTCGAACTCTTTGGGCACCTGATGATTCTACACTCACGAAATGTAGACCCATTTTTTTCTAGGATGAACATTGGTATAATGTTACATTAGGATACACTCTGTTCATACGTTAATGGAATTAGTCAATACGGTAAACCCGCAAGGTGTGCAGTAGACATGTAATGTGTTGAATTCCCATCGATTTCCAAAAATTTAGTCTGTAGTGTGTTAATTCTACATAGCGTATAGTGTTGTCTATTCGCAAATAGTGTCAGCTGATTGGCATTTGCTTATCTCTTTTGATATTTGAAGTATCCTTGGCATTGTTAATATTCTTCTGTACATAGAGGTATAATTCACTGATTTATGATCACTCCTGAAATTCCCTGAAATTTAATGTTTCTTCTTCAATTTTGGAATTCCATATTCGTGTCGTCGTCGTCTATGACTACTCGATACTGTAGGTGGATACCATACGTGCAGAAATCGCATTATCACCGAAGGAAATTATCGGACGTAACGTGACCTACATAAGAAAACTATTCGAGTATGCATTGATAAAGAGAGGACAAGAAACTCGCCAATGAGACCCTGCACAATTTTACAGTAAAGAGGAAAAATACTATATTTTTATAACGAAAAATTCGAGGGTATTCCTTTGGTGCGTTATTGCATAATCCGTATACTGAATTCCTTTGAATGAGCATACAACGGAACATGAATGCGAGCACTATCCGAGACGGAACCTGCTTATTTGCCCTGGAAGTGTGTTTTTCTTCGGATGCTTAAACTCTTGCTACTTACTAGGCGGTACAGGTGGTGCCAAACTCTCGGCACCTTACGTCATCGCGAAAGCTTTTCACACTGACTGATTTCGTACGTGAGTCATTATCTAATCATCCAGTTACCGCATAGCAACTTCCACTTCGATAACGATTGCAATATTATGAAAATGGTATCACGATTAAATCTCGTACATGCAGCAACAAGTATCAATTAGCAACTAACGAGTGACATGTGTACGCAATCCTAGAAAAATTGAACATCTTCGATGGATTCGAATAATGATAATTAAAAATTGGGCAAGATGAAAAGATAATTGGAACATAAATATATGCTAAAAGAGAATATATGCGTAAAATACTCCAATTTACTTTTATTTGCCAGAGGAAGAATAAAGGGAGTTTAAATAGCCGGCTAAGTAAGATCATAGGAAGCGCGGACTACGGCGCTCGGTCTGGAATCTAACAAGTAAATTGGCTTAATTACGGCGCGTCCCGGCGTGGATAAGCTGATACAAAAATGCGTCGTCGCCATGGCGCGTAACAATAACAGGAAAAAACGGCGTCAACGCTTCGTTTCCTCGGTTCGTTCTACCCCAGTTCGAAGGAACGAGAGGAAATGCACTCGTAATGCAGCTGTACACCCAATAGCATAATGAGTCTCACTGTGTATCATGTGCGAAGAGTCTTACCGCTTTTTTTTTTCATTTACTCGCACTTGTAAATCATTCGTATTCAAAAATCGTTAAAAATCTGCTAAAATATGTTTTGTCAATATTAAACTGGTACCACTTTTCTATCAACCATGAGATTTTTGTACCTTTGTCGATTTGTGAGCAGGATAGTCATCCGCTTTCTCTTTTTCCACAGTTCAAGGGGAGATTGTGATGCAGACGACGCCCACGGTACCAACGTAAGTATCTCGCACCAATCTTGAGTCTCATTCTAAAAGAGATACATACCAGTACACATGAAACTTTATCTTTGTCGAGTAGTCTAATTCAATCGATTTCGATAATTAGAAGCTAGCATTTCCTTTAAAATTCGATTGACACTTTCACCCCAACGATATTCTTATAAATATGATACTGGAAAACGGCGGTGTTTACGATTCACGAAATTTCCTCAGTTTTACTGGCAGACCCGGTGATCCATCGCCACCGGTATTCGAGCAGATCTTTAAGAATGCCAGATTCGCCCAGGGTGGAAATGCGATTTTCGAAGGACGAGTACGAGGCAATCCTAAACCCACCGTCTCCTGGACGCACAAGGGTGCTCCATTATTGCAATCCTGGAAAATTCTGATGTCTTACGACGATAAGACGGGTGACGTTAAGTTACAGATCAATCAAATTGGCCCAGGAGACGAAGGCGAATATACTTGTAGCGCGAAGAATCAATATGGTAAGTGAAGTACCTTAAGAGAACAATCGAAACGAATAATAATCGTGATACATTTCATTATTCTTATACGTGATTTTTTTAGGCGAGGCGATCTGCTCCGTTTACATTCAACCAGAAGGATTCGGCCCACCACCGCAGCAGCAAATGGGTGGCTATAAGAAGGATTTCTCTCAGAGTTACCAGTCATCCGAACAAAGAACACAAACTGGAACTCAATCGTTCCAGCAACGAAGCTACCAACAAACTATCGATAAACGCAGCTATGTCAATGGAACTAGCATCGAAGACTTTAAAGTACGTTGTCTCTGTTGTATAATATTCAATTTTAATACATAGACCAGTTTGAATTATTTATTTATCAATTTCCAGGTTGATACGTTCGAATATAGGCTGCTGCGAGAGACAGAATTTAGAGAGTCGATAACCCGACGATTCGTGGGCGAATCGGATGTACAAATTTCCACGGTAGTCGACCGTACCTTGGGACCGGTTGCACCTCCGCAATTCGTTCAAAAACCCAGAAACTCGAAGCTCGTCGAAGGATCCGATGCCGTGTTCACTGCAAAAATATCTGGCAATCCGAAACCAAGAGTAAATACATCTTTCGATATATTTCGTTAGTTTAGAATTGTAGAAGGCAAAATCGTAACTTTTTCCTGATGTTTTATTCTAGTTAACTTGGTTCAAAAATGGACAAAGAATTCGCGACTCGCAACGCATTGAAATGAGTTACTCGAATCAGCAAGCTACTTTGAGAATGTCAACTGCACTACCGGAAGACAGTGGTCATTATACCCTATTGTCAGAGAATCCTCAAGGTTGCACCGTGAGCTCAGCTTATTTGGCGATTGAAGGATCCGATCAAGTGGATCAAGCTTATCAGCAACAGAAAGAGATCATGAAGAGTCAACAAGTGGAATCAACCACAGAATCCGACAGTGGAAAAGTTCTACCACCGAATTTCGTTCGTACCTGTTCTGATCGTGATGCGACAGAAGGAAAAATGACCAGGTATACCTTATGATTTGTTAAATCTCTTCATCATTATCATTTTTCTGATAATATAATTTCAATCCTTTATCAATAGAATTTATGTAAAAATGTTGTGTATTACGACTGGATATACTATTTCCAGGTTTGACTGTCGCGTAACTGGCCGTCCATACCCGGAAGTAACTTGGTACATAAACGGCCAGCAAGTGGTGAACGATCTGACCCACAAAATTCTCGTTAACGAGTCCGGTAATAACTCATTGATGATTACGAACGTAAATCGCGCTGACGCTGGTGTCGTAACATGTATTGCGAGGAACAAAGCCGGCGAAACGTCCTTCCAATGCAATCTGAATGTCATTGAAAAGGAACAGGTAGTTGCACCGAAATTCGTCGAACGCTTTACGACTACTAACGTCAAAGCAGGAGAACCGGTTGTCTTCATGGCTCGCGCTGTTGGCACACCCGTTCCCCGAATTACTTGGCAAAAGGTATTTTCTCATCTTTATAAATACATTTTCCATTATAATAGTAACTAATTGCAATAAATTAATAAGTAGTTTCTGTATTTTGATAATGCGTGAGAAATGTCTCTTATTCTTCAGGATGGTGTGCCAATAACTCCTGGTCCCGATGTACGCATATCGACTGATGGCAGTGGAGCATCAACTTTGGATATCCCCTACGCAAAGCTTTCTGATGCAGCTTGGTACCAATGCACGGCACAAAATGTAGCCGGGTCAACCGCCACCCGTGCTCGGCTCTTCGTGGAAACACCAAAGGGAGTAGCCCCCGAACCAAGACGCCTGAATTTACCCCGACCGACGAAAGTCATCGAACCAGAGTAAATAATACTTAGAATTAAATATGAAAATACTTGAATAAATCTACTAATTTGTTAATGCTTTCACTTAACACTTACAACGAAGATGGATGGTAATATTTGTTTCTAATACGTAAATATAAAATTCTGTCGTTGGAAATGGAAATATAATTGAGAAACAATTACAGACCCGCACCTGGCCCCGAAGTGATTTACTTGAGACACGTGGAACGTGCCAAACCGTATCTGCCTCCAGCTGAGGAGGATAGGGTTTATCCACCACCACGATTCATTATACCACTGAAGGACGTCCATCAGATCGAGGGTGGACGTATTCACTTTGAGGCCAGAATCGAACCGGTGGGCGATCCAACAATGAGGGTAGAGTGGTACGTCAATGGCAGAGCTTTAGACGCGAGTAAGTAGAATATTATTTTTTCTAATATACTCAAATTTCAATGTACGTTACTGAATAATGAATTTATTTTAGGCTCTCGTGCGACTTCGATCTTCCGTTTTGGATTCATTTCTCTCGATCTTATAAGTATCGTAATGCAAGATAGCGGCGAGTATCTTTGCCGTGTTATGAGTTCGACTGGAGTCGTAGAATCCAGAGCCACCCTCAGCGTAACCCGTAAGATTTAATGCTGTATTATTATTTAAGACTAAGAAATGCTCAGGATTGGAATAAGGATCTTGAATTTGAGAATTATTTGCAGCACGCGCAACAATTGAACAGGCTAGTCAACATCCGGACAGTCTTCAATATATCCAACAGCTTGAGGATTACAGTAAATATCAAAGGCAAGAGAGTGTAGAGGAGATCTCTTCACAGCGGCCGGCCTTCATCCGACCACTCCAGGACCTTGGAGAATTGCAGGAAGGTCGAAATGCGCACTTTGAGGCGCAATTGACCCCCGTTAGCGATCCTACCATGAAAGTGGAGTGGTACAAGGATGGCAGGCCCATCACAGCTAGTAAGTATTTTCCGATTTTTCGATAAGACTTATAGCAGATTTCATTAAAATTGATTATTTATCATTAATATTATTCTAGGTTCAAGAATCACAACCATCTTCAACTTCGGTTACGTCTCACTTAACATCATGCACCTACGGGCTGAAGATGCAGGTTCTTATACAGTAAGAGCTGTGAACCGCTTGGGAGAGGCTGTTGGCTCTGCATCTCTCCGTGTCTTTGGTAAAAATATCTTATTCTCAAAGATAACTTACAATTTGATTTTCAATAGCTATTAATAATTCTTTTTATTATTTTAGCACGCACAAGCGTAACGTCAGATCTAGGAATCCCCGAACAACAGAGATATATTGAAGCTGCCGAAGTGTTGGAAGCCTATCAACAAGCCATGCACCAAAAATATGTGCAAGAGCAACCCGAACCGACAAGCCCACCGGAATTTAAATCCCCTATTAAAGATCAAAACAGTATACGAGAAGGTGGATTTGCTCACTTTGAAGCACGTCTTGAGCCAGTTGGAGATTCGGATCTCCGTGTCGAATGGCTCAAGGATGGGCGCCCTGTTGAAGCCAGTAAGCATCGTTAAATAAAAATACTCGATTTAACGATCGTTCGCAAACACAATAAAATCTATTTTACAGGTTCACGTATTACGACATTCTTCAACTTTGGTTATGTGGCTTTAACGATTAAATATGTCACAATTCACGATGTTGGCGTGTATACGTGTCGCGCTTACAACCGAGTTGGAGAAACGCATACGAGTGCTCAATTGAGCGTACTCAGTAAGAACGATGTCATTTATGACAGTCAACATCCTACTGGACTTCAGAAGATTCAGTCACTGGAAGATTCCAGTAGATATTCGCGACAAGTTCAAGAAGAAACTCAGGTGACTCAAGCACCACGGTTTCTGGGTAACTTGAAGGGTACTAATAAGATCGTAGAAGGCCAACGTGCTCATTTCGAAGCTCGTGTCGAGCCACAGAGTGATTTGACGATGAAAATTGAATGGTATCATAATGGCAAGGCCATTACAGCCGCGAATAGAATACAAACTTATCATGATTTCGGTTATGTCGCTATTGATATTCTTCAAGTGCGCCCAGAAGACGCTGGCACTTACACCGTTGTCGCCAGAAATGCTCTAGGAGAAGCAAAACTTGCTGCTACCATGGTCGTTGAGAGTAAGTATCACAATAATAATTCTATCTATTTGTACAAAGTTGATTTGCAAGGAAATAAATTCTATTCTTATGTTTTAGCCCGCTCCAGTGTCGATACCAGCAGCATGCACCGTGTTTCTTACGAAAAGACCCAACGTCTCGAAGAATCCAAGTTTGTCGAGCCACAGTACCATATTGAAGAAATTTCCAAGTCAAAACCAATCTTCGTGCAACCATTGAGTGATCCTAAACCAGTTAGCGAAGGAAAGAATATTCACTTGGAATGTCGTTTGGAACCTATGGGTGATCCAACAATGAGAGTAGAGTGGTTCCAAAATGGACGACCTGTTACTGTTGGCTCAAGATTCAGAACTTACTACGATTTTGGATTTGTTGCCCTCGATATTGTCCATTCTACTGTTTATGACTCTGGCGAATACACTGTAAGAGCTACCAACCATCTTGGTACAGCTCATACTTCCGCTTGCGTGAGAGTAATCGGCAAATCGGATGTCGTTACGGAAACCCAACATGAGCAATCGCTCGAACAAATTCAGATGCTAGAAGATTCATCCAGGTATGATAATCCTATTCGATTGTCACTAAATTATATGAAATTCTGAAAAATTATTAATTACAAGTTTTTAAATCGTATTTTTAATCGATTTACAGATATCGCAAAACTCAACAAGAAGAAGTAACGGTAATGCAAGCACCGCAATTCACTCGAGCTCTACACAACATCGAAACTGTAGAGTTAACGAATGTCCATCTGGAATGCCGACTTCAACCTGTCGGTGACGCTACGATGAAAGTCGAGTGGTTTGTAAATGGAAGACCAGTAACGACTGGACATCGATTCAGACCTTCTTACGAATTCGATTATGTTGCTTTGGACATCCTGGGTGTTTATCCTGAAGATTCGGGTGTATATACCTGCCAAGCTAGAAACCAACTTGGAGAAGCCGTAACATCTTGCTCAGTGAGAGTTCACGCTAAGAAAGATTTGATTCTGGAATCTCAGCATCCCGAAGGCTTAGAAAGAATACAATATCTAGAAGATGCATCGCGGTATAAGAGACACGAACTTGTCGATGAAGTGGTCAATGTCAAACCAAAATTCATCACCGCCCCAAAGAATCAAGAAAATCTTCGAGAAGGTCAACATGCTCATTTCGAATGCAAATTGGAACCGGTGACCGATTCGAACTTGAAAGTAGAGTGGTTTAAGAACGGTCGTCCAGTTACAATAGGCAAGTATTAACTCTTTTAAGTATTGAAACTTGAAATTTGATATATTCTTATAAATTGTAATGAATTGAATCTTCAATGTTTCTAACCAGGACACCGATTCCGTCCGATTCATGACTTTGGTTACGTTGCTTTGGACGTAATTGATTTAATTGCCGAGGATTCTGGCGTTTACACCTGTCGTGCCGTAAATCTCGTGGGTAGCGATGAAGTTTCCTGCGCATTAACGTGCCGATCAACCGCACAAGTTTTAACTGATACTCACAGCGAGACCAGTCTCGAACAGATTCATTATCTCGAAGACCGATCAAAGTATCAACGACGAGAAATTATCGAAGAAACAACGACTCAAGCACCGATCTTCACGACTTCCTTGAACAACGTAGAGATCAAGGAAGGTCAAAGAGCACATTTCGAGTGCAGACTAATCCCGGTGTCTGATTCTACTATGAAAGTAGAATGGTTCCACAATAATACGCCGGTTAAAGCGGGATCCAGATTTCTCGAGACTAATAGTTTTGGTTTCGTTGCGCTCGATATCTTATACGCCTATCCTGAAGATTCTGGCACTTATACTTGCAGAGCTAAGAACATAATTGGTGAAGCTATCACTTCGGCATCTGCAGTTGTACACTGTACGTATCGTTTTACTTTCTAACTATTCGCAACAATTCAGAATACGATAATTGAATATTTGGAATTCTTTCAATAGCGAAAAAATCGGTGTACTTGGAGACCCAAAATGAGGAAGCTCTTCAACGTCTACGATATCTTGAAGACACATCGAGATATCAGCGTAAAACTACCACAGAAGAAATTGTTACTCAGGCTCCGGTCTTTACAATGCCAATCAAGGACCTCAAAGTTGCTGAAAATCAAGCAGCCCATTTCGAAGCTCGCGTTATACCTGTTGGTGACTCAAAATTGAAAGTGGAATGGTTACGAAACGGAGTTCCAATTGCAGCTTGTAAGTCTTAAAATTGTTTAATTATTTTTCTATTTTGTATTATTACGTAACGCAATGTTTTTACAGCCAACCGCGTGACAACGATGCATGACTTCGGTTATGTCGCCTTGAACATGAAATACGTTAACCCAGAGGATTCAGGTACTTACACATGCCGTGCAAGAAACGAGCTTGGTGAAGCCGTAACTTCTGCAACACTCTTCGTCCAGTGTAAGTACATCCATTGTCCCCATTATCGATATCGTCAAATTACATAATCAATTGTATCTGCTGATCGATCACTGCCGAGTAATTCTGCTTTGGTATTTAGTTTCGCTTTTTAAAGCTCGGATCCTTACAAAGTATGCTAATAATAATCGCTTGAGCGTAGATTTTGCATTTTGTGTGCGAACATTTTTTTCAAGCTTATTAGCCCGAGCTGCTATTGGAATATATTTTGTTCCCATTCGCACTTTTTTTCACTATATCACACGGTACAAGTAGCACAAGTATACATTAATGATATCTAACACTACGAGCAATGAACTTTATTACCTAAACATACTGCAGCATCGTTAAACGTAAACATTCATGGAATGATCATTATTGCAAACATAACATTATCCTACATCACATGATTTCTATCTAACATGACACGACTCGCAACAATTGCACTCTGACAAAGAAACTCTTGCCAAACACAGCCAAGGCGGCCCTGCAATTCGAATCGCAGCACGAGAGCGCATTGTCAAAACTCCAAGCACTAGAAGACACGAGCAAATACCAACGACGAGAGGAGGAAGAAGTTGTCGTAAAGGAGAAGCCTAGATTCACGGTCCAACTGAACGGACCAAGTAATCTGGTTGAAGGCCAAAGCGCACACTATGAGTGCCGCATCGAGCCCTATCCTGATCCGAATATGAAAGTGGAGTGGTTCCACAATGGCAAACCACTTTCCACTGGTCATAGGTATAGAACTACCTGTGACTTCGGTTTCGCCGCTCTCGATGTGCTCTCTGTGTATGCCGAAGATTCCGGTACCTATACTTGCCAGGCCACCAATAAACTCGGATCGGCGCAAAGCTCAATTAATCTAAATGTTAAATGTGAGTAGCAGACTCCTTTCGCCTTCGTACCTCTTGATCTCGAAATACTTTGATAAATGTATCTGCATGATATATTATCTCTTCGCAGTCTGCATTTTACACTAGTATTTAAAATAAGTATCGAATAAATTTCCTTCGTAGTATTTTGATTTGCTCTAGTAAGGCTATCGAATTTCTTATAGCCAATAACTTTGTGCTTATAGATTTGAGTGCTTGAACGTACGAATAGCTTAGCTTACTTCCCCATTGAATTTTCCCCCTTTTTAAGTTTCTTAATATTGTTATATAGCATATTATTATTATTACCAATTGTTATTTGTTAAATATTCGTGTCGAATTTTTCAACTTAGTGAAATTCGAGGTATTTCAATAAATATTATTTTTAGCTCGCGCATCGATCATACATGAGACTCAACATGAAAGTGCGCTAAAGAAGATTCAATATCTCGAAGACGACTCTCGTTACAAGCGCGTGGCTGAAGATGATATTATCATCGCGGAGAAGCCTAAATTCGGACGCCCGCTAAAGAACATCGAACATCTACCTGAAGGAAAGAGTGCTCATCTTGAAGCTACTTTGACACCAGTCAACGATCCTACTATGGTTGTTGAATGGTTCAGGGATGGAAGACCTATTCCTCAGGGACATAAATTCAAAACTACTTATGATTTCGGATATGTTGCTCTCGATATTCTCTATGCTTATCCTGAAGATTCTGGAACTTACATGTGCAAGGCTAGGAACGCTGTTGGCGAAGCAGTTACCACCTGTGTCATCAGTGTTGACTGTAAGTACCCTCATGTCAATATTTCTCCTGATTGTTTATCATATCGTACAAGGTCACGTTTAGTGAAGCTAGATTTCCAAGTTTCATTATACATTTTCAATGTTTTTATCACAGCTAAGCAAGGATTATTCCTGGATACCCTTGATGCTCAGCGTTTGGAAAAGATTCGCGAATTAGAGACCGTAGAAGTGAAGCAGGAAGTTGAAAAAGAAATTGTACATGAGAAACCTGTCTTCTTAACACCGCTTAATAATTTGGATTTGAGAGAAGGCGAACATGCTCATTTAGAATGCCGTGTCGAACCAATCAACGATCCGAATCTTAAGATAGAATGGTATTTAATCAAGTTTTTATGAAAATTTATATTCACTTGCAATGGAAAAATTCACTTTGGTTTTTATTTTTATTTTCGTTCAGGTTCGTAAATGGAGTGGCAGTAAAGACTGGTCATCGATACAGAAAAACTCACGATTTCGGTTATGTGGCTCTTGATATACTTTATACTTATCCCGAAGATTCAGGGACTTATATGTGCAAAGCTACCAATTTAGCTGGCGAAGCTGTTAATACATGTACCATCAAAATTGGCTGTAAGTGTTTCTTATTCGTACATCTTTATCTTATAATATTCCTTTAATTAGAACAAAGAAACGCCATAAATATTTTCAAAGAGCAATAAATAATTCTCAACGATCTTCTTATGACAGCTCGTCGCAGCATCCTCTTAGACACGCAACATCCCGATGGATTAGAAAAAATACGAGAATTAGAAGCTCAAGGTCATCCCGCACGTCTCGAAGTTGAAGAACCACCAGTGACACCACCAAGATTTGTCACTGAACTCAGAGTATGTTTCGCACTCATAAATGAAATGTTTTTTCTCAATTTGTTAAAAGTTATCTCATTCTACCATTGTCGCTAATTAGGGCACCACCGAGGTGTACGAAGGACAAACAGCCCACTTTGAATGTCAAGTGGAACCTCTCCATGACGCAAACTTACGAATCGAATTTTACCATAATGGCAAACCATTGCCATCAGCTTCTCGATTCCATGTCACTTTCGATTTTGGATACGTTGCATTGGATATTGGTCATGCTGTACCCGAAGATGCTGGCCAGTATTCAGTACGAGCGATAAATGGTCTCGGTCAATGTATTTCATCGATTGAACTCAAAGTCATCCCAAGAGACAATATTATATTGGACTCACAAAGACCAGAGGGAATGGATAAGATTCGCGAACTTGAATCACAACAACCTTGGAAGAGACCCGACGTTCCGGAACCGCAAACCAGACAGCGACCCGTCTTCACGCAACCTTTGCAAAACATCGATGCCATCCCTGAAGGTCACACAGCTCATTTCGAATGCAGACTTATACCTGTGGGTGATCCTACGCTGAAAGTAGAGTGGTTCAGGAATGAGATACCGCTCGAGACGAGTGAGTTTATAAATGTATTTTAAACAGTAATATTCTTATACGATGATCAGTATCGAGAACTAATGGATATTATTCTTTTAAAGGCTCGAGAATAACCAAAGTTCACGACTTCGGTTATGTATCCCTTGATATCAATCACGTACGCGAGGAAGATGAGGGTGTTTACATGTGTCGTGCTTCGAATCCACTTGGCGAAGCAGTTACCACTGCTTCAATGAAAATTAAGAGTTAGTATTCACGTGAATAATATTAAAAGGTATAATTTGATTTTTAGAATCTTATAATTTAATTTTAATATTTACGTGTTTAGGCAAAGCCAGTATTCAGCTAGATACTCAACACCCCGAAGCTCAGCGCAGAATTGCACAACTCGAAGCCGACAAAGGTCCCAGACATCCTGAGGAACCTGAAAAGGTGTTCGATAAGCCCATTTTCACCCAACTGTTAACTGGACCCACAGAGTTATGGGAAGGCCAAATGGCCAGATACGAATGTAGAGTCGTTCCTGTTGGTGATGCTAGTTTGAGATTCGAGTGGTACGTTAATGGAACAGAACTTAAAATGGGTATGTATTTTTCAAAAATTAGTAATCGAAATGATCTTCCGTAAAGTAGATTGTACGTGATATATTGTGCCGTTATAGGTTCTCGATTCCACGTTAGCCAAGATTTCGGATACGTCACCCTCGATATCCTGAAAGTAATATCCGAAGATTCAGGTGTCTACACGTGCAAAGCGATTAACAAAGCCGGAGAAGCAGTTTCTTCAATTTCCTTGAAAGTTAAAGCCCGTTCGGCTATTGACGCCGAGAGTGTCCAACCAGACGCATGGAAAAAGATTCAGTTGAAGGAAGCTGAGATGAATAAAGTACCCGAGATGTTTGTCGATACTACACCACAACAAGCACCAGTCTTCACGAAGCACCTGGAGAGCTTCGACAAACTCGTGGAAGGTCAACACGTGTATCTAGAAGCTCAAGTAGAACCAAGAGCTGATCCAAATCTGCGTGTGGAATGGTTTAAGAATGGAGTATCCCTTCAAACTGGAACCCGACTTCGTAGTACCTTTGATTTTGGCCTTGTAACATTATCCATCAATGGTCTAAGAGCAGACGATTCGGCCATCTACACTTGCAAAGCTACGAATTTACTCGGTGAGGCTGTATCTACATGCAGCTTAAAAATCGTGGACCGCCATTGGCTCTTGGGCGACACCCTACATCCAGACGCTCTACCAAAGATCGATGCTTTGGAACAACCACAAGTGACGTCGAAAGATCAGCCTGAACCTACTTACGAAGAACCAGTGTTCATTACTCATCTTAACAACGTCGAATGCGTCGAAGGAGATAACGTACACTTCGAGTGCAACGTAGAGCCATCGAAAGATCCCACGATGAAGGTCGAGTGGTTTATCAATGGAAAGCCTCTTCCAACTGGAGCTCGATTCAAATCCACCTACGATTTCGGTTATGTTGCTTTGGATATTAATCATGCTTATGAAGAAGATTCTGGACTGGTAACTGTCAAAGCAACAAACTCGAAAGGTTCTGCTCAGACTTCCGGTACATTGAAATGTATCAGCAAGCAAAACATCTATTTCCAAACCCAACATCCGCAAGGAGAAGCTGGTCTCGAAAAAGTCAAGGAAGCCGAAGATGCGTATTTATCGAAATACAGAAGACCGGACGAAGGACCAGAACATGAGTATCCGAAACCAGTTTGGACCGTTCCTCTTCAAGCAGAATTCAAATTGGGTGAATCCGAGCCATTACATCTGGAAGGACAAGTTGAACCAAAGGACGATCCCAATTTGAAGATCGAATGGTACTTCAATGGTAAAGCTTTGGAACATGGATCGCGTTTCAAAATGACAAGTGATTTTGGCTTTGTTACATTGGACCTTACCGATGTTTATGATCGTGACTCGGGAATTTATACTTGCAAGGCTTATAACAAAGTAGGAGAAGCCTTTACTTCAACGACAGTCTACTGTTCGACGAAGGAGAATATAATTGAAAGATCTCAACATCCAAAGGGCAAGGAAGGTCTCGAAGCCATTCAAGATCTCGAAGAATCGTTGAAACGACAAGAAGGTGCTGCACCCGAGAGCGACGAAGGCCATCCACCAGTGTTCACGTCACAATTTGAGAACCTGACGAACTTATCCGAAGGAGAAATAGCTCACTTCGAAGCTTCTCTAACGCCAACTGGAGATCAAACCATGGTGGTCGAGTGGTTCTACAATGGAAAACCTTTGGAGGCTAGTCATCGAACGCGAACCGTTTATGCTTTCGGTATGGTCGTTCTTGAAGTACTTGGAACGAAGATCGAAGATTCTGGCACATATTCCTGTCGAGCCACCAATAAATGGGGCAAAGCTGAAATCAGCGTGGAATTGGAGTGTGTTGATAAATCGAAGGGACAGAAACCCAAATTCACCACTCACATTCAATCATTGGAAGGTCTCAAGGACGGACAATCAGTTCACTTCGAATGCACGCTCATTCCAGTGGGCGATCCTCACATGAAAGTAGAATGGTTCCACAATGGACAACCACTAAGACACTCATCTCGATTCAAAATGGTATCTGACTTTGGTTTTGTCGTTATGGATATTGCTGGTGTAATGGCTCATGATACTGGAGAATATGTCTGCAAAGCTAGTAACAAGTATGGAGAAGATTACACGAAAGCAACTATCAAATGCTTTGGAAAGAGTGGTGTATATCTTGATTCTTTGCAACCCGACTCCCTTGCTAGAATTCGTGAATTAGAAAGTTACGGTGGAGAACAACCAGCCACCCCAACTACACCAGTCGCAGAACCTCCGAAATTCATCACTCAAATTGTTGATATTACAAAGTTGGTCGAAGGACAATCCGCTCATTTCGAAGCAAGACTTACTCCAGTTACCGATCCTGACTTGAAAGTTGAATGGTACTATAATGGAAAGAAATTACCACATGGACATCGATATCGAACTTTCCATGACTTTGGTATAGTCATCTTAGACATTCTCTATTGCTATGAAGAGAATTCTGGAGTTTATGAATGTAGAGCATTCAACAAATACGGTGAAGACACAACACGGGCAACATTGAAATGCTTCTCGAAAGCTAGTCTTATTTTGGAATCTCAGCTTCCTAAAGGAATGGAAGGTGGTCTCGAGAAGATTCAGACTTTGGAGGATTCTATGATACGTACAAGAGACGAGAAGACTGTCGAAGAACGCGGAAAAGCACCTGTATTTACTGTGCCTTTAAGCAATATCGATGGTCTGCGCGAAGGAGAAAGCGCTCACTTCGAAGCTAGATTGACACCTACTGACGATCCAAAATTGAAGGTAAGATAGTACAACTTTTATTGCACGCATTGAATATAGCTCGGTTAATTTTGACATAAGAATCCAAAATGTCCAGAGTTGAAATTTATAACCCTAAATCTTTGTACAGGTCGAATGGTTCTGGAACGGAAAACCATTGCGAACTGGATCTCGATTCCGCACCTTCTGTGACTTCGGATTTGTAATCTTGGAAATTTCACCAATTTATCCCGAAGATTCTGGCGAGTATAGCTGCAGGGCAACTAACGATTACGGAGAAGCTGTCACAACGTGTACAATGAAATGTACCGGAAAACGTAGCATTATTTTGGAATCGCAATTGCCAAAGGGCATGGAGAGCACGATCGACAAAATTGCAGAATTGGAAGGCCTTGGAAACGAGCCAGGACAAGCTACTCCTGATGATGACACCGGAAGACCACCTGAATTTATTACCACTCCATCAGATTTAACTCTTACCGAAAATTCGCTTGCTCACTTTGAGTGCAGATTAGTACCCATTAATGACTCGAGCATGAGAGTCGAATGGTTCCACAATGGCAAACCTCTTCTCGCTGGAACCCGAATTAAAACCATTCATGATTTCGGTTTTGTCATTCTCGAAGTTGCTAACTGCTACCAACGTGACTCAGGATTGTATACTTGCAAGGCAACGAATCGTCACGGTGAAGCTACGGTATCGTGCAAGCTTCAAGTTCGCGGTCGTCAAGGTATCATATTGGAACCTCAATTGCCAAGCAACTTCAAAACAGGAACGGAGAGTATTCAGAAATTAGAAGAGTCCTTGTACAAGCGGGATGAAATACTGACCGAAGAAGAAAAGCCAAATCCTCCTAGATTCACTGTGGAACTTAAGGATATCGAAGTTGAAGAATCAGGACCGAGCCACTTTGATTGTCGCGTTGAACCTGTTAGCGATCCTACGATGCGAATCGAATGGTTCCATAATGGCCGTCCATTCGCCACTGGTTCACGTGTTCATATGATCAACGACTTTGGATTCATATCACTGGACATGTCGTACACTTATGCTAGAGACAGTGGGGAATACGTTTGCAGAGCTGTCAACAAATGGGGATCTGCTACTACCAAAGCAACCATCACCTGCAAATGTACGTATCAGGAAATCTTTCGACTTACAATCTGAAAATGATCTAATTGTATCTGATACTTTTTTAATTATACATTTATTAAATTTCAACGTATTTATGTACAGCTAAGAAAACAATAGACTTTGACTCGCAACTGCCATCGGGAATGAGCGGAGAGAAATTAAAGGAACTTGAACGTGGTCCTGTCACTGAACCGCCAGCCGAAGAAGCTCCACGTCAACCACCACGTTTCGTCACCCAGATTCAATCGGCTACTGTCGATGAATCGGAACCAGTCAGGTTCGAATGTCGCGTAGAGCCAAAAGACGATCCCAACTTACGCATCGAATGGCGAAGAAATGGAAAGCTTATTCCTGCTGGACACAGATACCGAACAGTATATGACATGGGTTTCGTCTCCATGGATATATTGTATGTCTATCCAGAAGACTCGGGAGAATATGTCTGCAGAGCCATTAACGATCTTGGAGAAGATACTACCAGAGCATCCATTTCTTGTAAACGTAAGTTAATCGGTTGAATTCCGTTACATTGTAATTTTTCTTTATTGACTTACAATTTAACGCGAATTGCTTTCATATTTTCCTATAGAACTACCAAGCATTATTCTACAAAATCAAGTACCAAAGGGAATGAAGAAGTCCGAAGCTCTCATGCAAATGGAAGCCACTATTAAGAAATACACGTCAGAGGTTCATCTAACCGAAGATGACCTTTACGATGCTGACAAGAAACAACCACCTCGTTTTGTCACTCAAATCCAGGATCAGACCGAACTGGTCGAAATGAACAGCACGAAATTCGAATGCCAATTAGCACCTGTCGGTGACCCGAATATGAAAGTCGAGTGGTTCTTCAATGGCAAACCACTGCCCCACAAGAATAGATTCTCACCGATTTACGATTTCGGTTACGTAGCAATGAACTTTGGTTGGGTCTATCCCGAAGACAGTGGAGAATATCTTTGTAGAGCAACAAATTTGTACGGTATGGATGAAACGAGAGCCGTTATCCGAACTGCGGGTAAACCTGGCATCATCTACGAGTCTCAATTACCTAAGGGCATGAAGAGTATTGAAATGATCCGGGAAATGGAAGCTGCATGGCAAATGTAAATTCGATGATAGATATAAAATCGGATAAATTTCAATTTTATAATTGACAATATTATTTCAATATTATTCTTCTTACAGTGTACCCGAAGAAGACAGTGAAGAAGAGAAGGTACGAGCTGCTCCAACCTTTGTCAGCAAACCGGAACCGGTGACTGTCGAAGAGGGCGATTGTTCTCGATTCTGCTGCCGTGTCACGGGTCATCCACGACCACGCGTTATGTGGATTCTCAATGGACACACTGTGGTCAATGTAAGTCGTGTGTTCAGTTTCTTTGTATACAGGATATTCATTAACGAATAGCGTACTATTTGAATATATGGTCACTTCGTGTCACGTTTAGGGATCGCGTTACAAGCTCATCTACGACGGCATGTACCATCTGGATATACCGAAGACCCGACAATACGATCACGGCAAAGTAGAGGTAATTGCTAGGAGCTCCGTCGGCGAGGCACGAACAGAGACAACATTAACAGTAAAAGCAAGGAGCGATGATTATCGTGGAGTACTGAAGAATTCACCGAGACGTAAGTTTATTACACAACACAAAACCTCTTACATAACCAACGTTTTGATGCATTCTTCGTATTACGTATTTATTGAAAATACTCATAAAATACGATAGCATATTGTATATAAATGAATTTTTGAAAACTTCTTATTTACAAATGAATTAATTTGAATTCTATTGTAAATTATAGATGTTACAAAGATTTATGATTTAATTAACGAAGAATGCTCAAATGTTATATACGAAATTTAATTGAACTATACCAAACATTGGCAACATTATACAACACGAGAAAGTGATATTCGGCTGCCTAGTTTGAATAGTGGTCAATGAAGAATTGATCGCGATCGATAGGCAAGCAACAATCGCAACACAGTACATAATATGATATCGATACGACACATACATTTTATTCGAGTACAAAAGACACTCGAAACCATTCGCAACATCAATCCACCCCCGTTACCAATTCCCTTTCCCGTAAGCCATTCTTGCAAAAGGATTCGATAGCTACACCTCACCCTCGAGCACCTCGAGCAGCTTCCGCTTCTGCTTCTTCTTCTTCTTCTTCTTCTTCTTCTTCTTCTTCGGGGTTTGGGAATTCGACGGGCTTATTCGAGCAAACTCAACTTGAGTCAAAGGTATCATCTACTTCGTTTCACAATGCGGCTTGTCAGGTATGGAAAAATCACCGCAAAACCACTGATTGTTAGATTAATGTTTATCACTGTATTGTTTTTTTTTTTGTTTACGAATGTGTCTGTATCGACACGGAGAAAAATATTACTTAAAGATCTCCTTCGTAGCAACGTGTTTATTACGAGGTGTTAAATAATATATAGCCCAAACGTACAGAAAAGAAAACAAAAAAAAAAATATTTTCCTCCGTCTACGTCAGATTGCACTGGAGAAAACGGGTTAATTGCTCATCGCTTTCATTATTGGCAGATTTTTTAAAAGCTCATCACGTACCTCACTCTAGAGGAAGAGATCGACCTAACAGCTCCCTGCATTCGATTTTATTTAATATATTGTTTATCCATATCATAATAATTCACTGTAACGCTAATTGTAACTCAATCCTGTACAATCATCACGTTACATCGAAATGGCCGAGCAGAGTCCGTATTTCTCAAAGTGCTGTAGTGTATCATACTAGTTTGAACATAGTTCCCATTCGTAGTATTGGCGTACTAAATATGCTAGTTTAGAAAACATGTCCTCCTTTTCCCTTTCCATCCCTTGTAGATAACAAACGCAGTGAATTCAGTGTCCAGATTAGAATAATTATTCTCATAGAAGAATAAAACAAAGATTAAAAGACACTGAATTTCTGCGGAGTCTGGCATTCCATAGCAAATTCTTCCAGAATCCTTCAGTAGTTATGAAGATGTATATTTAAAGTGTCTCCCTACGAAATAATGTATGGGTCTTAAAGGAGTCAAAAATTGTACTAATTAAGTGTCGTGGCTGAAACTTCTTGGACGTCTACCTATGCGTTCGATCGTCCAATCTGAAGATACCCTGCAGATCTCTTGTAGGACAGACGAATATGTGTTGCATCGTCAATGAAGTACTGTGTCGTATTCCCCATGATTCGTTGAGTATGGTCTCAAATTATGAAAGTACAACGTTCCCTGTTATTGTATCATTCCATCGCATGGAAACTAGTTACTATTTTGCAAATGTATCTACTACATGTTCATAAATAATTTAGTTAATCTAGCAAAACCACAAAGAAACGCGATAACAATTGTTGTCTATTGCAAAGAAGTATGTTGTGCTTTCACGAAGACCATTCACCCTACTCGCGGTCCATATATGTAAATGGTTTCCATCCATCTAGCATGCGTTGTCGATCTCGCGATAACGTAAGAATGCGATGGCCTAACATTCCTTTTTCCTAGCGTGGTATGATTACGGGCTGACCCAGTACCAAACGGAGCGACAACACACAGAACTTGAGAAAGTCTTCGACGAGCGCCAACACAATGTTTCGCAAGGTATCGAAATTGCAACTGAACATCTTGGGCAGAAAGTATTCAAGGAGCCTGAAACAGACTGGCAAAAGTCGGTAAAGACCAAAAAGAAGGAAGGATATTACAACAAGCTCATGAACCTCGAGGAAGAGCAAATCCTCAAAGAATCTCGGCTGAGAGAAGCTACTCATCAATTTGCTATTCCCGGTGACAAAGTTGTAGCTAACTCTCTAGCGAAAGGAATGGCTCAGAAATACGAAGAGAATTTGTAAGCGTCTATTATGATCTTATTACTATTTTAAATCAATGATACAGTTGAACGGAACTCTGACGCATGTTATATTTTTCCTTATAGAGACGTTCAGCCTCAGGAACCAGCAGAACCACCACCAGTAGCTAAATTCCAGAAAAAGCAACACGTAACGGAAGTTGACATTGATACCGAGCGTATAAAAGGAGCAGCAAGATATCCTCCTGGACCATCAGAATCCACTGTTCACGGACGAGAAGTTCACGTGGCGAAGCAAAAGCAAACTCAAAAAGAAATTCAGGGTGACTTAGAGATTACCAGAAAGATAACAGCTACCGAAACCACCGAAGTTGAGCATAAAGCCAAAACTCAAGAGCGTGTCGTTCAAGGCCAAGTAAAACCAGCAAAACCACCATTGTTCACGAAGAAGATTCAACCCTGTCGAGCATTCGAACAAGAACAAGCAAAATTCGAGGTTGAATTTGATGGCGATCCATTGCCAACAATCAAATGGTATCGCGAAGATTTTCCCATCCAAAATTCGCCAGATCTTCAGATCTATACTTTTGGCACAAAGTCTATTCTGATCGTGAGACAAGTCTTTATGGAAGATTCTGGGGTATTTTCCGTAATTGCGGAGAACCGTGGTGGAAAAGCTAAGTGCAGTGCCAACTTAGTTGTCGAAGAACGTAGAAGACAACCAGGACGCGGTGGAATAGTACCACCAAGTTTCTTGACAACAATTCAAAGCACATCAGTCCCAACAGGACAACTTGCAAGATTCGATGCTAAAGTAGCAGGAAGCAAACCACTGGATGTTTACTGGTTAAAGGTACCGCATTCCCATAATTTATATAATAGACTTTCGAGATAATATTAAATATTTATAAACACTCGCTATTTCCGGTTTTAATTACAGAATGGCAAGAAAGTGACAGCCGATATTCGTTACAAAACTCTCGAAGAAGATAACACGTATACCTTATTGATTCTCGAAACGGTACCAGAAGATGCCGGTAAATACGAATGCGTTGCAATAAACAGTGCGGGTGAAGCTCGCTGCGACGCTGAATGTACCGTTCGAGGACCACAATCACCCACGAAAACCGCA
Organism: Trypoxylon attenuatum; assembly: GCA_963989405.1. NCBI lineage: Eukaryota > Metazoa > Arthropoda > Insecta > Hymenoptera > Crabronidae > Trypoxylon > Trypoxylon attenuatum. Next base: position 4,577,404 of record OZ022489.1, on the reverse strand, counting down.
AAACCTACAACACCAGGGGTAGAAAAAGCACCAACCATTTTGGAACCGCTTAAAGATCAAACAATTCGTGAGGGTACCGCTGTTGCATTTGCATGCAAAATCAGCGGTAAACCAACACCGACTGTCCAATGGAAAAAGGGCGACAAGGTATGAGAAAATTGCCAATTAAAATGTTGTCAATTAAAAATATTCTGCAGAAACCAGTTTTATTTTCGAAAGAAATAGAATAGAAATTTAATGGTGTGTTTTAATCATATGTTATAGATCATTAAACCCTCGAAGTACTTCCAAATGCAGAAGGATGGTGATCTCTGTACATTGAAGATCTCCGAGGCCTTCCCAGAAGACGAGGGCATTTACAAATGTATTGCGAAAAATCCTGCCGGCGAAGTAACTACTTCGGCTAATCTGAGAGTTCTTGGTAAGATAATTGAAGTAGCTTGGTATCTTTTTTCCAACTTATGTTAGGGAATAACAGATCCATTAATTTCTGGGAGTTTTTTGTTTCTAGCTCCAGATGCAGCTGACGCATTGCCGAAATTGACCCCGATGAAGGATCAACTTGTGGTCGAGGGTCAGCCCGCTCAATTTAAAACTCAGGTTACACCAGCTAAACCAAAGCCCACGATTCAATGGTACCGTGAAGGTGCCCTTATTCCCCAATCACCAGATTTCCAGGTATGTTTAGTTCAAAACTACCGTTGCACTATTTTATTTTCTCATCAGGACTAGTTCAATTTTTTAATAGGATCTTATTTTGACATCGACTAGCTAGAAAGGGTATATTCTGAAATCGATCATCCAATCAAAAATACAAAAATTTAATTAAACTTATCTCAGCTGAAGAAAATTCTTTCATTATTACTGCAAAAGCCATTTTTGCATTGGGTTCGATTAATAAGATACTCGTACGATAAAACGACAATTGTGTTTTGTGATCCAGATGATCCACGAGGGCAATAATGCAGTGCTCCTCATAGCGACAACCTACGAAGAGGACACTGGCACCTTCGCTTGCCGGGCCACAACATCGGCTGGTACCGTAGAAACTTCTGCCAAGCTCATCGTCAAAAGTAAGAATTGAATAAAAGATACAAATTCAATTGCTAACACGAAGCGCGATTGAATTAACGAGATAAGCCTTTAGGAATCGACGGATATATCATGTATATGTTTGAGATAATCACACTATGAGATTTTAAGATTTTACAAAAAAATCGCGAAGAAGCATGAACGTACAAAAGATTTGCATAGAAATTCAAAATTACAATAAGATATTCGTATTCGAAATTTATCAATTAATATAGAAATGTTATGTCAAACATATATATATATATAATTGTCTGTCGAACGCGATTCGTCGATGATAGTAGTGCGGATTTTTATTTTTTTTTTCGCTTTTTGTTGTCTTCTTTTGAAACCGTAACCCACCAAACGAAATGTTGCCAAACTTTTTTTACCCCCCTTTGATCCTCCTAATCAAAGTCTCGATGCGAGCCCGGGGAGTTTGTACTAACTCGTCGTGTTTTCAAAGTAGACGAGCGAGTGAAACGAGGGAAGTGAAAAGATATATATATATGCGGTAAATGAAGAACAAACCCTCAGGTGTACATGTGTTACTGTTTGAGTAGAATTTCGGCATAAAAGCTCACACGTCAAATAAGATCGACACGCAAAACCAATACACGTATAGTAAAAATTGTCGAAAATAAAAATATGCTAGAGAAACGTTACGAAGGTGGTGCTGAAAGTGATAAATCGAGATGTGTTGCGATAGAATACATTGCCGGTGGAAAATTTGGATAAAGATGAAAAACTGGTAATATTTGGCCAGTAAGATGAACGTAAGGTGAAAAGAAAAAAAAAAAAAAAATATCCTAAACATCCCAAGGTGCAATTGATAAGTGAGACGCACCTACGAGCATCTTTCGTTACTGAATTTATCAAGAAACAAAGAATTAAGATATACGTGAAAAGAAAATTAAGGTGGTGCTTCGAGCCGATATAAGACACGATCGAATTCGCTAACAAGATGAGATTGTCCTTTATTCGAAGTTGTATATACGAAAGACGTCCGATCGAAGTAGAAACAAATGGAACGATCAGGAGCAGTTTAGATTCGTTGTTAGGAACTCGATTCGCGTGGATAGAGGGGAAGTGTCTCTCATCAGCAAAATTCACGAACACGTAACTCGTTTACTCGTTCGACGTTAGTATCGATGTTCACTATGAAAAATATATATCGTAAAAATATATATATATAATATATATAAGTGTATACACTATCCTCACGTCGCATACATACACCAGTGATAAGTACATTTAGTCAGACGGATGAGAAAAGATATATAGTTACACCACTTACACGCAGCATCGCTTAACATTCTACTAATCGATTATTTATTATTGTACAATGGAAAGGCCAATAAAAACGAATGTTTTAAGTACGTACAAGCCTCGTTTGTTGCTGATTCGACGATTCAGTTTGTTCTGTACGATAGAACGAATAGGAGGGCTGCTTAATTACACGCGGCCTCATTAATTACCGAGAGAGAACACGAGCTCTGATTCCTCTCATGTGTGACTTGCGGCCACTAACATAAATTACACTAAATCGTCTCTACGGGAAAAGACCGAGTAGAGTTAGCATAAATCTCAGCGAATAAGTGTATGTACTACTTGGTAGCTTAAGCTGATTCACCACTGACTTTAAGCTACTCGACGGATAGGTGAAGTATATCAACCATGTGCCCAAGACAATAAGATCATGCAACATTCGTACATATATGATATACAATATCAACTACAGTTGAGACACCGTATTAAACTGTAATATAGCTACAGTAGATATTGTGTCATCCGTGCTTTCTTGCGAAGCTACGTGGCTTAAGCTTCGTATAAGAATAACTAACGGAAGTGTGGAATGCGGGTATCATAGTTGCACAAGAACAAAAAGTCTACGGAAAGAAACCTGTCTCGATGAAATTTAAAGCGAGGTAGCAAACATTTTCGAAACGGAAAACCGGGTTAAAATTTATTTGGAGAAAAGAAATGTAGGATTTAGAATTCGCGTGTACGTAAGCTAAAAATTCACGAGCCCAATTTTAAGCACGTCAGTTTTCTTCCTCGACCCAGTGAATTCGTCTACATTATATGTATTTACGTAACATTGCGGGGTAACGTCACGTAGCCGATGAATCAGACTTCACACTTCATAAAGCCATTCGCTTTGGCCGCGTTGGTGCCCGTTTCTTCCCAAAAATAAGGAGGAAAACGAATGAATCGCGGAACAGCTCGTGATACACGGGAAACATATATATACATGGCAAAAATAGCTAATTCGCGCGTAGAGCTCTCTGGTTTCTGCTAATTAACGTGACAATCGAGCAAGCCATCACATCGGAAGCCGGACTGCCAGACTCGCTCTATTGCATTCCCTGGCGAATTTCTGAAAACTAAAATAAGAACCAGGCACCGCGTGTGCGGCTTCTTCTCCCTGTCGGGTGATTAATCATTCGTTTTTCTCCAATTCTTGGACAGCGATTAGCGTTAAAGAGAAAGAAAAAGGAGGGAAAGGTGCACAGGTTTATCGTGTGGAATGCTTTATTCTTATGAAACCGTTTCGGACGTAGATCATCCCCGGGTACATATCTTCCAACGTGGTCGAGCTCTGCGTGTATATACTCGTCTTTTACGACTCTCGTTTCTGTTCCATGTATCACCTTTCTCTCAGTAACTGGTTTAACGAGCGTGAAGAGGTAAACGTATTTTCTTCCATCGCTTCTGGTACTCGGCCCGTTTCAAAACGAGGGACAGACGCAGTGCCGTGTGCACACTCGGCTAGAGGCCCTCTTCTTAGGCTATTTCTGACCACGTGACGTGTATTACATTACCCGACTATATTTGGCCGCGGGTTCAGAACTCCCTGAGGACTCGGCAAATTCACATTGGGCCTCTCCTCGGCCACTTCTGCACTCCCACGAAGCCTTTCACGCGGTATTCGCCGGTTTTGAAATAAGGGCGTCCGTTACCACCGTAAATGCGATAACTCTCCTACCATCTTCTTCGGGGATCTTCACCGTAAAATGCTTGAAAAAATTAACCCGAGATTGGATCGTTACGCGTTACGGTGCTTATGATTATTCGTTCCCGCGTGCCGTTAGACCAGATTACCATATTCCTTGGTTTGCAAATTATTTTCCAGGTTGGAGAGATTTTCTTAGAAAAAGACGATTATAACATTCGTGCAAGCGTAATTCTCGGCCGCTGTTGGAAACAAAGAGATTCTCAGATTGCGCAGACTTCTTCACGATATAACGAGCCATAACGAAGATGTCCTCGCAACTGGGTCCCTTTGCGGCTTTTTTATCTTTCCACTTCGTGCCTCTCTATTGTTCGAGTACTATTTGTCGATCGTAACAATTATGTATTTGCTCACGAAGAGTACTATCCAGTAGAGTAGGCGAAAAACGCTCATGTAAAAAGTTACGTAAAATATTTACGTGTGCCGATCGATTCGCGTAAGCTCTGGAACGCTAGAACTTGGCAATGCGATGCAAAATTAGACCGTGATTCCGGTACGTTAATCTCGGTCATCGGCGTGATTAATTGGAATTGGACGAACTCGTGCGGGCCAAGAAAATTTATCACTAATCCGCAGAGGTTTGTCGTATCACAGTAACCAAATCTGTCAGTAGTTCGAATTTAATGAGCTGCGAATATACAAGTTACATAGAAAGTTCGAACCGTGCGCAGCTAAAGTGACTGAAATAGTATCATTAAAGCTTCTCGTTATAACAATTTCTAAGGTGGGAGCGACGATGCGAACATAGCGTTCAACGTGTTTTAATTCGCATAATTCGCAAGATAAATTACGCCGGAGCACGCTGGGTCGGAACCAAGAAAATTTATCGTCCTCTTGGACGCTCAAGCGTAATGATTATGAATTTATTTGAAACGCGTGCACTTGGTATGAGATCTCAGTTATTAAACGCAGCGAACGATGAAGTTAATTGCGACCTTCCGTGCCCAATGCTCAGCCATGAACACGATATTCAAGAGAGCGTTGCGATCATCATTGAAGGGTTCTGAAGTGGAAATGTTAGAAGTATTGTTATCGTAGAATCGCACGATGAACGATTCATTTAAGACTAATCGAAGGAAACAGCGTTCCCATTATCGCACCATCATCGTGTCGTTGAGGCTGTTGCAAAGATCTACGAAGGATTTCCGTCCAATTACTGTTCTCATCGTATCACGACCTTGGATCCATGACCACCTGAAGCCGAAGAAGACCTCTGCCAAAGCGTGCTAGCATCTGTTGCACGAAAAAAGAGCGCGGTGATTCATCCAGAAGAAGATCTTTTCCGTGGCTCACCTTCGAATTTCCACCACCGCTGAGTCCTCATTGGTCTCTTCATTGGCGCGCTCGAGGTTCCTCGAAGTTGCCCTGGTGTTGCTACGCTTTCAGGAGGGAGCAGACCGACAAAGCCGACTATTTCGGCCGCCCCAGCTGCCAGTGATTCAGCCCTGCCAGAAATAATACGGGGGAACGCGTGTCAGCGCACTCTGGAAGGCGGGAACAAGATTATTTCTGGTAAATCCGCAGCTCGCAGCCTAAGACCGCGAAGGCGAGGGAAACCGAGTCTCCGCAAACTCAAGAATATCATGCGATTACTAATTAAAATCCAAAAGCAACATCACGAAGACAACATTGAGTAGATGGATTTATTAGTAATAATTTTCTTACAATAAATATAAGATTGATTACAATAATGAGGATTTAATTAGAAAAGATGGAAACTCGCGTTATTTCACGATTACTCAAGTCGACGTGAAAAGATAAATGACGGTGATTGAATCACTGGCACCAAAATGAAAAAAAAAAAAAAACAAATAACCCTTAGATGTTTAGGTTCCTGAAAGAAAAATTGGACAAATTAGTCATGCGAGGAGATGAAGGTCAGGGACAACCATCACTCGCTGAATGTTGACTCCTGTCTTTATTTTTATTTTTGTACATGACCACTCCAATCAAGCGTGATTCATCCAATAAACTCTGTGTGTCATATTCTCAAAAATAGTCTATCACTACTCCCAGCCATACGCATCCAAGAGATGAGACACATAAACAACAATTTGTCACAGTCGACATTGACTCCGGCGGCACTTAAAAAATCTCAGAGCCTTTAAACTTGAAAACCCAAGATGAATCTCGTCCTTCGATCAGTGTCAACGGAAAAACTTACATTGCGCTGCCATAACAACTACATCCAAAGCGTCGTTGTGAACATTATTCTAATAAGGAAAAAACAGCGTAGGGGTTTTACATCTGCGGCGACAAAACCCCGAAAATGTCGTATATTAAGTTTATCCGTCACGCTCGAGCACCAAGAACATCACAATCGTATTTAAAGAAAATATTAAAATCACACCACCGAGCACTCACAAGAAAAAAAGTTGAAACACTGATGCATCACCTCCGCAACGTTTGTCACAGGATAAGATTTAGATGTGTCCAGTTCGAATGCGGCTGCACTTCGATCGAACCGGCTCTCGCGGGATTCGAGACCACCGCGAAGATGCGGTTCGAGCGAAGGCAGCCAGCTGTCAAACACACACTATTCACTCCGCGTGTCATCCCTGTCGCACCCCATCTGGATCACTGTCGATCGATCCGCTCGGTACGAAGCACTAGCGCACAATGCACACGTTACCAAGTCCGAAAACTGAGGGAAACGCGAGGGAGAAATCTGGCAAAAGGAAAACGCTAAGTTCGCGGGAGACGCGCAATGACCGCTGCTTCTCGAGAGGGAAAGAGAGAGAGAGAGAGAGACTCCTTGATCTCCGGCTTCCAGTGGATGACTATTAAGGCTAGACTAAGCTCTTGGGGTGGTGGTGTGCGCGGCGTGTCGTCGGGCACGATACTTCCCCACCACAACGATTCCTCTTGAGCATCCAACGTTCAGTGCTGGGATGCATGCATCACCGCTATCCCCTCCAAACGGCACGATAGCATTCGGTTTTTCATTTTGAGTGGGAAAGTACGTTTGCCCTCCACTGTCGCCTCGTTTAGTAGAATAATGACCTGACTCGACCGCCCGCTAACTTCCCTCAGGAAACTTACTTTGAACTCGCTACGAGACTTTGACCCGATGAATTTATTCCTTCAATTTAATTGTAGTTCCTTACGTTGCATGTATATATCCTATGATGTATGATTATTAATTTTTGAATGATTGAACTTTTAGTAGGATCAGTAGAAACTAGTTGAAATTAGTTGAAAATTATGCAGCTGGTATAATTAACGGAAAGGCAATGGTTGATTTTATTAATTTGATACTTTTGTTATAAACTTCCGGTGCATTTAAAACTTCTGCGTATACACAGTCAAAATGGCAAGAATACTTCCATGGTACCTGTATTTTAAAATTCCACTCGAAGAACACCCGGTAAAAAATTCTTTTCACATTTCATTCGAAGCATGACGAATCGTCTGTTTTTCGTCGCGTTTAAAAATAAAATCACGCGAACGCGAGACGATCGGTCCACGCTTTCGTTGATATTCCATGGAACTCTGGGTTGCGACAAAAAAAAATAAATACGAGCATCTGTGCTATGTCTACAGATATTTGAAATTGGCTTGGGGTGTTTCATCGTTTAAAAAATTGATACTTTGAGAGAAATGGTAATTTAACAATTAACGTTCCGAAAGAAGATTTCGAGTTTCACTATTTTGCAATTCGATACAGGATTAAGAGCCAAAGACGTACGAAAGATATGCAATTAAGAGATGATGGCCAGGTGCACTGCCATCCAAACAGATTGCAATAGTGGTTAGCTTATAATCGCGAATTCACTGACAATTCAAATAATTTGAATTTCGAAGGCCGATTCTTTGGCAGTTTGCCTCGATGTCTGTCTTGCGAAGTTGATTTGGCCACAGTCCATATCGTGCGTATCCAAAATTACGAAACACAAATTTTCAAGTGCAGTTACACAGCCGCAAATCAGAAACGGAAATTTATAACTATGCTAGAGTTTGTTGTGTAGCTGACAGGCTCTGACGAATGATGCGGTAGTGTTGTCATCGAGCAACACAACACCACCGACTTGATACTGTATATTCTTGATATATGTTACATGAATATATGTATAGAATCTGGCACAAAACTCTATATCCTATTAACATTGTGCAATAGTCAGCAGTTGAGACGCGTACTTAGAAAATTAATTACGGCTAGCTGACATCGGTATATGAAAAACGTAAAATAGCCAGAGTTTGTTTAAATGGACGTGGGTATCAAATTGTAATTCGTAATATAAACCGATTATCGGGAGCAACTGATGTTTCATTTGCGTGACAGACTGCGACATTGTCAGCCAAATGTTAACGGGAGGTAAACAGATGTTAGTATCATCTATTTATGATACGTATCGTATCACACCTCCCCTGCCGCGATGCACATGTAGGATAAGGGATAGCGTGGGTCTAAGAGAGCTTTCAAAAATAGCTCAGAAATATCAAAACTTCACAGACAGGCAAGGCCTCGTTAACCACACAATATGAAATTATTATAATCATGCCAAGATGCATATTGCCATCGAGCTTGAAAATTAGATATACACGTATTTTATCCTTCTCCTACCACAGAACTTAAATGTTTTGGCATCTCAGAAAACAATATGAAGTAAGTAGCTTTGACATTGGACATTAACCGTTTGTTTGATGTGACGCAAAGATCTAACACGTGTGCGATGATAAATTCTTAGATCTGACAAATATATTCAAAGATTATACTCGTATTACAGAGAAAAAGGGCGTGTATTATAAAGTGCCCGCAGAAAGTGCGCCAGGATCGAAAACAGGCATAAAGCCAATTGAAGGTTTAGGGACAGGTGGGAAAGATATAAATTTGGAGCAAATACCCTTGGATGAAAGTGGACAACCACTCGAAATACTCGAACCTGGTGACGAATCTTTGCCATGGAGAAAAGGCCGAGTGCATTATCGACCTCGACCTAGCGACGTTACACCTTGGAGACGAGGCAAACCCAAATCACGGGATACATCCCTCGACAAGCTTCAAACGTCCGAAAGCCAAATTAAACCATGGACCGCGGAGGAAGTTGTCTTGAAGAAGACGCCTCACGTGCCACGAGACATTCCGAAAGAAAAGCTCGAAGAGGTTGAATTGAAGCCTGCAAAGGTCACCAGACAGGAACTCGAAAAACCCGGCCTTGAAGCCGTGGACTTGAAACCGGTAACTAGGGACGTGAGTCAAGTGACTAAAGTTGACGAGAGGGTTACTCGTGTTAGTAGTACTTCTGGTCAAACTTACGTAGAAGAGGAGGATTCCGAATACTTGAAGACTAAACAAAAAGTTGATGAAACGATAGTAAAGAAGAAAGGCGAAGAGCCAAAACCATGGACAGAAGAGAAAGTAACTCTAAAGAAGGCAAAAGTAGAGAGGAAAGAAATTCCAAAGGAAGCAATAGAATCAATAGAACTGAAACCTTCAAAAACAGTAAGGAAAGACATTCCAAAACCAGGCTTAGAAAAAGTAGACCTCAAACCAATTCCGGTATCTGAGAAACCAACAGAGGAAATACCAACGGGTAAAACAGAATATACTGATTTGGAAGATACTTCCTTGTTAGATGTGACTAGAATTGAAGAAGTTAAAAAGGTGCAAAAAGAGGAGATTGAGCAAAGACCAGAACAACCAAAACCATGGACCGAAGAAAGGATCACGTTGAAGAAAGCGAAACCTGTAAGGAAAGAGACTGAAAAGGAAACAGTTGAATTTGTGGAATTGAAACCATCGAAAATTGCTAAATCCGAAATTCGGAAAGCATCTATTGAAAAGGTAGATCTCAAATCAGTTACCAAAGAAGAAGTGACAACGATGAAAAGAGAGGAAATTGTACGGAAAGAAGATTACGTAGAACAGGAGGATATTTCTCTACTGGATGTATCTAAAATTGAGGAGGTGAAAAAGCTGAAGAAAGAAGAAATTGTAGAAAAACCTGAACAACCAATACCCTGGACAGAACAAAGAATTTCCTTGAAAAAATCTAAACCCATACGGAAAGAAATCGAAAAGGAGACTATCGAGACTGTTGAATTAAAACCATCGAGAACTACGAAACAAGAGATTCGTAAGGCAAGTGTTGAAAAAGTAGAACTTAAATCAATTACCAAAGAAGTTGTGGAAAAAACTACTGAAGAAGTAACACGAAAGGAAGACTTCGTTGAACAGGAAGACACTTCCTTACTTGATGTCAGCCGTAAAGAGGACACGACGAAAAGATTAAAGGAACCGGTAACAGTGGAAAAGGTAAAACAGCCTAAACCGTGGACCGAAGAAAGAATTACTTTGAAAAAAGCGACACCTGAAAAGAAAGAACTACCTAAAGAGACTGTTGAAGCTGTAGAACTCAAGCCCTCTAGACCCGAAAAATCAGAATTACCAAAACCAGATCTTGAACAAGTAGATCTGAAACCTCTGGCAAAGAAAGTAACGACAAAGATAGGAGAAAAAATTGATGGTAAAGATACATATACCGAAGAAGATGACACAACTCTTTTAGAAGTCAGTCAAGATGTTGAAACAACTAAGCGTGTGGAAAAGAAAGTACGAAGGGACAAAGAAATGCCAGTTCAAAAACCAGAAACAAAGCCATGGACCGAACAGCGAGTAACTTTGAAAAAGACCAAGGTAGAAGAAAAAGAAGTACAGAAGGAAACCTTGGAAGAAGTTACCTTAAAACCGATTAAAACTGAAGCAAAACAGGTAACGAAAGAAACTACTGTGAAAGTTGACTTGAAAGAAGTACGAGACAAAACCACTGGTTATATCGAAGAAGAAGATATTACCCGATTGAAAATCGACGAAGATGTTGACGTTGAAACAGAAAAAGTTGAAAAGACTGTTTCGTGGCGAAGACCCAGAAAACCGGAAGAAAAAGCACCTTACCAAGAGGAAGAAGACACAACGTTGCTTGACGTTGAAAGGACTGAGAAAATTACAGAAAAAGGCATTAAAGAAGAAGTTCCTGTTCCTTGGAAACGTGGAAGGAAACCTAAAGAAGAAAAACCAGAGTTAACTCCTCAAAAAATCGAAACGAAGGAAGAGAAACCTGAGGTGGAAGCACCAGTGGAGACAACTCAAGTTCCATGGATAAGAGACAAAAAAGTTCCTCGTAAGATAATTGAGAAGAAGGAAGAACCCGTGGAAGATATTAAATCAGTTATATTGAAGCCAACTAAACGAGATCGCATTCCTGAAGAAAAAGAAAAACTCGAAGAAGTTACATTAAAGCCAGCGAAACGTCTGCCAAAGGAGACAGAGGAAAAAGAGGATATTAAACTGAAACCTATTCCAAAACCAGCGCATGGAGAAAAACCGCAAGACGAAATCTCACTAAAACCAATTCCAAAACGTAAGCCTGAAGAGAAACCACAGGAAGAGGTATCATTAAAATTAACACCTAGGCGTAAGTCAGATGAGAAGCCGCAGGAAGAAGTGGCACTCAAACCATTCCAGATAGCTAAGCCTAAAGAAGATGAAGGCGAAAAAGTTGCGTTGAAGCCTCGGGAAAAATTGAAACCGGAAGTTAAAGAAACGGAAAAAGTTGACTCGAAACCAATAAAGAAGGATAAGCCAGAAGAAAAACCTGAAGAGCAAGAATCTACAGAAATTTCTGCGATGCCTTGGCGGCGAAAATCAAAACCAAAAACGATTGTAATTCCTGAGGAACAAAAACCCGTGGAAGAGGAAAAGGAAATAGAGCAAGTACTAGAAAAACAGAAAGTTCTCGAAGAGAAAGTGGTCATTAAGAAGAAAGAAGATCAGGTTGAAGACATCAGATCAGTGTCTCTAAAACCTGTTAAACGCGGTAAAAAACCACAGGAGCAAGAAGAACGGGAAGAGGTCACTTTGAAACCAGTCAAGCCGCTTGCGAAGGAAGAGGATAGCAAAGAGGAGATCAAGCTAAAACCTGTGGAATCAGTGAAACCAGAGAAAGAAAAAGCTCCAGGTAAACCAGAAGTTCCATTGAAACCGGAAATGGTTCAACCGGTTCCGACAGAGGAAAAACCAACAGAAAGAGCAGAACTGCCGTGGCGACGTGGAACGAAGAAGCCCGTTGAGCAAGTGATGACAGAAGTTCCAACTGAACCTAAGGCAATGGAAGAAGAACAGAAGGAAGTTTCTGAAGTTTCATGGAGAAAACCTCGAAAGGACAAGGTTCTTCAACCGGAGCAAGAAGTTGAGGATATATCTTCCGTTATGCTAAAGCCCACAAAACGTGAAAAGAAACCAGAAGAAAAAGTCTCTCAAGAGGAAGTCGTTCTTAAACCAGTCAAACGTTTACCAAAGGAAAAGGAGGAACCCGAAAAAATAACTCTAAAACCAGTTCCACAGGAAATGCCAAAAGAAGATGAGAAACAACTAGAACCGAAGCGTGTAGAAAAACTAGAAAATGGCGAGACACCAGAAGTGAAGACAGAATTACCCTGGCGACGTGGAAAGAAACCGACAAAGCAAATTGTACCACAGGAAGAAGCTAAGTCAGAAGACACAGTATTGAAACCTGTGAAAGTTCTTCCCAAGGAGAAAGAAGCCCAAGAAGAAATTACATTGAAACCGGTGAAAAAAGAGAAACCAGAGGAAGAAAAATCTGAAATTAAGCTTAAACCATTCAAAAAATTAGAAAAGCCCGAAGAGCCACAGCCTGAAGAAGTTCAGTTGAAACCTGTGAAACGGCTTCCAAAGGAAGAAGAAACGAAGGAAGAAATCACGTTGAAACCGTTTAAAAAAGAGAAACCGGAGGAAGAGAAACCTGAAATTAAGCTTAAACCCTTCAAGAAATTAGAAAAGCCAGAGGAGCCACAACCTGAAGAAGTTCAGTTGAAACCGGCAAAACGGCTTCCAAAGGAAGAAGAAACAAAGGAAGAAATCACCCTTAAACCGGTAAAGAAGGAGAAACCGCAGGAAGAAAAACCTGAAATCAAACTTAAACCCGTCAAAAAATTAGAAAAACCGGAAGAGCCACAGCCTGAAGAAGTTCAGTTGAAACCTGTTAAACGGCTTCCAAAGGAAGAAGAAACGAAGGAAGAAATCACGTTGAAACCGTTTAAAAAAGAGAAACCGGAGGAAGAGAAACCTGAAATTAAGCTTAAACCCTTCAAGAAATTAGAAAAGCCAGAGGAGCCACAACCTGAAGAAGTTCAGTTGAAACCGGCAAAACGGCTTCCAAAGGAAGAAGAGGCCAAGGAAGAGATCACATTGAAACCGGTTAAGAAAGAGAAACCAGAGGAAGAAAAACCTGAAATTAAGCTTAAACCCGTCAAAAAATTAGAAAAACCAGAAGAGCCACAGCCGGAGGAAGTACAATTGAAGCCAGCAAAACGGCTTCCAAAGGAAGAAGAGACCAAGGAAGAGATCACATTGAAACCGTTTAAGAAAGAGAAACCAGAGGAAGAAAAACCTGAAATTAAGCTTAAACCCTTCAAGAAATTAGAAAAGCCAGAAGAGCCACAGCCAGAGGAGGTACATTTGAAACCTGTAAAGAGACTTCCAAAGGAAGAAGAAACCAAAGAAGAGATCACACTGAAACCGGTTAAAAAAGAGAAACCGGAAGAAGAAAAACCTGAAATCAAACTTAAACCCGTCAAAAAATTAGAAAAACCGGAAGAGCCACAACCTGAAGAAGTTCAGTTGAAACCTGTTAAACGGCTTCCAAAGGAAGAAGAAACCAAGGAAGAAATCACATTGAAACCGTTTAAGAAAGAGAAACCAGAGGAAGAAAAACCTGAAATTAAGCTTAAACCCTTCAAGAAATTAGAAAAGCCAGAGGAGCCACAGTCTGAAGAAGTTCAGTTGAAACCTGTTAAACGGCTTCCAAAGGAAGAAGAAGGCAAAGAAGAGATTAAACTTAAACCGGTTAAGAAGGAAAAACCGGAGGAAGAGAAACCTGAAATTAAGCTTAAACCCTTCAAGAAATTAGAAAAGCCAGAGGAGCCACAGCCAGAGGAGGTACATTTGAAACCTGTAAAGAGACTTCCAAAGGAAGAAGAAACCAAAGAAGAGATCACACTGAAACCGGTTAAAAAAGAGAAACCGGAAGAAGAAAAACCTGAAATTAAGCTAAAACCCGTGAAAAAATTGGAAAAGCCAGAAGAGCTTCAACCGGAGCAAGTTCAATTAAAACCTATTAAACGAGAACAACCCAAAGATGAACAGCCTGAAGAAGTAACACTGAAACCTATAAAACCAGTTGAAAAGCCAGAAGAACCTAAACCAGAGCAAGTAAAATTGAAACCTGTTCCACAAGTTGTACCCGAAAAGGTTGAAGAACAGCCAGAAGAAGAGAAGCCGACAGAAACAAGTGTATTCCCGTGGCGACGTGGCAAGAAAACGAAAAAAGTAGTAGATTTCAAAGAAGAAGTAACTGTGGTACCAATTGATCAGGAACAGATGGTAACTGAAGTCCGAGAGGAGCAAACCGTTATCGTAACGCAAGAAAAGGTCAAAGCAGAGGAATTAGTCAAAATAAAGTCACAAAAGCGCGAGGACATTCCGGAGAAACCAATAGCGACTGCTCAAGATGAAAAACCTGTCGAAGAAGTAGTTGAAACAACTGAAGTATCATGGAGAAGAGGGAAGAAAAAACCCCAGGCACTGGAGCAAGAAAAAGAGGTCGTACAATTAAAACCCGTCGAAAAGCCCGAAGAAACAATAGAGAAAGTAGAAGAAAAGGTGACTTTAAAGAAAGTGAGAAAACCAGAGCTTAAGGAAGAAAAACCAGAAGAAGTTAGTCTCAAACCTGTAAAACGGGAAGACGCACCTAAAATCGAAGAAAAGGAACCGATTAAATTAAAACCTGTATCAAAGAAACCAAAAGAGGAAGAAGTTACAGAAGAGGTACCTCTTAAACCAGTGCAAAAAGAAAAACCAGAAGAAGAGAAACCAGCAAAGAAAGTAGAAGAATTAAAGCCGGAAATGGTTTCAAAAGAAAAACCTGAAAAACCCGAAGAAACGGAGATAGCCGTTGTTGAAATGCCTAAGAGGAAGCCAAAAACGAAAGAAATAGTTCCAAAGGAACTTGTACCTCTCGTCGCAGAGAAAAAGGAAGAAGTTGAGGAAACTGTTGTATCCAGCCAGGGTGTACAGATAGTTAAAAAACAAAAGACTGTAACGATAGAAGCAAAACCAACAGAAGTAACAGAGATAGTAAAAGACGTCGCTAAGGTCGAGGAAGAAGTGCAAGAGGTCGTAACCCATGTCGAAGATCGTAAGAGAAAGCAAAGATCACGCACTCAGGTCGATATATCCATTACGGATAAAGAGAAGAAAATTGCTCCAAGATTCATTCAGAAATTACAACCTGTCGTCGCTGAACTCGAAAGCACAGCAAAGTTCACTTGCACAGTCATTGGTAATCCTACTCCCGAAATTACTTGGTACAGGAATGAGCAAGAGCTCCATACCTGTGAAAAGTATATCATGACTGTATATGAAACAACAGCAGCACTAGAGATCACCAAAGTCAAGGAAGAGGATGCTGGAATGTACTCTTGCAGGGCATCCAATCCCGCTGGTGTAGCAACATCCACTGTGAACCTCGTGATATTCGGTAGTAGAATGAAAGAGATGAAATATTGTGTGTCGTTGTTGTTTGGTTTGACTTCTAACAATGTTGTTTGTGTTTGGCCAGCATTAATCTCTATAAGCCACATAAAGTGGTTAGTTGCTTATTTGCAATTGAATTCAGGAAATTTATGAAAATTCTACGGACTGAAGCTTACCCTCTGCGAATATATTTGCAGCATTCCAATTATATTATACATACATTCAAAGCTGAATGCCTGTTTATATTCACATGCACGGTGCAGAAGAAAAATATTTCTAATTATTATTCGTTTGAGCATGTTATGCTTGGCGTTTGAAATACTAATGCAATAATAATATGTTTTAAATATACCTTTTTGCCCTACAGAAAAAGAAGAAGAAGGTATAGCTCCACACTTCCCGACACCTCTGAAGCCTTTAATGGTCGAGGAACATAAACCTGCGGTTTTAGAATGCACTGTAACGGGTACACCAGCACCCGAAGTAAAATGGTACCGTGGTGAGCAAGAAATAAAGCCGAAGAGCGGCAGAGAAATTACCTTCAATCCGCAAACTGGCGAGGCTAAATTAGAAATCTTAGAACCAACGCCCGAAGATGAGACCATTTATCGTGTACGAGCAGTAAATAAATTCGGACGCGCCGAGTGTCGAGCAAACCTCGTAATTAGTAATATTGTCAAAGTTAGCAAACCGGAAGTTCTCAGAGCACCTAAAATTACTAAACCACTTCCGGCTCTTGTGGCTTACCGTGGAAAACCACTTACGTTATCAGCCGAATTTGAAAGCAAACCATCACCAGAGGTCAAATGGTTCCGCAACGGAATTGAAATTGTTCCTTCGGATGAACGCGTTGTTAAAACTTTCGAAAGCACTTCTGAACTAGAAATTCCAAAAGTAGAGAAGAAAGATGCTGGAAAGTATGAAATCAGAATAGAAAATCCAGCAGGAGAAGCAAGGAGTTCTGGTTCAGTTACGGTTCGAGAACGCGAAGATAAAACGGATGAAGTTAAAGCTCCAAGATTCGTTGAACCGATACAGCCACAAATTGTTGCTGTCGGAGAAGTCGTTATTGTGGAAGCACGTGTTGAATCATATCCCACTGCATCCTTCCAATGGTTCCATGAAAGTCGTCCATTAGAGGTAAATTATTCTTATTTTCAAAATTCAATCGTAATTTATCTGGAAATTATTTCATAAAATCTCGTTTTTCTAGTCGACACCTCAAGTGAGAATCGTGACTCAAGAGAATCGTTCGATCTTGATGGTGAAGCAAGTGAAACCAGAGTTGGCGGGCACGTACACGTGTCGAGCTGAAAACGTTGGTGGCTCAGTCACCTGTACAGCCACTATAAATCTTGTCGAGACCACGTGGGAGGAAACAGTAGAATTAATCTCACCAACATTCGTAAAAAGATTATCACCTGTCAGAGTTATGGATGGTGAAAGCGTGAATCTAACGTGCATCGTGCATGGCAAACCTACACCATTGGTCGAATGGTATCACGATGATAAGCCAATTAGAGAGGGCAAAGAGATTACAATCATGCAAGACACTGAGGGTGTATGCAGTTTGGCTATAACTGAAGTATTCCCAGAAGACGCTGGAGAATATACCTGTCGTGCCGTAAATCCTGTTGGCGAAGCTGTTTGCACATCATCGTTAGTTGTGGAGGGTATGTATCCACTTTATTACAGTAACAAAATATTCTTACCTCTTTATTAAAGATCCGCGACAGTTATGATCTTCAAAATCCTGGTTTCATCTTGATTTTAGCATACGAGTATGTGCCGGACTCTGAAATTGCCTCCTCGATCATCGCGTCTCTTACTACTGGCCAAAGTGGATCAGAAGAAGACCTCTTATCTCCAAAGGTATACAATTAATTATTCCCAATAAATTCTAATGCATAGTCAAACTTCTTTAACTGATTTTGTATAACTTATTCCAAAATAGGAGGCACCTCTGTCCGATACCGACACAGAAGAGTTTGCACCAGAGATAATCAAAAAGCTTCCTCAGTTAATTCCTACCAAAGATGGCGAATTAACCAGGTAAACTCTCTGCAAATGTGATCGATGTTTATCTATTCAAAAGACATTTGATATTGATCTGTTTACATTGGAATATAGACTGGAAGTGAAGGTCAAAGGTAAACCAAAGCCAGAAGGAAAATGGTACAAACAGGGTGCCGAAATCGTGTCATCACCAGAGTTCCAAATCGAAGATTTCGAAGATGGCACATCAGTGCTTACGATCGCTGAAACGTATCCGGATGATACCGGTGAAATTTTATTCGAAGCACACAACGCACTTGGCGTTTCGACTACAACGACATATCTTTCGGTAGAAGGTAATTTCCAACGAAAATGCAAAAAAATCTTAATGAATCGTGAATGCTTCGCTAATCTGCTTGATCCAAGTTATTTTCAGCAGTGCACTTCGATTGGAATCATCATCAGGAACCTCCTAATATCTCCTGTATTGAAACCTTATTACGCTCTTACTACCGTATCCCCATTCACACTGAACACTCATTTACATCCTTCACTTACACTTTTTTTCTATTCTTTTATTCGACAGCAAATCACTTATTAGTTTGGTCCTTTGAATCCCACAAAAGTAGAAACTCATATCGAGTAGTGCATTAATTCAGCGCAAGGCAATTATCCAACGCTGCTTCAAAGTGGGACTAAAAGGACCGAAATTCGAAACGGACGATTAATTCTTTTGTGTGATTCATGCACTTAGGTATCCTCGGAACAAAGGAATACAGAAAACCATCATGGGTGACACACATGGAAGAAATGCAAGAGGCTCTGAGAGGTAAGAAACGATACAGTCAACCGGATGGAATTGATCGCATGCTGAGTGAACAAGAGTGTTGCTATTCAACGGACAGTCTCGATGATCGCGCCATTCGGGATGAGATCTCTCAAAAAGATAGTTCGACTATGGTCAGTGAATTCTCATCAACCCGAACCCTCATCAATATTGACGAAGACGGTAGGAAACAGTTAGAAGAAGAGGAAGCTCCTGCCAAAGGATTCTTTTTATCAAGAACATACTCCGATACAATAAATGTGTCAAAAGCTATTACTGTCACTGAACACGTTTGTGACACAAGTGCTTCTGACGAAGAAGAGAAATTAGAAGAAATAGTTCCTAAATGTAATATCACAAACGTACAGAAATATACAGTGACTGACAGTAAAGTGCAAATTGAAGAAGAGCATAAAGCAGTCAAAAGGAAGAGACTGTCACAAAATACACAGGAAAAATTTGTTATTCGGAAAAAAATGGAAATGAAACCATTGAATACTGGTTCAAAGGATACTTCAAATAAGCCATTATTAATGCGTAAAACCGAGTTATATGTGCCAAGAAGAACACTTTCAGACAAGTCTCCGACGAGGTCGCCAACGAGGACAATAATGAACGTTTCGGAAATGGACGCCAGAATAAAAATGCGGTCTCCATCACCAACTAGAGCGAAAAGAGCGAGAAATGATCCCTGTGTATCTGAAAAATCGAAACATACCAAGGCTGTATCCAAATCTCCATCACTTTCTCCAACACGATTCGACAGGTCTCATACAAAGAAATTCGAAAAATTCTCCTTGTCTAAAAGTATTACTGAAAATATAAGTGCAAACAAAATCGTAACTATTGATACCAACACAGACGATGACAACATGTTCACAAAAGACATTAGTCAAAATATTAGAAAAAAACAGATTGCATTAGACTTTGTAGAATTTCCACCGTCAAAGTACGAGAAGAAACAACTGGGACAAACTCATTGCGAATTTTTAAACGCACCTGACGCTGGAGATTTTTTGTCTCCGATTGAAGAGCATAGCGAAGCCTCTACTACCAGCACACAAAGTAAAACCGATTCAAAATTGTATAAAGTATCGCCTATCGAAGAATCGAAGAACGAAGTAAAATCTAGAATCCGATACAATCATTCGAGAAAGTATCATACTTATCCGAAATCGAGAATCCCTGTTCCACGGTGGTCCAAAGAACGCCGCATTGGAAATCTGATGATGGATCCGCGAATGTATCCGTTAGAGCCTCGGGAAATTGATCTCGAAGGATTCCAACAATTGCACACAGCAGATAGTCAAGAAGAATTGCAGGAGTTTTTACTGTTGGAAAGTCAGTGCAGCGGAAATCTAGGATTCGCTGGGAACAGATCGGTTTCAGAAGTATCTTATAGCGAACATCACAGCGACGATGAAAGGGGCACTATGTCAGGTATCATTTATACTCATACTAACGACAAAATCAATTTTCTGTTTGCATAAAATCACCCTGCATGTATTTTGTGTATGTGTTTTTGTTTTTTTTCTTGCTAATCAGACTACTGACATGGGAATCAAGCGAGTCGCGCAATCAACAAATTCAATACCAGGTAATTTGTTAAATTTAACATTGCTATTTAGAATTAATGGTAATGAATTTATAACATACAATTTTTACAGCCACGCAAGCTGTACCAAGATTCATTCAAGAAATAACAGACGTGTACGTATCAGAAGGTCAGACCGCCGTGTTCGAATGTCTCTTCTCCGGAAATCCTGCTCCAGGTAGTATTCATTAGAAATTTTTTGTTAACACAGTTTTATAGGATATATGATTAATTAACAAAATAATTGTTGTTCCCCTTAGACGCTGTTTGGTATAAGAATGATAAATTGGTCATGAACACGGAGAATCTGAAAGTGCGGTTTGCCGAAGAAGAACATAAGACATCGTTGATGATCAAACACGCTACTCGAGAGGATGAAGGTGTTTATGTTTGCAAAGCCACCAGCGAAATAGGTTTGGCAGTGACAAAAGCGAAATTGCGTGTAACGGGTAAGTTAATTATGTGTATAATCGAGATTGAAAATATCTGAGAATGTGTCTATTATGGATTTTGATAACAATGATAATTCTCGGCACAATGTAACAGACGCAATGGGCGAGAGAGGATTCTTCGACGACGAAGAGATTGTAGAAGAAGAAATAGTGGAAATCAAACCAAAGAAAGAGGAGAAACCACAAAAGAAAAAGAAGCCGGAATTAAAGAAAGCTAAAGAAACGAAGGAAAAGATCAAGGCAGAACGTGTGAAACATGAGAAGAAGGAAGTTCATAAAGAAAAGATCGTACCTCAAGAACAACCGGAGGAAAAGTTAGTAAAAATATGTTATTAGTTTTGATTAAAACACAAAACATTGACTCTTGATCTAATTTATTTATTGTTTCATGACATTGTAGAAAAATTGTTGACATCGAAGAAACCCAGGTACTCGAGAGTACAGAGATCATTGAAGAGAAACCAGAGGAGGTAAATAGAAATATTTCAAGTTTTCGAAAATTCTTCAATTCCTTATTTTCAGCATTCTTAAATGTTCTTTTTCAAAAACAGTATTCTCAAGCGACGAAGGTAGTACCGATTCAAGAACCAGTCATAACCGAAGCAACAGCATCGATGAAAAAGATCGACGATAGGAAACCACGAGAGATTGTATCGAAACCCGAAGAAAGGGCGCAACGTGTCATCGAAGAAAGGGAAAGCGTGGTTGTTGTTTCTGAAGTAGCCACGGAAGACGTCGCCAAAGACTTCATCGTTGAAACCAAAGTAGATCGCGCTCAAGTAACATCCGAAATCCTCCAAACAGTCTCTGTCTCGGAAGTTCACACAGAAACGAGTCTGCAAGAGGTGAAACGAGCGGAGATAAAACAACGAAAGGCCAAAGTCTTCGAAGAGAAAGTAAGAGAAGAAATACAAATCGAAGAGAAGCCAAAGAAGAAGAAGAAAATAGAGAAAGTAAAGTTAAGGGAAGAATTAACTGTACAAGAGCTTTTAGAAAAAGAAAAAGAGAATATAGCAAGGGAAATTGAAGAAGTTATGGAGATGGTTCGAGCAAAAGAATTCGGTCCAGGAGAAGCTCCTCTACGAGAATTAGCAACAATTGGGTACTTGGTACGTCAAGGTGTCACCGTAACCGAGATCAATGAATGCCTTTACAGAACCGAGAGTTTCCCAGCTCTCAGAACTCCGGATGCTCAAAATGCCTTGGTTCAGCTGGTGGAAAGAGAAGGACACAGTGCATTGATCACTCAGGTGCTAACAGAAGAGACGACAACCGACGAAAGTGTTGTCGCTGCTACCGTAGGCTTCCGCGCTTTCATGAAAATGATCGAACTCCAACATGTCACCGTAGAAGAGGTCCTCACGCATTTCGCGCCCGAAGACTTTAGGCCGCGCGCGTGGGAAGTGACAGAAGTCACGGAAGTAAGCACATGGTTCATGAATATTCACTCGTATACTATACGTCTACCATAAAATAACTAGTAGAAACATACCATTTCATAAAGTTGACGTTATACCGTTAACCTTTGTATTAACAATATCGATATAAAGATAAATTTGTCCAATTTATAAAATTCAATTAATCCTCAGGTCGAAACGGAACAACGTGCTACGGAACGGGTGGATATCGTTCGTAAAACGGAAATCCATGTGATAGGTAAGTCGCACTGCGTGATGTGATGTGTGCAATAACACAAAATCATTATTGTACTATTTTTTTTTCCGCTGCGTAATACCAAAATCCTATTAAAATTTCGCTCATAAACTACAAAGAATCGCATAGTTTGAAGTGTGCTTGCGTGGCTCGCTGTATAAATATGATTTGTAAATCTTTTGTAAATATGCTATTTTTTAATTAACTATTTAAATAAGCATGTGTCGCTGTACATATACTGACAATGATAAATCATGTCAGTGGTGATGAGTTTTGTGTGCTATATTTTTTGTATTGTAAATCAATGAATAAAAATGAATATATCGATGTGCCATAATTATCCACCTGTGTGTTTTGCTGTTTGTGTTGAAGAACGTCCCAATCCACATATTCCACCGTACAAATAAATTTTTGATTACAGAGAGGAGAGAAGAGCGAAAAGCCATCCGCACGCAGGATATTCGAGAAATTAAAGGTTTGGAGCAACGAGATTCCGTGCATGGAATATTTCGACAAATAATGCACCATTCGATTATTGAATGGAGAGCAGCTATAACAATCATTTATCTCATTTTTCGAAATTATAATACCGTGTCCGTGCAGCTAATGCCACATCAGTATTTTTCACATTCCAATTTTTTATCTATTACTGACAAAAGCATTTTTTCGCTATACAAGTTGTTTTCCATTTAGTAATTAATTACATTCCAAGAAGAAGATATATAGTACTGTAATACTTTGTTTAATTGCTTGTCGAAGTTTTGTAGATACAGAAGAAATGAATGTGGTAGCTCTGACCGGATACACTCATCGTCATTCATCAGTTCTCATAATTATAAGCTTCAAGATCGTGTCATTAAAATTTAACGAAGACTCTCATGTAACGTCAAGTTCATTCTTTACATCACTAAACTTTTAATATAACACAGAAAAAAAAAGAAAAACAAATATAATCAACCATGCGCATCGCGATCATCACGGTACGCTCTCTACGTAATGATTGTATTTTATTATTCTTTCAGATGCATGAAGCTTTACTTGATCGAATAATAGCAGTGAAATTTTTCTGCTTAAGCCGCTATGCTTTCCACGCGCGGTACCTTCCCACATAATATTCCCTTTCCACATTCTAATTACTCACTAAATCACCTGTCATCCAAGCTTCGAAGATCAGCGCTTCGCGTTTTGAGCTTCGCGCTGCTAATGCAGTTTTGGTGTAAGTAGAATACTCTCGATAGCTTCAATGTTTTTTACGTGTGTGTGTGCGTGTGTGAGCTGGTCGTTGCACTGATTTTTATACGGCTTGGCATATTACATTATGAACAATGGGTTCATATGATTTATGAATGATCGTATGAACCAAAGTCGAAATCATTAATTTCGATGACCTTGTGCGTCTGAGAAACGTCCCGAGATTATTCCTCTTTAAGATTAGTAGATCCATTTACGCGCTTTCACATTCGAACTTTTTATGGAAATCTCTTGCTTCAAGAATTTACGACCCTATCGTCTCGATGACTAGCAGTCAGTTATAATTCATTCTGCCAAGAATTCCTTAAACTTTTTCGAGAATTTCAGTTCAGCATTGACAAAGTTTTTACATCACCCCCAAACGAAATTCCAAATCCCAAATTAATGATTTCGGCAAATTTTACTGCAATTATAAAGCAGCTGTTAATTTTATCTGCATTATTCATTTGCATGACGTGTCTCGCACTACTGTATATACGTATCATTGATTCACAATATTTACGAATGCAAATTTTGCTTTAGAATTTGTTATTTCTTGCACCAGTGTCACACACTCGAGCTACACGGTCATAGCGCACCTTTGTAACAAAACCTGTCCGTTACACGTGATAGTTAGCGAATGTTGTATGTTAGTTAAGCACGATTTGAATTAGAGAAGCAAGCGTTATCACTTTTGTGTTCATGTTGGTTTGACTTCAGGCCCGCCTTCTATTTCTTTGCACCACACAACAAGAATCACACACATGCAGCACATTTTTTCAAACATCGCATGCCTAGCGCCTGCGGCACCACAATACTGCACACACATATGTATTTCGAGCATATTGTAGATGCATCCCATAGACGTCGTATACTGTCCAAGAACATTACGATCGACCGAAACAAATTACGTTCACGTAACGTGGGATATATTGATGCAGGATTACGTACAATAGATAAAAGTGACACATACGATATCTTTGAAGGATGCTTTAAATGAAAAAAAAAAAAAAAAAAAAAGAAGCACACGCTGTTGGTCTATTGTCCGCTGTTCTCATACCTTTCTTTTATTCCTCTTTATTTGCGCTCGTTCGCAATGCACTGTGCGTAGGTTTTCTTCTTTCTTTCGTTTTCTTGTTTCGTTAGAGCACGATTTACACTTGTCTTATGTTAGCCAACGCACCCGCCCTATGGTCCGTCGCATGAAGTCTGCAGCAAAAGAGATTTACGTTTATTAGCACATAAAAAAAAAAAAAGAGAGCGATGCAAGCGAGAGGAGAGTCAAAACTCACGCAACACAAAATCGCGTCTGACACAAAAATTCTTTCACATACTTTCCACAGAATACGAGGACACACGGCAGGCACACACGACACTGCGCAAACCGAAAGATAGGATACCGATGGCAATCGAAGACACAAAGGAAGATAGGGACGAGGGGGTTCAGGTTATAGAAATCGAAGAGATCGTTGAACAAACCGAAAGACCGAAGAAGAAAACGGAGGACGTGGAGGAAGTCGAGGAGGAAATAATTGTCATTGAAAGAGACTCAAAGGGCAGACTGATTCAGAAAGAGAAAAAGCGAGCAGAAGTAGAAAAGGAAATTGAAGTAGAAGAAGAGATAGTTAAAGAAGTTAAAAAAGGATTAAAACCGAAGCGATCGCAAATTGGTCACGATGAAGTAGAAATGGAAGAAATCGAAGAGTTTGAACTAAAGGAAGATAAATCCATGCCTTCCATTGTATTGAACGTATCGAGTCAACGTCATCAAATTATACCTCTCGATCGAACAGTTGAGCAAGCTCCTGGTAAACCCGAGTTAGAAACAGCGAAAATTACTCTTGACACTATTATTCCATTGACTGGACAATTAGTGCCAGTACAAGAAAAAGAGATCGATGATATTACATCCGTCAAACCCATTGAGCGCAAAGCTTCATTATCCATTTCTCCAGTGGAACCTTATTCCACCATGGAAACCACAGTTCAAGCATCAACCGGCGAATTCGCAGATACGTTTAAACCCACTTCCTACGAAGCAACACCAGGAATCATTGCTTCCGAGAGTCTTGTTGTTAGCGAAACAATGACCCACGATGGAGATTTATCAAGTTTGAGCGTGAGTAAACAAGAGCTAAGTAGAACCGCTGAAGTAAGCGTAACCGTACAAGAGGCTACTACTGTTTATGAGACGACAGTAAATCAGGGAGAGGTTCCAACCGAAGACTTTGTTTCACCAATGACAGCAACAGCTGAGGATACTATTTTACCGCAAATCGGGCTATCGGTTTACGAAGTTCACGAAGGTTTAGCAGAAGATAAATTAGAGCCTTCTAAGACACTAATGACCAAGCCAAGAGTGAACGTCACTGCTGTCGAACCTCTCATAATAGAAGAAGTTCGAGCTGAAGACAAACCTGGAAAATATTATCCGGAATTGATAGTTCCTACGGAGGTAGCCACACAATCGATAATTTCACAGAAAGTACGCTTTACGGAAGAAATGCACGCACCCGAAAAAGAAGGCGAATACATTCCAGGAAGATTACCACCCAGTCAAACTGCTGAAATTGGAATTTCCAGTGGCAACGAGACTGCAATTATTCAACACGACGTAATTCAAGAGAGCGAAGGAGTGTTCCTTGCTGATCGCAAAGCTGATACGTTTGAGGCTACACCTAACGTGACAGTACTGGAAGGTGTCACCGTGTCCACTATAGAAACTCAACAGAAGGAATCAGACTTGACGATAGAAGAAAGTAAGAAAGTAGTGGCGGATTTGAATGTCATTGAGATTACATCTGCAATAACCGTAGAAACAATCGCATCTGAAAAAGAAAGAACTTATCAACCAGGGGAAGCACCAACTGAAAGAATTGCAGATCGATCTATATCACCGCTTCAAATTGGATCTATAACAAGTACAATTGTACAAGAATCTGAAGGCATCTACCATCCTGATGAAAGACCAACGAGTGCCTTAGCTGAAACAAGCGTTCGGCCAGAGGAACATGTATTGGTTTCTCAGATACAAACAGCTGATTATCCATCCGACTTCAAGGAAGACTTAAAATATATTTCTGAAAGTGGAACAGTATCGGTTCAACTGACCGAAGCTAAGATGGTTCAGGAAACGTTGACCCATGACCGGGAAAGCAGGATGGAAGAAGCTATCAAACCCGAAGAACGTGTGGTTGAAACGTCTTACGATGCAGTTAGAAGTATTCAAGTATTCCAAACAACATCCGCCGAAAAAGAAGAAGATCTTAAAATCTTCGAGATGCCCGAATCTCATCGCGGGAAAGCCGTGCCTACACATCCAGTAGTATCATTGGAGATTCAGGAAACTCATCCTGAAGATAATTTAGGCCAAGTTACAAAGGAAATCCCAACGATAGGCACAGTAAAGATAGAGCCTGTCAGCTTGCAAGAAACAATAGTAGGCGAAACAGTTGTCGCTGAAGGTGTAACACCCGTTGAAAAGGATAAAGCACCGGATAGTAGAACGGCAGAAGTGACTGTTGATGAAATTGAAAGCGTTCATACTACGATGGTAATGGTAAACGAGAAGGAAGCCGAATACACACGAGAAACTGATGTCAAGGGAGCATATGCCAGTACGGAATTTACTACTCAAGTTGCTCCTGTCTTCCAAGAAGTAAGATCAGAATCTCCTACGGAAGAATACGTACCGCAAGAAAAACCTGCAAGTGGAGTAGCTCAAGCATCGCGTATACCAGTGGAAAGCATTATTATGGCTGTACAAGAAGTTGCTGAAAAAGAAGATGTGTACAGGCCAGAAATAAGACCAGATGGAAAAACTGCAGTGCTGGAACTAACGGAAGCTAGACCTGGTGCTAGTATCCTGGAAGTAATACCGCACGATCACGAAAATATTTATACTCCTGGCGCTAAACCACAGGACTATACAGCACAGACCATGATATCTGGCCACACAGTCGCATTAAAATCCGAAACCTTAACTGCTCAAAGTACCAGTGATATAAGTGTCGAAGCGCCGAAGACAGGAAAAGCTATTACTCAACAAGAGGCTTTGGACGAATTGATAATTACGGAAACTAATATTGCAGAAACCGAGAAAATCAGAGAAGCTGATACCGTTCCAATTTTGCAAAGCGCGGAAATTGAAGTCTGTGCAAAAACGGAGAAATTGACAGTCACAGAAGTGATGACAGTATTGAACGAAGAAAAGTTATCTGTTGAAGAAGTACCGAAAGAAAGAACAGGAATTTTAGGCATTACGGGTAGTCACGAGGTAGCTGAAATGCAAGAGACGATACTAGCTAGTAACGTTAACATATTGAAAGAAGAAAAATTACAAGAAGAGCACGCTAGTCAAGAACAAAGTGGCCTTGAGATTGTGCAACAGACCCAAGTATCTGTATCTGAAAAAGAAGCTCCCTTAGAAGCGGATGTCAAACCAGATACAAAGAAGGTGGACATCACCTTTGAAGAAGGACAAGGAATTATGGTTGGCATCACTCATCCTGAAGACAAGGAAGGCGAATTTACGCGTGACATCAAACCAAAAGAAGTCGAAGCTACTGTTGATATTGTAACGCAAAGCGTTGCTTCAAAGTACGAGATTTTGAGTGACACTGGTTTAAGTGACTTACCAGAAGAAACTTTCAATGAGCTGAAGCCAAAAACAACACTGTTACCTGTCGAAGCGCTAGTCGCTGAAGAAGTACAAACTAGGGAAACGGAAGCTCCATTTACCGAAATTAAACCAACCGATCGGAAAGCAGAGGTCGATATAGTAGTAGGAGAAGGTCTCGTTGTCTCTGCGGTAACGGCAGAGGACAAAGAAGGTCTTTTACCCGAAGTAGAAAAACCTGAGGTAAAATCTGCCACATTTGACATTCCTACACACGCAGTGGCTCAAGCTAGTGAAACAACTGCTACGGATAATATTGGAGATTTCAAGCATGAAGAAGTAACTACAGCTACGGCGACAACCGATCACATTTTATTCCGTAGTATAATTGCTTCTGAAACATCAGCTGCGGATCATGAGCAGCCTATACAAGATTTCGCCAAGCCAGATAAGAAAACGGTGGATGTCTCTTTCGAAGAAGGTATAAGTGTTACGGTAACCGAAACAATTACGTCCGATAAAGAGAAAGAGTATTGGAAAAAATTAGAAATTGAAACTGAAACTGCTACAACTAGTTTCGATGCACACAGAGTAGCACAATTGACAGAAATTACTCCAGCTGCACATCCTGGAGAGCTGACTGTGACTGCACCTATCACCGCTGCTGCAAAGGAGGAACGACTTCCATTTGAGAGTATAGTACAAACCGAAACAGTTATCAGTGAAACGGAAAAAGAATTTAAAGACAAACCTGTTATATCCAACAAAGCAGATATAACGATTGACGAAAATGTTAGCCTTACTACGACTACAGAGATTACAGCGGATAAAGAAGCTATTCTTGACCTTCCAGAGCAACCTTCGGAAAAGACTGCTAGTGTGCAATTTGCAGGACACGTTATTGCAGAACAGACCGAAGTCACTGTTGACACCAGTGCAGGAAAATTAGAAGAATCGAAGCCTGCTACAGCCTCTGCAACTCCATCGAATATTCCTCTGGAAGCGTTGATCAGTTCAGAAACACAGCCCACCGAAACAGAAGGTGCATTTACGAAAGGCAAATTACCAGCGTCAGCTTTGGCAGATTTGTCTGTCGTGGAAGAACAAGGTATACAAGTATCCACTGTTGTCTTGGACGATAAGGAAGAAGCGTATCAGCCGAAAGAACTGCCTGAAACACGAACTGCAGGTAAAACGTTAGTGGAAGGTCACATGATTGCTGAGACAACGATGCAAGTCGCTGATTCCAGTACAGGGGAATTAACGCAAGAAGAACCGGCAAAGGCGATTGCAATGCAAGACCATATACCGTTTAATCCTGTTATTGAATCTCAGCCTGTGATTCAAGAAAGCGAAGATAAATTCGTGCCTGCGCTTATGCCTGAAAATAAAGTAGCAACAATTGATCTCGAAGAAGGAAAAAATATTGTAACTGTCTCGCAAATAACACCCGCTGACAAAGAAGAGATATATGTCACCGAAGAAGCACCCTCAAAGCATGCAGCAGCTATTGGTATTGATACAACCCACACGGTTGCCGAAACAAGTTCAATTTCCGTTGTAGACAGTACGTCGGATGTGATAATCGAGAAGCCGGATAGTAAGAGAGCTTTGGCAAGCCAAGAAGTATATCAAAGCGTTCAGGTAACACAGGACATCGTACAGGATAAAGAGAACATATTCGAAGGGAAATTCAAGCCAGAAGTACAAAAGGTGGAAATGGCTATCGAAGAAGGCAAACGAGTTACCACTGTAACGGAAGTTAGCGTTGCTGACCGAGAAGGTGTGCTTAAGCCGGTAGAAGAAGAAAAAGCAAGATCTGCGGTGTCTGCGATAGTTTCGGGACACGAAGTAGCTGAAAGTACTGAAGTCATACCTAGTAGTAGCACTGGAGACGTAGATATTATTAAACCCACTACTGCAACTGCCCAAGTTGGTCAGAAACCTTTCGAAAGCATTGTTTTGGCCGAGCAAGTATTGGCGGAAAAAGAAATCGATAAAGTCGAAGAAATAGCTTTAATGAAAACGAGCGCACGTGTCACGGTTGATGAAAATAGATTTATTGCTATTACGGAAGCTACCATGACACAAGACGTTGAGGCTGAATTATCCGCGATGAAAAAACCTCGCGAAGAGACAGCCAAGCCTGCAATGGAAGGTAAGGAAGTAGCAGAACAACTCGAAGTTACCTTACGAGAAGGACTCGGAGCAGTACCGGAAGTTTTACGTCCAGCAACCGCTGAAGCACACCAAACACAAAGCACTTTGGAAAGTGTCGATGTTTCAGTTACAGTTCCAGAAGAATTGGGAACAGAATTTGCAGATAAATTCAAACCCGATGAACGCAGTGCCAAAGTTACTTTTGTCGAAGGAAGAAGCGTTACCGTAGATCAAGTAATAACACAAGATAAAGAGGATACTATTACGATACAAAAATATGAACAAAGCACTGCAGGTGTAACACTGACGAAAATGGGTATGGACATTGCACAGAAGGCGCAAGTATTCATAGAACAAAGTACTGGCGACGTTGAACCACTCGAAAAAGTCGAAGCCAAAGCACATCCAAAACACGATACTATGGAATCAGTAATTATCGAAGAAAATCCAAGTGCTGAGCGCGAAGGTATTTTCGATAAATATCCGAAAACAGTAACAACAACAGCCACTCCTAAATTTGAAGAAGGTCATGGAATTTCAGTCACGGAAGTAACATCTAGTGAAGCAGAATCCACCTTCAAGGAGAAGAAATTGGATACAATGCAAACAGCGACAAGTACTATTATCACAGAGCGTGGCAGTCTGCAAACAACAATGATCGAATCCAGAGTCGACATTCCCGAGAAAGCTACAGAGGTTCATATGGAACCTCAAGTTGCTACTCCTGGACAAGATACATTCGAAAGTATCATAGTCAATGAAAATCTAATCGAAGAAAGCGAAAAGACATTCGAAGGTGTCTTCAAACCACAAACCCAAAAAGCAGATATCGATATCGAGAAAGTCAAACCATTACAAATATCCGAAGTGATAACCGAAGATAAGGAGAGTATGCTTCCAGCAGTACCAATACGAGAAACAGTTACCGCCACTCCAGACATCAGTCTCCTTGAAACTGCTATAGGATCTATGGTAGAAAGCATCCAAAGCATACGTGAATTCCATGAAGAAAAAACAATATCCACACAAGCAACAGTGACACAAATGACATTGGAGTCTGTAGTAAAGACAGAAACTACAGTTGGAGAACGAGAGGATACCTTTGAAGGAAAGTTTAAACCTGACGAACAACAGGGCAAGCCTCAAGTGGAAGGTCTTAGCACCGTTACGATTACCGAAGTACTTTCAAATGAAATTGAAGATATCTTACCAGCAGCAATAGCACCAAAAGAGCAACAAGCTCAGCCGAGTTTAACTGGACGAGAAGTTCCAGAAGTATTACAAATTATTACTGCAGGTACTGCAGAGAAATTCGAACAAGTAACGAAACTCGGTGAGCAAAAAGGTAGAGTAGCAGTCGAAGAATTATCATCCGTAACAGTATCCGAAGTAGTATACAATGAAACAGAAGACGTGCTTACCAACAAAGTTGCACCGAAAGATCAAAAAGCTGATTTCCATATTGCTGGTAGAGAAGCGGCAGAGACATCTCAGGTAACGACTATTATGGAACCTGAAAATCTTACGGTCACACGACCAGAAGAACAAAAAGGTAAACCGAAAATGGACGAATTCACGCCTCTTACTGTGTCTCATGTACTCTCTAACGAGGCTGAAGAATTGTTGCCTGAACCAGAAGTTCCTACGGAGAAGACGGCACAGCCTAGTTTAACTGGCAGAGACGTAGCAGAAACTATGCAAGTATTGACAGTAGCTAGTGCAGAAGAACTGATGACATCTAAAGCACCTGAAGAACAGAAAGGTAGACCTCAAGTTGAAGAACTTGCACCTCTAACAATTTCTCAAGTGGTATCTCAGGAAATGGAAGGGGTGTTGCCAACTCCTGAAGTGCCTACGGAAAGAGAAGCACAACCGAATCTCATGGGTCGAGACGTTGCTCAAACAATGGAAATATTGACTATGACGAATGTAGAAGAACTAATGGAAATGAAGAAACCAGGAGAGCAAAGAGGTATTCCTAGTCTTGAAGAATTGGTATCGCTATCTGTGTCGCAAACAGTTTCCAACGAAACAGAGACTATACTACCAAGTCCTGAAGTACCAACGGAAAAAATGGCACAGCCCAGTCTCTTCGGTCGCGACATCGCGGAAACTACACAGGTTTTGACCATGATCAGTGCTGAAGAAATTAGAAAACCAGAATTGCCAGAGCAGCACAAAGGAAAACCACAAGTAGAAGAACTGACATCATTGATGGTATCGCAAACTTTGTCTCACGAAGCTGAGATGACATTAGAAAGTCCAACAGTTCCAAGCAAGATGATAGCTCAACCTGCATTTACCGGACGTGAAGTAGCGGAAGTCAGCCAGGTATTGACAGTAGCTAGTGTTGAGGATCTTGAAAAGGCTAAGTTACCGGAAGAACAAAAAGGCAAACCACGACTCGATGAATTAACGTCGATTACGGTGTCACAAGTAGTATCCAGCGAATTTGAGGATACTCTGGAGACTCCGGAACAACCAACCGAGAAGATCGCTGAATCCCGACTGTTCGGTAGAGAAGTGGCTGAGAAGAGTGAAGTATTGACGGTGACGAATGTAGAAGAACTGAAAGAGGAAATTAAACCAGAGGGTCAGAAAGGAAAACCTGATGTAGAGGAACTAAGCTTCGTAACAGTTTCCGAAGTTATTTCAACGGAAACTGAAAAGGAATTGCCAACGCCAGAAGCACCTAAAGAAAGGAGAGCTTTACCGAAATTATCAAGTATCGAAGTAGCGGAAACGTCCGAAGTACTGACAATGAGAACAACGGAAGAGTTCATCGAATCGAAAGTACCAGAGGAACAGAGAGGCAAACCTAATTTGGAGGAGTTAATCTCTGTTTCTATTTCTGAAGTTTCTTTCGCTGAAACTGAAAAGGGTTTACTCACTCCGGAAGAACCAACGAAGCAGATAGCTGAACCAAGTTTGTTAGGAATTCAAGTAGCACAAAAGTCTCAAGTAATTCCCTCGGCAACTACCGAAGAACTTTTACAGCCGAGCAAACCTGACGCGAAAAAGATCACGCCAGAGCAAATACCGTTCGAGAGCATAGAACAAGCTCAAGCTGTTCCGCAAGAGAGCGAAAGCACATTTGTGGTAGAAAAGCCGACGAAATCAGCAACGGCCGAAGTGTCGTTCTGTGTTTCCGAAAGTCTTGAGGTGACACAAATTACAGCAACTGAGAAGGAATCGAAGGATGTAATAACCGGTGTAGCTAAAGAAGCTAGCGCTCAGGCTGACGTAATAAAACGTGAGGTAGCCTTAAAGACTGAAGTTCAAACGGAAGATGTTGCATTAGAATTCAATGTCACGCAACCGCAACCTAAGACTGCTCGCGGAGTAGATGAAATAAAACAAGGAGTAATTGTTACCGAACATCGAAGTACTGGTGAGCTCGAATCAGATCTGCCCGAGTCCGTAATACCTTTCGCGAAGTTAGCAAGCGTGTCGATCGAAGCCGAGCATCTGGAACATGTTGTGGGTGAGTATCATAATCATAAAGGTATGTACCCATCATGGAGAGTGACGGACGCGACGATTAGGGAGCGGACATGGTGACGAATTGACAGAAATAGCTGACGCTTTTGACCAAATCTATTAAAAGAAAGGAGTGTAGTGTCCTTACAATTAGAAATCGTGTTAGGGTTCTGCGTAGGGGGTGTAGGTACATTCGAAGGATGTTTAGGTTTGGATGAAAATAAATTAAGCTGAATACGTAGTATTAGATACAGTGTAAGGTGAGTATGGACACCAACACACACACAGCAATCGACACCAACAGAGGCAGCTCAATTTCCACACAGAAACTACACTCAATAATAATGAACTACATAATAGGGCCTGAGCAAGACATTATTGCACGCACGTTCAATAAAAAAAAATTTTCAATGGACGTACGTGTAATGTTATGTGCCATCTTGAACCAACCAGATAAATATTCCACCCGATAGAAGTCAAACCAAGTAAACCAAAGCACGAACTCTGCAACATACACGACACGTTAATCAAGTTACACTTATTCTGTATACATTTCAGAAACAACAGAAGCACCAGCGCTACAATCAGAACATCACATCACAATCACACAACACAAAACAAAACACGATATGACACAGCAACCGTCAATCGAATCTGATACGGAAATAGTTGAAGAATATACGACTAGATTCAGGCGCGGCAGCAACGATAACGACACTGCAGCAGTTAAAACGAAGAAAACGATAATTCGAAAGAAGAAACCAAAAACAGAAGCTGAGAAGGATAATGTCGTCGTCATAGAAGAGGAACTCGAGAATATTAAATCCTCATTACCAACAATACCGAAGAAACAATTTATGCCAATTGAAGAAGTAACGACTATCACAGATGTCGAAGGAATTGTTCCGACAAGCATTGAGGAAGCTGACGAAATTCCTCAAAAAGACACAGAAGATGAGATGGTGGATGATTCCAAATACCCGGAATATGCGGGACTGACTCCCCAACAGGAAGAAGAAACTTGCCAATTCATACCCATTATACGACAATACAAACCGGCTGAAACGGAAGAAGTTCGTGAGCAGGTAACAGTCACTCAGGAAACCACAAGAGAGGGTAAGCCCAAAAAGATTATTAAAAAGAAAATAATCAAGCGACGTGGAAAAGAACAACAGGTCATAGAAGAGATTACAGTGGAAGAACGGGGTAAAAAGCCTGTGACCACTGTAACGGAAGGACCTGTTGAAGAAATAGTCGAAGAAGAAATAACAAAACCACTGCCCGAAATTCAGTATGGCAAACCATCCGAAGTGGAAGAAGTGCGTGAACAAGTAACGGTAACTGAAGAAATCACGAGACAGGGCAAGCCCAAAAAGACTATTAGAAAGAAAATAATCAAACGACGTGGAAAACAACAACAGGTCACGGAAGAGATTACAGTGGAAGAACAGGGTAAGAAGCCTGTGACTACTGTAACGGAAGGGCCTGTCGAAGAAATAGTCGAAGAAGAAATAACAAAACCACTGCCCGAAATTCAGTATGGTAAACCATCCGAAGTAGAAGAAGTACGTGAACAAGTAACAGTGACTCAAGAAACCACAAAAGAAGGCAAGCCCAAGAAGACTATTAGAAAGAAAATAATCAAGCGACGTGGAAAACAACAACAGGTCACGGAAGAGATTACAGTGGAAGAACAGGGTGAGAAACCTGTGACCACTGTCACCGAAGGACCCATAGAAGAGATCGTAGAAGAAGAAGTTATAAAGCCGCTTCCCGAAATCCAGTATGGCAAACCATCCGAAGTAGAAGAAGTGCGTGAACAAGTAACAGTAACTGAAGAAATCACAAGACAGGGCAAGCCCAAAAAGACTATTAGAAAGAAAATAATCAAACGACGTGGAAAACAACAGCAGGTCACGGAAGAGATTACAGTGGAAGAACAAGGTAAGAAACCTGTGACCACTGTCACCGAAGGACCTGTAGAAGAGATCGTCGAAGAAGAAGTTATAAAGCCGCTTCCCGAAATCCAGTATGGCAAACCATCCGAAGTAGAAGAAGTGCGTGAACAAGTAACAGTAACTGAAGAAATCACAAGACAGGGCAAGCCCAAAAAGACTATTAGAAAGAAAATAATCAAACGACGTGGAAAACAACAACAGGTCACGGAAGAGATTACAGTGGAAGAACAAGGTAAGAAACCTGTGACCACTGTAACGGAAGGGCCTGTCGAGGAAATAGTCGAAGAAGAAGTAACAAAACCACTGCCCGAAATTCAGTATGGCAAACCATCCGAAGTAGAAGAAGTGCGTGAGCAAGTGACAGTCACGCAAGAAACCACTAAAGAGGGCAAACCCAAGAAGACAATTAGAAAGAAAATAATTAAGCGACGTGGACAACAACAACAGGTCACGGAAGAGATTACAGTGGAAGAACAGGGTAAGAAGCCTGTGACCACTGTGACGGAAGGGCCTGTCGAAGAAATAGTCGAAGAAGAAATAACAAAACCACTGCCCGAAATTCAGTATGGTAAACCATCAGAAGTAGAAGAAGTTCGTGAACAAGTAACAGTTACTGAAGAAACCACAAGACAGGGCAAGCCCAAAAAGACTATTAGAAAGAAAATAATCAAGCGACGTGGAAAACAACAACAGGTCACGGAAGAGGTCACAGTGGAAGAACAAGGTAAGAAACCAGTGACCACTGTAACGGAAGGGCCTGTCGAGGAAATAGTCGAAGAAGAAATAATAAAACCACTGCCCGAAATTCAGTATGGTAAACCATCCGAAGTACAGGAAGTTCGTGAGCAAGTAACAGTAACCGAAGAAACATCAAAGGAAGGTAAGCGCAAGAAGGTCACAAAGAAAAAGATAATCAAGCGACGTGGAAGGCAACAACAGGTTACCGAAGAAGTGACTGTGGAAGAGCGAGGTAAGAAACCTGTGACCACTGTAACGGAAGGACCTGTGGAAGAAATAGTCGAAGACGAAGTAACAAAACCGCTTCCTGAAATCGAGTGCGTTAAACCATTAGATGTGGAAGAAATTCGCGAACAAGTGACAGTAACCGAAGAAACCACAAGACAGGGCAAGCCCAAGAAAACTATTAGAAAGAAAATAATCAAACGACATGGAAACCAGCAACAGGTCACGGAAGAAGTCACGGTAGAAGAACAGGGTAAGAAACCTGTGACCACTGTAACGGAAGAACCTGTCGAAGAAATAGTCGATGAAGAAATAACAAAACCACTGCCCGAAATTCAGTATGGCAAACCATCCGACGTTGAAGAAGTGCGTGAACAAGTAACAGTTACTCAAGAAACCACAAGAGAGGGTAAGCCCAAAAAGACTATTAAAAAGAAAATAATCAAGCGACGTGGAAAACAACAACAGGTCACGGAAGAGATTACAGTGGAAGAACAAGGTAAGAAACCTGTGACCACTGTCACCGAAGGGCCCGTAGAAGAGATCCTAGAGGAAGAAATAACGAAACCGCTTTCTGAAATCGAGTACGTCAAATCATCACATGTGGAAGAAGTTCGTGAGCAAGTAACCGTCACTGAAGAAACCACAAAAGAAGGAAAGCCCAAGAAGACAATTAGAAAGAAAATAATTAAGCGACGTGGAAAACAGCAACAAGTGACAGAGGAAGTGACTGTGGAAGAACAGGGTAAGAAACCTGTGACCACTGTAACGGAAGGACCTGTCGAAGAAATAGTCGAAGAAGAAATAACAAAACCACTGCCCGAAATTCAGTATGGTAAACCATCCGAAGTACAGGAAGTTCGTGAGCAAGTAACAGTCATTCAAGAAACCACCAAAGAAGGCAAGCCCAAGAAGACAATTAGAAAGAAAATAATCAAACGACGTGGAAAACAACAACAGGTCACGGAAGAGGTCACAGTGGAAGAACAGGGTAAGAGACCTGTTACCACAGTCACCGAAGGGCCCGTAGAAGAGATCGTAGAGGAAGAAATAACGAAACCGCTTCCTGAAATCGAGTACGTCAAACCATCACATGTGGAAGAAGTTCGTGAACAAGTAACCGTCACTGAAGAAACCACAAAAGAGGGAAAGCCCAAAAAGACAATTAGAAAAAAAATAATCAAACGACGTGGAAAACAACAACAGGTCACGGAAGAGGTCACAGTGGAAGAACAGGGTAAGAGACCTGTTACCACAGTCACCGAAGGGCCCGTAGAAGAGATCGTAGAGGAAGAAATAACGAAACCGCTTCCTGAAATCGAGTACGTCAAACCATCACATGTGGAAGAAGTTCGTGAACAAGTGACAGTAACTGAAGAAACCACAAGACAGGGCAAGCCCAAGAAGACTATTAGAAAGAAGATAATCAAGCGACGTGGAAAACAACAACAGGTTACGGAAGAAGTCACAGTGGAAGAACAGGGCAAGAAACCTGTTACCACTGTCACCGAAGGACCCGTAGAAGAGATCGTAGAAGAAGAAGTTATAAAGCCGCTTCCCGAAATCCAGTATGGCAAACCATCCGAAGTAGAAGAAGTACGTGAGCAAGTGACAGTCACGCAAGAAACCACTAAAGAGGGCAAACCCAAGAAGACAATTAGAAAGAAAATAGTTAAGCGACGTGGACAACAACAACAAGTAACAGAAGAAGTCACAGTGGAAGAACAGGGTAAGAAACCTGTGACCACTATAACGGAAGGACCTATCGAGGAAATAATTGAAGACGAAGTTACAAAACCGCTTCCTGAAATCGATTACGTTAAACCATTAGATGTCGAAGAAGTTCGTGAACAAGTGACAGTAACTGAAGAAACCACAAGACAGGGCAAGCCCAAGAAGACTACTAGAAAGAAAGTAATCAAACGACGTGGAAAACAACAACAAATCACAGAAGAAGTCACAGTGGAAGAACAGGGTAAGAAACCTGTGACCACTGTGACCGAAGGGCCTGTCGAAGAGATCGGGGAAGAAGAAGAAGTAACCAAACCGCTTCCTGAAATCCAGTACGTCACACCATCAGATGTGGAAGAAGTTCGTGAGCAAGTAACAGTAACCGAAGAAACAACAAAGGAGGGCAAGCCCAAGAAAACAATTAGAAAGAAAATAATTAAGCGACGTGGGAAACAACAGCAGGTCACAGAAGAAGTCACAGTGGAAGAACAAGGTAAGAAACCTGTGACCACTGTGACCGAAGGACCTGTGGTAGAAATCGTCGAAGAAGAAGTAAGCAAGCCACTGCCCGAAATTCAGTATGACAAACCTTCCGAACTACAGGAAGTTCGTGAACAAGTAACAGTCACGCAAGAAACCACAAAAGAGGGCAAGCCCAAGAAGACAATTAGAAAGAAAATAATTAAGCGACGTGGGAAACAACAGCAGGTCACAGAAGAAGTCACAGTGGAAGAACAGGGTAAGAAACCGGTTACCACTGTCTCCGAAGGACCCGTAGAAGAGATCGTAGAAGAAGAAGTTATAAAACCGCTTCCCAAAGTCCAGCATGTGAAACCAGCACACGTAGAGGAAGTTCGCGAACATGTGACGGTAACTGAAGAAACAACAAGCGAGGGTAAGCCCAAGAAGGTTACAAAGAAAACGATAACTAAGCGACGTGGAAAACAACAACAAGTTACAGAAGAAGTGACTGTGGAAGAACAAGGAAAGAGGCCTGTGACCACGATTACCGAAGGACCTGTGGAAGAGATTGTGGAAGAAGAAATAACAAAACCACGTTCCGAAATTCACTACGCCAGACCATCCGAAGTGGAGGAAGTTCATGAGCAAGTGACAATAACTGAAGAACCTACAAGAGAGGGTAAACCCAAGAAGGTTACAAAGAAAAAGATAATTAAGAGACGTGGAAAGGAACAGCAGGTTACAGAAGAAGTGACTGTGGAAGAACAGGGTAAGAAACCTGTGACCACTGTTACCGAAGGACCTGTGGAAGAGATCGTCGAAGAAGAAATAACGAAACCGCTGCCCGAAATACAGTATGGTAAACCATCCGAAGTAGAAGAAGTGCGTGAACAAGTAACAGTAACTGAAGAAACCACAAGACAGGGCAAGCCCAAAAAGACTATTAGAAAGAAAATAATCAAGCGACGTGGAAACCAGCAACAGGTCACGGAAGAAGTCACGGTAGAAGAACAGGGTAAGAAACCTGTGACCACTGTAACGGAAGGACCTGTCGAGGAAATAGTCGAAGAAGAAATAACAAAACCACTGCCCGAAATTCAGTACGGTAAACCATCCGAAGTACAGGAAGTTCGTGAGCAAGTAACAGTCACTCAAGAAACCACAAAAGAGGGCAAGCCCAAGAAGACAATTAGAAAGAAAATAATTAAGCGACGTGGTAAAGAACAACAGGTTACAGAAGAAGTAACTGTGGAGGAGCAGGGTAAAAAGCCTGTCACCACTGTAACTGAAGGTCCAGTAGAGGAAATTCTCTTTGAAGAGCCACTAAAGCCGCTTCCTGTGCAGGAAAGTATTTTACCTGCGGAAATGGAAGAGACGAAAGAACAAGTCACGGTCACTGAAGAAATTACGAAAGATGGCAAACCAAGGAAAGTAGTCAAGAAAAAGATCATTAAGCGAAAGGGCAAGAAGCAGCAAGTAACTGAAGAAGTGACCGTGGAGGAACAGGGAAGAAAGCCTGTCACCACTGTAACTGAAGGTCCAGTAGAGGAAATACTCTTTGAAGAGCCACTAAAGCCGCTCCCTGGGCAGGAAAGTATTTCACCGGAGGAATTGGAAGAGGCGACAGAACAAGTCACGGTCACTGAAGAAGTTACGAAGGATGGCAAACCAAGGAAAATAGTCAAGAAAAAGATCATTAAGCGAAAGGGCAAGAAACAGCAAGTAAATGAAGAAGTGACCGTACAAGAACAGGGCAAGAAGCCTGTTACCACTGTGACTGAAGGTCCAGTGGAAGAAGTACTGTTCGACGAACCAATTGAATCTCTCCCTGCGGTAGAAGGTATTTTACCCAAAGAAGTAGAAGAAACCAGAGAACAAGTCACGGTCACTGAAGAAGTTACGAAAGATGGCAAACCAAGGAAAGTAGTCAAGAAAAAGATCATTAAGCGAAAGGGCAAGAAACAGCAAGTAACTGAAGAAGTAACCGTGGAAGAACAGGGCAAAAAGCCTGTCACCACTGTAACTGAAGGTCCAGTGGAAGAAGTACTGTTCGACGAACCAATTGAATCTCTCCCTGCGATAGAAGGTATTTTACCCAAAGAAGTGGAAGAGACGAGAGAACAAGTCACAGTTACCGAGGAAATTACGAAAGACGGCAAGCCAAGGAAAGTAGTGAAAAAGAAGATCATTAAGCGAAAGGGTAAGAAACAGCAAGTAACTGAAGAAGTAACTGTAGAAGAACAGGGCAAAAAACCTGTTACCACTGTGACTGAAGGTCCATTAGAGGAAATACTGTTCGAAGAACCAATAAAATCTCTCCCTGCGGCAGAAGGTATTTTACCCAAAGAAGTGGAAGAAACGAGAGAACAAGTTACAGTTATCGAGGAAATTGCGAAAGATGGTAAGCCAAGGAAAGTAGTGAAAAAGAAGATCGTCAAGCGTAAGGGTAAGAAACAGCAAGTAACTGAAGAAGTGACCATAGAAGAACAGGGCAAAAAGCCAGTCACCACTGTGACTGAAGGTCCAGTGGAGGAAATACTCTTCGAAGAACCAATAGAATCTCTTCCTGCGAAGGAAAGTATTTTACCTGCGGAAGTAGAAGAGACAAGAGAACAAGTCACGATTTCGGAAGAAGTTACGAACGATGGTAAACCAAAGAAAGTAGTCAAGAAGAAAATCATCAAACGAAAGGGTAAGAAACAACAAGTAACTGAAGAAGTGACGGTGGAAGAACAGGGTAAGAAGCCTGTTACCACTGTGACTGAAGGTCCAGTAGAAGAAGTACTGTTCGAAGAACCAATAGAATTTCTTCCTGCGGCAGAAGATATTTTACCCAAAGAAGTGGAAGAGACGAGAGAACAAGTCACGGTCACTGAAGAAGTGACGAAAGATGGTAAGCCAAGGAAAGTAGTGAAAAAGAAGATCATCAAGCGAAAGGGCAAGAAACAGCAAGTAACTGAAGAAGTGACCGTACAAGAACAGGGCAAAAAGCCTGTCACCACTGTAACTGAAGGTCCAGTGGAAGAAGTACTGTTCGACGAACCAATTGAATCTCTCCCTGCGGTAGATGGTATTTTCCCCAAAGAAGTAGAAGAAACGAGAGAACAAGTCACGGTCACTGAAGAAGTGACGAAAGATGGTAAGCCAAGGAAAGTAGTCAAGAAAAAGATCGTTAAGCGAAAGGGCAAGAAGCAGCAAGTAACTGAAGAAGTGACCGTGGAGGAACAGGGCAAAAAGCCTGTCACCACTGTAACTGAAGGTCCAGTAGAGGAAATACTCTTCGAAGAGGCACTAAAGCCGCTTCCTACGCAGGAAAGTATTTTACCTACGGAAGTGGACGAGACGAAAGAACAAGTCACGGTTACTGAGGAAATTACAAAAAATGGTAAACCAAGGAAAGTAGTGAAAAAGAAGATCATCAAGCGAAAGGGCAAGAAGCAGCAAGTAACTGAAGAAGTGACCGTGGAGGAACAGGGCAAAAAGCCTGTTACCACTGTGACTGAAGGTCCAGTGGAAGAAGTATTGTTCGACGAACCAATTGAATCTCTCCCTGCGGTAGATGGTATTTTCCCCAAAGAAGTAGAAGAAACGAGAGAACAAGTCACGGTCACTGAAGAAGTGACGAAAGATGGTAAGCCAAGGAAAGTAGTCAAGAAAAAGATCGTTAAGCGAAAGGGCAAGAAGCAGCAAGTAACTGAAGAAGTGACCGTGGAGGAACAGGGCAAAAAGCCTGTCACCACTGTAACTGAAGGTCCAGTGGAAGAAGTACTGTTCGACGAACCAATTGAATCTCTCCCTGCGGTAGATGGTATTTTCCCCAAAGAAGTAGAAGAAACGAGAGAACAAGTCACGGTCACTGAAGAAGTGACGAAAGATGGTAAGCCAAGGAAAGTAGTCAAGAAAAAGATCATTAAGCGAAAGGGCAAGAAACAGCAAGTAACTGAAGAAGTGACCGTGGAGGAACAGGGCAAAAAGCCTGTTACCACTGTGACTGAAGGTCCAGTGGAAGAAGTATTGTTCGACGAACCAATTGAATCTCTCCCTGCGGTAGATGGTATTTTCCCCAAAGAAGTAGAAGAAACGAGAGAACAAGTCACGGTCACTGAAGAAGTGACGAAAGATGGTAAGCCAAGGAAAGTAGTCAAGAAAAAGATCGTTAAGCGAAAGGGCAAGAAGCAGCAAGTAACTGAAGAAGTGACCGTGGAGGAACAGGGCAAAAAGCCTGTCACCACTGTAACTGAAGGTCCAGTAGAGGAAATACTCTTCGAAGAGGCACTAAAGCCGCTTCCTACGCAGGAAAGTATTTTACCTACGGAAGTGGACGAGACGAAAGAACAAGTCACGGTTACTGAGGAAATTACAAAAGATGGTAAACCAAGGAAAGTAGTGAAAAAGAAGATCATCAAGCGAAAGGGCAAGAAGCAGCAAGTAACTGAAGAAGTGACCGTGGAGGAACAGGGCAAAAAGCCTGTTACCACTGTGACTGAAGGTCCAGTGGAAGAAGTATTGTTCGACGAACCAATTGAATCTCTCCCTGCGGTAGATGGTATTTTCCCCAAAGAAGTAGAAGAAACGAGAGAACAAGTCACGGTCACTGACGAAGTTACGAAAGATGGCAAACCAAGGAAAGTAGTCAAGAAAAAGATCATTAAGCGAAAGGGCAAGAAGCAGCAAATAACTGAAGAAGTGACCGTAGAAGAACAGGGCAAACAGCCTGTCACCACTGTGACCGAAGGTCCAGTAGAGGAAATACTCTTCGAAGAACCAATAGAATCTCTCCCTGCGGTAGAAGCTATTTTACCCAAAGAAGTGGAAGAGACACGAGAACAAATCACGGTTACCGAAGAAATTACAAAAGACGGTAAGCCAAGGAAAGTAATCAAGAAGAAGATCATTAAGCAAAAGGGCAAGAAACAGCAAATTAGTGAAGAAGTAACTGTGGAGGAACCGGGCAAGAAGCCTGTGACTACTATTACTGAGAGTTGTGTGGAGGACGTGGTCATTGAAGAACCAACGGACGCCGTCACTGAACCTGAAGGTAAATCCATGCCTTCGAAAACGCCACTAAAATTAAAAGCATTAAAAGTAAAACCTAACGAATTTAAACCGAAGAAATTAGAAGTCCGTGAGATCCCTGTAAATAAACCACAGTTTGCTCAAGTGAAACTCAAGAAGGTCACGCCAGCCAAACCAAAACCCAAAAAGAAGGAAGAACTGACTCGAATTTTACTTCGTAGTCGGATTCGCTTCATTGAATGGCCGCCTTCTGTAAACGAACCGAAAGTTAATATTCTGGATGAGGTAGAAGTACAGAATGGTGTCCTTTCTCGCAATGTGGATGAAGCTCCTACAATACCAAAACCAAAGAAAAAGAAAGGAAAAGCAGCTTCTGCCGACCAAGATCTCGCAAAATTAGACAAGTTAGACAAAGAATTTGAAGAACTAAAGAAGTTTCCTCTCGAAAAAGTCGATGAAGATCTAAAATCAGGCCTTGAAATCACAAAAGATAAAGGAGCCAAGAAGAAAAAGAAACCTATCAAAGAGAAAGCACCGTCGGATGGTACGCCTGAAAAGCCAAAATTGATGAAAGTTGACATCGTAGAACAGAAGTTCACCAAACCAAAAATTGAAGAACCAGCTACACCACTGTTTGCTCAAATTAAACTGAAAAAAGCACGAATTGTTCCAAAGAAGGACGACAAGGAACAAGATAAGTTTCCCAAAGTGCTGTTACGAAGTCGTATTTGTCCTCGCGAATGGCCTCCTACTCTAAAGTATCCCATTATAACTGACATTGAACCGAATTATCTACAAAATGGAATATTATCTCGTACTGTAGAAGAGGCATTAAAACTAAAGAAGCCAAAACGCAGAAAATCAAAATTACCAGAAATGGAGGTTACGGATTTAGAACAACTCGATCAAGAAATTGAAGAACCAGAAAAGTTGCCAGTAGATAAAATTGAGGATTCTTCGACGTATCAACGTAAATCCAAGAAAGAAAAA
Source organism: Trypoxylon attenuatum (assembly GCA_963989405.1). NCBI lineage: Eukaryota > Metazoa > Arthropoda > Insecta > Hymenoptera > Crabronidae > Trypoxylon > Trypoxylon attenuatum. Next base: position 4,532,638 of record OZ022489.1, on the reverse strand, counting down.
CCGGAAGAGCCTGAGCCAAAGAAACTCGTTATTGGGAAAGGCAAATTAAAGCCTGCGGATAAAACGGAACCAGAAACTGTTGTGTTAAAGAAAGTCCCAGAGAAGGATTCCGAAGAAGCAGAAGAACCTGCTGCTCCTCAAAAAGACGTAGAAGAACCTGCTAAAAAGAAAGGAAAGAAAGACAAGAAAGATGGTATTGAGGCACCATTGTTTGAGTCTTACGAAATAGAATCTACCCATGTTGATTTGGAACGCCCAGAATATCCAGAAGAACTTGAAAAAGATGTACCACACAAGAAACAGCCAACAGGTAAAAAACCAAAGACAACTCGTAAAGTCCCATCACAAGACAGCGATCAAGTTCCAATTGTACCTGGTCGTCCTAAACCGGAAGAACCCGAAAAGGATGATGAGTTGAAGCTGAAAGTGTCTCAAAAAGACTTACCAGCTGAGGAACCGGAAGTAATTAAATTAAAACCCTGGAAGAAATCTGATGATACAGTCGAAGAAAAAACGAAACCAGAAGATTATCTCAAATTTGTTCCTAAAGACGACGACATTGTAGAAACTATAGAAATCGTGACGATAATACAGTCCGAAGACAAACCTGAAAAGAAACCACGAAAAATCAAGAAAAAGAAGACCACCACGAAACGTGGTAAGGAAAAACCAACAGTCGTCGAAGAAACAACTGTTGAAGAGGAAGGTAGTGAACCTGTCACCACCGTCGAAGTATTAGACTTCGATAAACCTGAAACTGCTGCAGTTAAATATGATACGCCAGCGCCTGAAACAATCGAAGAAATTGTCGAAGAAATCGTAATTAGTAATATAGAAACTGAAGATGGAAAACCCAAAAGGTTGCGAAAGAAACGTGTCACAAGAAAGCGGAGAGGTAAGGAACAAGCCACCGAAGAAGTGGCCATCGAAGAGGAAGGTAAAGAGACATTAACAGCGTCAATCGAACTCTACGAAGACACTACACCAGAAATACACGAAAAATCTAAACACAAAAGACCTACAAAACCCAAAGCTGACAAGAAAATACCGGAAGGTGAGTTTTCATTATACGTACTGCTACCGCCACTACGTAAATTAGATATCTACAGTTACAGTGTACTACATATTATACATTATCCATACTGCGTGGCAAATCGTTACAACAACAGACATGTATGAACGCTATACCAGAACAGAAAACAACGACATGACATTGACCATCAATTTCCATATTATATCGTTAACCAGTTTTTACTGTTACTACACAATGACCTACTGGTGTATTTGCTTGTAACCAATACAGATCATGAAGGTGTTACATAATTCGATAAATTGAGCTTATCGTTAATACGATTATTCCTTTGCAAATAAAAATTCAGAACTAAAGCATTCTGTTTTTTTCTTCACAGGCGTTCGGGAGGAGGCAGTTCTGCAGGTGAATAAAACACATTTATAATACAAATATCAATGAAGAAACGAAAACTATATGTTACAATCGTTTGTCTTAAATTTAGGAGGAGATCATTGAAGAAGTCACCAAGAAAGTACCAAAGAAAAAGATTACAGCAAAGAAGCCTGAAGAAGAAAAAGAGGAAATTGTTGAACAAGTCGTGGAGGAAATTGTCACCGAAAAAGTTAAGGAAGAAAAAGCAAAACCTGTCGTCGAAGAAGATAAGGAAACACCGAAAATAACTGAAGTAGAAGTGAAGAAAGCACCAAAGAAGAAACCGAAGAAAGAAATAATTGAGGAAGAGGAGATTATTGAAACGATTGAGACACCTACTCAAAAAATCATCAAGAGACAGAAGAAACCAACGAGAAAAGATGAAACTGTGGAAATCGTCGAAGAAATAATTACAAAACCGATCGAAAAGACTACTCGCATGGAAGAGCAACAGATCGTGGAAATTGTGGAAACACCCACCAAAACGATAATTAAAAAGAGGACATCGATAACACGAGACGATGGTGTACCGGAAGAAGTTGTCGAGGAAATTGTTATAGAGAAACCGCAGAAAGAAAAGGCTAAGCCAATCGTAGAAGAGGAGAGAACAACGGTTACAATTACTGAAGTTGAATTGCGGGAGGCACCAGTCGAGAAACCGGAGGAAATTACTGAAGAAAAGATAATTGAGATTATTGAAACACCCGAAACAAAGACCACTAAATCGGTGAAACCTGCAAAGAAAGGTAAAACTGTAAAAATAGTAGAAGAAGTGATAGAAAAAACTGTTGAAGAGGGGCAGAGTATGCAGGAGCAAAAAATTGTTGAAATAGTCGAAACACCTACTCAGAAAATAATAAAGCGGAAGAAGGCAACAGTCAAAGATGGTAAGGCGCCACAGGAAGAAGTCGAAGAAATTATTATCGATAAACCTATTGAAGAAGAAGCAACGAAGATCGTTATGCCGAAAGAAAGTATAGAAATTACTGAAATCATTACAGAGTCACATGTAGAAAAACTCCCAGAAGAGAAGGTCGAACCCAAGGAAGCAGTTACAGTAGAAACGAAGGAAGAAGTAAAGATTACCGAAGTGAAAACGAAGAAAGCACCTAAGAAAAAGAAAACTGGTGTTCCTGTGGAAGTCGAGGATCAAGAAGAAATAGTCGAGGAAATAAAACTTGAGAAACCAAAGAAAGAGAAAGCGAAACCTGAGGTAATATCTAAGGAAGGAATTGAAGTAACTGAGGTGATTACTGAAATCAAAACTGAAGAATTAGTTAAGGAGGCAAAACCTGGGGAAGAAATCGTAAAACTAATCGAAGAAGAGAAAGAAGAAGGTACAGCTGTTGCAAGAAGAGTATCAATCAAGAAAGCACCAAAACCTAAAGAAGCTGCAGCTGAAGTTGAAGAACAGCCCGTTGGAGAAGTAACAGAGCTTGTTCCAGAAAAACCAAAGAAAACCAAAGCGAAAAAAGAAATCAAACCCAAAGATAGTGTTATTACTACGGAAGTAGTTTCTACTGTAACCGAAGAAGAACTTGAGGTCGAGAAACCAAAAGAAGACAAAGCAGTAGTTATCGAAGAAAAACAAGAAGTAGCTAAGGTTGAGCAAGTGACTGTGAAGAAGGCTCCGACAAAAGCGAAACCGGCGGAAGAGGCACAACCAGAAGAGGTCATAGAAGAGATACCTGTAGAAGAACCGAAGAAAAGAAAAGCCAAAAAGGCAATCGTTCCGAAGGAAGAAATTCAAACGACTGAAGTTGTTCCCGAGGTGGCCACGGAAGAAATTACAGAGAAAAAGCCTACTGAAGAGAAAGCTATACCCACTGAAGAAATCAAATTAGAAGAAGCTAAAGTTACTGAGGTTCCTGTTAAAAAATTGCCAAAGAAATCGAAAGAAGAAGTTGTAAAGGTCACGAATGGTGAAGTACTGAAGGAAGAACCAAAGAAAGAAGAAGTTATCGAAGAAAAAATAGAAGAAGCGAAGACGGAAGAAGTAATTCCTAAGAAGCCAAAGAAGGCGAAGGCCAAGAAGGATGTGGTACCAAAGGACAGCGTGGAAACAACGGAAGTCATTCCAGAAACTAGAGTTGAAGAGTTACCAGAAAAGAAATTACCAGAGGAGAAGGCTGTACCAGTCGAAGAGAAACCAGAAGAAATAAAAGTAACTGAAGTTGAAGTTAAGAAAGTTCCAGAGAAGAAGAAAAAAGAACGTGTGGAACCGAAGGAGGAAGAGGTAACTACTGTTGTACCTGAAGAAAAAGAAGAAATCAAGGAACTCCCAGAGGTTGAAGAAATTGAAGAGGAAAAACCTGTTGAAGAAGCACCTGACAAACCGAAAGACGTTAAAGTCACGAAAAAGAAGAAGAAGAAGCCCGTAGCCAAAAAACTTGAAATTGAAGAATGGGTTGAGCCTGAATATGAAAGACCTGTTCTCGAACCAATGCCAGAAAAGATACAATGGGAACCAACCAAAAAGAAGAAAGAAAAGAAACCTTTACCCGAGAACTTGCAAAAATTAGTTCCGCAAAAAATTGAGAGGAAAGAAATTACACCCACGAAACTGAAATACGCTGAACCACAAGAAACGGTTCAATTTGCAAGCATAAAACTGAAGAAAGTCACAGCTGTCAAAAAGAAGTCGGTTGAAGAACCGAAATTGCCAAAGATTATGTTACGCAGCAGAATTACTTTCGTCGGCGATTATCCACCTGAACTACAAATTCCAAAGATTAGCTACATGGAAGAAAACCCTGTGCAGACAGGTATTCTTTCGAGAAACACCGAGGAAGCCCTGCAAGTTCTCAAGCGCAAGGTAAAGAAAGTAAAATTATCTGAAAAAGAAGTAACCAAATTAGAGCAGCTTGATAAAGAATTTGAGGAACTAAAGAAGGTTCCTCTGGAAGAAATCGAAGACAAATCCATATACGAACGTCAGCCAAAGAAGCCTGCTAAGGAACCAGAAGAGCCACAAAAAATTCCTATTGGAAAAGGTAAAGTTCCCAAGGAAGAAGAGAAAGAACCCGACCAGGTTAAACTAAAGAAGGTGCCAGAAAAGAAACCGGAGGAAGTGGAAGAACCCAAAAAGAAAGTAGTTAAAGAAGAACCTCAAGAAGAAGTTGTTCCGAAGAAAAAGAAAACGCCAAAAGATAAATTGGTACATGATGAGTTCAAGCCTTTGGAATTTGAGAGTCCCGAACTTGAGAAATATGAACCGTCGGATTATGAAAAACCTGAGGAGCCTTCTCCAGAGCCTCTGCCTAAACCATACGAAAGAGAAAAGAAGAAGAAACCCGATCAAGAAATTGAACAAGTTCCAATAATACCAGGCAAACCAAAACCAGAAGAACCAGAAGAAGAACCGGAAGTCAAGTTCCGAATTCCTAGCAGGGAAAAGCCGGAAGAAGAACCCGAACAAATAACTCTAAAGGGTTGGAAGAAAGATAAGCCTGAAGATGAAGGCGTTAAGGAATTCCCTGCTCCAGAAGATAAGGCTGCACCAAAGGCACCTAAAGAGGAAACTGAAGATGTAACTGTAAAGCGAAAAACGAAACCCAAAAAGCCAAAAGAAAAACCGCACGAAGAAGAGGTAACAGTAACTGCACCTGCCCCGAAAGAACCAGAAGAAATCACTGAAGAAATTGTGATCAAGAAAGAACCAGAAAAGAAACCAGAGGAGGAACCAGCAGAAATCACAATTAAGAAACCAGTTCCACAAGAAAAAGTTGTAGAAGAAGAAGAAATAGTAACAGAAGTCTCAATTAAAAAGAAACCGAAAGAGAAACCTGTCCCAGAAGAGGTCACCGAAGAAATTGCACTAAAGAAGCCGAAAAAGAAACCGGTAAAAGAAGAAGTTGCCGAAGAGATTACATTGAAGAAGGTTGTGGAAGAAAAGAAAGAAGTAGAGGAAATCAAAGAAGAAGTCGTTTTGAAGAAGAAACCAGAAAAGAAACCTATAGTTGAAGAACCATCCGAAGAAGTAGTCCTGAAAAAGCCGACACCGAAAGATGTACCGGAAGAAGTTACTCAAGAAATCGCCCTTAAAAAACCAAAGAAGAAGCCTGTTACGGAAGAAGTAGCTGAAGAGATAACAATCAAAAAAGAAGTAATAACCGAAGAGAAAAAGCAAGTTGAAGAAATTAAGGAAGATGTGGTGTTGAAGAGAAAACCAAAAGTAAAACCGGTAACTGAAGAAGTGGCGGAAGAGATAACATTGAAACCTGTGCCAAAAGAGAAGGAAGAAATTCCTGAGGAAGTCACTGAGGAGATTTCATTAAAGAAACCAAAGAAACCAGTGAAAGAAGAGGCTGCAGACGAGGTTACAATTAAGAAACCTGTTGTAGAAGAAACAAAGGAAGAACCAGTTACTGAAGAGGTTGTGCTCAAGAAAAAGCCAAAGAAGAAACCTGTTCCGGAAGAGACTTCGGAAGAAATCACTCTCAAGAAGCCAGTAGAAAAGGAAAAAGAAGAGGCACCGCAAGAAGTGACGGAAGAAATTGCGTTAAAGAAACCTAAAAAGAAGCCTGTCAAAGAAGAGGCTGCTGACGAAGTTACAATTAAGAAACCAGTTGTGCAAGAAAAGGTGGAGGAAGAAATTAAAGAAGAAATAGTTCTGAAAAAACCAAAAGAAAAACCTGTTCCAGAAGAAACAACTGAAGAGATCACACTGAAAAAGCCTTTAATCAAGAAGGATGAATCGCCAGAAGAAGTGACAGAAGCAGTAGCCTTAAAGAAACCAAAGAAGAAACCAGTGAAGGAAGAAGCTGCGGATGAAGTTACCATTAAAAAACCGGTTGTGGAAGAAAAGGAAGAAGAGGAAATTACGGAAGAAGTGACTCTCAAGAAAAAACCAAAGAAGAAGCCTGTAGTTGAGGAAGAAGTTGAAGAGGAGGTAACAATTAAGAAAACAGTGCCAAAGGAAAAAGAAAAATCGCCGGAAGAGGTTACCGAAGAAATTGCAATTAAGAAACCGAAGAAGAAAAAACCTGTAAAGGACGAAGCGGCTGACGAAATTACAATTAAGAAGCCTCTCGTTCAGGAAAAACCAGAGGAGGAAAAGCCAGAAGAGGTCACCTTAAAACCAAAGAAGAAACCAGTTACCGAGGACGTAGAAAGCGAAGTTACTATTACAAAACCAAAACCTGCACCAGAGGAGGAGAAACCCGAAGAAACAGCCGAAGTAACATTAAAGAAGAAGCCAAAGAAAAAGCCAGTAGTCGAAGAAGAAGCAGCAGAAGTAACTGTTCAAAAATTAGTGCCACAGGAGCCTGAAGAGATCACGGAAGACTTTACAATCAAAAAGAAGAAACCGATCAAGAAGCCTGTCACCGAAGAAATCGAAGAGGCAGAAGTGACAATTAAGAAGAAGAAATCTGTGCCTGAAAAAACCACGGAAGAGGAAGAAGTAACTTCGGATGTAGTGTTGAAGAAGAAAAAACCAAAACCAAAGGTCGAGGAAGTAGCTGCTGAAGAGTTAACAATCAAAAAGTTAGAGGAAGTGGAAATCCCAGAGGAGGAGACTGTTGAAGAATTTACGTTCAAACGAAAACCACCAAAACTACCTCCTAAGCCTATTGAAGAAATTTACGAGGATGTTACACTTCGAAAATTACGACCAAAGAAGAAACCAAGACCCGATATTAAGGAAATAACGGATGTGGAGAATGTTACCTTCCGGCCACGCACAACCAAAACCAAGGAAGACGTAGAACAAGAATTCAAAATCTCTCTAAATACTTATGAAGAAGAGGCTATTTCAATGTCTGGCAAAGTGCGTTTGAAACCAAAGAAGCGTCCACTCACTTATTCCGAGGAGACTGGAGAGGAAACAATAAAAATCGTGCAAGAGATCGAGGATGACTCAGGTCCGATTATTGAAGAAATCATCGACGAATCAGATGAAGAAGTTAAAGATGAGTACAGTGTCGAGGAACTTGAAACCGATCAAATGAGACTACCGCTTAGACGAAAGAAGAAGAAGGAACCTCGACCATACGCCGTGGAAGATGTTGAAGAAGGTGATGTGATGCTACAGCTGAAACGCGAAAGAAAATACTCGTACGAAGAAACAGATGAGTCTTTGGCACTAAAACTGAAGAGCAAAAGACGTGTTTCAACTTACGACGAAGGTTCGAAAGCAATTTCGATTCTATGGCTTTTGCAGATAGAACTAATCTGGTGTAACATGCTTTCAGCTAAATTAGAACTTAACGCTCTTCCAAGCAATCGTTTTCCAGTGAGTACGCTTATCCCTCTCCTTGTTATGTTTCAAAAAAACAACAAGTGTATATGTAATTCCCAAAAGTACAAGTCTTTCACGACGACCCTTTATTAACCTACTGCGAATGAAAAGCATATCGGAGCTTCATGTAACAACAATCGCTAATAGAATCAAGGCGATATTATTCGCAGGATTCTTGCTGAACGACGTATTCCAATGCGACATGGAATAATGCTATTACAAAGAGTAATACCAGTGTACCAGTTCTACTACCTTAACCGTTTCAGTTTTTCGAGACAACGTACAAATCTGTGCAGAATGTACTCACAAACTGAACAGACTTCTCATGTTTTACGACAAAGCATAAGAAACAGGATCATATTCCTCCTGTTTCATATCGAAAAATACCAATCAAGAAAATTGTAGTCTTTTTTTTAACATTTGTAATTTTCAATCATTGGATTTTTCGAAATAAGCTAAGCTTACTGATGAGAAAATGTGATAGTGTTTCTCGATGCGAAATAGGAGCTGTGTGTTAAGTAAAGAATTAAAAATTTGACAGATATATTCTGTGTTTTGAATATCCACATTTCATAGACATGAATTAAAATTCAAATTAATATCGCAATATCGTTTGATATATTACTTCAAATCTTACAGAGGAAGCAACACTCAGCATTACGCGAGAAGAAGAAATTTCGGAAGAAGGTAACAATCGACCATTATGAATAATTCATGAATTCTTCATTGATAAGCGATTACAACTTTAACACCATTTTTATTGTTTTTTTTTTTTTCAGAACCAATTGAATACATTGTCCGTGATGGCGACACAATGTTCTCTATTTGTTCATATGTCGCCGAAACCGATGAAGCTATCAACCTCATTGAAGGAGAAAGAGTTTACGTCATTGGTATCAACCTTTTCTTCTTCTATATCTTATACTTTTAGAAGTAAGCTCACAATTTTAAACTCCCGATACTTTACAGATCATACTAATCAGGACTGGTGGTTCGTCAAGAAACATTTAACAGAAGAAAAAGGTTGGGTTCCAGCACAGTACTTGCTAAACGAAGTACACTACACTTTATATCTGCAACGAAAATTGCATGAAAAAATCGATAAACTGCCTGTCTTCGAAAGTAAGTACCTTTGTAAAATATCACTACTACATCCAACTAAAATCGATCTTTCCAACATCTTCCCGTATTAATCACTTTTAATATTCCAGAACCCGCGCCAGGAGAGCAAGCCGCGGCTCCAAGATTCGTCGAAAAATTGCAACCAATTCACACACCCGATGGTTATACAGTTCAATTTGAATGTCAAGTGGAAGGTGTACCAAGACCGCAGATCACCTGGTTCCGTCAAACAGCGATCATTAAACCATCCCCTGACTTCCAAATGTACTACGACGACGATAACGTTGCGACTTTGATAATTCGAGAAGTATTCCCTGAAGATGCTGGTACATTTACCTGCGTTGCAAAAAATACTGCTGGTTTTGCATCCAGCACGACAGAATTGATCGTCGAGGCTCCTCTCTCGGATCATGGATCCGATGTCACTGGACCCTCAAGAAAGAGTCTTTCCAGGTAATGCAATTATAAAAACTTCATCTCCGTAATACAATTTAAATATTTCAATATTCTGGATAATGGCACTATATAAATGTAACGTTTATGATTTTATAGGGAATCCTCTTTGGCTGATATATTGGAGGGAATACCACCAACGTTCTCTCGACGTCCAAAAGCAAAATATGTTGACGAAGGCGAGGATGTTATATTGGAATGTAGATTAGTAGCTGTTCCCGAACCTGATGTTACCTGGTATTACAAGGATAGACAAGTCACGAGCAAGGAAAATATCGTAGTCGCAACTGAGAGCGACATGCACATGTACTGCAGTGTAATTAAAATTACAAAAGTGCAAAAGAAGCAGGAAGGAAAGTATAAGGTCATCGCTAAGAATAGAGAAGGTGAAGCTGCGATTGAGATACCATTGAAGGTATATATTTTGGATAAATAAATAAATGGGAATTTTATTCGTGTATTCGGATGGTATATCTGCATGAACATAAAATACTTTTTTTTTGTTAAATCTAGGTAAGAACAGGGAAATCCGAACCTCCGGAAATCCTGGAACCGTTGTTATCGTTCGTCGTTAGAGAAGGAGAGACAGTAGTCTTGTCAACACAAATCGTTGGAAATCCACCGCCTAAAGTAACGTGGTATAAGAATGGCAAACCTCTAAAGGGCTTAACACCGAAACAAGATGGTCATGTCAATACTTTGACCTTGATTCAACCAAAAGTAGCAGACACCGGCGAATATTCAGTAGTAGCCACGAACGATCTTGGCACTGCCGAAACGAAAGCTACTTTGACAGTCGAAAGTAAGTGTAATAAATTAACATTAATAATAAAAATAAATATCCAACAACTTTTATCTTTTAACATTAGATGCCACTTATGCTTTTTGCGTTAAAATTCTGCGTAAAATATTTCTGCTCGACAGACGCTCATCTTAACTAACGCTAATGCCGTAAATGCTTAACTAATCTGCTTTTCAGTAAACTACAGGTCCTCGATGCTCATTAATTTCCAACAGCAATCGGGCGAGTATAAAAAGGGTATGCGATGCTTTTATTCTGCTTAGCGCTTGATTTTTATGACACTCAAACTATTTAGTTTCAAAATATGAAACAAATTGAATACCATTTTAATTTTCAATAGAAATACCAAGTGGCGCGCCAGAACCACCACTGTTCACCGAAAGATTCCAGGAACTCACAGTTCCAGAACAGGGTACCTTTAAACTTGTTGCGAAGGTTACAGGAAATCCAGTACCGGAGGTCACTTGGTTAAGGTAAATCCGATACTTTAAAAAACAATGCCCTTTGTTCTTCAGAATTAGATTTACTTTCAGATTACTAATAACAAATATTTTATACCAGAAACAACAAGCCCTTGGAAAAGTCGCCGAACATCACCGAGTCCTACGATGGTGAAAATATTACTCTCGAAATTCGTAATGCAGATTCTGAAGTCGATTCAGGAGACTACAAATGCGTTGCTAGTAATCCAGTTGGAAAAGCATCGCATGGAGCTAAAGTTACGGTTGACGTTGAAAAAGTGACGTTCACAAAATTGCTCGAAAAGGAAGTCGTTGTCGACGACTACAAGTCTCTGGAATTAACATGCGAAACATCCCATACTGTGTCAACTAAATGGTGGCATAATAGCAAAGAAGTTAGTGGCATGGATCACCGTGAAATTATTCAGGAAGGTCGAGTACATAAACTAGTTATCAAGAAAACAAGCATGACTGACGCAGGAATATACGAATGTACTGTTAAGAACCAATCGACGAGCAGTAAAGTTACTGTGAAAGGTAAAGTACTATTTTCACGATTTTTGAATTTAAATATAAAATATCTCGCTTCCTTTACTTATTAATTGAATTTATATATTTAATGTAATAATATATTTCTTTTATATCGTAGCTACTAAACCTGAGTTCGTAAAGAAATTACAAGACTGTGAAGTGAAAGAACGCGAAATCGCAATTTTGGAAGTCGAAATTACATCTCAAACTGCGGACGTAACGTGGCGTAAGGACGGCGAGCCACTGAAGCCCGCTAAAGAAAAGATAGAATTTGTAAAAGATGGAAGTGTCAGGAAATTACTGATCAGAAGCACTTCTGTTCATGATGAAGGAGAATATACCTGCTCTCTATTGGATCAGGAATGTGCAGCCGAAGTCACTGTCGTTGGTTAGCATTAATTTATATATTAACAATGATACCGTTATAAATAATCTTACTTTATCATTGAAACATCATTAACATTGAAAACGTTTACAGAGTTACCACCTGAGATTATCACAAAGATGAACGACGTAACAATAGCTAGAGGAGAAAGAGCAACTTTCGAAATCGAACTAACGAAAGGTGATGCCTTGGTACGATGGTTCAAGGATGGTCAAGAGTTGCAATTCTCCGAACACGTACAGCTTTCGATCGATGGCAAGAGACAGAAATTAAAAATTTACGATACGGAACCAGAAGATGGAGGTGTATATTCCTGCCAAGTTGGAAAACAAACTTCAACTGCAAAGTTAACTGTAGAAGAACCAGGTGTTGAATTTATTAGAAAATTACCGGATGTTACTTTAGTGCCCATCAACACCGATGCTGTATTCACAATTGAAATATCCCAACCGATGCCAGTGAAATGGTTCAGGTAATTAACATGATAGAATATGATAGAAATTCTCCTTTGCAAAGTATTTATACTAAATTTTCTGAAAGCGATATATCAATTAGAATATTGTTTTAATTGCTAGAAATTAATATTTTCAAATTGCATTTTAGAAAATCGGAAACTATAACGGAATCTTCAAAGTATACAATTATTGACGAGGGAACAGTAAAGAAACTGATTGTTAAGAAATGCACAACTGAAGATATTGCTGAATACAGCGCTATCGTAACAAACGTTAAAACAGCCTCTAGACTGAGAGTTGAAGGTACAAAGCCTAACATGACAAGTTAGTTGTATATATGTATTATAACAGAATATCATATAACAAATGACATTTTTCAGTTATTCAAAAGCCACCAAGAATTCATCCGGATACGCCAAGAACTTACAAAGCACGAGAAGGCGATGACGTAGAAATCACTGTTAAATTCAGCGCGATACCAAAACCATCATCGGAATGGACTGTCAATGGTCATGTAATTACCAAATCGAAACGGGTCGTGCCAACTATCAACGAGGAATCTGCAACTTTGACAATCAAGAAAGTCAAAGAAGAAGATGTTGGTGACTACACATTGAAATTAGTGAATCCTCAAGGGGAAGCTAGTGTAGATATCAACGTCATCATCATCCGTAAGTATCGTTCCCGTAGCTAATGTCAAGCTTCTCAATCTAGAAAGTGACTTTTATTAAACATGTTACATCTCTAACAGGAGTACCCAGTGTGCCGGGAGCTCCTGAACCGCTGGAAATTGGTAATGACGAGATTACTCTGCACTGGAAGAAACCTGATTCCGATGGAAACTCACCTATAACGGAATACATCTTAGAATATCACGAAAAGACTGAAGAATCGTAAGCAATCAGTTTTTCCTAATTATTTTTAAACAATACTACCCGGGATATAAGAAGGATACTTATATACAACACTATGTTATAATATCCACAGATGGACTAAAGTAGTGGAGACTGTGACACAGACGACACATAAGGTAACCAAGTTGACAACGAATAAAGAATACACCTTCCGAGTGACCGCCGTAAACGAAGCTGGACCAGGTGAAACCTCACCTACATCACCGTATATAAAAATATCGAAACCATCCGCACCAGAACCACCAATAGTTTTGGAACCCCTAAAGAGCATTATTATTGGATTAAATGAGACAGTGACACTTTCTTGTGTTATTGGCGGAACTCCAACACCGGAAATTAAATGGTAAGAAATTTTTGTTATGAACGTAAATCTCTATGTGATCATATAATTAGTAGAAATTACTAATGAGCTAATATAAATTACAGGCTGAGAAATGGAGAGCCGTTCGAAGACAGCAGTATTAGTTACGAAAATCGCGTTGCAAAATATATTATCAAAGAGACATCTGGATCGTCTTCAGCAACTTTCACAGTTCAAGCGAAGAACAGTGCTGGAACAGCCGAAACAACATGTCAACTAAAGATTCAAGAAGCACCAAAGATTGCTTTCGACGAAGCTCAATCGAATCAGAGATTACCAGTAAATACTAATTGGAGAGTCGACATTCAAGCCACAGGCTTCCCGAAACCAGAAGTAGCATGGTCGAAAGATAAGAAAAAGATCACTGACAAACGCGTAAAGATTCATACAGAAGAAACAACATCTACTATTTCAATCTCTGCTATTGTTCGGGAAGACACTGCAACTTACACGGCAAAGGCAACAAATACAGCTGGCAGTGCTTCGGTCGATTTTGGCCTCAAAGTTATGGGTAAGTTTTCTTTGTTAGTAATTTAGAGCTTCGTAATTCAATGAAAATTGAGTGAATAATAATTGCAATTGTTATTACAGATAAACCAGGCAAACCACAAGGACCGGTTATTCTTAAAGAAATTAGACAAGACCGCGTTACCATCGAATGGCGACCACCTTTAGACGACGGTGGTATTGAACTTGATAAATATACAATCGAGAAGTGTGAACCAGGCAAGACATCGTGGATGAAAGTCGTCGATATTGACAAAGAAGTTGAAAGTTTCTGTATACACAAATTGCAGCAGAATGGTGAATATAAATTCAGGATTATCGCCAGAAACGCGGTTGGTGCTTCTGAACCATTGGAATCTGAGACCGTTAAGATGAGAACTTCTTTCGGTATGTAACTCAATCCGGTATGTTTCCAATTAAAAAAAAAAAAATACTAACGATACAATATGATTCCAGAACCACCGGGACCACCAAGAGGACCATTGGAAGTTACGGGTATGACGAAAACGTCATTTACAATAAATTGGCAACCTCCAGAAAACGACGGTGGCACACCCATAACGGACTACATTATAGAAATGAAAGAAGAATCTAAAAAATCCTGGCAGAAGGTATGATATAATACAAAAATTTGTTTCAAGTAAGAACGGGTTTCAATTAAAAATTTGATATATTGTAGATCGGCACAACAAAGAGTGAGGTGACCCACTTCATTGCTTCGGACTTGAAGACTGACGTACCATACAACTTCCGAATTACAGCTAAGAATAGTGTTGGAACAGGACAGCCATACGTGGCAGAAGAACCAATCATACCTGGCAAGAGACCGAGTAAGCAAAATACTTGCTATATTGATAAGTATAAAAAATCTTGCTTCTGCAAATTTCCATTTACCATTAAAACAACTATTACTTCAAAGCTTCGAATCGCTAGCTGCACAACTAATACCAATCTCTTAAAAATAGTTTTTAACATTCTATTCTACGGAAACACGTAAGTTAACTTATATTCTCGCTTATTTAATGCTTATGATACTGCTTAGAAATAACGAAAATAACCGAAAGTACTATCTACGCTTTGCTTGGCATATTCCCGTCGACAAAAATCATCACGAGCAAGAGTAAGTCGTTGCGCTTGTGTGGCTATGAATTGAATGATTCAATAATCATTATGGAATTAATAAATGAAATTAACATATTTTAGCACCTCCATCACCACCTTTACATGTACAAGTAACGAACATTACCAGCAAGAGTGCCACATTGAGTTGGTCTCCGCCAGCGAGCACAGGAGGAACGGAACTCACAGGTACGATTCACAAACACATTATAATAACTAACAAGTACAATCAATCTAGTACATATCAACTATATATATATATATATATATATCCTAATTATGCGAATTGTTTCTTCATGGCAACAGGATATATCATCGAAAAGAGGCCTTTGATCGGCAAAGGAGCAAGATGGACCAAAATTGTTACCTTGGATGCAACGACATTACAATACTGTGTTGAAAACTTGAAAGAAAGTGAATTCCTCTTTAGGATATTTGCCGAAAACAGCATGGGTCTAAGTTTAGCCGCTAACTCCGAACCTGTTACTCTTAAGACCCACGCAAGTAAGTGTGATAAAAGTTGTATTGATAAATTGAAAAAACTACTTGAGAGCATATTTTTAATGCAAACGTCCTGTGATAATCGAATTCATTTTACAGGCGTACCATCACCACCAACGGCACCATTGGAAATTAGGCAAATCGCTGCTAACACCGTCCTAATATCATGGGGTAGGCCAGAATCCGATGGGGGTGCGCCTCTTGAAGGCTACAAGATCGCTATACGCGATGCGAAAAAGACCATGTGGATGGAAGTGGGACGAGTGAATGCTGATGTACAAAGGTTGAATATCAAAGACCTCCAAGAAAACCACACCTACCTTATAAGGATCTTTGCGAGAAACGAAATTGGTTTGAGTGATCCTCTGGAATCTGACGAACCAGTTATAATTATGCCATCTTCGGGTAAGTTTTTTCGATTGATAATTGTAACGACTTATGAACAATATGTGGATACACAGAAAACTAGATAATTACGATAATATTCTATATGAATAATGCCAAATGTATGTTTTCCTGTTACAGAACTAGCGGTTGTAGAGCCAATCGCGGAAGCAACGGATAGGGGTGAAACAGCGTCCGTAAGTTTCAGCACGGAAAACACGAGTTCCTGGCTCCGGGAACACAATATGGATGCGGATATTCATTCTTACGCAAGGGCAAGGCTACTCAGACAGGACGAATACTTCTTCCGCATTTGGCACTATGCCAAAAAGCTTTTTGAATAAGCATTTGTACGATATGCAGACGATATTCTGACTCAGAACAATTCTTCTTCTTATTCAGGACCAATATTCACATATCAATCGCAAAAAAATATATTAGATTATTCATCAAATTGGAAATATTGCATATAAAGAAGGCTCTGTTTTTTTAGGTTGATTCACTTTTTAAGTAACCAAAATATTTATTTTGTCTCCTTAGAATTTGTTAAGCAATAATTATCGTTCGAATACAAAATGGACGAAGAAATATGAATTGTTCCTGACTAGGGTCAGGCGCTTAGCGACTAGATTTCCTTAAAATAAGGCACGAGACTGGATGGGTGTAGAATCTAGTCAGTATAAAATAATTCTTTTCTTGCACGGACCAAGATTTCCTCATACACCTTGGAACATTGAATGAAAATGGAATCATACGAATCATTGACTTATGCTTTCATCTTTACCGTTAAAAACGAAAATTTTGATTGACTGTATTAACGGCATCTCGTTGGTTAAGCGAAACTCCAATTAACTCAAAAGTGAAGAAATTAAACTTGAATTTCCTGTGGCGATTAATTTCATATGCGCATTTTTTTTAAGACATTAAATATACTATATACATATATGTATATGCATAATAAGACGGTAAGTAAATAGAGTGTGAATAAATTTAAAAGATCGCCACAAGTTTTCGGAGTTCGATCTCTTCGCTCTTTAATTGAGGGTGTTTTTTTATGTCAGTCTCATTTTCAATGATTCTCCTAATACGAAAAACTGTCTCTTATTCTATCCAACTTTTCCGACTAAATAGGTGTTTTCACGAAAAAATTGCTCTCACAGCGATTTAGTCGAATTTTCTATCCCCCGAGACTCTATACGCTGAAGAATGTGATAAAATAAGTGCTCGCTGTCGAGCAATTTGTGTAAAAACGCAAGAGTTAGGAAGGTCTAAGAAGCTAAAAACAAATCCCTGATTCCTGTGAATAATGTATTTATATATCGCAATGGAACACCGATGTTCACATATTCACCCAAGTTTGCGAGGATTACTTTTAGTATTTATTCCTAATGTATAATGTATATTAATTAATACTTGTGATTACTATTACTATATGTATAGCGATTGAATACTATCGCCATCTTGGACGGGCGTTGAAATGACTCGTCGATAAGACTAGATAAACGAACGACATGCCACGTAATATTGGTAATAATCTGAGACGTAAAAATATAGGTGCAAAAGAACAGCATTAATATTTACCAACGTTGCGTCGCATGCTTCGTAATATTACTATTGTAAGACATTTTACGAATTAAAGTATTGCAAATTACATCGACTCTGTTCTTTTCGATTTTATTACTTGTATCTGATAAGACTGTGACAGATATTTCAATAATTTCAATAATTCTCAATACAATAACTTTGATATCACAGTTAATTTACACGACCCATATATTCATTGTCTCGATTGTGCAGAGTAACGCACGTGTAATAAAGCAACATCTAATTTTAATCTTCTAATGGTTGCAATTTTCAAATATGGAAATAAATATCATTTGACTTACCCGTAACCGTTGCGTGACAATAGACCAAACACCGGAATCCTTTGGAATTGGAATTATGGGAAGATCTTGCACTCAATCACTATGAATATTAGCTAACACTTGTAACACTGTTTACACTTAATTCGACACTGTAACAATTAACACCCCGTCGCGAAAGAACAACCACCTGCAACAGTTCTTTTGGACTGTTTTGCACTGAAGTCAACCGGAAATGGTGGCGACAGTCGATACTACTCGATCGAATCGAGAAACATTGAGCAAGGCGGATCGAACATACAAAATGGCGACCCATTAAAGAGTTCACGTATGCTTGTGGTTGTTTTGTGCAGTGCTATTGTAGTTTTTTCTTAAACCTAGAATTAATTGTTTACCGAAATTAACCATGGGGTAAGAGGATAATATTAATACGCATAGGATAACTATGCACAAAGTTATTCAACCAAGTGCATAACGGGAACGCACAAGCCATTCTGTTTACAGCGTAGACTTACGTGGGCTTCTGTTTATTTTCGGAAAGGAACATGAAATATTCGTGAGGGTTTTTCCATTTTCTATTGCGTAAAATAACGCTGGAACGCACATCGATAGTATTCCACGGAACACTGATTAGCGATAAGTATCGTTCCTAGACGTAACCTAACTGAACATACATCCGCGCTTTACTCCACTTGCTACTATGCTGAAATTTTCAGTATCTGTGTATTTGGACATGTTAAAACTCATCATCTTCATTATTTTAAAAAATCGAGCAATGTGCCCACTTAATAGTTTTAGCTGTCTTGTATGTGTCTGCTTTGTCATAACAACACTGAGACGATACAAATTGTCTTGTGTGTTTCTTTTCTTCGATGCATTTTTGAAATTTACATTTTTGATTACGATAATCTTAAGCTACTCTCACGTACAAATATATTTTTTAGCTCTTCGGATCTTGAATGCCTCGATTCTAAACGTGATATTACGGGATTAGATTCCGATTCTGAAATGTTGAATGATCAAAGGAAGAAAAAGAAGAGGAAGCATAAGCATCATAAACACAAAAAAGAGAAACTCGTAGAGAGGGAAGATGGAAGGATAGAACGTCAAGAGCGGTGCGAGTAATACCCATTTTCATTTTTTTTATTTGCATTCATAATAATTTTTTGTTTCCGCTTATATTAAATTTTCTTGCGATATATCAGAATAATTCTAACCTGAATCTTTCTAGGAAAAAACATAAGAAACATAAACGACCCAAAAAGGAGAGAGACGTCGAAAATGGATCGTTCGAGGAAAAGTTACCAGCACGTACGCCTCAGAAGGAAGTTGGCGTAAATGGGAAAATAAAAAATTTACTTTTAGAAGTGGTATCCACCGAAGAGAGCGAAGATGAAAAATTAGTAGATTTGGATTCGGACGAGGTAGATTGTACAATTATTGAGGACGATATTGACCTAGAGGAGTTAATGAAACAAAAGGTAAAAATGATATTCTATAGTGCAATGTGTTTGACACGGTAATCTTAACGGTACGCCTTTTATATCTCTAGGAACGATTGCAAGCATGTTTAGTACAATATCTCTCTGACGAATCAGAGAAGGAGGATAAAGAGCCGGATCATGAAGAAAAGGCAGCAGAAACACCAGATGTGATCCTCGTGGAAGACGACAGCGAAAATGACAATATTCCTCCAAAGAAACGTGCCAGAAGTAGATCTGGAAGCAGAGAACGCAAAAAAGCATCAAAACCAGAAAGACGCGTTATAGTAGTCATGAACAGAGATCGCAGAAGTAGGGAGGAACACAAGGATAAACGAAGAGATTCGGATAGAAGGAGAGAGGACAAGCTATGTCCTAAAGACGAAAGTAGAAGGGAAGATAAAAGAGACGATAGACAATCTAGAAAAACCAACGACAGACACAAAGATGATCCTCGAAAGGAAGACAGTAAACGAAGACTACTGGAAGACGAAAAGCGTAAGGAATCTGTAAAAAGAGACGAATCACGTAAAAGAGAACAAGATAGACGGTATGTATAGAATCGCATATCTCTTGGTATTTTCTATTAAAACTGTAACTCATGAACATTCACTATTTAACAGAGACGAAGATAGACGACGCGAAGCTGACCATCATGGCAATAGGTCACGCAATGATTTAAAGTGCGAAAAATCTGAGAAGATGGCGTCAACGAAGCGAGATAGTCGTGATGGTCTCGAAATTCGAGAGCGTCATAGCAGTCGAGATCGACATGGTAGTCGTGATAGACACCCGAGTAAAGAACGTCACGGTAGTCGTGAACGTCGAAGCCGTGATAGACCGCCCAGTAGGGATCGTCATCCGAGTCGTGACCAAAGGGACAGCAGAGATCGTCCACCAAGTCGTGATAAACATCTAAATCGGGATGGTCGAAACAGTCGTGACGAAATTCGCGACAGGCGAGATAGTAGGAATCGCGACCGAATTAGGGATCGTTCAAGAAGTATGAGAAGATCTCGAACACCTATGCGCGGTAGATCAGACAAAGATAGAAACGATCGATATAAGCCTTCTAGGTCTCTGTCCCGCAGCCGCAGGGACAGAGACAAACATAACAGAGATCATGACAGAGACAGGGAAAAAAATGGTAAACGCGAACGTAACGATAAATACAAAGATTCATTATCGGAGGGACTCAAGGCTGATCATTCTGATAGTTCGAGTGAGGAGGATATTAAAGATATTGATATTGAGGAAGAAGAAGACGAAGAAGCAATTATAGAACGTAGAAGAAAGCAAAGAGAAGAATTGCTGAAAGTATGTGAAGATACAAAGATTCATTACGTCATGTCTTATTTACTACAAATGTAATTGCTTTTTAAATCACTCTTCTTCTTTTTTACAGCGTCTAGGAGGACCAAACGAGGATTCGAATATGTCAGCCGATATTCCAATTGCTTCCGGAACTCCACCTTCCGACGGTCAATCAAATGTATCCCAAAAATCCATAGAAATTTCTACGAATAATAACGAATCCACTTCAGAGAGTCACACTCCACCATTACCCGAGAAATCAAAATCTCCGCAATTAGTTAAAAAGAGAAAGTCTAGGTTCGAGGATGCTCCACCGGAGGATCTTGATAAGATTCACGAATTGAAACAAACAGAGAAAATAAAACAGGATGAGAAACAGAATATTAAAAAGTCTAATGAATGGGACATGTTCGCGGAAGCAGACAATATTGGTGATTTTAACGTAAGTTTTTAATCACTCTGGCTCGGAATAATAATAATTATCTTTATATCGAAACTGTAACAATTGGTTTAATTCCAGAGCCCTACGGTGGAAGGAAAACGTCAAGGTGGACCAGATAATCCGAGTTTAACAGATAACTGGGACGACGCAGAAGGATATTATCGGTAAAATTCATTGTCTAATGCTACTATATTTGTTTTAATAATATACTAATACGTAAAATTATATTTCAGAGTACGCGTTGGCGAAACATTAGATTCACGATACGTAGTATACGGATATACGGGTCAAGGAGTCTTCAGCAACGTCGTCAGAGCTAGAGATAGCACTAGAGGAGGTCTCGACGTTGCTGTAAAGATTATCAGGAATAATGAAATAATGTACGTATTAATAATTACCTGCTCTCATGAGGACAAATTCTTTTTCACTGATTTAACTATAATATTTTTTTTTGTGATTTTATGCAGGCATAGAACAGGTCTCAAGGAGTTAGAAATTCTTCGGAAACTCAATGATGCAGATCCAGAAGACAAATTTCATTGTTTACGTCTGTTTCGACATTTCTTTCATAAAAATCATTTATGCATGGTTTTTGAACCTTTAGCTATGAATTTGAGAGAGGTGCGTATAATTTCGTAAAGATCATCGATTATGAAACTTTTAAGTTGATAAAACAATAATAATTTATCTAGGTTTTGAAAAAATATGGCAAAGATGTTGGTTTACACGTTAAAGCGGTAAGATCGTATACCCAGCAACTCTTCCTTGCACTCAAGTTATTAAAACGTGCAAATATTCTACATGCTGACATCAAACCGGATAATATTCTAGTCAGTGAAAGCAAGTTAGTGCTGAAACTCTGTGACTTTGGTTCAGCGTCTCATATACATGAGAACGAAATAACGCCGTACCTGGTATCGAGATTCTACCGTGCTCCTGAAATTAGTAAGTATCATACAGTTTCGTTCTTATTAACTACATATCGTTGCAGCACAAAAACATCAAAATAAAAAAAAAAAAAATGAGTGTTATGTTAATGTCTTGAGTCCATAATTAAACCAATGGCTATTATTTACTTGTTGACGGCAGCTGGGTGTACCGTTATTGATATACAGTTAAGTGTACTGAACGACTCAAGGGATTAATTTTTATATTATACTTTTTTGTTCCTTTTATTCCGCACTAGCTTCAAATATCACCATTTTAACCACGCATATGCTTTTAAAAAATATATAATGCACGTTATATGGCAAAATCTTCACGTTGAAAAATCTTCCTTTTATCTTACGCCTTGAATGGAAACTAGATTCACAGATTGTTCTTCTCTCCTGAATATTTACTCTTAAGAATTGTGTGTGACAGCATTGATTCACATTGACCAAGCCCACATTGGGTCAATCACCATTTTTGAGAGATATCTATTCAGCGATTCTTAAGAATAGAAAGTAACATTACCATTTTCTAGTTCTTGGTATACCGTATGATTTCGGAATTGACATGTGGTCAGTGGGATGCACCATATACGAATTATACACGGGAAAAATAATGTTCTCGGGAAAAACGAACAACCAAATGTTGAAATTCTTCATGGACCTTAAGGGCAAGATGCCCAACAAGCTAATTAGAAAAGGCTCATTCAAGGACCAACATTTTGATTCTAACTGCAATTTCCTCTATCATGAAGTTGATAAGGTCACCGAGCGGGTAAGTCAACTTTCTACATTTTTGCGTCGTTGCTGCTTGCCCTATGGTGAGTAAGTCTTACAGCAGATGTACTTTGTAGCATGTTAACTATTATTTCGATACGTGTGTATAAAATATCTCAAGAAACAATTTCACCTACGATTGCCGAATTGTAATCGTTTATATTTTACAGGAAAAGGTTGTAGTGATGTCGACCTTGTCAGCGACTCGTGACCTTGCAGCTGAATTAGGTGGGAATTCTCTACCGCCTGAGCAGAGCCGTAAGGTCAATCAACTGAAGGATCTGTTGGAACGCACGCTCATGCTGGATGCAGGAAAGAGAATCACTGTCAACCATGCACTGGCACATCCCTTTATACAAGAAAAAATCTAGGTAACCCTGTCCAGGGTCCTTCCACAGCGGAGAATTCATTGACGTAACTTTGCAATATGTCTGACTACGACACTGCTAATAATTCCTCGTATACTACGAACTGTCGACATATTATCATAAGCGGTGTCTCTCTCCTCCTCTCTCTCTCTTTTTCTTTCATTCTTTCTCTCTTTCCTTCTCTATCTTTCTTTCTATCTCTATCTCTATCTCTATCTCTATCTCTCTTTCTCCCTTTTATAAGGAGAAATGTGTACCCGTTTTGGCAGAAAGAGGCGGCACGCAGTTTTGTAAAATACTAACTTAATTAATATGACACAAAAGAAAACAAAAATTGAAAACATTTTATGACGCTAATATCTTTTAGTTGACAATTCATTGCTATTGCAGGTCAATAGAATGTAATATTTTTATATTGACTAAAGACATTACGATAGAGCTCGTGAATCCTCCTGATTCCTAGTGAACTTTTATTCAGGTGTCCAGCTATATAGCATATTGCATTCATTACGTGTTTTTTTTTTACGTCTTTCCATTTTGCATGATGTATTCGACAACGTGATACTGCGAGCGATGTGAAAAAAAAAAGATACAAATATAAGAACAAAAAATATCGAAAATAATTGAATTGATAACGAGACCCACGAACAAAGGGGGAAATCAGACTGAGTGGCCGCCTGTTTCAGCATAAACTGGCCATCGATACTTAGCATAATGGTGGTACATAGTATTTTTCTTTTCCTCAGACTTTCGATTTAAAGCGTGACTTCTTTATCAAGAATGTCTGTTATAACTTATTATAACACTATTAATAATGTGTTACGTGGAGGCAAAGAATCCGTGTTTGTGAAATTGTAAGATTTATGAATCCAACCATACAACACACGAATGATTTTTTTGTTCTTCTATGCCGGCGATTCACACACGCAGGGCATTTAGAAGCTTAGTAACAAGGAGACTTGTACTAACAAAGAGGAAAACAAATTGTATAGTAAGTAGGCCAGCTATTGAAATAAAACGACACATGCTTATTAGAATGAGAAACGAGCCCTGTATTTTGTATTTTTCAGTCTTAATCCGCGTGCGAATCGTGCAATCAATGCGCGTTTCGCGTTAATTTGATCAATGCAAAAAATATTTAAAATGAGAAACATACCAAATTAGCGATAGTCACATGAAATTTTCCATGTAGCATAAAGTACATACATATAGACTTATAATATATATTTCAGGAGCAACTGCAAATGTGTTAACACTCGTTCGTTCGTTCGTTCGTTAGTAAACGTCAAGACAACAAAGGATAATTATTTCAACATTTAATCTTGCATTTATCGATCAATGTAAAGTAATCTATGAAGAAATAGTACTGTATATATTTGCACTGAAAATAGAAGTTTGACATGAAAAACCAATGGTTACTATTTTATAATGTAAACGGAATTAATTTTAATTACCGCAATAGTGTTGAAAAAGCAGTATATCATTATCATATTCATGTTTTTTTTATCACGAATGGAAAGTAACACACTGGTACTGATTACTGCTCAACTTTTACATGCCATTGGCTTAAATACATACAACTTTCTTTTGCTTAAGTTGTCATTGTACAACTTTCTTTTTTTCTTGTTCATTTTGATGTAAAATACAACAGAACATCAAAGATGTTTGAATGGATCATAATATGCATATCTGCGTGGCAATATTGTACGAAATTGCTTGTGTTTCAGATGAGTCTTCGATTCAAATCATCGTTAAGTGCAGGGCGGACCTTTCAAGGGCTTTTAGCGCCGATCCCGTTGCAAGGTATTCATGGGGGACTGCCTTATGGGATACTTAGCATATCAGTTTCTTCGTACATGATATGCTTAGCGACATTTAATACGAACATACTAATTGCTTTTAAACATATCGAAACTTCTAAATCTAAATTCACAATTAGTTGAGAATAATTTTTTACGCGTTACGGAACAATATCAGAAAAAAAGTAAAAAAAAAGTGCTGCAGACCATTTTCCAAATTTTTCACATATTTCGATAAATTACATTTCGAATATAGTAAAACAGTATTTTATCGTTGAGTTCTATTAATTAGCTTACAGTAAGAAATTATTAATCCCAATTGTATTAGTTCTCTGACTCAAATCTAAGATCTCAATACATACATATATTGTATATTGTAAACTCGCTGTAAACTTGGAAAACTTATAGATATTTTCCGCATATATCATTATATACAGCAATAAAAGAATACACAGAGATTGTAATTAATATATGCTCATCTAATTGGCTATTTGGTAATGTTTCACTTGTAGCCCTCCCTGTGCGGAGGGGAGGCAATGGAAGAGATGATGAAATCTGTTGGTTGGAAAGGATTGATGATGATAATGATGATAATGATGATGGAATGTGGGATTGAAATCTTTGGCAACCTACGATCATGCTGCTCTGTTTAAATGTACACACACACATACCTGTCACGGAACGTACAACAACAGATTATTTCAGTAACTTTATACCAACGTAACGGTTTGTTGTAAACTTGTAATCTACTTTATGTATATCCGTAAGTATGTAATCAGGTAAGGTATTCAAAAGTTATCGTTATTTACTTAAGAATGATTCTTTAAAAAAAAATAATGCGAAATGACTGTCGGTTCTTCTCTAGTAAGTAAAATAGCTTAAGTAATATTAAAAAATAAATTGCTGGCACTAATTTTCTATGGGTTTGAGATTTCAGATTAACGAATGTCACTTTACTGGATATCATCATACGAGAGTGAACTTTGTTAAGTTACCTAGTACAGTATTTTAATGATGTTTCTGTATCACAATGTTGCACACGTTATATGTAAAATGCATTTAAATGTAATATGTGTATATATAGTAAAATATGTTTGAATAAGATATTTGGAATCTATCAGCTTCGTATAATGTATTTAGTGTAATATAACATGCAATTACAACAGAAAGGGAGTGATTTCGAACACAAGGACATTAATATTTCAATTTTACATTTAACTTTACATTTATTAACCCATTTACAAGTTCCAAATACTCTAGAAAGTCACAAAATATATTATCCTGAAGAACTAACAAATAAATTGGAAAAGATGATGAGAATTAATACTAACAAAATCATTCTTGTGTAAGTACAGTTGTAAGATCAATGTTTTACAGAATATATTATTGCATCATTCAACATCTTATTCTTTTGCGATGTATTTTACAACGCTCAATCCCGCGGAGGATAATACTGGATCAGTTGTGGCGCTAACTCCTGCGCTAATTCAATGGATGATGCGCACAAAGCTCTTCTGCTTAGAACATCGAATTCGCCCCCTAGAGTTAAAGGGAATAAATTTTAATAAGAAAAAATATATATTTAGTTTTAGAAATAGATTTGATTATACATAGATATATATTGGGAAAGTATAATATTGAATTACCTGCCGGATCGATGCAAACGCCCCCAGCTTCCCGCACGATGAGATCTCCAGCAGCTACGTCCCACGCGTGAATACCAAATTCAAAATATGCATCCGAACCACCTAATGCGACCATGCACATATTTAAAGCTGCAGAACCTAAGGTCCGAATTCTAAAAAAACAAATTATCGTGTAACAAGGGATGTTTTGAACATTTAGAGTATTAAGTATAATAATTATATGTTAACATACCCATGAACCTTTGGCGTGAGATTTGTTACATTTTCCAGTATAACTTTCATTTTCTCTGGATCTCTGCTTGTACCCATTTCAATCATAAGTAATGCTTTGTGCAAGTCTAAGGAACAGCACACAAATCTATAAATTTTTCCCGCGTAAAATATAAAACTTTGTAGTTTTTCATTGGTTGAATATTTTTCATATATCGTTTACCTTTTTCATGAGAAACCTGAATAGGAGCTCCGTTGAGAAAAGCCCCTTGGCCTTTACGGGCAGTGAAAAATTGTTCTAATATTGGATTATAGACAATTCCAATTTCGGCAGTTTTATTGATAAGTAATGCAACTGATATGCATGTGTGTGGTAACCCGTGAACAAAGTTCATGGTACCATCGATAGGATCGATGATCCACGTGGGATCATCGGTTAATTCGACCTTACTTCCCATAGAGGTACTTTCTTCTCCAATAAATCTAATCAATACGCATAATTAGTATCTTTCTTCTAATCACAGTTATAAAGCCTATATTTTATCTTATTGCAGAAAGATTTCTTATGTAAAATGACAGTACAATCAATGCATAGTTGTAAACAAAATTGTATAATAGAAAAAATATTTCGTATCAGTTTAATTTTAACTTGATTAAATCTATTGTTCTATTGAGCGTTCTGGAATACTCCAAATCACGTTCAATGGAAGTTTCCATTAGCTGCTCGGCACTACCCTTTATTGAAGGTCATGTCTCGATTGAATCGAATTTCTTAATGAGCACTAACCAGTACTGTTAAAGTTGATTTAATTTCATAACTTTGTATTCAAAACCACGATTGTTGAAACAGTCGCCCATCGAAATAAATTAAACAGAAGCATAAAAATTGAAAATTGAAGAAGAATATTATTCCGGCCTAATAATGAGTTAATTACAATAAAACATACTTGTGGTCAGGAAACTTTGAAGATATTCCTTCCATCAGTAGTTTTTCTACTTTCTGATCCCATTCTGTAACAAGATCGACATCACAGGACTTTACCATCGTATCTTTCTGTTGGTTAATTTTTTCCCTGACGATCTGTAAATGTGTATAATTTATTGTTATGTAAATTGTGACTTTACGAATTCTTACATAATTCTTTCAATTAACACGTCGAGAAATCTAAATGACGCTAAACAGTGATTACGATACTTCACAATCCAATTATCGTTTATCACGTGTGTTATCACACATTTAACTGCATGCGCATCTGGATAAAGTCTCAGGATCATCACTACAATACACTTTAGTCACAATTGCAAGTTCACGCAAAAGTATTAGATCCTAATCGTTTGATAATTATTGAATGATATCTCAGAGCAGCTAATACGAAGTTTCTCGCGAATGGCATACTGGCAATAAGATCTGCGAGCAGCAATTAAATTGTTCGAAGCCAACAAAAAGCGCGGTTGCTCAGTTCGGAAATTAATATCGTTAGTCTGGCTTATCTCATATTAGAGCGAGTCAGCTTTTATAAAATATTTAAATATGAATAATCGAGTAAATGAGACTGATTAGAACGTCATATAAAAGGAGAAGTACAGTATACAATCTAAAATTACAAAATCGAAAAAAAGTAACATGGTAACACGTGTCCGTCTTGAGATACAGTTTAAAGGCCAAAGGGATGTTATAAAATCGATAGGATTGTGGCAAATCCAACAAGTCTAGTAGAAAAACTTAAACGAGATAAAACAAACATTGCTCTAATCGTCAACTCGGTGACAGGTGTTTTAAAACCGACTCAACAGAAGTATTTCAATAATCTACATAAATGTACTTGTCAGATTCATACTTTCTAACGTGCCTTTGATTCTCTTAAATTCATCAAGATTACAAGTTATTGAATATCAGTACATCAATAACTAAACACTGATAACAATGAGACATAATAACACAAGAGATAAACAACTACCGCGTACTTTACATTAATATTATCGCAAAAACTACAAATGGCTGTGAAGAATAAATGCAATTGAAGTGAATCTACTATGATATTAGAAACATTGCAAAAAATGTAAAACTAGGTTTATTTTGAAGAAAAGTATCACTTACGGAGCCGGCCTCTTTCACCAACCGAAGAATAGTGAAATAATATTTATCAATGTCAGACATCTTTCAGGAGAACGTGTAATATTAGAGAGTATGGTTATCGTACCGGCACAATCGCTAAAATGAACAATCGATCACTACAACTGCCGACCACTGATGCTAGAAATGCCTCCGACCCCCTCTGACTCGCGTATGCCATCGGAGTTTGAAGCCAGCAAAGTATCTAATTCATTCGTAATACGGGTATCGTAGTCGGTCGATAAAAATCACACACACATCGAAATATATCAATATATATGAAGAAATTTCTTCCTTATTTCATGTAGCGAAGAGCATATTTAATTTTCATTAAAAGTTTTCTACACTTTGCTAAATATATCGTCACTTTAGCATAAAATAACCGGACCACGTATCCTTATGTATAGATGCAGCACTGTGCTCTCAGCTGTAAATCAATGCGCATGTGCAAGTGACGAGTGTCTGACGTAACATCTCGTCAGCTGGTTTCGCGAGTGAAACCTCCCCCGACTTTCGATCTCACTTATCCTACGTTATGCTTTCACATGCAAATTGTCATCCCACGAGTATCAATAAAAGATTACTACAAATCGAGAACTATGCCAAATCTTTTATCCTGAAATAAGGAATTCTTTATCTTACCCCGATATACGATGTATGTATAGGGTTCTATTGTATTCTAATGAGCTTTCCTGCAAAACACGGAATTCTCAATTGCATCATATTACATCAAGATGCTTCTTGAGTTCCATTCTTTCGTTTACGACATATCCGAAATCGTTTTTCAAACTATGATCACGATTTTCTATGATTAAAGTTTAAATGTCATCATTCAGTAATCCTGATTATTTGAATTTCGAAGAGGACTGTTGGAAGAGGTGGAAAAAACAAATTCAAAGTTTTTGTTTAACAGATCTATAATCATTCTGTTTCTCAACATTTTTTTATATATATTTACATATATATGTATATATATATATATGCTCTTGGATAGTTTGACATCATATTTATATATATATATAATTATAATATATATGTATAATTTGTTCGTTATCACACCTATAGTTGATTTGTTCCGCAAGGAATGATATGTATGTGACATGCCCCAAAAGGACATCAGGCAACATTTATTTGGCTCGCTTATATAATTATGTCCTCGTTAAAGACTAATTTTGTAAATTACAATAAATGCGCATTTTTCTTTTTCGTAAAGTGCGTTTATAAGAGTGCGTGTCATTTAAATAAAAGTCAGCCGTCCCCAGTTGAGGAGAGGCCATAGTAAAAATAAGATATAATAAAAATAACAACAGCGATTGGCTAAAGATAACGATACCCCATCGCCGCAACATTTTTTTATGCCCCACTTTTATGGCCTTTCTCCCTTCGTTTCTTTTATTGAATCATATATTACGAAGGTTCCCGTTCGTTAAACATGTGGAATGCTGTGGCCAGGGGCTTCGCGCGTATATCATTAGAATTATTACTTTATAAGTACTTGTTACATCGTCTCCTGTTATAGATGCGACAGAATACTTTCATAAGCAGGCACAGAGTCCATAGTTTTGGACTACGATCGTGTATATATGCACTTTGCGGCCCGAATTCAGCAATGTTCAGAATCATAAATATTCGACTGACGCTTCTAATACTTTTGCATTTAGTTTGCCGAAATTCAGGATCGCAATCATTTTATTATATTGCAATTAAAAATTCTTCAAATAACTTATAAAGACAATGATCGAAATATATTTTTCAATTACTTTTTTTTTGTTATTCAAGAATGTCGGAATTAGAAATACCACTGCTGTATTGTTGGTCCGCGCCATGCATAGCGATTACTGTACATATTTTGCATACATAGACTTTCAGCATCAAGTAACTGGAACATTCAATACGTCTGTACTTTCTGATATGGAACAATAAGGCCATTCTCAGTGGAACCATACTTTCGTATAAGTTTATCTACAGCTAATCTGCATTTTCGTAGCTTTCGATTAGTTAATCGCAAATCATAATTGTGCATTATAATTTGAAATCATCAATATCAGCATTAAATAAACACAAAAATTCTCTGCATTATGTGGAAATTTGAAACCCTGCACCGACTGAATGCACCTAAATTGCATCTAATACCGACCACAAAAAAATACGTATAAAATATACAATTAATTTAATTTGGTTCTCTACAAACTACGTTTTCTTACTTTTCTTACTTTTCTTGTGTTTGTTTGTTTGTGAACATAGTAGTGGTATCAGTTTAAATATCAGGCCTCAATTGGAAAAGAAGCTCGACAACACTCTCATCGGCTAGTGTCGAAGTGTCACCAACATTCCTGTCACCGGCAGCTATTTTTCTTAATACTCGCCTCATAATTTTTCCGGATCGTGTTTTCGGTAGACCCGGTGCATGTTGAATTACATCCGGTTGAGCGAAAGGACCAATTCGCTCGCGAACTATGTAAATATAGTAATCAATTATTTTAAAAAAATATCATCTTGACAAAAGCTTTGCGAATGCAAGTAAATATATTTTTAATACCTTTCTTCTTCAACTCATCTTGAAGCTTCTTATCGAAGGATTTACTCTCATTTGGAGTAATGAAGCAATATAGACACTGGCCTTTAACCCGATGAGGCTTGCTGACTACTGCAGCTTCTGCTACTGCAGGATGTTCACCCAATACACTTTCCACTTCCGCTGTAGACATTAAATGACCAGAAACATTTAACATATCGTCCACGCGACCAGTCACCCATAAGTAGCCATCCGCATCTCGCTTAGCACCTGGAACAAAAAAGTGTACCGTAAATAAAATTACGCAAAATTGACAGTCGGCTGTTTATCAATATGCAATACATATCGAAGAAATTTGACAAAATTCCTCCTTTTTATATTTTAACCGTGTAATTCACTGAAATTAGACCGTAATCGTATATAAGTGCGAATATCGAAGATGCCAATACAGAAAGTTAAAGCACGACAGATATTTGATTCCAGAGGTGATCCAACCTTGGAAGTTGACATAATTACTGACGTTGGATTACTTCGATCATCGGTACCGTCTACCCTAATACCAAACCCAAATCAGGCGCAAGAAATTAGAGACGGAAACGAAGCTGCTTACAATGGCCGATCAGTCTTTAAAGCAGTGGACATAGTCAACAATGTGATTGCACCGCAACTTCTAAAGTCGCGGTTGGAGGTGTGCCAACAAATGGAGATAGACAGTCTCTTGAACAGATTAGACGGAACGGAGGATAAATCGAAACTCGGTGCTAATGCCATTTTGGGAGTTTCGATTGCTTGCTGCAAGGCTGGGGCTGCTAAGAAAGGTCTTCCTGTCTATAGGTAATTGTATCAACTCCAATCTTCAGCGTAACGACGAATCGAAGCATTATACGTATGTGTATTGAAACTAACAGAATAATACTATTATTTTCAGGTATATTGCAGAATTGGCAGAAAATGCAGAATTGTATATACCAGTACCGTGTTTTAATATGATTAGCGGTGGTAGACACGCTGGAAATGCAATACCCTGCCAGGAATTCATGATCTTGCCTATAGGTATTGTACCAGTGCTTTGATCATTGAGACAATCTTAGTTCTACAGCTAAATGCAATTTTTCTAGGAGCTGAAAGCTTTGCAGACGCAATGAAAATGGGAACGGAAGTTTATCGCGTATTAGAAAAAAAAATCGCTGAAGCACAAGAAATGCAGCTGCCACTTCCTGTTAGTGATGAGGGTGCATTTGCACCCGGTTTGGAGGAAGACAAGGAGGCATTAGCTCTTATAGATGAATCAATTAAAGAAGCAGGATACGAAGGAAAAATTAAACTCGCTCTCGATATGGCTGCAAGCTCGTTTTATAAAGAAGGTTCCATGAACGAAGCACCAGTTTAACATTCAGTTAAAAATAAGAAGGTTGAAAATAAATGTATCTAAAATTGATTCACAGGGGGTTACGATTTAGCATTCAAAACTGAGGATTCGGATCCCGACGATTATGTAGAGGCTGAAGCTTTGAAGGATCAGTATTTAGAATATCTTTCAGAATTCCCTGATATCGTATCAATTGAAGATCCGTTCGATCAAGAAGATTGGGAAGGCTGGTCGCTATTGGCAGATCAGGAAATCCAGATAGTCACGGACGATCTCACCGCAATGAATATCGAAAGAATCGAGGAAGCGATCGAAAGACAAACGGCAAATGCTATGATACTTAGAATGTCGCAAATCGGAACAGTAACCGAAGTAATAAATTGCGCGAAAATGGCGCGAATAAGCGATTGGGGATACATAGTCACAGCGGGCCAGGGTGAAACCGAAGATAATTTCGTGGCTGATTTGGCTGTTGGATTGTCAGCTGGACAATTCAAAGCAGGTGCACCGTGCAGGTGTGAAAAAACTGCCAAATACAATCAACTACTGCGAATCGAAGAAGAATTAGGAAAGGATGCTAAATACGCAGGTTCTAAATATAGAAAACCCTTGGCAAAATAATCCTTTTGGAACAATATGATACCGTTTCATTTAAATATAAATTAACATTCGTGCTTACCGTCTCCCGTGCAATAAAAACCATGGAATCTGTCGAAATACGTATTTTGGAAGCGCTGATGATTCTGATATAAAGTTCGCATCATTCCTGGCCAAGGTTGACGGAACACAAGGTATCCTTCACCTGGACCATCGATTACATGCCCATCTTCGTCCAGAAGCTCGGGCAATACTCCGAAAAATGGAAAACTCTGCCATACAATAAAAAATTATATTAGTCTATAATTATCCCTTACTCGTTTTTTTGTTGAAAAATATCAATATAATTTAATATGGGAAGTACGCAACAAAAACAATTTTAAATATTTTACATACCGCTGATCCTGGTTTCATTGGAATAGCACCGGGAAGTGGAGTTATAACGTGACCACCAGTTTCTGTTTGCCAAAATGTGTCGACTATACTGCATTTTCCATGACCAACAAGATTATAAAACCAAAGCCACGCTTCGGGATTGATTGGTTCTCCAACAGATCCTAAAATCTAATATAGTAACATATTTTAAAAATACACGACATTTTATTATTTATTGAGAAGAATATCGAATAATGAATTCACAAAAAAAAAACTTCTCTCACCTTCAGTGTCGAAAGATCATGCTTCTTTACTAATTCATCACCGAACTTCATTAATGACCTAATAGCCGTCGGAGCAGTATAAAACTGCGAAACTTTATACTTGTCCACGACTGACCAATATCGATCGTTTTGTGGATAAAATGGTGTTCCCTCGAACTGTAAAATTGATTAGAAATAGCGATCGAAATTCAAAGTTGCAATTTGATGAAACAAGATATATGTATATGTATACGGAATTTACTTACCAAAACGGAAGTAGCTGCATTAGCTAAAGGACCGTATACCACGTATGTATGACCCGTGATCCAACCAATATCGGCCGTACACCAATAAACGTCACCTGGATGATAGTCAAAGACGTACTTGAATGTCGTCGCCGCATAAATAAGATAGCCAGCAGTTGTATGAAGAACACCTTTTGGTTTGCCCGTGGAGCCACTATTTACAAAAATAGAAAATTTTAAAAATTAAGTATAAAAGAAATAAATCTCCTATTATGTACAGTTAGTTACCTTGTATAGAGAATAAATAGTGGATCTTCTGCCGATACCCAGACTGGATAACATTTATCTTCGGCTTCTTCCATCTCATCATGCCACCATACGTCTCTATCATCGTCCCAAGGTATAGTTGGAATATCAAAACTGTTACCATTGCTGGTACCGTTTACTCCATTCGTTTTTCCTGTAAACGATAAACTTCAATTATCTTACTAATTCTAAATAAAGTTGCAACATGAGATAATATTGCTCGTTGTACATATGTATATTCTTTATACATATGTATAATATGATATAATACCTCGTGCGTCCGATCTACCCTGTGGATTAGTGAGTCGTCTCAAATGTGCGATAACAATACAGCAATCCACGACATGCCCGTGACTCTTAGTTTTATTCAAGGCATCGTCACAGATAGCTTTTAAAAGAAGCAATTTTTCACCCCTCCAAACACCGTCCGTCGTAATCAAAACCTTAGCTTTCGAATCCAAAATACGCTCTGCTAACGAGTCTGACGAATATCCTGCAAACTATCCAACAGTTTTGTGTAAAAGGGGAGAAAATATATCTGTAATTGTTTTTTTTGTTTTTATCAATTACAATAATAGCTTACCACAACACTGTGAACCGCTCCGATTCTGGTACAAGCTAACATGGCAATAGGAAGTTCCAGAATCATAGGCATGTAAATTGCTACTCTATCGCCCTTTTGGACTCCCTTCGACTTCAATACATTAGCGAACCTGCATACTTCTTCCAATAATTTTCTATACGTCAGGCGAGAATAATCGTCAGGGTCATTTCCTTCCCTAAAAAAGTCATGCAACTTGATAATAATCATTGATTATTACACTATAACAATTCTTCGTTAAAACCAAACCGCCGATTCCTTTGGTTTATAAAGAAGACGCGCAATCCAGAGAATTATAATAATAAATTTTTATTTGCATTAATATAAAATAATTAAAGTTAGTAGTTTAATTGATTTTATTATTTATCAATGATATGCTTGTGAGCACGTAGATTAGATATAAGCAACCGACATATATTTCCGGAAGTTTATTCTCCTAGATATAGCATAAGTAGCAAAGTGATTTGACGAAAACGTAACTGGCGTAAGTAGAACGAGTCAGATGTCAAAACCTTAAGCGTATACTATGACCTAGAACATTTCAATACCACGTATTCGCGATGAATTAAATACATAGTACAGTTGGAATTTTCAAATATGAGTTCTATTTCTAAAAGTAGACAGAACTGGGTATCCGCTTCCGCCTAAAGCGTTATTGTACATTAAAGTCAAATCCAAAGACATATTTCTTGTCAACAACAAAAGTGAAATATTCCTTTACTGAAATAGATTCACTTCTAATTTTATACTACCTCATACGTATACGTTTCTTATTCTCGTGACATACGTGGTACTACTCTCGTCTAACGAAATAAGAAAAACCAACGTTACGTTAAAATTGACTCAAAAACGTATATTTGTACGAAACGTTTTCTACCTTAATTACTGAATGACGTTGATCTTTAACCATAGTCTTCCGCGATTGGCCATACAAAAATTCAACATCAAAGGTTTCTCATGTAATTCTAATCAGAAACTGCTCCACGGAGTCAATACAAAAGTCGTATCTTATTCTTGTCATTGCGAGCTATTATCTGTAGAATGCCAATCTATGGAAGCAAAGATTTGTCTAAACTGTAGTCACTTATTCTTGCGACTTCCAAGATCCTTGAAATGTTCATTTTTTTCTCATTTACGTTTCACATTCTCCTCTCTGATTGGCCAATAAAAATCGCAGAAAGAAAGCAAAACAAACCTGACAAAAACGTAAATTTTAAATTGAAAAATACGGAACTCCGTGAGTGAACAAAACGTGCAGTTTAGTTTTCGTCGAATCTTATTCGAGAGATACGTGATGTCGATGATAAATATCCTTTTGTCAGAAAGAGATCAAGTTCACGCATATTACATTTTTGTCCGATAAGAAATTATGCGTGACCTGGTTCGCAATATTCATTATCGCGGCAAAAATTGGCACATCTCATCGAATGACTGACCGGGCATCGTAAGACAATAATAATTTACATCTTCAGACATTGTAACTATTTTAAACCACGAATTAACGTACTTAACAGTTTTAAGAAAAATAAGAGTTCTTTCGTATCATTTTTGAATTACAAATTTCAACGCACACGACAGCTTGTATTTTTATAATCGCTGATACTTTGCTAAAAAAGCAAACTGTACAAAAGGCTCGACTTAGCGAAAAAATAGAAATTGCAACATAACCAAAGGTTTCTTCCTCAATAATGACAAAAAAATTTA
The DNA here is from genome assembly GCA_963989405.1 of Trypoxylon attenuatum. Lineage (NCBI taxonomy): Eukaryota > Metazoa > Arthropoda > Insecta > Hymenoptera > Crabronidae > Trypoxylon > Trypoxylon attenuatum. Next base: position 4,496,042 of record OZ022489.1, on the reverse strand, counting down.
TGTGCGTATTTTTTCGATTGTCTTATGTAACAGAAATTAAAGCAGTAGGATCTCAATGATTCCACATATATCGAGGAGACGTCAGTGTATTATCCAAATACTGAATACAATATCCACCTGCTTTGGTCGTCAAACTGACTTGTCATTAAGTCATCTTTCACATTGTTCATTACGAATAAGCGAGCCGTAAGCGGCATTAATATTACGCTCACAGCCCCCCCCCCCCCCTTCATTCTCCTTATAGTGTGTAAACATCACTTTTGACGCAACCTATAACGCAAACATAATGAATCTCGCACTACGTTTTAAATGTAATCATTTCGTCATGAATTATAAATCTACAATGTGCATTATGGTCCCGCTTTGTTGCTGCACTATGAGAATATATCTCACAGTTAGATAACTCCAAAGAAAAGTAACTCGGTTACTTTTAGCAGGTATACTAGAAATTTTGACACTTTTGAAAGGAATACGGTAGAGATTGTTATATAATCCTATGTCAAACACCGGATCCCTACCGACTAACAGGATATACTACTACCGGTCTTATATCTCTGATGTATTTCAATTTCTGCTGCTTTCTCAAGAACTGCTTGCTCAATTGTTCAATAAAACCTTATCACCGACACTGATATTATTACTTTACTGTATTATATATTTATAAATCAATTAGAAATCGTATAATATAAGTAGCTGTAAAATTTGAAAAATTATATGTTCGATCAACTATGCAATGTAAGATCTCTGTCGTCATCGAAAAGCGTATCGTATCGATCTCTTCTTATTTCTGCTTTAGTCAACAGAAGATTAGAATTTCTGTTAACGTTTCGTGAAAAATTTTTGCAAAAGAGATAATTCTTGTATTAGATGATGCTACTTTGATAGCGATTATGTGTATCAAGGATCGTACGATCGTAGAGTTTTTATTATTTTTCTCAAGTTGCGTCAGAGAAACCTGGGTCGATAGGAAGTTTTGCGGAAAGAGTTGAGACCGCCACATGGCCTGACACACGTGGTGCGATCACGATAGACCAATAGCAGCACAGTCAGCGTTGTGTGCCCAATTTTAACGAATCGGCGGGCATCGTACCACTCAATACATAGGAAAACGAGACCCGTGCGTACTATACACTACTACAAAGAGCTTCAATGCGATTGTCTCATTCTACTTCTACTACTTTCAAGGTTTTTAGGGATTCGACGGTTAGAACCATGAGAATAATGCCTCAAAATGTTCCAATTCATTTAAGATTTCTTCCAAAGTTACAAGTATTACATAAATTATCAAAAGGTAACGGAATAATAAGGAAAAATACAATTTTGTCACTTGCACGAATCGAATGACTTGCGGGTACGCGCTGTCAATGTATTTTGCATGGCAATGAGCCATACGAGACAGTGTCGCTCAGTCCTCTTATGTTAGTCATGATACATAGTCAACAACGTCCAAAAGCCAAGCTTTCTAGTTGAACGACTAGATTTAACGAACTTTCAATTTCCTTTGTTAATATAATTTAAGTTTTCAACTTTCATGCTGAACCACAGTTTACCGTTAGTGTTTCTTAAGTTTTAATTAAAGATTCTTCTAATTCCGCATTATTATTGCACTTAAAGCTGAGAGTATACTACTAATAAGTTAAGTCAATTGAAAATATTAAATATTCAGTTTGTAATAGATACTTATAATATACCTTGATGACCTAACGCAATGCATTTACAGAGAAAACACAAAGAATTCGTTTATCTAGAATGATTAACTGAAGCTAATCGGTTGAAACGCTTATCAATGACTTTATCGGCCATTGTATACCATTTTCTAAGAATTCTGCAAGCGAAATTTCGAAGAATCTATATTTCGAAAGTGACTACTGCATGTGTTTCGTTCTGTAAATATTGTATACATGTATCTATATGTCTAGTTAAATTGGAACTTACCAGTAGAACGCAATCTTTTCTCCATTCCCACATTTCACGTTCTTGTCGAGTAGATTGAAGCTTAAGTTGGTTGAGGCACCTTCCATCCATTTAATAAAAATATCCCCCTTGCTTAGATCAAAATTATATGAGAAAAATTTGTCGTCGGTTGCTGGTGTTTCCCAATAAAATTGCTTTGCAATTTCGCTCCAAAATTCTGCCGGCCTCTTGATTGATCTGCAATGTTTGGAAAAAGATTTTACATTAACAAGTGGGATGATATTTCTCACGCGAGTGCTGAAAAATTAAATTAAAAATTAAGAATTCTTGAATCATTAAAGATTTCAATCATTATGTTGTATACAATAGTGTATGACTTAAGTTCCTGAATATTTAACTCGATCTATACAAAAAGATAAAAAACATTTTTTCCTCATCCCATAATTTACGTAATTGCTCAAATACATAAGTATTTATTAATCAAGAATGACGTCATAAATGTCAAGCACACGGTAAAAAGTTTTACCCAAGTAATGACCCTCCGGGGGACTTCCAAAATACTTTCTTATGTCTTTCGAGTATGAACAACAAATAGATTCGCCCGGCAGTTTACTCACAGGATCAATATCAGACTTCTATTTCTGTAGTGCACGCCTTCTGTAACATTACAGGTTGCCGCATCTAGCTATTTTATCCAAGTTACGTACAATTGTCATTTTATCCAGGAATTTCGATAACAAAAGAATTTGAGTAGTAATGACATACATATAGCATATACTATCATATATACCATTTCTTACGACTATTCAATTCTGAAACTATCTTTCGTAAGTTTCGAGTTTTAAATGTATTACTATTTTCGTGTTATTTCTAAAAGTGACACAATTAGAATTCCCATTCATTAGTCTTAATAGATGAAGAAGAAGAAATGCGAGAGCGTGTTAATTAAAAAATACTTTGCATAGTGTCGGAATGAATGTCTCCCTAATAATCGAAATTCTCTGTAGGTTTCTGGAACGTGACCTAGTAGGAGTCATGCCCCAGAATTAATACATCCAGGACCGAGCAACGCGACGCCCACCGCTGCTTGTACAGCAATTTCCACCCTTATTGCGCTAACGTGGTACAACATATGACACTCTACGAGTTCACTCGACCCTCAAAACCTCTAATGTCAAGTTCTACTTCCGTCCTGTCAATCAATTACACAATTTTCCATCCTTCGACAAGTGGACACGCGTAATTACGTAATCCATCTGTCCAGGAAATAAACTATATAAACCGCAGTAATACGTAAAAGAATATAAGAAAGAAGTTGATTTAGGAATACGAAGCTTATTGTCACGAGATTACTCGCGATAGCTTCCTAGAACGAACAGCTCTCTTTAACAGCTCTCTCTGTAGCTCTAATAAGTGTAAGGTCGACCTTGTCCATTCATCCGCGCCACTCTCAAGAAGCTTTAATCTTAGGAGATTCAAATTTGAAGGTTTTCTCGTGGAGGTCAAGTTCGTGAAGGCTCCCAGTAGTGATGTGAAGCTAGTGATACGTCTCAACAATGACGTTCTCAAGTTCATGCTCTTGACATTAATACAGGCGTATGCGTTATCCCCTAACGTCGAAATTCGTCAAGGCGGGAATTATCGATTTTTATTACAACCCCTGGATACCCATACAGAAACTGCTCGCACTTCCCAGCTGCGATTTCACCACCAAAAGCTAGTCGTGTCTAAAATCTAAACTATTAAGAACTGTTTCTACTGTTCAATTCAAATCGTCTTAGGGAAATATACAATTTAGAAAATTACCCTACTCACATTTTTAAAACTTTATTTGATAAATTCTAACAAACAATCTAGACCCTGTATCGTTAAAAGAAAAATACTTACTTTTCATGCATTTGTTTGTATTGCTCTAAACTGTTGCAGTAAGCATCCTTCACCAGCTCCGAATTGGGGTGGTATATCCTATCCGCCATCTTCACCCCTGTTTCCCACGATATTCAGTGTAGAATTATACGGCCGGTTTTCAAACGAGCTACTATCGCACACTCTTAAAACTAATCTGCCAAGAATAACAGCGTTATAGAACGTGTCAATGAATGATAGTTCGAAGGGTGTCGTCGATCGGTGGCAAAGAGGACGGATCGCTATGAGATCAGGGGGAACGGAGGAGGTACGACTTGCGTCTATGAAGCGCACCTGCGGCCTCCGCTCTTCCGCCTTACCGGCTCGGCTGATAAACCGCGACTGATTTCTCGGCCCGACGTCCGACGAACTGACGACGACGTGACGACGACCAAAGCGCCGAGCTACCTGCCGTTGCCAGGGATGTAGCCACTCTGATGCGTCGGGGACAATCTATTCGCTTTCATATCTATCCCTACCATATACCACGTAAAGAATACTACTAGCAGCAGCAAATAGCAGAATACAATTTCTGAAAATAGGAGATCGATGGCTAAAATTATACATATTTTCTAAAATCATATTAAAAATTACATTTCTCTTGATATAACTCTTTTAAATTGAAATTTGTACGGATCATAAATGAAACATACAAGGATATAGGCTGGATACTGTATTTTCTGTCTCACCAGAAACTAGGCCAGACCCATATTGAATTTAAATGGACCTATCATATTATAGATGACAGATAACATTAAACTCATAATCAAAATAATTACTTTCTCTTCATTGGTACAGTTTTGATAGTGAAAAATTGTTTGATGGAACCTCTGATCAAGCTGGATTGTAGTAACTCTATTTTACTAATTTTAATTGAAATTCTATATGTTATTTCCACGTGGTGATAAGAGCAAAATTCGTTGTTTGTCTCTAATTGTATATCACAAAGAATTTTTGCTACTACTATTAATCGATCCAATAAACAAATTCCTGGGTATGCAAGAATGTTGAGCACAACATTGGCAGTGCTTAAGTTGCAGCCATTAATAATTTACGTACTGTATAATATTAAATATTAAGCATAGTCCACTGACCAGTTCGAATCAAACCTTACAGAATTGAATGATACGCAGTGTTCGATACTGAACCGGTTTATATTTACGGATTTCTGAACACCTTGAAATAACACAATATTTTGTTGCAATCTAGGCAAACGTAGAGACAGTAGACATGATTAATGTAATCGGCATTAAATAATTCAAGAACGGAAATCACTAGTAATATCGCATACATGCATACGATGAGCGACACTGGACTGAATACACACATGTCAGAGTAACATTTACGTAGAACTGTTCGACAGTCTTTTAAAATGCTTCACTCTCGTAGATACATCGTAAATTGTTTCTAAAACCGGCTGGTTACTAACGACCAGGGTTAAAAGTACGCAAAACGATCAACAGTAAAGAAAAAGTACAAAGAAGACTACAGTCAACAAGACAACTTTTTTCACCATGAGCTATCATTGCATTTAGACAGTTTTGCAAATGTGTATAAGTTTTTATGAATCCACCAATGTTTCTTATTGTACAGATTAGATTGCAGATGGTCATGCTATATCGATATAAAGCAGGGTATCGTATATCAATCTTGAAAGCTAGTTTTTTCCCCCAAGAACAATTAATGAGAAAAGGTGATTGATATAGATCAAAAGGGGACTAGAAGGACTAATTCTCCAAGGACCCAATCGCTAGTGAACGGATAGCGATTGTAAAGCAAGGACTCGCACACAATAAAAATCGATCGATCTACATTACCAGGATATAAGATTATAAAGTGGAACATGCTATAGTACGCTATAACTTACTACGAAAATTAGTCTTATAGTTCTTGCAATTAGTTTCGACCGATTCTATTACAATAAGCTAGTGCGAATGACTTGACCACAAAGTAGATAACTTTCTCGGTATGTGTTATTGTTAAAAGAGAAATGATCATACATATGTAAGTTGATTATTTACTATACTCATATTGTCATATTTGCTATATCATGTTGAACAATTTTCGGATAATTTAAATTGCTCGAAAAGATATCAAACGACCTCACTGAGTATAGTGCGCATGAGCACATGGTCCACTCTACGTATGGTCACTCCTTCCACCTGAATATCTGTCCCCCCACCTCTTGTAGCTTGCTTCTGCTACAATGCTACGTCACGACTCATGACGTGCGCGATGCCGCACGTCTCGCACGAGCGGCACGAGCACGAGGGAAAACACAGTACAGTAGACAGCTGTAGAGAGCGAAGAGCGCAGTGTTCAGTAGTTTGAAGGTGTTATACGCGCGCTGAAACTCGTTTATAGTCTGACTTACGAAGATGAGTACCGTTACTTGTGTTGCACCCGTCAATATTGCCGTTATAAAATACTGTAAATATATTATGTTTTAATTTCTATTATTAAATAGTTTATAACATAAAATACTTGTATTGTTACTAATAACACTATTAAAAGATCAATATTAACAGCTTGCATTTGATTGCAATGAAAACAATTATTCAGGTTCCAAATTCTGCATTTGTCAATAACTGATTTAAGTACTTGAACAATTATTGTTGCATTGTATGATATCGTTTATAAATCAATATATTGAAGTTACTACATTTTTATTGTTAACTGTACTTGCATATGAAATTTTGTTAAAAATAGATCACATAATATGTAAATGCTGTATTCTAGGTCGTGCATAAAAGATATTTGCAAAGAAATGCTTGTAAAAATGAATTATTTTAAATTTTAAATATAATATTTGACAGTCAAGCCTATTCTTATTGTAATGCTATTTGTAATTGCATATGAATAGATGTTGTAATATATAAAGCACAAGGTCAGGTGTTATCTTTCCTCTAACTCGTGTAGTTTTAAGTTAATGTTACACTACAGTAATTCGTATCTTAAATCTTTTCAGGGGGCAAAAGAGACGAGACTTTAATTCTTCCAGTCAATGATTCGATCAGTGGTACTTTAGACACAGAATACGTAAGCATAATGGAATAACGTATAAAATATCAAAAAACAAAAACTGAATTTAATCCAATCTATTTTTCTTTACAGTTATGCGCAAAAACTACTGTAACAACTTCCCCTCATTTAAAAGAAGATCGTATTTGGTTAAATGGAGCGTAAGTTTTCAAATTAATCCTCTCAATTTAATTTTAATATAATCGTTGATTATGTTCTCTTAGGGAAGAAGATATAAGAAATCCAAGATTGCAACACTGTCTAACAGAAAGTATGAACTTTTAAGACCAGTCAATCAATTGTGATTTACAATTTCATATTATAAAATACATATTGTACAATGTTTCTAGTTAGAAAACGAGCAAGACTTTCTGGCGATACGAGGCATTGGAAAATACATATTTGCTCAGAGAACAATTTTCCAACTGCCGCTGGTTTAGCTTCTAGCGCAGCAGGATACGCTTGCCTCGTAGCTGCTCTCGCTAAGCTTTTTGAAGTTGAGGTATTGTACTTTAGTTTTACATTACACAATAAATAATACTTTGTTATCAATAACCACTCTTTTATTCGATACGCTAGGGGGACATTAGTTCAATTGCACGAGTGGGCTCTGGATCTGCGTGCCGCAGTGTTATAGGAGGTTTCGTAAGATGGTATATGGGTACTAAGCCAGATGGAACGGACAGCGTAGCTAAACAAATTGTGCCTGCGTCTCATTGGCCAGAGATGAGGATCATAGTTTTAGTTGTACGTATCGAATATTCTAAAAGCACACATATTAACATATTGAAAAATCTTAATACTAACCAATATCTATTTTCGAAATCTCTGGACTACATAATACAGGTAAACGATAAGAAGAAAAAAGTATCAAGTGCAATAGGAATGAAAACATGTTTGAAGACTTCTGAACTGATCAAACACAGAATATCTATAGTTCCAGAAAGGTCAAATAAAATGCACGAGGCAATTGTGGAAAAAGATTTTAAGACATTCGCAGAGCTTACGATGAAAGATTCTAATGAAATGCATGCTGTTTGTCTTGACAGTAATCCTCCTTGTGTATATATGAACGATGTTTCGCATCTTATTGCGGAATTAATTCACTCGTACAATGCAGCAGTTAACGATATAAAGGTAATATAGATGACAGTAACACTTGTTTTACTGTGCATTACGCATTAGCTTAATCAAAGAAATTTCTTTAGGTTGCATACACTTATGATGCTGGACCAAATGCAACGCTATATTTACTTGAAAAAGATGTACCTGAAGTAATGAGTATTCTCGATTATTTTTTCCCATCTACCAATGACATCACTGTCGAATATAGAAAAGGAATACCAATTTCAACTACAAAGCCGTCAGAAGTATGACAAATTTTGTTAAACATTCGAAATGCATTTAATTAGAAACTACACTAACTGTTTAATTTTACAGGTATTATTGAAGAAAATTTCACTTGAAAAACAGATGCCGGGTAAATTTAAGTATATTATTCACACAAGAATAGGAGATGGGCCAAAGTTCATTGAAAATTCAGTAGACCATCTTTTAAATGCTGATGGTTGGCCCAAATATCTCTCTTGATCTTTAAAAATACTTATGTATCTCATAAGTGTGAAATTGTTATGTTTATTTATTAGTTTACATCTTGACACAAATAAATGCCTTTTAAATTGTTCTAAATTCTACCAATATGTATACGTACTTCATATAAACTATGTTAAATTTGATTTCTTTAATTTTAATTGTAAAATCTCATTATTTAGGTAAAGGGCTAATGTAAATCGTACGCATAAGTATTATAATGTTGAATCTGTTGAATACAAATTGACCAATGACATTCTAACTATCCCCACTCCACTCTCTGAAACTTACTGTAAATAAAAAAGGGTTATCGAGTCATGGTCCCTGAGGTCCAAGCGGCAAAGCATGTCGGCATTTCGTATTATCGGCTTAGAATACCATTAAAAAATAAAATCGAAAATTTTAAGTTTCAATTACTTGCGTAATTCTGTTTCGAACTAACACTATTGTAGTCATTGATCAAATCTAAAGAGCTACACAAGTCTTTAACTTGTATATAAAAGAAGATAGTTAATTTTTATTTCCGCGATGGCTTCGAAACTAGATGTAATTCGGACGGTACTAAAACAAATTGTTGCAACAAAGAACTTTGGACAGTGCTTGAAAAATGTAATTTTTAATTTTCATTGTTAACTTTGATTACATAAGTTATACATACATATTGTTAGTGGTGTGTTCTATATAAATATATACAAGTTAATAATATAATGCTTAACAGTAAATGATATTTGTATAAAAATGTAGTATTTGTCTACCTTGTTATTCTTGTGTAGCTATGTATATTTAATCATAGGTAGAAATTCTCAGCGCAGGAGAAGGAAAGTGTAAAGCGCAGTTTACTGTATCGGAGGAACACCTAAATATGGGTGGCACTCTTCATGGAGGTTTCACGAGTACTCTTGTCGACTGCATTTCCACATACGCCGTAATGACACAGGGTACAGGTGCCCCTGGTGTTTCTGTAGATTTGCATGTCACGTATGTATATTTCTATTGTTTTCTCATAACTGATTTAAGCTGTAGCGAATAAATGATTCCAACGTCTAAACGGTACTAACAACAGAAACTATCTACGTACAGTTATGTCGTTTAATAACTAAGACTCGTGTGGGATATTAGGGACGAGATGATCCAACTTAAAAATTTCTTTATTATCAAAAGATCAATATACAAATTTATATCCATAATATACGTTACATTGATTAATGGCACAGGTTTATGAAAGCTGCATTTCCTGGTGAGCGGGTGACGGTTGATGCCAAAACTATACGCGCCGGTAAAACGTTAGCCTTTTTGGCAGTAGAAATTACAAAAAATGATGGCAAAGACGTTGTTGCTCATGGGCAGCATACAAAATTCGTAGCGTAACAGAGTTCTTTTTATATACTAAATAATATGTACATAGTAAAAAATACAGTGTATGATGTCTAAAGTGTGTAATTATTTTAAACTACAATATTATTTCAATATACGTATATTATATGAATTATATTTCATGGCGTAATGCTTATAAACATGTTGAACTAGTAAATGAAGATACTGTTTCTGTTTATTAGATGCAAAGTTATCGAACCATCTCAGGTAACTGAAACATTATCTAGTTTTCTATTAGAAATTGGATATTATATATGATATACGAGATTAAAAATTAAAGAGAACAAAACTTAAATCCGGTGCAACTATCTATGGAACTGTCCATGGAATATTTTCTTTAATGTTCAATTCTCAATCATTGATGTGTCGATTAATACCTACACTAGTACTTATTGCATTCCGCATTATGATTCTATTCATTTTGGCTGTAAATGGCAGTTGTTATATTCACTCAGCACTAGTAATATTTTAAATAATTCTAATGTGTTAAATATTTTCTCGTGCGGGACTAGAAGAAGAAAAGCTAAGCAATAGATTATTACGTATGTACAATAATGAATGAAAAATAATACGCAATTACCGTAAAAGCAAATATATAATTCTTCTCAAACGAATGAAAAATATTGAAGATATAAAATTGTCGGATTATCTATTTTCTCATTTTATTGATTTGACATCATCTAACACTAACTTTAACTGATCTATTCTTTGAGAAAAGGAATCGGCAAGTTCCCTAAGTTTTCTAGATTCTTGCTGCGTTTCGGCAATTACTCTTTCTAAATATGCTATTTTTTCACTATGTTCGGAAGGAACTTCTTCCATTACGAAGGAGTGCTGATTTTGTGGCAAATACTTAGCAGCATTTCTCCTAAAGCGTGCAATCGTGTTACTTCGATCCTCGCAGTCGTCGCAACAATCGGACCAAATTCTCAAATCTACGTGAGGTAATTCATCGCAATTAACAAATTGATTCGGACCTTCTGGTAATAGAAAAACGTCAGGTTGTATCCGATTGATCTTATCTCCATTGTCGCAAAGGATGCGGGCTAAACTCGTTTGTTTTATTTGCGCGAGTTGCTCAGGTCGGAAGGAAGAAGGACTTTCGTACCAAAATCTATCACCATCCCTAGTACGTCTAAACTGTTCGGTTAAAAGACATTTGAATAATGGTCCCACTTTAGCATTCGGTAGTTGATCCTCGAGTATACCTCCTATCCAAACATCTATATTTCCAGGATGACCATATAGTTCACGAAGCTTTTGTCGCACTTTTGCACTGCTGATTTCTGAAGCTAGATCTTCAAAACTCTCAGCATACGACATGTTACAATACTTTCGCCATTCGAGATACCCTGGAAGAGCATGATCTCTACCTCTTTGAACATTCATAGCGGCTAAATCTAGAGCCACAGCATGTGCAGTACGAAACAGTTGTTCCGTCAGTTCATCATTAAGATTTTGCTCAGGAAGCTTTAACTTAGCTGCAGCGGCATACATGCCTCTCATCAGAGGATCAACGCCACCTTCTTCGACAAGCCGCCAAGGGGCAAAGAATGCATCTCGCAAATGAAGCGGTCCTTGCGGTATTGATCGAAATGATTCGTTAAAACGTTCGAGGCGAGGTTGAATGAGGGAATGACCAAAGCGCAAAGCTGCTGTAGCAAAAACATTCGATATACTAGCATCCAAATTTGGGTTGTAGCCACGATATGGTCCCAATACTTCGTCAGCGTTACCACCCAAAACTCGTGGGATCCAATGTTGGTAACTAATATGTTGCATTTCGGCACCAACGATTCTTCGAGCTTCCTGATATAGCTTTTCACCATTCCAATGTAAATTCATTTTTCGCAATTCCCGAGCTATACGATTGTGTTCTCGCATCCAAATTGTATGCATTGCGAGAAGACCTACTTGCTCGTTGGCACGAATATCACCGGCTACAAAACAGTTGATAGAGCTTTCAAGAGGATTTCTCCGACAATCAACGAATTGTCCAGATGCATAAGGCAAGAGTGGTTTATGACCCGGAATGGTCGAACCTTCCCGTAATAAACCATGATCAGTAGTAAGATCGCGAAGATCTCGCGCAAGATCGTCATCATACCCATAAACTTGTGAAGCGTCTAAATAGCTTGTAAGTTGATTTAGTTGTTCCCGAGGTGTAAAGCTACCCCATAGGATACTAGTTGCACCGGAACCACAAACCGCGCTTGTTCTTACAAAATCAATACATCTTCTATTGGTAATTCGTGGATCGCCTGGTGGAACTGTCATTGGAAAGCATGGTGCTGCGTTATCGCAAGATTTCTTGCAATCTATACCATCCCAAGATTCACTAGATACCGAAGGTAGAGCATGATCCAAATCGTGATCCAAAAATTGACCCCACTGCATCACCATATGGGTGATTTGATCGTCCGCAGTTACAGTGTGAGTAGATATCAGTGTCGTAGATACGAGACGAGCTGCCGGTTTAGGATAACCATAGTAACGGCGTCCTTTTTCCCATCCCACTGGCATCGAAAATCCATTTTCATAAATGGGTTGCAAAATTCTACGGAATCCAGTATGCGAAGAACCCCACATTGGATGACCCAAATTATTGCAGCTACCATCAATGCTGCGATACTTGTTATGGAAACACATATTGGTGCAGTTTTCACGACGTCTATGACCCGTGCATCCTGACAGTCTTTCTATATCTCGCACCTGAAATACAAATTATACAACCATCCTGTAATCATACGACAATCGTTAAAAGGTACAATTTTTTATGCCATCAAATTGTGAAATATACTTGTTCCGGCGTTAAGATTTCTTCATAGTGGAATTCTCCGGTGACATTTGCTGATACTCCGGCATTTACAAAGCGCCGTATGTTAACGAGTGTTCTTTCGAATATTTCTGCGGGTCGGGCAGCTGCACGGCTGACAGCATTTGGAAATCGAGCAAGACGAAATGGGTCAGTTCGTCGTCCACTATCGTTTCCTCCGAAAAGGCTCGACAACGTTTTATTGATGGCACGATCAATCTCCTGGGTAGCGTCGTTAAACGCTCTGATAACTAAAGCATCGCTTGCTCCTTCTTGACGAATGCGCACCAAAGCTTGAGCTGTGGCACGGCCGTATTCGTTAACAGCGGAACACTCGTATCTATGGAGAATAATAATTAGAGTTTCGTTGAATATACACGCTAAAGGCGAGTCCTTATTAATAAAAAGGGAAGATAAAAAATCTTATAAAATTCAAGCTCACCTCCCACCATCCTGAGCAGTCACATTGTAAAGATACAAGCTTCCACCTCGAGAGACTCGAACTCGATTCCCTTCTACAGCGGATCCATCCTTCTTCCATTGTATTTGTGGCTTTGGTTTACCCTCGGCTCTGCAAGGAACCTCAACAATAGCACCTAACTCAACTTCCATATCTTGAGGCTCATAAGTTAGCTTAGGTGAATTTAAGGCTGAATCACTGACAGTTAAATCAGCACTAGTTTCCGCGAATCCATTTGAGTTCCTAGCGCGACATACGTATCTCGCGCTGTCCGATTCTTTTACAGCCAAGATACGCAGAACGTTTCCATCTTCTTCGATCAAGATACGTCCTCCACTATCGAGTACCTGATTATTCCTCCACCACTGTACTTGTGGTACAGGACGACCGTCGACTTTGCAAGTAAACCTGACGTCATCACCTGTTTGCACATTTTGAGATTCTGGCAATTGAGTAAATCTCAGAGACGGGGAGACAGTAATCAATGCCCTGGCTTTTCTTGACTTGGTCGAACCCATATCACTGACAGCGATGCATTCATATTCTCCTTTATCTTCTTCGGTGACATCGGATATTACGAGAGTTCCATCGTCGCGAATTACGTAATGTATACCATCGGCGGATACTTCATTGGAATCTCGCATCCACTTAATTATTGGTACTGGATCGCCCGAAACCTGGCAGGTAAAACTTATGGTACCACCCAATCGAACTTCCACGTCTTCTGGACCACTCATTATATGTGGCTTACCTGCAAAATGCCATTAGTCCTCTAATATACTGAAACCATATTTGAAAATAAAATATACTGGTACTAATAATTTTCGTGCTCTTTAACAGAAGGCATTGTATGTCCTGTTACGCTTGATAAATGTGTTCCATTAAAGTACTGGATAAAGTGACCGCCCGCTACGATGCATTTGAGATTTACACACGTGTCCATATCGGTCTCTGACTCACATTTCATAATACTCTTAGTAATCAATTATTGATTTTTCAAGTTGAGTACTTTATTTATGGTAAACTACGTTCATGACAGAACTCTTGCGAAAGCGGAGAAACGTGGTTATTTTCCGCAAGTTATTTGATACCTACAAAATATCTTTAGCGAGACCGACAGTCATAAAGTTTACCGAACCCGACAACTCGACGCCCCTTGAAAATGTTCAAATGGGCTGAATGCAGGTCTGTGTGTTTTAAGCTTGAACACGTACAGGTGTTTCTCGTCGAGTTAGGGTCTCAATTGCCCCATTATATTGTACAAATTGAGAAAGAGAGGTCGAAAGGTAAACAGATAGGCTGAAAGATAAACCTAAGTCGGCTTTCTTTTATAATTCTAAAGTTTCATTAATCAGTACGTATATTTGAAATAAGCTTTAAATAGTCGATGTTATTTCACGTAAAACTCGAGAAAAGGAAGTACGTAATGATCTGCTGTAAGTATGTAAGACAAGTAGTCCGTGGATCACCGAGTCCACAACGTCAACGACCGCGCATCAGGAGGAAATGCGAATTACTCAACTGCAATGAAAGTCCTCAGGCGACATCGCCGTCAAGGAGCGACCCTTCATATCGTCTGGAGCTTGGCAGATAGCAGCCATCTCTGAGGGTCGTTTCTGAAGACGTTCTACCAGCCATACCAAGTTGCAGTCACAGACCAACGCATTGCTGTCCAATCGCAATCTTGTCATTGGTCCCACATTTTGAAACGCGTCCGCTGGTAGTCGACGCAGCATATTATTATGCAGGAAGAGACGCTCGAGCGATGGCAAATCATTGAAAGTGCCTCTATTGATTTCTCGCAGATGATTATAATGAAGATAAAGCTGCTCCAATTTTGGCAAATTGGTAAATGCTCCTGGTGAGATACGTTCTATGCGATTTTTATACAAATATAAAATCCGCAAATTTGGTGCACCATTAAAACTGTGTGGAGATAGATGTCGTATACGATTATCGTTCAAAAGAAGCGTATGCAAATCGTTCAATCCATGGAAAGATCCTGGTCGTACTTCTCCAATATTGTTGAATCTCAAGTCTCTGAAAAAGGGGCAATGTTAAAACAGAGGCATTGTACAATTAGAATTGATCAAGTTCCATCAAAATCTGAAACAGTCGGTGAAATTATTTCATATGCTTTTGTTAAGCGTGTTTGTGTCCACCCCATTAAATTGTCACGCAGCAGTAATTACACAACAGTTTACTGAATTAGTCTAGTAGCCTTGGAAGGAATTAGCACCAGCCCATTCATTGCGGAAACGTCATACGTAGTAGATTAACTGGGAAGCAATCACAATTTTGAGGTCCAGTGATTATGTATGAAGATCGTTCTGGGTTGGGTCCTATATCCCTCCCGACCCATCTATTCCATCGATTGGGTAAGAACTTGATACAGGATATGTGCGTGTATCGATTCCAGAGTAATAACACTTTTACAGTACGTTAATTTCATACAAAGCACAAAGCGAAGAATAGAGCAAAGATTGTTGTTTTATGTATTGTCTGCTTTTATGAACATTCAAGTTTTTTAACACGACACTAGCATTGTTCGTAACTAACGTTGTAAAAGACTTTTTACGTAAGAGAAACAGACTTTTTAAACTCAATGCCAAGCAAATGGATAAGGGTGATATTATACACACATTACGACTGGAAACATCACTAGAGTCATAAAGTGCAAAGCTCATAATTAACGATTTCCCTCGATTCGTTTCACATTATTTCCTTTCTAAATTGCCGGGTGAGGTCCCGCTTCAACGCGTCGGTATTTTAATCTCCGTATCGCTCCAGTAGATCTTCCAGAAAGAATGCGTGGATCCGAGAAAATTAAGGGGTAGAAGGCCATGCAGGCGTAAATTTTAAATTATGACCTACTGTAAAACTACTGCAACGTGAGAAAGCATGCGCCAGAAAATAAGTCAAATTAAGAGAAGCATAGTGTTACATTACTCCTAAGACGTAAAGAAGGATGAACGGTCAATCAAATAAATATCTCACGAAACTTGAAATTGATTTTGTAATACGATCTTTGATTTACAACTTAATCACAGTAAGTTATTGATATTGTGATTAATAAGCGTAGCTTGATTGATTTCTGTATTGATAGTCCTAAATTGCTGGTCATAAGGAAAAGGTTGATAGGCATTTAAATGGTATGTGCTATTTGTGTCACATCGGTTCAATAATTTTCCCGTGATACTTGTCAACATCCATAAGTATCCGATTCACTTAACACACGAGCGGTATCGTGTGTAACCAGCACGATTGGAAGTTGTTGTTACTAATAACGGTGGTCAAGCGAATTAGTAAAATTTATGGCGAAGCCTGTAGAATATACGAACGATGGAGACGGCTTCCAAGAAGCCTCGATTTCTGGTTTAAACCGTGCGCAGCCACGCATCAACGAATTTCAACGAAACCGCTGCTCTGTTGTCTGGTCATGTTGGTTTTATTGAATAATACCTAAAATTACGACGATGATGCAAGTTCTACGGCTGCTTCTAGTTTTGTGAGCCGTCTTGCACCATGGCACACTATTTTATGAGATTTTTATCGTATGTACAGTTTTGACTAAACAACAGTATTCTATAAAATTGTTCCAATTAATTCATATGTTTAGTCATCGGAATTGCAAATTTTCATCCCATGTATTACTTATGTGACAAAAAAAACCTGTTTAGTTAAAGACGAAGAAAGGTATCAGTCACAGAAAGATTACAGCAATCAAGGTGTATTTATTTAATGCACACGGGACAGAACTCTTAAAGATACTCAATATTTAGGTCAATATCCATAATCGGCATACCGGCGTTGATCGACTGAAAGTGATTCGCCGCACCATTATTATACTACACAATTTTCCTCACAAATTAATTTAGAAGATTTTTATCTTTGTTGAATTAAAACTACAGTTGCCACAATATTGAATATTAAGAACGGAAGATGCAAAATCTTCGATGATTTCAATATTTTGCAAAGCAATGTACCGACCCAACGTTAGGTCTAATAAGAGGTTTGTCAACACAATTTGCGATTGAAATTTCCTGAGACCACGCTTGCCCTCGTTTTTCAAGCTTTCATGATTAAGCTTTAAGTGCATTTTGTCAGGCAAAGAACAAACGGTAACGCTGTCTAATGCTGCGATTCGAACCCAAGGAACTGGAATTACAAGAAAAGACGAAGCAGAAATAACTATCATAATACAACAAGGAAAATTGTTCAGTAAATCCAGGTGTTTCTGAATCATTCCTCAAAATACACTATTTGCCTTCGCTTCAATAAACAAAACAGAGTGCAAATGTTAGGTAGTATTTCAAACAGACAATAAGCTTCACAGAAGATTTAGAGATGGATAAAAGTCAAGGAAACTTTGAAATTCATTTAATCAGATTACTCATTTTACAATGTAGTGTTAATCTTCACAAATTGATCTGTTTCAGGACATTTGACCTTTTGAAATACGAAAATTTTAAAAAATAAAGATTAAGAGATAATGTTCTAAAACAATTGTTTTAACAATGTTATTTATGCTGAAGCTCTTCGTTTTAGTAGCATGACCATCAAATAATTAATATCTCTACTAGCAATCTTAAACGCTTGTGGTAAAGAACATCCGCGTATGTATGTATGTGAGTCATCCCTTAATATAAAGACGTTATCTTCGGTTCTCTAAACAGCTCTTAATCGGTTCAAATCGGTAATCCCAGTGAACTTTAAATACACGTCGATTAAAAGTCCATCATTTTTATCAGTGTTGTGCGTCAATGTACAGACTAATTTATATGAAGCGCAAGCTAATAGGAGAATTGCGAAGTTAAAATTCGCGTTAATGATTCATTATCAGTCCAATTCTAACGTAGTATTAAACAGTGTTAGAAATAGCACAAAATTTTGTATTCAACAAATCATAGCAACACCGACGTATAAACGGATCTTAGATATTAGAAATTTTAGCCCGATTGGGGTGACAAATGAGATAAAGCGTACCGACCTGTAAATAAGTCTGTAGATATCGTCTTATCGGCTTCTTACCCACAAAACCAGAATTTCAAGTTTGCAAACATGAACCTATATAGTGTTTCATTTCTAACTTCCTTTCCCATCCAAAAATCAAGCTCAGATTTTAGATCGGCAAACACGAATATTGCCCCAGTGTTTTATAACGACAAACAAGAATCGTTCAAAGAAGAGTTATAGGAAATCATTTCTAAAAGGGTGACATTCAAACCACATTCGAAGCAACCCACATGTGTACTACTATTCCCAATATAAAACGTTAACTTTTTGTTATTAGAATTTCAATTTGTTAGTCAATTAAAGGTGTCAATTAAAGAAACCAGATTTAAATTATAATTAATATTCGCACAAGTGTGAAAGGATTAGGGTAAAGAATTATTGAATAAGAAGAAAGAACTTACAGTACGGTTGTGTTGGCTGGTACTCGTGGTATCCTGTTCAGCTTTTGGAACATGCACCGAACGGTATTCACGAAGCACATGCACTTGTGTGGACACTCCGTCCTGCCATTCTGTCGTTGCTCGGCCAATGATACCCGAAGGACCAGCAAGATCCAGATCACAGCAACGAATATCAGCCTCATGTCTTCTTGACTAAATTAATCCTTCACGTTCGCATTGAAGTATTGAACACTTAAAACCGGCACCACGTGTTGAACATCAAGATACAAAAGCTTCTTCGATGCAAAACTCTTGGACGTTATTGGTACTTTCACTTCTACCTCACGGAAAAACTAAGGAACACCATGAAATTATCCTAGGCAGCGGATTTCTCCAGCGAAACCGTTCTCCACGGTACTTCGCTTGATCTCTCAGTCAATCCTTTCGCCAAGCCACTCAGCTTGGGATTCTAATTACAAATCTTTATTCTCCTTGTCCACTTTGAACAATACCGCATCGGATTCAATATCCTTGCGTTTTTCTTCCTCTCTCAGTTCAAAAGTCGGTCAGCCGCTCCAAAAATGGTCTTCCAAATGTTAAAATCGGAATTCCAAAATCGCTCACCAAGATTTCCTTACGCCTTACACAGCTCGAAATTCGATACACCAGTTTCGTAAATTGGCAGATGATTCAAAGTGGATTTCTTGTGTGTAAAGAATAGTGGAAAGTTTGAATAATAATGGAATACGACGTTAGCGAGAAGACCGTCAGAAGGAGAGAACTAATTGTAAGAGGACGCCGCCGCAGCGATCTCGTCGTCGGCTGATCTGGTCTCGTCGCGGCGGCAGAGCTACTACTGTAGCTCCTCCGTTGCGCTCGACACGCTCTGCAGGTCGTAGAGCCCGGCCGTGGAGACCAGTAGAGACCAACCGTACACACGTCGTCCGGGAGTAGTACGAAAGGTTTCCCTCGCGAGTGCCTCCCCCACCTTTACTTCTGAAATCCTCTCATCGCTCCGCACCTCTACCACTCGTGGCCTGCAGGATGCCTCTTCTTTCCTCTTTCTTCTTCTACTTCTCCTCCTTTCCAACTTCCAACTCCCAGAGCTCTGTGCTTTTTGTCTCTTTTGTCCCATAGATTTGTTCGCGCTGCCCTTCTTGCCTACACTGCAAATTACTTCCAGTACGCCGATTATACGGCGCATTCCATCAAAAGGACCTTCGACAGAAGATGTTCGATAATTGTGGCATTGTTTGTTATCTTAAATGATCCAGGAACTAATGGTTCTTAAAAAAAGATGGTGGATGTAGATATCGCGAAGGACACAGAAACCTTCATTCAAATACTTCACTTGATTCCTACCAATTCCAAGAGATTACTAAAACACACACACACAGTTTAATTAACAAGTTCACCAGTCAACTTTTTATAGTGATCATTGCATTTACGTGAATTTGCCAACATAACTGTTTTATTCCCTCCTAGATTAGTGGATCTATATGTATTAACAACGACTCCACTTTAAGTGAATGAATGAAAGTAGTGGGCCTTATCACTGAAATACACATTACGCTTGTAAAATGGTTCCGCGTGAGTTGCAGTCTCGTAACTTTGTGATTCGTACGAGTGGTTGTGGTAGTGCGGTGGTTATCAATATGCTCTTTCATGCTTGCTGTTCGAAGCCTGTATGTCCACTCACTCACTGAGTAAATATAATGTGCACAGTGCCTACCATACCAAAGCAATTTGCGGTTTCATGCCAGGTACAACAAGTCGGATGCTACCAAGAGCAATAGTGAGACTCAAACAAAATGTTTGCATGGATACAATTTGTTTTACCTATAAAAAAGCTGCAGTTAAGTAATATCCAATATTTATAAACGTAGAACTTCCAGTAACATTAATTTACATATCAAACAATTTTCCTTTATTGTGATTCAAAATACATTGAAGTACATATTCTCAAACTATCAGCCACTGCCGTGCTTTTCATCATTTTGACTTTCGAAAGCTGATCTTGATGACCCATGATTGGACTCTCCTCAATATTTCGGCAGCGGTAGAGGCTCGATGTTTATCTATGTTCCCAGGAGGACTTACTTTCGAAGAACGGGACCGTATTGGAAGATGCAATAAAAACATTCAACAGTGTCTATGCCGCTCCATTCATCGAACAGGACCTGATGGAGAAAGAATAATGCGACCGTCGTTATCTTATTGCTGGTGACGTGCTATGGTGTTGTGACCGAGACAGCTGTGGCAAACGGGAACAATGCAGGTATCACCAGGCTCCGGAACAAAAGAATATTAAACGAAAGAGAAAGTATTACGCTATTATAGATTGCTGGTATGTGGAATTGAGTTGTCCACGATTAGAACATACATAAGTATTGTTAGCTTTTAATTCCAACGACCGAGTTCAATTTCTGCACACTGACATACCGAAGATCTTGAATGTCATTATACCGAGATACCTATGTGTACACCGTGCTTTCTATAACACCGCTAGCATGATAATAGAAGCATCGAATAATCGGCTCTTTCGATTATGAAACTTATAACAAAGAATTAAGAATAATTTTGCAAATTGAAAATTATCCAGAAAACAAAGTAGGATCAGCCTTCTTCCTATTGTATATAATTCATTGAATATGCAAGTATTACATGTTAGGCTGCGTATTCTAAAAGCGTGCAAAAGGTGACACGCGTGAAAAATAATGATGACAGTGTCATGATATGGCAAAGAAACGATCGCTACACAGACCCAATTTATTCGCTAAAAGAATCTGTTACATTTATATGAACCTGTACCTTCTATCGGAGGTTCAATCGGATGAAAAATAAAATAAAGGAGTGGAACCACAAGAACCGAGAGCAAATATGAATTAAATCAACAAGATATGAAACAAATGTGTTAAGAATGATATATCTCTACCAATCATCGACTCGCTTCAAATCTATTTGTATAATCAAAATGCAAATAAGCTTGCAAGAGACCCAATCACGAACGGATGAAAAGGATTGCGTTATGCGCGGGCGAAAAGAGGTAGGCGCAGACAGGAAATCTTTGACGCTAGAGATGTAAAAACTAAACTCTCCTGGGATGTAAATGTACATCGTAACTGGAAGATATACGATTTAGATTGGAGTTTATGTGCCAGACTTCTAGCATACTGGCCCGGAGAAGAAAATTCGTTGACCTTATTACTCCAATAGTAGCAACCAGTAAATTCTACACTACGAATCAAAGGATCCGACAATTGATGTTATTTAACACTGCTGACATAGTATGGAAAGAAAGCGGCGCCATCCGCTCATCGCATTATCAATTATATACTCGCTATCTCATTTCCCTTTGAAGTCATTTCGAGCGATTCATTAATTCGATGAAGTCATAACACTAGAGATACAGTTGTACGATGTGTACTTTGATACTTGTCGCAGAGAAACTTGCATATTGATTTTTATCTCAGTGAAAGTACCATAGTATATTTCATATAATAATATTTTTCTATGTTGGATACTGGGCAAGACTCGTACGAGAAGAAGTACATGAACTGTATTTGCATAGGTGGTAGTCTTGAACGATGATAAGTTTGCACACAAGTGTTATTTCAAAAATTGTCAAAAGAATACTGACATTAATTACCGTGAACATTGTCGTATTGTTGGTTCTAGCCTTGGTGACATAGACAAAGATTAATTTTCACCGTATTTCCATATGTGCAGCAGTTGTGATAGTCGACAGAACTTGTCAGTTTACGTGTCTTCGACTCTAACATTCTCTCGGATGATGAATATCATAGTTCTAGGAACCTACTGCTTCATTCTTATTATAGTTCGGTAGAAGTCAGTGAACAGATTCTAGCGAGAATATTTCCTGTGTAATGAAACTTACAATCGGATGAATCCCTTGTATCCAAATTTGTATTTGGTAATTTATCAATGACCAATTTTTAATTAATGTCATACAAAATAATCTTCACACGACCCAGTAATGAACTTTTGGCAATCTTGAATACCGCGGGAAAAAGAGAAAAAGGTGCAATTAATTATACCGGTTTGAATGTTCGAGTTCTTTCATCTGACGTGACGGCCTGAAAAACCGGCGCCAAGAAACCTTTCCCTTTCGACTCATCGTCCTTTGTACTCGGTTTCACTGGTTTACGCGCTCTTCTTAGCGAAGCATTCGTATTCCAGCTAGGCATTCAACACTCGTTCCACCGTTTTCCCTCCTCTTTTCGCGATCCGTCATGGATTCCTTCTCATGGCACGACACAAATGCAACACGGCCGCAACAAATGATGTTCGTAGCTGACCTACATGATACCTACAACCGTTAACATTCGCGATTTAGTCCTATTTGCCTTTACAAACATATTTCTTTTTGATATTCGAGCTATAATTCAAATGATTCCTAAATTGAAAAATCAGTATGTTTTTGATGTTATTTGTCATCGCATTCTATTGTGGAAATTGCGACACGAGATTTTGTGAATTCATGAAGGGACATCGAGACACCCTCTTCTAATTATAAATGTAAAGCAACGACTCGACTGCTCTTCGGGGGATTACTGATTGTGAGATACTCGCGCTTGCGATGTCTGGATCACTTGGAAGCTATTAATAGCTCCGGTTTTACGGATTAAATCGTGATCGTAGATACATACCGTAGCAAAATCTTGCAGGGTTGTATGCACCAGAAAAACATTTGTTGATCACTGTTTCACGTGTACTACAAAATATAGAATATGCTTGCCAGAATTTTTTTTCGGACTAAGTATTAAGTTTTCGCTGTGGAGAGAAACTATTTTACAGTTGTTTTATAATTGTTAAACTCTATATGCATTGATCTTTCAAATTTTATTTTCCATCGAGTTAGCATATTCTGCAAAACTCTTAGGGGCACGCATGGGCAAGCTTGGCATTGACCTTCATCCTACGTACCACCTTTTTTACGACAAATAAGGAGTCTGCATGTCTGCAGATGTGTTCCACTTGGATGGTAGAAAGATTCGAATATCGCGAGTGATCTCACCCAACCGTAAAGTCCAACAGAGAGACAGTATTTCACGCACATAAAATTATTTTTTACGTGATGTATCGTCCTTCTTCAATTCTCGTTAGTATTCACAAATTTTTCGCAAGCATACGCCAAGTCAACCTTGAGTCAATCGCGTATAGAATTCCTAATGTAATTCTGTATTCCTAGTAGAAATGATTATTGAAAACCATGATGCGTTGAGATCAACCCATACCGGAAGTATGAATAATGTTACGGTTGATTATAATCGGCTCCTATATTTCTCTGAAGGAGTTTCAAACTGTTAGGTTGAATACATATAGCTGCTCGACTGGAATCTTGAACTCGTGGTCGTATCTCGTTTTGGTAGAAAGGGAGAAGACCACGAATCGCGTGGTAGGCACTGCGAGGATGATACTCCGCGGCACCTAACACGGCGAGGGCGTAATGCCGGAGCAAGAAGCGTGGGTGACAGCATTACACACGGAAGGACTATTTAGCATGATCTCAGGTCTACATCTCGTCAACCAACATTCTACGGATTGAATTACAATCTGAATATACGTATTATCGTTTCAAACTTTAAACTCGAGAAATCTGCCAAATTTATATTGGCACTTCAATAAAAGAAATTGAATATAGTGGGCTTGAAAATAATGTGAATTTCGATAGAATTGACATTGGCCACTGCAGACCAGTATAACATAGTGAGAAACAAATACAATTCGAGCTCACGTTTACACGGTGCAAACAAAACCACTTGCGCAAGCTATTACAATGACCTGACCATAAATAGGCATCAAAAGTTAATAGGTCACCTTCAATTCGAACAGCTTGACCTACCCGCCTGAAACTTTTCAAGATTGTCCTTGTACCGAAAAAAAGCGGGCGATGCTTGATTCGAGATACGATGAGCTTTTTTACAGAAATTGTGCATTTGCCTTATGAATCACGTGATGAGCCATTATGCCATGAAAAATGATTCCTCCAAGTGGAATTAATAACGTCGAAATAAGAACAAAGACACGACGTATTGCATCTACGGAATTAAATCGTGAAAGAATTACTGCTTTCTTAAATTTACGATCTGCATTCGGGTTAAGCAAAACCGATTCATCTGTAATGTCTACAGCACGGCTGTTTCTTTGTTTGTGGCCTCTAACTGAACCTGTCCTTGCGCACTGCGGCGCCAGAACGGAGCAAACACCTCGTCAACTATGTATTAACGCGCCAGTAAAATCCCTGTGATTTTCAAACCTGTCATCTTCTTTGATGAAACGGATCTGATGAGCAAATGTCAAGTAGAACAGGTGCGTTTTACGCTGTGTATTATTTCCTACTGGTTAAACTATTTTTCTTACAATAATACCTTGATTGCGTAAATAAAACGGAGATCATTTTTTCCTGAATCCTCAATGACAGGATTTTTGTACTACAAATATTTGCAATTGACAATTTATAACCACAGTTGCTCCAAAAATCGTACAGTGCCTTCTGGTAATCGATCGCTCCAGTTTTGTTAGAGCCATGCGTGATTGTGCATACTCGGGTTCGCAATGATTAATATGCAGGGTTCTCCTATGGAAAAAGCTTACCTGTTATACGTATGATACACTGCTTTGTAATTAAAATCCATATAGCTGGTACCTATGTGTAACTGAGAAATAACGTTTGAGCCAGCTAAATCGAAGTACTGTATTTTAATAGATATTCCAATTCGGGGTAAATTACAATTAAACAACGAATTCGTTTCGGAAATGCTAACTTTAGGTTGTCTGCCATAAAGGTAAATCGGACAAGGCTAATGTCTAGTTTCCTGCATCAATCACGTAATTGTGATAGAAATAGCGAAATGAACGAATTGGATAAATCCCTAATCAAATTGATTTTCCGTAGATCGTAATTCTTACAAGAAAATACACAACTGAACTATAGTCTCAGAATTCAGTTCTTCTGCTAAACTGTCTATATAGATACTAACACAAGTAAAATCTTTAGTACGACGACAGTTGTGTCCAATTGCTTGTACAAGTCAACGTACTGTAAATTCTCATATTCTTCTTTATAAGAATATAAAAGCTATAAGAAGCTGTATATCACAATCTCATTGCTATTTTTACCAATATTAATGAAATTGATCAAAAGCTTCTTGCTGATATCCTCGGGATTAAGTGCACTTACATCTATACTAAAAACCCGTCTGTATTGAACTTTATGCGCGAGGGCTCAAGCGCGAAGAGTGTGAACACAGAAATAGCTGGTGACTCAATATTTAGGCTGTACTGATTTGCCACAGCACATTTGGCATGGACTCACCTCCTTGGACGATACGTATACTGGTAATAAGCCTTCCATATATGAAAAATGATAAGTGTCGAATGATAAACGTAATTTGCAACTTACTGGAATTATTTGAATTAATCAAAAAATACCATAAAGAAAATACGATTACTGATATAATACAAAATTAATAACTTTTTGTTAGAAATGGGAGTAATAGGTAAACTAACAATACTTCATCAATTTAAATAGAAATTTATTGAAGTCTCCGAGTGATGATAGTTAATTGTAACTTTAACGTGACGAAGTAGTGATTACAAGTGCATTTAGATAGCACGATACATTCCCTGTATAAATATTTTACATCTAATCATAATGAGACATACAGAGGCATATATGTGTCTAAGACTGTGTTTTTGTGTATGTATATATATATATATTTTATATACAAATGTATGTATTGCAGTATATGTAATGTACATACTTGCTCGTAGAAAAATCTCGATGCCCGAGATGTTGCTCCATCACTGAGTCTGTCTGTTATTACATGACGTTAATCTAATTTGCTTCACAACGTATCTCACGAAAATTATTTAACTGGGTCACTGAGAGCCCATTATCATTTGTACTTTTCTCTGTTATTTTCAAATACATGAAGAAAATCGTATTGTCACTCTCTCAACAATAGACATGCGCACTATTATAATACAGACTCCTGACGGAAACATGGGGTTTGAAGTTTCGGTGAAAATGAACTGATATGATGCATGAATTACATTCTAACCGAAATTTTTCACATTCGTCACTTTCAGTTCAAGAAAAACGGCACCTCATTGATGAATCTTACTTTAATAAGTGGTTACTGTTCCATTTGTATTCCACAAGTAATTGAACGAATAGAGTACTCTCTTGAAATTTTCTTTGACTACTTTGTCGTATTGGTCAACTATTCGTCCTCTTAGTTAAAGAAAAAAATGATAAATTTTACTAACAATCAGAAATACTAACAATTTGATTATTTACATAGTTTAGTATTAAGTGGTGAAAGAGCAAATCGATGCCATAAAATAATTATTTATGAATTCGAATAGCTAACGAAATTATCAATTTATTCATGTAAAAAAATAAACATTCATTGTGGTGCGAAAACAGATAAAGAAACAGCTTATGTTTCTTTTCTGCCGTTTAAGGAAGATTCATTGTACACCTTTTGTAACCAGTCATAACACTGATCTATGTTTAAGCTTGTATATATTTATCATAAAAATTATTGCAATACTTTACTGATGTTCCTCGAACATCGCCAATTGACGATTGGCTTACGATTAATAAGTAAAAAATGAGCACTAACTCTCGTGTAAATAATTATATCGACAATACCAATAACTATACTATGAATTAAAGGCATTGCGAAAACTACAACGAAGAAGTAAACTCTCGATACTGCATTAAGTTATGTACAAAAATAAAGATCGTCAACCAACGAGTACTCCGAGTAGAACAGATATGATACAGTTATATCGAGGAACCACCTGGTCTTCGTAAAATTACGAATAAAATTATTCTTCATGGTTGTCGCAGGTCCTCTCTCTCTCTCTCTTTCCAAACTGCTTTTACATACCTACCTTCTGTAATTACATAAAACGAATACAGATATCTGTCCGAAACATAACTCGAAATACTTTGCGATCATTTGCTTGATCGAACTTCGAGCGATTCGTGACTCTCTCCTTTCAGGAGCCACGTGTCAGCTAGTTGAGCTACCTCGCGATGTAAATTCGTGTCTATTTCGATCCAGGCTGTTTAATGGTGCACTTGACGTTACCGTTGGGACCAGACGAGTAAACTCACGCTAGCTTCATGTATATAGTGCGATCTCGCATCTTACAGTGCTTAAGTTCTCTTAAAGCTCTCTGCGCCTCACTTGGCGAAGAGAATGCAACCCTGGCATCCCCAGTGGGCATACCCCTGTCGTTGTATCGTCTAATTACATTCTCCCGCTTTACGTCGAAATCACCAAAGAATTCGATGATCTCATTGATATCAGCCTTGAAGGGTACATTTTCTAAGGACAAGACACAGCCTGGTTTGCCGAAACCTTCGACATAATCGACGGTACCAGGATGCCGACCCATCATGTGTCTAGGCATACCCATCATACCGGGTGGGCATCGAGGTCCGAAGCCTGTGTTTCCAAAACGAGGCATATGATTCATCGGGCCTGAAAATCGTGGCCGCTGCTCCTGGATAGGGGGGAAATGTTGTGCTTGTGTCTCTATTATTTGTGGATCAGTTAAACCAAGTGTCTCCAACATCTTCGATCGCGGTACTAATTCGATAGTTGGTATATTTTTTCCAAAAGGTAGACCATTCTTTGCCGTAGCTCTAAGAGCTTCGTCCGTTGTGTCGAATTCGCAAAAACACTCTCCTGCAGGTTTACCATTTTGATTGAGCAGCATGTGTATTCGATGAGGCACGATTCCAATATCTGAAAAGAAGTCTAGGATATCGCGATCGATAGTTTGGAATGGTAAACCACGCATGATTATACAATCGGAAGTGGCTGTTTGATTCAAAGTGTTCTGTTCATGTTCGCGTTTAGCTTGAGCGAATTTCTCTTCGGTAATCGCCGTAGCGGTCACTTGTTTATTACCGATTTTTAATGAAGTACTTAAAGAAGATTTTGCATCTTCTATTCTTGCAAACTGAACGTAAGCCATACACTGAGTTACGGCAGAGTCTTTCATACTGGCAATGAAAAGATCGTTAATTTTCCAATCGTGAAACAGTTTTGCAATATCCATCTCCTTGGTGAAAGAGGGTAAGTCAGTTAACAAAATGCACGCGGAGTTTCTTAAATCATCGATATTATCATCCCCCCTTTCCTTGTCAGGTGAGAAAGAATCTACTGCTTTGTCGAAAATACTTTCCTCAAGATGGAGTACCTCTACCTCGGATCCTCGAACGTATCTAGAAGTACTCAAAGCAAGCTCCTTACCCTCAGGCTTACTGAACTTAATGTAAGCAATTCCAACGCGATTCCCATGATTATCGTTAATTAACTTTAGTCCATCTTTTCTTATATAGATACCCTGAAACGCGTGTCGAACATCCGTATATGTTGCGCTCAGTGGCATATTACGTACTTCCACACAGTAACCACTCGTGTTTCCACTTTTGTTTTCGTTCGAGAACCTCGAAGAACTATTATTGGAATTTCGATTGGATGGTGGACGCTCACCGTCAAAGTTACCAAACTGCGAACCACCCGCTTGAAACGCGTGTGGATTACGACGACCTTCGAGTTCTTGAACTTTATTCATAAAAGGATTAGTTGGTCTCATGCCTCTGTAGTTCATGGTACCATTATTGGGATAAACCGCATCTTGGTTACCGAACTGAGCGGACCTACTAGGAAATCGCGTTTGGTCGATTCTAACTTGATCGTTCTGATTCCATGGTTCTTTGGAACGATTTACGTTACCAACACCGGCTCCACCCAACGCGGGTAATCCGGTATTGCCTACGCCTTGCGAAAGAGGATTTATTCCTACGGTGTGACCAAGGGGTTGTACATGTGGCTGCATAAGACTGCCAACACCATTGATTCCATTCAATGGGAATTGATTTGGCTGGAGCATCGACTGTTGACCAATGACCGAAGTTCCAAAATTCATCGAGCGCTGCTCAGAGTCTTGCGATAAAGCTGCTACTCCCGCACCCAAAATACCAGGTGCTAAAAGCGTTGTCTGTAACTGCGTCTGCGGTGGTACCTCCCAAATACCGTTCTCTACAAGAGGTTTCTTGCTACCTGGAGTCGATTTATCTTTGTGGAATTGACCAACACAAACAACATCATTATTGTCGTCATCATTTGAGTCTTTACGGCGCTCACCAGTAGAACTACGTTTTGTATCCCTCTCTCTTGACCTTGAACGATCACGAGAGCGAGAACGATCACGTCGCCGACGTCTATCCCTCCTGTCGCGTTCACGGTCACGGGATCTGCTTCGGTCACGGCGTCTTCGGTCTCGGCCCCTGTCTCTGTCTCTCCTATCCCTATCCCTATCGCGATCTCGTGAGCGTGATTTATCCCTAGATCGGGATCTATCGCGCCTATCTTTGCGATCCTTGCTAGTCTCCCGATCACTGTCCTTTTCTTGTTCCCGGCGATCGATCGGTGATCCCTGCTTTGGCACAATCGGCTGCACGGCCACTGGCGTAGTCTGTATGAACGATTGGAGACTCAGAGTTTGTTGCCTCGCTGCTTCAATTACTTTTTGCATTTCCGCACGCGAGCTCAGCAACAGTTTAATCTTCATCTCCTTGATCTTTCCGCCGTCGTGCATCATTGCTTGTCGAGCATCCTCGTCGGTGCTGTAAGACGCATTCAGATTCGTTCACATTGTCAAACTTATCTGACACTATATATTTTCATTAAGAAAGTTTAAGTTCGGAATAGCTCGTCAGAGTTGTAACGTAATTTAAAAATGTTCTTAAAGCCATATATGTATATATATATAAGCTGTATGAACATATGGCAGAAATTAACTCAATCCTACTTAGTTAGTTCAATCCGTAAGAAAAACCACTTGTTGAATATGTGGATACCACATCCTAGCGATGTCCATAAAAAAAGAAAGTATGTATTTCTAATATCTCCTCAATTATTAATTGGATAGAATCAAACTAATAAGCGATGAAAACGAACAGGAACTCCTTTCTTCTATAAGTAGATTCGTTTTATTACCTGAAAGCTATAAACGCATCTCCGAGCTCACCGCCGACTATATGGACTCCTCCTTCAGGTATACTCAAGCCTCTGAAAAATTGGCGAATATCCAGAGCGTTGGCGGACCATGCCAAGTTTTGTAGTCTGATTATGACGCTCATTTTGAACAGTTAATCGAAGATATCTGCAACCGAGCCGAAGTCATGGAATTAAACGAACGGGAAATATACTCGTGGAATCGGTCAGGATCGACAATTGATGTATAATTGTTTTTT
This sequence comes from Trypoxylon attenuatum, assembly GCA_963989405.1. Lineage (NCBI taxonomy): Eukaryota > Metazoa > Arthropoda > Insecta > Hymenoptera > Crabronidae > Trypoxylon > Trypoxylon attenuatum. The sequence goes on along the minus strand of OZ022489.1, from coordinate 4,465,257 downwards.
GCACAAATCATTAATATTGCATTTTATCCGTGCTAGACAAGGAAAGAGATGGAAACGATTCATGGGAGGATTGTAATAATAAAATCAATAAGTTTAATGAATTTATTATATTATTTATTTATTTATTTATTATTTCAACACTTATTTACTAACTGATTGTCTCTCAGTCGAAAGAATAATACCGAGAAATAATAATAATTTACAAAACAGAGTCTTCGAAAACTTTTGTTCTATGTAAGTTATCATCTTTTTCGAAAAAGTATTTCCATTTAAATCTTGCAAAGACAAGATATGGCTGTAAAGTTTAACGAACTATTACAGAGCGCTCGTTTCTAGTTTGACGGAATTCACATAAAAAATAAATGATTTACGACGAAGAATTCTCCGAAACCTAATACAATACAATGCGAAGCTTTTTTTTCTCTTGTCACTAAATGAGAAGAGAGACAGTAGATGTTGAATTTGAAAAAATTACGAAATTTAATTCAAATCCAGATGACAATGTCCTTAGGAGGGATATCTTAGCATTTTCAAATTCACAAGCTGCATTCCTCCATTTGATCGCTTCAGTAAAGCGAAGAAATTGTAGCAAACTTCTATACATATATTTGAGGTCTCCCCACCCACGCCAAAGTTTACACACATGCCATTCGGTCATGTTGCTGGAGGATAAAGCAGGTGTATATATACGCCAAAGTATCTTCTTTTCTTCATTTCGCCGGAAGAAATACAAATCGACAATGATCTACATCAGACCTAAGTATTATATGCTGTCTGTTTGTTTGTTTAATTGAAAATAGATAAATCGATGGACCTGGCATTCTGAACCAGTGATTCTTCTCTTAAGATTTCGAGGATTTCTGTGTTCGACGAGCGACGAGAAGCACGTGCATATGTGGTACGATGGATTCCAGAATAATTTATTGTTTTAGTGAATTCCACTTTAGCGTCGATGCTTAAAGCCACCGTGATGAAACGCACGGTACAGCTAGCTGCTGCACAGGAACACTAACGTGCGAAGCTCGAATTAATCCTCGTAAATATGATAACGTATTCACTCCTTTTCTCTCCAGTTCTGTTTTCCCAAAACAAGAACGCTGAGTATACGTCCCATTATTTCAAAGACGTATGTGGTCTCTTCATGTACATGTATTCTGGGGTGTGCTTTATTTAGAGCATCGTTACTATACATACAGCCACGCAACTGTATATCACGTCTCATACCAGCATATGTTCATCAAATATATCCGATGAACGTAGGATTTAGTATGTAATTTCATGTCGATATTAAAATTCAGAGGTTAAATGGTTTCTACTAAATCAGGAAGTGAAACTTATAGCGTATTTTTATGGAAGATGAAACATAATCGAGAGATGTAATTACGGTTGATAACATATCGGAAGACAGATATTTTATGGCAATAGTAGAATAAAAATAGTCCATCCTATTTAATTCGTATTAAGACAAAAGCAAGCCTATTCACAAATTTTATATTTAAAATTAATATTAGACAGAAAATAATCCATCAGGAAAAGACTCGATTTCTTAAGGATAAATATGGAATTAGACTGTCACCAGAGCTAGCATTAGTGAAAACTAATTATTGTGCCAATTCAATGGTAATAAGTCATTACCCTTATCAGTGGAAATTATACTTCGAATCGAGTTATCAGTAATATGAATGTAATTACTGTTCAGTCTTTTCTTAAATATCCCTTTCCAATAATTGTTTCGCTATGATAAGTCTTATTACTTTCGTCAAAGACGAAGAAAATGTGGTTACGCGTCCTCCAAACTGAGCTACGAGTCGTGAAACCACAAAAACGCGTGTTTCAAAGACGCAGGCTGAGTTTGAATTACTTATTGCCATTCGTGAGGCCGACCCTTAGTGGAATCCCAGTTTGGACAAGCTCTCGAGATGATCCGAGAAGAATATCGATCCAGCTTAAAACTGAACGCAACCACCAGAAAGGAACAGCTGCCAGTTGCCACAGGGCAAGGATGAACTGGTTATTAGCAAGAGGACATAGTCGCCAACGATGAAATTATCGCCAAAGTGATCGATTCAAGCTCCTTGGGCTCCGGCCAAATTGCTGCTTCCATGATGTAGACGATGTCTATCGGAAATCCGACAAATTTTCATAATAATTTATGACACGACGGGTGCTGTTAAATCCCGAATCCGCCACATCCCACCTGTATACGCACAGTACTCATGAACCGTAATAATTCGAAAGTCCATACGATCACGAAGAGCTGAATGTCTCATTATATAAGTGCAGAAAATACGTGAAAAGATGGCATAGGAACTAAAGTAGAATGATAAGCAGTTCCGAAATGCATTATTATACGAATGAAATTTCGATGTAGCATTCATAGAATGAAAGCTATAAAGACTCACTCTGGAAATTTTAATATCTCAAATGATCGAATATGAAGTCAAATTCTATTCGACTTATTTCCACAGTACATGGATTATTGGTGTTCCCATCATCTCATTCCTCAACAACTAACACTCGAAGATTCCATTGTTTCAATATACTTAACATTAAATAGAATTATTCGAAATGAATATTAAAATAAATTTGTACACGAAAAATCCATGGATATTGGCGAAAAGTTATGGAAATTAATCGCGTTCTCTAGGCGAAAATCAATATCTCCAATTAAGAGCTGTATCATGTTTTATGTACGATTATTGTTATAGTTATTAATGTATTGATTATCAATACATTGAAGGACTCAATAATTATCACAGTAAACGCATTGTAAAATCCTACCAGGTAGCAGATTAAATGCGTTTATGCTTCATTTCATCTCCTATGCTTCCCTTCTTCGAGAGAAGCTGTTAACTTATATCAATTGTTTTCCATATACCATGGGAGATTATGAAAGCGTGTAGCTTCTGTTGCTCGAAATGAAATTCTGGCAGCGTTGTTTGTAATACAGCAGTTCCATTCCCAGCAGAACAATTGCAAGCAATACCTTATTCGTAGAATTATAGCCTACCAAGTACCACAGAAACTTTAAATAACTTTTTTCCCTAACGAATAGCGTTCAAATAGTCGATTTATATATCACTCTTTTTATCAAATTTCAATTTAATTATCTCGCATTGCGCGTTTAATGTTTATAGATCTCTTTTTTCTATTCTTGAACAATAACAATAAGGACAAGAGGATAGGGAAGGTGGTCGATGTATCGGTCCAAAACGCACCATATTCGAAGCCAACTGCACTTTCCGTTGAGTAGTAAGAAACGATTGAAGTAAAATCTCCGACGCAATATTGTTGTACCGGGAACAAAACCTTATATCCCAGTCGACGATCTTTCGAAAGCAGAATAAGCGCACACACACACCTATCGACGACCAAAGGTTTACGACGACCAAAACATCGCACACTCGTTTCCAGTGAGAACTTTTAGTTCCACATTCTCCTTTATCCTCTTGCATTGCGGTCCCTGTGTTGAGACTGCATATTCTGTTCAAAATGTATTTGCGAAGTGCACGCGTGGCCTGCAGGAATTTTGCTGGGAGTTGTTCTGTGTATTTCAACAATGCGAAGTCTTACCCACCATGGAAGGTGTTGGAATTTAAAATAAGTTAAAAAATTATTAAGTGAAATAGTGTGCTGTTCTCCTTGCATATAGCATTTTGACCCTGTAATGTAAGACTCCGCAAAGCAGATTCGGAGCCATTAATATTTAACGGTGTTTGCGTAATTTTTGTCGATGAGAAACAAACAGGTTGTATAAAATTAATATTAGCAGCGATAGGTAGAATGTGAATTATGGGGGAAAATATTTTATATCAGGGATTGAATAGAAGTGAACTGTCGCTAAACGCCTCTACGTAATAATCACGATCCACCTGAAATGTGCAAACTGAAATGACTCATAATACGCGTTATCCAAATATATAGAAGAATAAACGGATAGATTGTTGTCGTCGAAGCATATTGTTCGACTTGTTTTCCGACTGCTCGTCGCACCGCTTCCGAACTGAAGTTAGGCTTCGTGAAGAGGACACGTCGATCTTATCTTCGGCGAAAACAGTAGAATGTAGGATGAACTACCCGCCAGTGATACGTAATAGATATTGTAGACTGGGAAAACAAGTCTATAAGCACTTTCCCATGTTTAGTCGAAGTTTCGTTGTTATCTCAATTCTTTAACACTGTCCTACTATTGCAACTTGACGATGCAATTCAAATATAACTCCACAATTAGTTTATATTATACATTGCACTTAGAAACCTATGTCCTGCAATCATTTTCAAGAAAAATGAAGGCTTCCGTTCTCATGGAATTTCGTCGAATGTCCTTCTTTCGGTAGAAGCAGAAACGATGATTATAATAATTCAATCCTGAATGATCTGTTCATAATCACTGTTGCATTACGGCCGCATACATATGTGCTTCGGCAATCATATGCAATGGAGAAAGTTGTTTCTATCCGGCGAATCCAAGAAGCAAATCGAAATAGCGCAACCACCCTCGGCGTATTCAGCTTGATGTCATGGCTCGTCGGTTCACAGTTGAAAGACAGTGTGTATACGAAAATCTGTACTATTCTAAATCTGCTCAAGTCGACTTTCGTAGAGTACTGCATTCTAATCCCATCCGGTTAATACAACTAAAGACGTATCAGTACCATCCGTCTGGGCTAAATTAATTATCCATCGATATCGAACGGGAAGAATCCGGGGAAAGAAAAATTATGGAACAACTCGCCAGTCATTGGCACCCGAATGTTACGTAATGTGCATATAACACCCACGGTTGTCGTCGAAAGTGTTGGACCCCCGTGAATTATGCAGAATATGTATACTTCATATAAACAGGAAGAAGACGCTTTACGAACGTTTCTTTTTCGTTTGGTTCCTAGATACCTCGTAAATTAGAAAACCTATATATTTTCTGGTGCGCCATCTACCTCCTTATATTATGGAAATAAATTTACTTAAATTTGTCGTGTTTGCCCTAACTACTGGATTGGCATTTGCCAGTTAGATCTTTTACGTTATAGCAAGATCAGTGTGTCAATAGATTTGAAAATCTATCCTTTCCTATCCTATCCAAAAACTTACCTTCAAAATACTAGATATCCAATAACTATACTACAGATTTAAACAAACAATTTTTTGTTACTCGCTATCGGATAATTTTAATGACACACTGCTCAACGTATATAGAAATTTTTGTTTATACTGTATTGCATTGGAATTCCAAATTATAAGTTGGAATAAATTGTGTTTATTTTTGTATGTTGATGAATCATAAATTCCAGACTAATTGTTTTCCTTTTTTTTAAAGTCCGATTATCCCCACCATATCCCTAAATGGTACAATTACTATAAAAGAATATTTATATCGCTTGAAATAATCTATGCCAATTACTTTAATTGCCTGCGTAAATTACTGTAATATTGTATCGTCTCCCAGAAACTACAAAAGTATCAGATGGAAAATTTTTTGCAAGGCAAACAAATGTAATTCATTGAACTTTATGTTCCACAGCCTTTTTTGCATTTAATATTGCGTAGAACATTATTTTCTTATCAAGGCCCATTACGTTACTTACCACGTCCTTTAGGTTATCTAAACACATAATGTAAAACACAAACATATCGGATCAAACATAAGAGGATAAGACAGTGCAGAACTCATGGTATCATCGACCTGCAGTAGCCAGAAACAGCATGAGACTATGCGAACCGATGGTGAAATTACAACACTTCCTTCCAGAATTATGAGCTAATTTTTATTACATTACTTAGGAAGTATTACCTTTAACTTTAGACACTTCAGAAATCTCTTCACTCTTCCCCCTCAGATAAAATGTACGATAAGGAGTCGACGCAAAGAAAGACGACCAAGCTGCATCAGCGAAGAACAATGAAATGGAGAAGCAGAAAAGGAGTAGTTAACTGCACCATGTCATTGTACTAAAGTCCACTGATGATGTTGATACCTGATCTTGACACCTAACACACACTGACCAGCCTAAGACCCTGCAACACACATCAATTTTTCTACACTGTACCCTGAATTTCAAATGGCAACTGACAGATATACCGTTAGATATAACCTAACTACACGATTATAAGATTCTTTGTAATCTTATACATTCATTAATTTCAATCTGCATTATAACTTTTCAAGTTATACTTAATTACAATTGTAGTAAAGTGGAGCGTAATGGTGGAAGAGATTTTACAATTACGCGTCTAGTATTCGTGTATTTAATAAAACTGTTTTGTACATATCTGATCACCCCAAAATGCCAAATTAAGGTAAATCAATAGAATTGTGATATTACCTATTTTTAAGTACTTACATTTCGAACTGATAGCATTACATAATATGCATCGAAACCCCCTTTTGAACATTTTATGCACGTATACACATCTAATGTGGCGCAGCGTTACGTACACATAATAGAGATAATATGACAATACGATAATAAAAATGACTCTTACGAGAACCTTCGATTTTGTATTTCAAATCGATTTGAAGATCACATTTAAAAGATATTACTCAAAAATAAGTGACTATAAAATTTGAGTAATTTTAAACATGCTAAAAGTAATTAAAAAACAGGATAAACCTCTGATATGTGACAAGGGAAGAACCTTTTACGTTGCGTTGCGTTGCGTCGCTGATATCGCCATTTTTCCACCTCAGAACTGCTTAATGAATCAATTGGTTATCATGCCAATTTATAGGACTCACCGAAATTATTACGCGAACACGATGGGTCTGATAAGGAAGCAGACGGGTAGAAACGCGGTAAACCAAGTTTTATCGCGGTATAACGAAGAAAATGTCTTTTCCAATGGACACGCCAAACGCTTCGTTTGGTCAGCGGGTCCCGGAATGGCTGCCGTCCTTGCCACCAGATATGGAAACCCCGCCGAAGTCAATACTCGTAATTACCAATCTACGAACACTTAATCACTACTCCGAAGAATCCATTTTTTTTCTAAAGTTCTATGGCGCGAAATTGACGAGAAACGATATATCATTAATTAAATAATATTATAATATGTACTGAAAATGTTGGCAGTAAAATGTCTGTGATTTTATCCTCATAAATATAAAACTTTGACGCTTAAGTATTTATCTAAGGTTATTCTTTATAATATATTTTCGTCTATTTCGAATTGACTCTTTGAAATTTAAACGTTATTCGAGCTGCATTGCGAGGACGCTTTGATCGAAGAACTAAAATTGAACTGCGTTTGGCAACAGTGACTTACGCGCGAAACAGTTCGAGAAGAACGAACAGGAGCGCGTGTGCGTATTACTCGCGCTCACTCACGCTCGCGTTGACTCGCGTTCACTCGCGTTCGCGTACCCAAGCAGTAGGTTGGTCGTGTCGGTCGGTTCGCAGAGTATCAGAGTTGGGTGAAAATGGCGATGGCAACAACTCAAGTGAAGGGAAGTGGATGGCCAAGAAGAGCAAGTAATAGTTCGTTTGAAGGCAAGGTTGTGCAGAATCAGTCTGTAACTATCAACAGGACAGTTAATTTGTAAGTGATGATTAGTAGGTGATTTAATTGCATTATTTTTTAGAGTTAATGTTTTGACTGCCTCTCCTGTAGAACAACTATGGCCGGTTAAGAGACGCTAGCTATTAAGATTATGTTCCTAACGCCTTTCATTGCATCTTACGTGGTACAACCATGAGACGGCTGTTCATCTTTTTGTTAAGTACATTCGGAAATTTTAAGCATTTAATCATACAGATTTTTTGGATAACTTTGAGAAACATTTTTAATTCTGTAATTACGATTTTAAAAATGTGACCACAATACAAATCAATTTCGATTCTTTTCATTTTCATGAATTATTAGTTTTTCATTGATCCCTTAATTGCTTAAAATTCCCGGATTTAGATTAATGTTAACTATTGTGCTTCTTGTGCACAAGGTACTCTTAAAAACATAAGATTTCTATCACCAAATACTTGCAATAATTGAGTTCTGTTAAAGTTATTAACATACAAGTATACAGTTATAAATTTATCAAAAATATGACTGTTGTATGTAATCTATATAATGCATCAATGGCTCCATATATCTAATGTATATTTGCGTGTTCAATACCTTTTACTCCATAAAAACCTTACAAAGCTACTGTAACAGTATGTAACGCGTACAAGACTGAGAACAGTACATTTATTTTTCCCGTTTATTTCGATATATATATATATATCTCTACAGATTGGCTGTTCTTGCGGTCTTGTATTAGACTAGAATTCATATACTCAATAACTTCAATGATGATCTATGTTATACAAAGATGTAATCTTTCATTATTCACGGATTTATATTTCTTTATTCGTAATTTGACTCGTTGTGTTTCGTATAAGACAAATATTGCACCATAATAACTCTTGTATGCATACATATACATGCGTATATATATACCCACACGTATATATCCATATATACACATATATGTATAAATATACATCTTGTACGTAGTAATTTATAATTGTACACAACTGTTAATCTAAGACATCATACTACACGCACAACTATTGCGAATGTTCTTAGTGGTTTATTGTAAAATCTTAAATTGTTCTTTTCCGGACATATTTATGTGTTCAATATTTCTCGGAATACATACTGAAATCTGAGCTTGAAATATGTTTTGTGATGCTCTCTTTGTAATGTTCCGCATGTATATTGAATTTCTATCTAATGTGTTAAGTCTACTTTCATAACGCTGCGGACACATTATAAAATACTTATTCAATATATATTTATATATATATATATTGATGATGAATTTTTTATGTATAGTTTATGAGATACATTTGACAACTACTCGTTGATATTATTACTGTCGTTGTTTACAAATATTCTAGCCGCATACAGATTTGCCATGTGGCCAAGTTTGTATCGGATCAGTCATATAGATATAAAGCACATGATGGTACATTATTCTGACAAATGTGTAAAGACTGAAGAATCTTAATACCATAATATACACAACTTGAATAATTTTTTGTCAAAACATGGAGAAACAAATAGCGTAGGTTCGTTAGTTGGTTTTTTTAGTCATTTATATCTAAATGGCTCCAAGTTACAACTGTATTAGTAATTCGTATTTTATTGTAATACCATGTGACTGGAAAGAACTGAAAGCGGTATCGCAATAATTGTTATACTATCCTTTGAATATACTGTACTTGTTTTCTTTTTTGTACAACAAAGAAGTTCCTATAACTTGACGGTTTTAACTGCAATCTGAATAGTCATTTACATACATATGTATAAGGGTATAACGAGGAAGGAAAAAGAGTAAAACGTTTATATTTTTAATATTTTGTATATACATACATTTGGAATTAGTGAGAGATATACGATTGTAGGAAAGAATGGAGCGATACCTAAATCTTTAAAACTGTAATATTATATCTTGTCATTTGCGTAAAGTATTTTTTTCAATACACAATCCTTACCGTTTTCGTGTTAATGGTTAGCCACTGTATCTGAACATTTCTCAATGGGTTGACACTACTCGATATATAAAAAATGTGTATCACATCTTTATATCATGAGTATATACATTATTTTCCCTTTGTGCATGAGATGAAGGTTTTATGTTTTATCAAGTGTAAATCCTGTATACAATGGTACTAGGGCACAAATTTGAAAGAGTAAAATTTAATCGGATCGTGAGTATTTGTGTAACTGTTACACTCAATTCTTGTTATCTGTGAATATAGTATTGAAGAGATGGATTTAGTTACTCAAGAATTTCATTGAACCTATACGAGGCTAACGAAACAATACAACTCATTTATCATAGATATCCTTTGACAAACTATACATTTGGAACAAAAGAGCCACTGTTCGAGAAAGATCCATCGGTACCCGCAAGATTTCAGCGAATGAGAGATGAATTTGACAAAATTGGAATGCGCCGAAGTGTCGAAGGTGTTTTATTGGTACACGAACATGGATTGCCACATGTTCTCCTCCTTCAACTTGGGACAACTTTCTTTAAACTGTAGGTGTTAATTCGTACAAATTGATCATCAAGATATTATTTTCAGATATACTCTGAATACATTATTTATTTGTTCGTTATGTATTTTTCAGGCCTGGAGGAGAATTAAACGCTGGAGAAGACGAGGTAGAGGGCCTAAAACGGCTCCTAACAGAGGTAACAGTTAGCAGATCGCTTTATGCTACCTTATAGGGTAGCTAGGAGTGGCACTCTAATTTATTAGATCGTAACACTGTTCATAAACCTATTGTATCAATCCCACAGATATGTTTGTAGAACTTATGTAACCGGGCCTGTAGCTCAACATAGGGAAGATTTCATAAAATTTATGTATTTTATACTTTAGTGTGCTGCATGCCCGGACACTTTGATGTTCGTACTAGTAAACTTATGATCTATCTGGTCGATGGTTAGCTAAGAACATTGTTCTTATTCAAACTGTTATATGTATCTACTCGGTCATGGAAGAAGCACGGCGTGAAGACTGTAAAATTATAACATGAAGATTGTATCTAGCATTACCATTCGAATTTCGATAGGTTCTCAGAAAAAAAACAAAAAAAAAGAATTATAACCATTTATGTACGGAGATGTAAACCGAGAAATCTGTAAAATGACTAAATATCTTACGACGTGTACCACATAATTGCTTTTACGAAATGATATAGATCATTCTAGAAAGTGAGCCGTAAAACGCTCGGTATGTTTTCGAGACAAAATTGCGAATCAATGTACAACAGCTGTTTCATTTTACGAAGTGTATCTTGTAAGTAGAGGGGTAGTCAGAAGAATTTTCCGAACAAAATGTCTCCGGCTTATATTTATGTCGGATATACAGCAGGAACATATTAGCGATTTTTTTGTAAACTTAAATATGGCGCGAAGTAGTGAGATTGTACAAATATTTGTAAATATTGGGCAACCATGTTCTTAGTGGACTGAAGGAAGAAGAATGTAATTTTATCGATACATTGTATGAAGAGTTGGAGAATTGAAGTTATGGATAATATAATATCCAAACTAATTTTAGACGTTCGGACGTCAGGATGGCGTAAAACAGGAATGGGTCATTGAAGATACTATTGGAAACTGGTGGAGACCCAACTTCGAGCCACCACAGTACCCTTACGTTCCACCACATATTACAAAACCAAAAGAACATAAAAGACTGTTTCTAGTACAGTTGCAAGAAAAAGGTATTTTTTTAATATTTAATCATTAGTCAACCATTTAAATCTACTTACATTTTTGTATTTTCAATATTAATTCATTAATTTATGTATCGCCTTTCAGCATTGTTCGCAGTACCTAAAAATTACAAATTAGTCGCAGCACCTTTATTTGAGTTATACGACAACTCTCAAGGATATGGACCTATTATATCTTCCCTGCCCCAGTCACTTTGCAGGTAAGATTGCATTCGCTCAAATTTTCATAATTGATTTTGATCTATAATGATTACTCCAAACATATTTTTTTCTTTCAGATTTAATTTTATCTATATGTGAAAGGAAAAATAAATGAAACGGGAACCAGTTTTATTTATGTTAACAGGAACTGTTATAAGTACATGTACAATGTATGTATGAGATGACGAGTGAAAACGCAGACTTTGTTCTATGTATAATATGACGTGCACTAAGAATTAAATCATTTTTTTAAGTAGTACTTATATAGCTCATTACTGCTTCTAATCTCTTATCCTTGCGACATGTAAATTCTCCATTTTGTTCTTGAGGATAAGCACTGTTCATCATCGAATATTGTCTTTTCGAAATGTACATATACTTCATCAAACCCTATTATTATCGACATATAAACGCATATTTACCTTAGTTCTATTATAATACTATGTACGATACCTGAAGCGGAATATTTTTAACATAGGTGTATTATTATTTTGTGACAACCGAAATTTTGTATAATGGTAATAAAACATTATTACTATATAATTCCAGAAAGTTTTCAATAATGTAACTGAGATTAGTATCTTTTTCGAAAACTTTAATTGTAAGATTAACGAAAATAGGAATTAAAATCTATGGCATCAATTGGATAGTGTTTCAATTAGTTGTAAAAAATATTTATTCTCATACAGTAACAGGTTTTCATTTATACTAATATACGCAAAGGTGATTAATCAATTTTAACAAAACACATTGAATATTTTTAAATAAATATTCGTCAAACTGTATACGCTTGATTACGCCATTTTGGCGCGCTAAACGGCTGATAGGAAAATTAATTCAGTGAGCACGTGTGTTTCCAAGTGCTCCGAAGTAAACGTCACCTTCCAAAAAGTCGACAATATAACAGAGACTTTCATAGAACATTTTCCAATTATGACGCGAAATGACACAGTTATTACAAAGGTATTTATAGTCTAACAATCACGTACTTTATTTTTATTGCGAAAATTTCTCGAATATTTCTTAACCTCTCTAATAAGAACAAGTTGTTTGTGAACTGTATATTTCTCTATAGATGCAAAAGGTTGAAGAAGATTTGAAGGAATCGATGCACAGGGTTAATGTGCTCGAGAGAAGATTAAAAGTAAAATTACTAACGACGGAGAATCGTGAAAAATTGGAAACCGAATTAGAGGAAGTAAAAGAAGTATTAAAAAGAAATGAAGGAAAGCTACAGAGTTTACGAAAAGAAAATACGAGATCCTTCATGGTAGCAGCGTGTATGGTTTTTGTGTGTTTTCTAGTATATGGATTGTACTTAATGATATTTGGCCAGCCAATCTGACATTGACAATAATTCTTACGATCAAAAGTCATTCCATATGCTGCAATTATTTATTAATAAGTCTATACTTTGCGATTACCAAGTGGCAGATTTCACAAAGTATTATTAATTTTATGGTAATATAGCGAGAGATTTCTATTTTTTCTACCGAATGTCTTTTTAGATGTATAATACTACATTTCATTCAAATGCCACACCCTTGTAACTATATCTACTGGACCAAGTAAACGTAGATAATCAATTTAAAGTGAGATATTGATTTTCTATCTAATTTTTCCTGCTCATTTTTTTATTTATATAAATATTCTAGTTATCGCAATTTAATGTAGACAAATTGAGGACTGGGGAAAGAGGAAAATATATGTATTAATAAAGTAATTTATTTTTTACAAAGATAAAGGGATTTATATCTCTTCATATATATTCGCAATGTTTCGCATAGACAGTTATCATTTCATGATTTAAGTTTATCTTAAGCTGCGATGTACTTATCGTTAGTAACGTGCACCATTGATAACATTTATAAATCTCATTTGTATGCTACATATGGCGTTAAACATTTGGTAGTGTTTGAAAAGCAACATTTAAGAATCACCTGCTAAGTCGTAAAGTGGAGTTCCAGCCAGTCGGCTTCGCATATATTTAGCATGTATCTCTACACTCAAAAATGTTTTACGTACAGCTGGTTCTTTTTCCATCCGTGATTTCCATTCAGCCTGCAACGATAAGTAATGTATTAGTATACGTATAAGAAGATGACATTTAGTTTAATACTATTAGAGGATTTATAACTAACGTACCAATTTTAACAGTCGCTTTATAGGTATACCATATTGGTCGCCACACAGGACTTGAATTATCCCTGCTCTTTCGAACCATGGCCAGATCATGAAATCCACCATACCAGGTGAGGCACCATGGAAGAAAGGAGTTCCTCTCTCTCGAAGTTCTTTTTCATAAATGTCTAATCCAGTTAGCGCTTTTTCGAATAATTCTTCAGGGTCGGTGGCAGTTAACAACTACAAAGTATCAATTTCTATGTACAATTATGTTTATAATATTGTAACAAGCAAACTGCTATAGATCGTACCTTATACGTTGGATGTATTACGCAGTTAAACCTTTCGATTAGCAATTTATCCTTTGCCAGAGCCAAAGGATCCGTTGGGAAGAGTTTCTTTTCGGGATATGCGTTATCTAGGTATTCTGCTATAATAAGACTTTCGCGCAGGACTTCTCCATTTTCTAATTCAATACAGGGAACTTCCCCCGTAATACTTTTCTCTTGAAACCATTTTGGCTTGTTACTCAAATTGATATATATCACGTCGTATCTAAAATATACATAACAGTATATTACGTTTAACATGACAATAAAATAAAAGACGCATAGGGGTAAGTAGAATAAAAATTGAATTAAAAATGCTAAATACAAAAATCTTATATTATTTAACCTTTTGAAATTTCGACTTACGGAATTTGTTTAGCATCAAGCGTTAAATGTACTCGTTGTGCATATGGACAAAATCGCATACTGTATAAGCGTAATTTTCCCGACACAGGCGGAGGGGCCGAGGAGCCTACGAAAAAATATATTGATAACAAGATTCAATTTTCGAGCATATCGTTCTTGTACTTTCATCATTTCTTACCGGCTGCCAAATGCATTATAATGATTTTGATTACAACACTTCCACCGGTTTGTCGTGATAAAATAGAAAGATGTCCTGTATTTTTTTCTTAATCAATGCTGTTGGACTGTAATAAATATGAATCATAAATCAAGGTTGTACAAGTGATGATTAACCGGTGTATTGTACCATTTACCTGGTTTTACCGTCTCTGAACAGTTCGAATTTCGTTGGAAACCACTGGAACACTACTGGATGGGCAAGGATCAGATATTAACCATTGTAAAGACATACACCTAACTGACGGTTCCCTTGCGTAATCCTGATGCCCAAATATGACAATAATAAAACAAATGAAAACTGCGAGAAGCGCTCATATTTCGATTGATTTCGATGTTACGAATTAGATGTATAACATCATAATACTCTCAGTTGTACTATTAGGATTGTTAGTATTATATATATTGGAATAAGTAGAATGATCGAAGTGGTTCGTTCGTAGCTATTCGTCTATGCATACCTTCACCAAGCCGATACAAAAACTCGCGGAATCCAATGCCATCTTGAAAATAAAAAATGAGTCATACAACCTTAACCGAAAATAGTTCAGTTTGATATAACTTGACCCATACTTTGGCAATGTTATTATGTCAAAGGTTCCACACATATCATTTCTATACGTATATGTGATGAATAAGTTAGTCCGTCCAAAATCGTTGCCCGGAACTGCACGGTCTCGCGCTTGATTTTTGAAGCAGATTTTCATTTCCGAAAGAAATTATGGGACTCCAAGAAGAAAATATTTATTATTTGACATGAATAATATTGAAATTAAAGGATTTAAGGTATTGTACCGAAATCCTTTCTTTCAATCATATTGTAAAATAACTATGTTCAAATTTATATCATACATTTGTGTTTTTCTTGCTACGTGACTTTCGACGAAATGATCGGTTCAATAATATGTTCAAAATAATAATGAATGGATATTTTTGGTTCAAATTGAATCGCTGTTCATTGTTCTTTCTTTTTACGAGAGAATTCAGTTTATACGAGTATTCGTACATGATTTACATGTAGATATGTACACAATTGATTGATACCAGGAAGTCTAGTATAGCATTGTTAATATTAAATTAATAAATAATTCGATGCAGAAAATAAATCGGGTATGTCCAAGATATCTCCACTCGATATACTCGAATCTCCCCAAATCTATAGAAGCATACGTAGATGTATGTATTTAAAGAATAGACTAGCGTGGGAGGGTAAATTCACTTCGTTAAATAATAACGATCCATGATAGTGGCACCAAAGAAAGATGAGCCGAAAAATATAACTGAAGGAGTAAAAAAATGTTTGAAATCCCAACGGAGAGCGCAGATTAGAATGACAGTTAGCAGACAGAATAGAATAGTATGGAACGATGGAAACATTGGAGAAAAAATCAACCGAAGAGAGAGAGGGAGAGAGAGAGAGAGAAAGAGAGAGAAAGAGCGGGGGAGAAGAGCGACTGGTGATAACAGTGAGGACGAGGACAAGGAGGACCGACGTGGGTGCTGATTGGTAGCAGAATCGATTAGCCGAGCCGAGCTAAACCTCCGGCACCGCGGCAGGTTCGACGACGCCACGAATTTCCCGAATGGGGGTTTCCCGTTGGGGCGGGCCCGAACCCAGGGAATACCCCGGTATTCTCCATGGCAACCCGACCAATTCGCCAACCGCCGACAACCAAGGCTGACCTACCGTGTGTTCCTCGGCTTATTTTTTCCTATCTACCTTTCACCCCCGTTCTACCACCCGCGAAAGCCAACGTTTCATTCCCTCGTTGCATTTCGCGCTCTCTCGCCTTCTTTCAGCCGTCGTCGCTTCTTCCATCTTCTCCTCTTTCACCGTTTGGTACCCTCTTTTTTTAATAGGTTTCGTTTACGCTCACTGGAAAGAGCAAATGTGTACTGACTACCAGCGGTTGCCTTCTCCTTCTCAAAAGCAAAGTATTTTGCCTCGGTGAGTTTTGCTCTCTTGAACTTACATAAACCCAGCACACTCACACATGCAATGATAGTGAGGTACATTGATTTTGCCGACGATTGATACAACCCCGTCGGCACGTTTAATTAGAACATGGCGACTTTAATACAAGCGCACGACAACAAGAACAACAACAGCGTCCCCCTAGTTTCGCAACCAATGCGCTCTCGTTTTACATTTTTGTTCGTATCTCGGCCGTAAGTGGTAGTAACGTTATTGCCGTTAGCTGCCGAAGCTGCACGTTTTCTGACCTCTGATATCCGCGCTCGGCGCTTCTTACGACGCGGCGCTCGAGGGGTTCGCTTATCTACCTATCCTAACGCGCTCTACACTAGTGCCAGACACCCCTCGCTTCGTCCAACTTCTCATCCATCATTGTCATTGTCGTCATCATCGTCATCGTTATTATTATCCTCATACAGATTTAAAATCACGCCCATCCCCTTGCAAGCATGCTACGATCGTACTACATTTTCTCCCTCTCTCTCACGCTTTTTCTTGGGTTCCCTTTTTTCCTTCTCTCGCTGTTATTGTCCCTCTCTCTTTGCTTCTCCGTTTTCTATATCGTTCTTTATCACTCTGTCATACATTCTCACTCATGGTATTTTTTCCTCGTCACTCCTACCTGCCTTTTCTCACGCATAAACATACCAAACTCAATTGCACGCATTCACTCGCGCTAAGACTAAGATCTCTACACGCCTACGCTACACATGAAAACACCCTATCTACATGAGGACCCTCTTGCGTTCCATGAAACTGACGTGGAAAACGATTTTACGGGTAATCGTAATTTTCCCTATTGTTAAAACGAATGCCGATTAGTTTCACGGAGTGCTCGAGGGTTCCGCTAATTGTTAAGGTAATTCTAGGAATGCTTAGGTTTTACGCATGGTATGATACAGTATATGACTTAAGGAGTTACGCTTCTTCGACAAAGGTACACCTTGTAGAGTAGGTTTCTGATACGCAAAGATTGGGCCAGACACCGTCTATAACTAATTTTCGTCTTAGGAACCTACCCCCCCTCGTTTCTCGATAGGCAGAGCAATCGCATTCAGTGAAAAATGATCGCACAATTAGTATAAATACTTATGAAGACTTTTCCAATGTTACTTGATATGACTGAAACTTGTACCATTTATATTGTATATAATAGACCGTCTTTTTTACGAGTAGAAATTGTCAATCTCTTTTGTATTGTATATAGTTTCCATTTTATAACTTTGAAGAAAACACGCAAAGGTAAAGGATAACATTGACGGGTCATAGTACTATAAAAAAAGCTTGGCGAAGAGGTATGTGAATGAGAGCGCAGGGGCATAAATGACACTAGTTACAATCAAAGACACGAACGATTTGAATAAATGTTCCATGTCTGATCAGGTTTAAAAGATCGCAATCGTTTCACGTATAAACGATCTCTGATGTGCGACAACTCTGCCTACATCTCATTATGTAACAAATAAATTAAAAGGGTTTATAATACACGCATTATTTTTTATTCTTGAATCGGTCGTGTACACATTCTGTAATTGGATGACTTTTTTTATGGTATCCTAAGTATACCAATACTCGAAATCATAAATAATTTAAACGCAAAAGAGCTATTTGCATTCGAATACCACCTTTCGGGAGTATTTCTTGTCTTTCGTATACAAGAAAGTGTACATATCCGATCCGACACAGCCGGTGATACCGGTATTGCCTTAAAGTAGTGCGTCAGTTTGTCATGCTCATACAAGATAACGTTCTTCTGGACAGGACGATTCATTGCCGCGATAAATAAAACATAACAAATATCATACGATATCTCAATATCTGATATATTCGAAATGATCTAAATATAAGCAATTTTAGAGATTGCTGGATATGAAACTTCTGTGACAGGTAAATGATAAACAATCGTATTAAAGAATAAGGTGAAAATATGTTGTATGTGCAACGTAATAATGTGTAATTTGAAAGACTAAAAATACTTAATCAAAAAGGGTCAAAAAAAGATTTCTATGACGACAATGATCCTGCGAACACATCTTGCATTGACGTTTGCATTATACTGTATATACAACGATCTTACAATAATTTGAGTGTACCGTCGGCTACGAAAAAGATTTTGATGCAATAATCATTATGTGCGATCAACCTTTGCAGTCAGTGAATGGGAATATTGGTCACAGCATGCTGTTAGTTACCTGATTGCTACGAAGAACTTGAACAATGTTTCTCACATTGCAGTAAGAACAATGAAGCTTGATTATTGATTCTGCCTGAGTACATACTTATTATTGCGATTTTGGTATAAAGTATTTCATCAATCCACTTTTCACACAACTACTGAATTATAAATGCGTACACCGGGAGTCCACTCCCCCTCGTGAAGGAAGGGTTAATTACAGTTTCCATTTACCTGCAAACTGTTATCTAGATTAACTAGAACCGGATTTGTATACATACGCCTCAAAGCTAGGAAAACGAATCCCAGCACAACAGTCTTCCGATGACTTTGCTCACTGCTCATTGCTCACAATCAGTGAAACGTTGGACACGGGACGGTATATGTACGTGTTTCGGCATGAACGAAATTAACTTCTACTCGATTTATCAGTAGTACGTCAAACAGAGGACACATCGAATGAAAGCTTGCAAGGGTCGAAGAAATGAATAAAAAGCTCACTGAAAGAGAAAACGCGATACAAACGCGATAGAAACGTGATAAAAGTGACTAGCGATAGGAGAATCGGATTAAAGTCATCCAAGAAGGTGGTATGAGCAAAGAGACATTGAATGATATTGCAAATTCGAAGTCGACGGCACACAGCAAAGTGAGCGGCATGGTTAATCAGACCTGCCATTTAATTTTTCAGTAGAAACTTTAACGTGGCGTACCCAAAGCGCCCCAGTGTTCGGCGGTGGGTCATGCGTAATGTGGATAGGTACCGAGATGAGGTGGTACATGCCCAGAGGCTGTGTGGTGACCCGCGTAGAGATTCGCACCGGGACTCGTGGACCAGTAGCTCGAGGCAGATTGGAAGAGACCTCCTGGAACGGAAACTGAGACCGAGGCGGCCGGGGGTGGCATCAGGTTCAGCTTTGCATGTCCATACCCAGACATGAAGAGCTCACTTTGATACTTGTATGCCGTCGGGTCGGCTGCAGCTGGTTGCGTCGCTGCTGCTAGACCCTGGAAGTCAAACTTATACGCGTACCTCTTCCCGTGGACCTTCGTCATGATGTTCTTGTCGTAGTAGTACCTGTAATCACACGACAAGCGGATGTTGCACCGTCGAGAATATCTACCCTTTCAAAGTGTATTGGACTATAGCTTTCTCCTCTGTGCTCTGTTTCTCGAAATGGTGAATCCATTAGAAAATATTTTACATATTCACCGCTAAACAGTTCTCGAACTCTTAAGAGCAGAATTCACTATAATTAGTGAAGTCTGTTAGATCAATGCATTGGTACTTTGTCTAATCTGTACCAAAGTTCTTTTCTGTCCAATATCGATATATTTTGTTTATTAATTTTACAAGTACATATTTAGATAATGTACGAGTATGGTGAAAGACGAAAACGAACTTGTACGAAAAAATTCTTAGCGCAACGGTAACGTGGTAGAATGGGGTAAAGAGGGGGGGAAAGCAGAAACGAGCAGTCACGTAATATAATCAGTCGATCTGATCGAAAAATAATAGCCGCGTCTGCCGTCGGTCTGACTGTCGGTGATTGAAATTTCTCTCTCCGAGCCTCCACCCCGTCGGCTACGCCCTGTATTCAATCTAGCTGCTCCGTCGAACGAATTTACTTTCTCTGCGAATCTTCGTTAATGTAGAGATATGTATGGTTGTCCAGTACTATTCGTCATATCCGTTTACCTTTCGTTTAGGAAAATAGGGAGTTCCAATAATAGACATTCGAATATTTTTTTCTCAACTTGTAACGAATATTCGTTTGACTTAATATAATATGAGGGTGATAAAATAGAATACTAGGGAGGATTATAATACTAGCAATCATCCGGATATAAAGATTAAAAAGTCTTAAATATCACTCACCTCAAGGCTCTCGACAATTTGTCATAATTCATGTTAGGCTTCGACTTCCTTTCGCCCCAACGTCTCGCGACCTCATCAGGGTCAGTCAACTTGAATTCACCATTGGTTCCTTCCCACGTAATACACGCAGCATTACTCGAGTCTGACAGTAGCTCCAGTAAAAATTGCCAGAGTTGAATTTGACCTGAACCTGAGCTGGCGAGGCGACTGCTTGTCGCGCCGAACATTTGATAGGGATCTGGAAAGTATTTATCGCGTATTGCATCGACGGCCTTTCAATTTTTCGAGATTTTCTCTCTTTTGCTAAATAAACAGTCCCTCTAAATTCTAATAAAGTTTTGTTTGCAACTATACGATAAATGGTTCCGTTTACTGTATATTTCATCACCCTTATAAATTATTCTCTCGCATAATATTGTTTCACGCTTAACTTAACAATATTCAAAATTATAAAGAAACCTAAGAAAGCTTGAATTTTTATTTAAAAGCCTGCTTTATCGAACGAATTAAAAATGTTAAAGTGTCTTTTTTTATTTCAATAACTTATATCACGATAACTTTAGAAAAATATTTTGCTTGGTTATTAGCGTATAATCGGTAACAGTCGAAAGAGAAAATAACACTATGTGACGTAAATTTTATTTTTGTTCTCCAAGCAAGTCGGATGTAATTTTTTTGCTTTTTTCTCGAACATATACCTATCCATTACACGGTTGTTTCCCAGTGCTCCCTGTATCGCTCTTTAAAAGCTTTACAATGCGTCATCACCGTCGTCCGCTACTGCTCAGACCTGGAGTACCCTACAGTCGTACAAAAGGATATAATCGCAACCCTACAATAGAATAGAGTTCGTTTGGATCATAATAATTTCAATTGAAGGTACGATGGATGGAGTGGTTCAAAGGGCGTACGTGTACGTTTTCGAAGAGAACGATCATATTCGCCAGTGAATATCGAATTTTGTTTTAATATAAGTTATCTTCTTTAACTAAATATTACGCGAATTATAGATTGTCTAAAAAGTTTCTCTGATTCGATAATAAAATCATCCGAATTTCCAATTATCTTTAGTCTGAGTTTATTGAAGTAAATACAAATAGTTTATTAAACGCGTTAATATAATTTCTGTTGGATTAAATTCGAAAATCTTGACGGATATTGCAAATCTCTCTATAAGAAAAGAAAACGTTAAACGAAGGAACAAAGAAATAATTCCAACTGTAGCAATTCCAAGAATGCTTACGTAAAAATATATTTGAGCGATTAAGAAAAGGGAGACATGATGGGGCAATCGTGTATGATGGGGATGGTTCTCAAATTGCCGGACCTCAAAGGTCGTTTCGGCCGATGAATCCCCTGAAATGCGTGGTGGAGTGATCGCCTTTCGATCGAACAGTAATTCACTTACAAGTTAATAATAGCAAGGGGGCGCGGTACACCCATTTATCTGGCGGACGAGGGAACCGAGATTCACTAGAGAAATACTGAAATGCTACTGTCTCTTTGAATTCACTACTCCATTCCTAAGAGTTAAGAGAATAGAGAGTCGAATGGATGCTCTGACCCTGTTTCGACCTTTAAACCCAATATCGTTTCTTTTCTTTTATTTTCTTTAGCACTGCTATTCGATAAGATTCCATTTCGATGCTTTTTAATTATTAAGAAACTTTTGTTTGCCGCGTTCTTCGTGTTGAATATCAAATATAGAATTATTTCTGTATTACTAGCTAAGCAGTGAAAGTTGTCGTGTCGAATAGTGACTAAAATTTTAATACAGGGATCGTAGAATTTTAGTCAAAAAAATTTACTGTAGATATTAAATTTGACAATTGGAATAAGGTCTTACAACCTTTTGGAAAGGCACTCGGTAAAATGTCGCTGTTGGGTGTTAATTGCGCGAGGGTCGATTGTCCTTTAACGGAGGGGGCTAATTACCAGCAGGATTTCGCGTCTCCTAATGTCCATAATGACGATAAAAAAGGCGTGCAGCCGGTGCCCCAGGCACTTATTTAAACCTATTGATCAGCTGGTCGGAGTAATTTTTGGGCGTGGCACAAAAGTCAGGGTAGCTCGCAAGTTTGTAAGGGGGTTGGTTGCGTGATTAGTGACTAGCATAATAATTCCGAAGGTCAGGTCATTCTGTGCAGTTGCCTTGAGAAAAGTTAACACCAACCAAATTACACTTGACTACACGCCTTTGAATAGCTCAGACGATTATTTCAAATATATTATTATTTTCGACTAATTATTCATTTGCGCACAAAATTAATATAAAAATTGCTTTAATTTCTCTATCTATCGTATCTCTTTTGCAAAGAGAACCTAAATACGTCCTTTTTAATCAAAATTCCGAATCTAATATGTCTATCGCCTATCGTGTTCTTTTTTTTAGATCAGTGTTGTTTTGATATTTTAGTATTTATAATTCATTGTAAAAAATTCAAACTGTTTATGGTTTCTGTCACAGTGTTTTATATAGCCATAAGCGTATATAATTCACAATTCACATGAACTTAAAGTGTAGAGCTTTAACTTCTCAAAAATATCTACCTACTACATACCAGGCTGCCTGAGGTGTGTATGCGTGTCCAGTGCTGACTTGGATAAGCTGCTTCCGTATCCTGGAAAAAGAATAGTTACAAATTTATTCGGCATATCTTAGTCGGTGCTTCAACTATTACAATTATGCTACGTACACCATAAACATAATTTGATATTCAAATCGTGAGCGACCACAATTTATATGTGTACATGTGTCCAAGGGGTACACTATGCTTGGCATAATATCGTTATTTCCCTGTCGCGTACATTTAAAACTCCTCTCCTCGCTTGTATATCCAAATATAATTCTCACATTAACGGAAAAACGTTGGTGCCGTCGGTAGCTTTGCTGTTAGGTAATCTACCGTTATTGCACGAATGTGTACAGGTTTATCAGGTTTACACCTCTCGAAGGTAAAATTTTTCGATTGTGCCTCTTTTGGGCATGATTTTCCCAAAGAAACGCAAGGAGAACAACGTGATCGTGATCGACGCAGAGTGGAAAAGGGAAATCGTCGGTCGGCCAACGTAGATGAAAAAGTACAAGCTCGGTCGAGCGTTAGAATCCGTTAGAGAGGATTTCCGTGTAGGCAAACACGGGGCTGAGTGCTCCGTATACGTTTCTCCCTGCTTCTCGGTTCCATCGCCATTTCGCTGCTCTGCTCTACCTTATCAGACTGACTCCTCTTTGAGTGTACATGCTCACCAGTAGTCATTCCTGCCCACCGGTCACGTTCGCACGAGTGTGCAATCTGTTTAAGGCACAATGCTCCTTAATTTCGCCTCGTTATATACTCTCACTATGGGAAATCCTGCGCTACCCTTGAGTCCTTGCATCGCTCGACCCAATCTTCGTTACACGGAAACCGATGGAATTGCAATTCCTTCAGAATTAACGAGAGCATGCCCGAGGGAACCTTGCCCGGAATAGTAGATTTGGCGATTGTATAGGATAATACTTGATCCTACGAGATACCCCTTTAGTGTATGATCATAGATAACACAAGGATAGTGATGTTGAGAACTTGTCAAATAATTAAGTAGTCTGATCCTCACTATTTTCCAACTGAAGTTTTCTTTTCTGTATAAATGTCGAATCGCTATTGTTATCATTTTGAATCTTCAGTCATTATTTCGGTATCGTGACAGAGTATTTTTGTTTATACAATTGAAATTCCAAGACAGTAGCAAAACAAGTAAGCAGATGCTACCTTTAAAAAGCAGTTGGTGTCAGCTGTGTAAAACAATTTGATTTGGTGTCTGATTGGCACACGGAGGGCTAGTAGTCTCGGGTCGTGGGGTCCGCCGCAATCAGTGTGGCCGCGGGGCTCCCAGCCAGCTTTTCTCTAACCTTCCAACACTGATTCTGATATTGCCATAATAACAAAATCCTTGATTTTACGGAACTCAAATTCCAAATGTTATCGCACAATGTTAGCTTCTATCGGTTGTATAATTTTATTCAATTATTTATTCTATAAAAGCTTGTGTTTATCTTAAGTTTGAAGACGACTGAATCAAACTTGTTTGGGAAAAGTGGATCAAGATTATCGTCAACATTCTTGAAACTCAAGGTTAACACATTCTTGAAACACCTATCAGGAGGAATAAGTAGATGAATGTAGGGGAATCAGTTAAGTGACAGAGTTCAAATGTCGCAGTGTGAATGGGTGTGCCAGTCATACGTCGAACGCAACATCACCTCGAATCGATGTGGTCCTATTGTTGAGCGTATATCTGCACATTCACGAGCAATTACTTGGGGCGGGGTAATCCCGTTAGGTAGTATGCAGTCTCCTTGGGGGAGGATCAAAGGACTCGCTATTCCGAACTACTGCACTCTTTGGCTGCTTCAGACACGTACAATGCTACTCACTCGGGCCGAACAGGGGAATTACGTACCTTGTTTCTCGACTTGGAGGAACTTTGGGTTCACTCCAAATGCACAACCTTTGCTCCGCGCGTTCCGATCTACCATTTACCGCAACCGCGAGCCAATACTCTTACGAAGAAACAGTTTCCAATTCGAGTAATATTAATCTCTTGAAACCGAAGAAACTACTTTCGAAATTTACCCATTTTTTTCTATTATTAAATAACGTATAACACAGGAATTATACGAAACGGATATCATTGTGTCAGAATTAATGATATACGGTAAAGCAATGGTAACAGTTGGGTCACAATTCCGAGTATATAGCTAAAAAATTCATAAGAAACGTGAGTCTTGCTTTCTTTACTGTGTAAACTACGAGACGAAGTGCAATAAATGAGATTAGGAGGGTGAACCGAGAAGGTCTCGGAATGATTCCATTCGAATGGAAGAAATTCGGGATAAGTGTTTATTCTGTGCCCCGTCTTTGTAGAAAAGAGTCTGACTCAAGATAAAGTTGAAAGTAGTTGTGTTTACTTTTGAAAATATATGCTCAGTTTACTTCAATTGAATCAAACGCAATACACACAAGCGACTAGTAAGAATATTACGAATTTAGGGAGAAAATAATATGATCTGTGATACTGAAACGGATATTTAAACTTGTTTCAAGTCATCCATCTGACTGTATCCGTCGGAGTTAAAACAGTGCCACCCGCTAGCCTTATTTACGTCCGACAATAAGTCAATTCATCACAGAGCGATTTGACCTTAAGTGGTATCACTGACTCATACAGACAGCCGCGTCTCGACGGCAGACCTATTTCGGACATAAATCACGACTGGTGCGCGGTGCGTAATAATAAGCAGGCGTGTGTAGCACGCGACCGTTAAGTGGACTTGGCGAAATAGGTTGTTGCCAAGGTGGTCAAGATTACTCCTTACATTAGTACGCAGTTGCGTGTGTCTTTAATGATATCACAGTTCTCCATCGCTTCATTGTTTTGGAAACAGTGATATTTCGAAAACTTTCCTAATCGTTATTTAGAAATATTTGCAATATTTGTTCAAACAATGTACGATATGTATTAGAATTTGAGATCTGTAGTCTTCATTGTAGATACTGTAGATGTAGATAATAGTGGTCAGCATTGCGGGTAAGAGAAGCGACCGGATCTCGTGGGGTTCTGGCACGGATTTAACTCGCACGGTCGTGCCCGACGGCCTCGAAAACCCGGGGGACATGGATCGTAGGCAACAAGTCACCGGGAAACGGCGCGTGACCAACGCGTTCGCACTGCCAGATTTATGACAATAAAAATGCGAGCCAGCCCGCGACGGACAGTTTACAGTCTTCCTTGGAGGGTAAACAAGCAGGCTATAGCTGTGGCTCAATAAATTTTAACTCACAGATTGAGAGATAGAGATTTATGATCTACTAGACTTTGGATAAATTCTTTTTTTCACCGTAGCCCCTTGCCGCTTTCGTTTTATTAGTCAGCTTTGAAATTGCTCACGAGCGTGGTTCCTGCAGAAATCTACCTATCGCTCGATCTTCAGTATTTCATTATTGAAATTTGCATACAGTAGATGCACCTGGTTTAAATTTCGTTTACATAAGCAGATTAAATATATTCCGAAACGAATTTTCTTTAAAAGCAAAACAACACGAGTAAAGCCTGATTTTTTTTCTAATTCAGAATCTCAAAATCTAATATTCGATTTTGGAAATAGTTGACTTGTACGATTTCCCCTGCGGTTCAGCGATTCGGACAATATTATTCTTGCGAAAGCAAGAAGACTGTGGCGGGGTGAACAACTGAAAAAGAAATGTTGATAGCATATTGGGAGGGTCGGAGAACACGTCGAAGTCGCTGTCGCAGCTCGTATTATGTCTTTCGGCAGTACATACATGGGCACGTGGCTATGCGTGACACGTTCACGCATGGCTGCGTGCATTTCCACTCACCCTTATATCGGTCCGTATTCATCTCTGATTCCTTGTTGGGGTGCATGGATTGCGCTTCCACTTTAACCGTACATCGTCGAACGTCTATCAACTCTACGCATTCGGCATACGACGTAACACAGTCTACGTCTTCTTGTCGGAATCCTACCAGGTCAATTGTCCCAAGAATCATTCTCGGATGATAAAGAGATAGCTATGATAGCGGAAGATATGGTATTTAACTAGAGTTACTCGTAAGGTTGGAATCATATATTTCTCCGTATAATGTATTCCTGGCAAAGTTAGCGTTTCATGTAAGAGGAAATTCTCAACATGCAAAAACTTTGTTTAAGAAGAGACAAGAATCTTTTCTTCCTGAGAATTATAGTGTGTCGCGTACACGCTATACGATAATTAGAAAACGATTAATTTCTCTACACGAAGAATGATCTACTACCCCAAATGGAATTCGCAACATCTTATATAAAATTGTACTATACGCGAAACTCGATGACACGAGACTTTGGTAAACGACAAAGTGTATATTGGAACGTTTAAATAAATTTGAATAAAGTTTCAGCCCCTGCAGAGGGTTTGTTAGAATAAACCTTATCATACAACGACGTAACACAGTAGAAGAATTCAAGAGTTTGTTTTATACCTTTCAGTTAATCATTGGCACTTTACCCTTAAGCCGACGGTATCACTAGGAAAAGCACAACCACTCGAGGAGAAGTGTTTACGTATGCTTGACCTTTAAATCACAGCTAATTCGAATCGGTCGTGAATCACGATGGGAGCCGAGGTTCGATTGTATTTTTCAAATGGCCATTACTGTGAAAATCGTTCGAGGGCAGAAAGTGAAGGGTGGCGCGATCGTTACCTATGGTGTCGAGGTATATGATAGTCACGGCATACGTGATCAGGCGCGTGAGCGAACTGCCAAGGCACGCGCCGTGCCGGAGTACGTAATTATCATAGGGAAGTTAGGGTTGCCCTCAGACACAGGGGGTCGAGGGTCGGTCGACTCGGGTCAGGAAGTCACGCGAGGCATACACACTGCCGACTCGCCTCGCGGCCTAGAGGGGGAGGTCCACTTTTATTGTTCTACCAGTTGTCTTAGACTCGCTTTTCCTGGCCACTGGGCAGACTCGCTTGAACGAAGGTCGATATCGCGCCTCGACGACTCAAACTTCTCCTACGACCATACTTGTTTTATACCAACTGTTCCAGTCCTCGTAAAAACTTCACTTTGGAAAAGCGATCCCTTGAAAACTTTCCGGACTCTCCCGAGAAGTCGCGCCAGTTGAGTTGGCGGATATACAATCGTAGAAATAGTGATACTGCTATGACTAAAACTGCTGATGACGTATAAGAGCAATTCGCGTTTGAATTAAAACCAATTGTTGCCTTCCTGCTGATAGAATAATTTCTCTTATGTGTTAGAAGCTTTGAGGCTACGAAAAGATTTTACACGAGAATTATCTTTTTTGAAACACGAATTAAGTTTTGGTAATTGAACATGCAAACGACATTAGTAATTGGTAGATATATATATATATCTGTAACATGTTAATTCTAAGTTGGTTGGATTTTAGTTTATCATTATCTATGCTTGGTACGGTACCTGGATGGTTATTTCGAACACCATTGCTCCATTTTGAATTATTTTCAGCAAAACACACTTGGTAGAGCTAACTCCTCACTCGGAAAATGAAAGGTCGAAGTGCGAAGAACAGGTACGCGGGAATTAATTTGCAGACGACACATTTCTCGCAGCGCAAACCCGCCATGCGAGCAGCTTGTAATTTCAATTTCACGGCACGAGAGAACCACGAAAATGCCCCGGGCCTGTACACGTCGTCATGTAATTTCATGAACTTTGTGACAGCGACATTCCCTTTTGTTCTACGTCGCAAAGTGTAAACTGAGTCAAAGCAATGCGTGCGTGTGAAGATCAGAGGATCGTGCCTTCGGGGCTATTGCACGGTAGAATTCCAAATTGCTTCTACACCTTAGATACATCATGAATCGATGCATGAATAATGATTGAACTTTTGCAAACAATATACTTATACAATTACTACTTCCAAAAATCAAAAGAATTACTATTTACCGTTACAAGTAGCAGCAAATTATGTTCAAGGCAATGCGACACTTATTTAATAGACAATGTACGAGAATGTCACTGCAAGGTATGGGGGTGCACGTGAACCAAACCGCTAATTCATTGTTCGATAGGTGATCCGTGAGAAGCGCACACGAGGTATCGAAACCACAAGCCGTTTATAACAGGCTACCCACGGGTGAAACACCCTCATCTGTCTCGGGTGACTATGTCAATGTCAATTAATGTTTGTAAGACACAATCGTCAGTTACCAGCCACCATATCTAACGCGTATCTAATAATTTCCACTGTGGATACATATGACCAATGAACTCTGTGGCTAACTATAACCCGAATACATTAGCAAATTTAATTGAAGATAACGATAGCGAGAATTTAACCCAAAAGACATTTCCAAAAATTTAGGTTGAGTTAGAATGTTTTCAATTCGTGAATTTTAGTACGTAGAACAAGAAGTTTTTTGAATGCTTTTGGTAAAAGGATCAGACAAACGCGTTGACTGGTAGAATATTCACTATTCAGAATTAGTTTAAATATTTTTTAATATGTTGAAAGTTATAGCAACGTCGTTGTTCCCAAAGGTGATGCAAACAGTTAATTCGGGGCTTTGCTAGGTGATCCATGGTGGTACGGTGGTAGCGTAGCGAAGCATCGAGGCCAGAAGCCGTTTATAACAAGGTGCCTGCGGGCAGGTCTCTCTGATCTCCGCGAGATGATTGTTCGAGCGCCGCTTAGCTTCCACAGGGTGGGGCCCGGCTCTTCGGTGTTGCTGTGCGGGCAGGCGTCTCTACACAGCCCCCGGGGCTTGCTCTCTCGACGACAAAGGGGCCGCGGTTCAACGCGCCACAAAGCGCCGGGACGCCCACCCACACCTACATTCACATCAACACCCACATCCATGCTCTCGCACCTATACCTAACTACTGCTGCTATCTGTCTCTCATTCTGCCTCGGTTTCTCTGTCTCTTTCGTGCACTCTCGTTTCTCTCTTTCTCTCCCTTTCTCGCGCATTCTCTCGCCTCCCGTGACTCTCGGGTTTCATTCTTTTTTTTTTGTGCCCCTGTTAAGCTGCGTGAAGAAACACACACAGATTCGTTGGAGAACAACTCCGAGAGCCGCGATGCGTGAACTTGCATCGAGCGGCATCGCAAACCACCCTTCGACCCAGCGTGTTCGTACCGACCCGGGACCAAGAAGAAAAATCAGGTGGTGGAAGAAAGAATCCATTGATTTTGAACCTTCTACTTTCTCAATATTGGCAAATTCGAATCGATACTACTGGTGCACGAAGCATGGATATACGTGTATATAACATCTTGTTCGTATGAACTTACCCTGTCCGGGAGCAGGTGAAGTGGCGTGACTCCAGCCTCCCTTGTATGAGCTGCTGGCATCTAGGAACAAAAAAGAATATTCGTTTGATTAAATTATTCTTCGACTGCAATTGAGAATATATTGCAAAATGTCTAAACAAACAAATTGCGTGAATCGATCAGAACGTCGCGACAGCGTGCGTCCTATGTGTTCTTCGTGATCCTCGTGCTACTAAGACTCTACTTTTTTAGGTCACGTTATTAGGAGGATTATATCGTTGGCAATTGCAGGTTAATCTATTCTGAGAATCGCGAGAACCCATAAAATATATCTGATCGTCGCTTGAAATATTCCGCTCTACCGTAGAATGTTTCTTGCAAGAAATTATTCTTCCGCTTGACAGAATCTTTATGAAACCTTAACCACGTTTAGTGTCTAGCGAAACTAGTGCAATAGCTCCTATTTTGGAAACTAGTTACGTCAATCATTCCGTTGACTACCAATTGGGTGTTCCTATTCTTTTGAGGGCAATTTCGTGAGGGAAAATGTTAATTGTCAAAACTAGTACAATTTAACGAAACTGTGATTATCGTATGCAATGCGAATGAAATTGACTCGTCGACCGCCGCTTTCTCTCTGTCACCGACGCGACGGTGTGTTTGCAGACAGATATATTTTCATTTGGCAGTTATTGGCACGAGGGTGACCCTCGTGTGTACATACGTACAGCAGTACATCACGCTGCAGCAGAAACTCCGTCTTTCTAAGTAAACAACGACTTAGGTGTACGAGACCGCTCGAACTTTCGTTTTACTACTCCCCTTCATTTGATCTACGGCACCGAGTCCATTAATAGAGCCTCGGGTTTCACGTTCCTGAAATGTGGAAGGGCCAAAGTGACCAATCCCTCATGCAAACATGCGAATCTCTTCGATTTCGATCACTTTCGTTGATCGCTTCCAACACGTGGTAGTCAATAAACGAAATTCAGGCAGAGTCGATTGCACCCTGTGATTCATGCCCGTTCCAACGTGAAATTTCCAGAAGTGCATATGTTACGTCGCAATATAAAAACATAATCGTGTGACCCTATTGATATTCTTATAACTTTACGTGAGCACAGTAGTCTTAAAAGTATCACTTAATTTCTCATTCCATTACTCTTGGTAACAATAACAAACAAGGTTTCTAATGTCAGGAATAGATGGTTTCATCCGTATAGGAATTATTAATAGTAAATACAGAATCACTACTAATATTTTTGACAATAGTCATATAATTTAAGTCAATATAAAGCAGTCACCGTGAGTCGGTCCCATGTGATATTTATTTATAACATCAATGGTCAATTCTCTAGATTCGGTATCATATGACGATTCACTTTTAGAGAAAAATTGTTTTAAAAAATCATTTTCAACTACCAAACCACTGACACACCGTATACTTCCAGTGGAAACTGTCGATCGCATAATACAACTGTGCAAACGTAGATTATGTTAAAAGTTATCCACGTGGTCGAAGAAAGGACTCGACGACGCGTGTTCCAGAGAAGAAGTTGTGACACGCACTGTCAGAGTGTGCGTGATGGGTACCCTCGTAGGTGTCTGACATACCGGCGAAGAGCATCGAGAGATTGGTGAATGCCGTGGTGCGTGGTAATTCGGCGGCGGTAGTCCCGCTGCTCTTTAGGTCCAGCATCGCGCGGTTCGCCGTGGCACCGGCCCTTCGCGAAGCCGCGAGCCCCACGGCACCTTTTCTTCCTTTTCGTCCGTTCGTATCGCGCTTATCACAGCAACACTATGAACGTCCAGCTCAAGGTAAATCGCGTTATGAACGAATCGACAAGCCTGTTCATAGCAGAGCAGCCGAAGAGTCACGCGTGTTCAGGCAAGTAGATTGTCGCGTTGTAAACGTTCAACTGGGAAATACGAATTATGAGTCGCGGGAACGCTTTGAAGAACGTGGACGCGAAGAGTAGCTCGAGACTGCTCGAATTCCGACCCTGCGATAGAACGTGGGCTGCACAATAAGGGTGCCGATCATCTTGGCGACCCGCTCTGAGTGACACTGCCGCCACCGGGAGAGATGGTGTCGGGGGCTGACACCGAACCGAATCGCCTGTCTCCGCCTCTGGCCGGCACCGAGCTAGATTCGTCGGCGGATATCGCAACGAGGGTTGGTTCGAGTGCACCCTACCAGAGGCGGGGTTTCCTACTGGCAATACACCCCCGTGTGAGGGGGCGGAAGAACGCATGCGCTCTGAGAGAAAAACCTAGTCGACATCGTGCGGTAGCCTCGAGGCTTCAGGGGCTGCGTGGTGCAGCGCGAGTCGGAGGGTTCGAGGGTGCAAACCCTCCGGTGCAGATTCGTCGACCGCACCAGGTTGCTAGGTGGCCAAGCGCGGACGTACCGGACCTCCTGCACTTACCGACCGGCATTGTCGACGACGTAGTTTGCCCCGGTAACGACGTGCCACCGGTTCTCTTCCGGAACAAACCCTCTGTGGTTACAGTTCCCGTTTGCAGAGAATGGTCAGGGAATTTTGGCAATAAGATCGTCAGTTGCTTTCGCGGCTATTCGGTCGACCTTACCGCGCATTTCTTCACTAACGCGCAGGAGTGTAGCTAGAGGATTAGACCGCCGAGTACATACAATAATTCCTACCTCTTGTGCACTCGACAGTTATTTCTTTGTTTTGCATCAATCGAAGTAGTATGCTGAAAACTATGTGATTACTATTCTCAAAACAGCGATGCTAGTATCAAATCTGGCCCAATGCCCAACATTTTTCTTATAGCAGCATTTCCTCGGAATGCAATTTCACGAGGAAGTTAGAGGAACGCAGGGAACTTTTCTGTTTTACGATTGCTATTTTCGAAGTTCACTGCGTAACCTATTCGCTTTTAAATTTATTAAGGGTCTTTTTTTTTTTTTTTCTTTTTTAAATCGAGCTGCTGAAATATATTTCATATCTATGTGCGTTTCAGTAGATTACGTGCAGTAATATCGAAAGGGTACTACCGATAGCTCGAAGGAATAATTGAGATCATTAGCATTGGCGACGCGTCGCAGAAGCGAGCATTATATTTAATAAGCACAGAATTACGTTTTAATTTGCGACGGCACTGTACGATCAATACGATAAGCTGCAGATTTTGCTTGTCAATGAATATCATTTAATGGCCCAGTATTTTCACTGCCGAATTATAATAATTATACCCAGGGCGCAGCGATTCTGCCGCATTTTGGAGAATTGTTCGATGACCTCGTTATTAACCCGATTTGCATTTCGTTGCAATTATCTCATGTCGCTGGACTGTAATGTCTGTCTGTATTTGCATGAAATCTGCTTTATCTCACGAAAACATAAGGTTTTCTTCGTGAACTGGAAAAGAAAGTTTACGATGCGTGATATTACGTATATGATACTTTTCACTTTGGTACGCGTATACAAGTAGAAAAACGCCAATATGACTTATTGGAGATAAACACGTATCTATGGCACATATTAATCTGTATATCCTAAATCTAGTAAGAATATCACTAGTGCCTGTTATGCTAATCTGACCTTCGCGTTGCGATTCTCATTTACCCTTAACGCGAGAATTGCCCTACTTTTTATGAGTTGCAATAACGCGATTTTTACCCGTCATATTCTGCTCATTAGCGTACGCAACCCACATTAATTTCTTAAGTTAATATTCTTCTAGTCATTGAAAAAAACTTGTAAATGAAAATCAATATTGACGTAATTTGAGTAATAGAATTCCCAGGCCGAGAAAGAAGTAGTTAAATGCAGAAATGATTAAACACAGGATAAATATTGCAGATGTTACGTCGTTTGTAATATTGATAACACACGTTACGTGCCTAAGGATCTTTTTCGAAATCCTTTAAACTATCATACTACTTAAGTACAATAAGAAAGACAGAGAAACGCAATAAAATTAGTCTTATCTCGCTATGTACTATGATAATAATGGATAGAGACATTTTACACTTGCATTAATGCCTGCGATGTGCGACCTCCGGCCAACATCGAAGACTGAAAGTGGCTAGCAGCGTATATGAGCATCAGTAGCTCCCATTAGACCGTTTGAGTTCGTGATTCACGGTGCCGGGACCGGCCCACCTAGGCAAGACTGTTGGCCATGACGCGGTTAACAGTGTTAGTTAACTTATCCTGGAACTCCACAGCGTGGTTTCGACTATACGTACATCCACATGGGAAGAAAGAGCAAGAGAGAGAGAGAGAGAGAGAGAGAGAGAGAGAAACGCGGGAGCACATTTCGTGGATAGTACGGGTATCCTTTCGAATAGGAACCCCTGATAGTAAGGCACGCGTACGGCACGCGACCGCGTACGCCCGGAGGCGCATTTAACGCCCGATCGGTCTCGAGTGTCCGCGTGTACTCTCCTGCCAGGGGACTAAAGTGCACCCACTGCTAGAGGAGGGGAGAGGGTGCTCTTCGACGATAGCCACCCCTGACTGCAATACGAATGCAACCCCTCACTCACCATTTCAGCTTTCTTTCGCTGATTTTCCTTTCACGCGGATGACCTACCTCCTGCAAGCTGCTGCCCGCCGATCGTACCTCGACGCAGTCGACTAATGCTTTTATAAAGAACACCGGAACGAATAAATACACAGCTCTTAACCATTGCTTCTCATGGGAAGCATTGACTACCGCGACGGATTGCTACAAGGATTTTCGGTTCATCCGGGGAAACATAGATCGGAAGGTGAATTCATTTCCCTGGTATGCTTGAGTAGCATCAAGAGATAAAGTTTTGTCTCGGGCCAAGTAGAAGAAGACAGACCTTGTATCTATTTCAGAGACAGAAGTTACTCTTGTCTTTGCAATGTTAAAACTCCATAAACGAATGAATTTTTCATTATGATATACGTAAGAAGCTCGAAAAGCACGGGTTCTTCCAGATTTTTGGAAGAATGCGAGGATATACCGTTAATGTCATCGGAATGTATCACGAAACATACGGCGCATGCAAAGATCATCCCCGAGTTTTCGAGGAGCGGGCCGATTACCTCAATCGGGACAGTGAAGGAGTGGAATCGACGGTACGAGTACCATCGTGACAGGATAGTAGTCGTACCTCGTAAGGGTCATTTTAGGGGGACTGACACGCGAGAGGGAAGAATCACGGCGAAAGGCACCGCACGCCGATGATTGCCCGCGCATTATCTTGAGATACTGAAACGGCATTAGCAGAGTACTTGGGACCCGTCTGCAGCTCGGTATCGGTAGAGAGGCCGAGGAGTATCATTGTACGCCATGAAACGTGACAGGCCGGCTATTGTACGAGAGACGCATAGCTACGAAGCAGGGAGTAGAAGCGACAAGGGAGCCAGTTACCTCCCACCCTTCTATCTGCACCCGAACGCTACCTCCAGCACCCTTCTGCCCTTCTTCTTCGGTCCATAACGCGATAAGAAGCGTGTCACTTTGTTACGTTTTGGGGACCGCTTAAGTGCGCGATGATAGATATCTACACCGCGTACCAGATAATTCTGCGTATTCAATTTGTACAATATGCTCAATCCCGTGGCAGATAGGCGCACGCCCTGTTACGAATCATATCTTACTACCCCGAAATTCGATCATTTTCAAACCGTGATAAGCGCTTACTTCGGTGGCAATCTTTTAGAAATTCGTTCACACGAAGTTCGATGATCAGATTGTTGGGATTATTTTTTAAATTAGAAATGTTGCACATTTTTCGAAAAAGAATATTTCATTTCAAAGTTTCTGATAATCGTTAAAATAACATGCGTAATGTCTCAGTTTAAGTTGCGAATCCGTTTACAAGGGGTCTTTGCATGACATTTTAAAGTCCATCACATTTGTAAGCACGTTCCTGTGGCATATTTACTGACCTGCACCTGGCATTGGCACAAAGCCGAGAGTTTACAGTAGACAGACCCCAACTTCAACCGATACTCTTGCATCCCGCAATTGATATCAATAGGCTACGTAGCGTTCCAAATAATTGATAAAGCAGACATTTTGCATGACCATAACACAATTTTAAACCAAGAAACAAAACTCATATTTAGATCATTATACCATATTCGCAACTTGAAAGTAATTGTCCTATGAAAATAATACTAGCGATGGTTATTTTTAATAATTGGTGTTATATCAGTTGTTAGATTCTCAAAGATATATTTCTGTTGATGGATATCGTTAGGACCGAAGGTTTCAACAGTATAGATTTGTAGAGATACGCGAAGCACCCCGCAAGAGCTGGGGTACAGTTGTAGAACCAAAGGCCATTAATTACGTCACGGAAGAACGCAGACGTTGGTTCAAACAAAGGACCTTGTGTATGTCCCTCCGAAGTTGCCAATGCGAATGCGTCGTTCGTGTACGCTTCATATAACCAGCCTAATTATGACGGATTTGCATATCTTCAGTGGCGCTAGACCGAACAACTTCGTGCTTTTGTTCCTGCTAACCGGATGTCCGCCCTCTCGCTTCGTCATGACTCTACGACAGGCACAACTAGGAGATTACTTACGTCACAGTACTCAGAGTAAACTTATCAAATGCAAAAATGTATTCGATTGAGTTTTCACACTTGAAAAAATTATCTGTTATTGAATTGATGGCTGCTTAGTTATTGAACGAGTTTAAAATGAACCAACAATTAACGAACAGGCTAATAATTAGTGGTGACTAAGAAATGAGGAATAATCCTACGCATTATTGAGCGTAAGAGAAACGTATGTGATTCGCGACGATGTATCTAGAATTGGAGTTGGCATGCACAATTCTGTTGAGAAACTTGACGGGGTTGCAGTTCACAGCGATGTGCCTCGTCAGTGAGGCCAGGCCAGCGAAAGAAAAGGGATACATAGGCCAACGTTGGAGCAAGGAAACATTGAAAGGAAAAGAGAGACAGAGAGAGAGAGAGAGAGGAGAAAGAAATATGAGAAGAGACGACGAAAGGACGAATAAACGGGTGGTCACGGAAAGAGCAATAGAGGACGCGGACGATGACGAAGGATAGGAGACAGCAGAGATAGAGGAACGAAGATTGGAGCGAAAAGACGGTAGAAGAGTGCAGAACCGAGAGAGCAGAGGCATCCGCGCGCTCATTTCCGTTTTGGGGCCGTCGAGGGGGATGAAAAGGGGGCGCTAACTCGCGAGATATTAATTCCGTGTTAGCGCTAGGAGGGTTGCAGGGGCGAAAACTACGTGCCGAGGGGGTGGCCAGCCTTCCAGCATCTCACCCATCCTCCACCTCTTCTTCCTCCTCTTCCAACGCCAACCACCAGATCCAACTCTCTCTCTCTTTTTCTCTCTCTCTCTCACACTCTCGATTTTGCGCTCAGTCTCACTTGCTATTTCTCTTGGCATCTCGCTCTTTCTCACTCTCACCTCAACTCACCCTCTCCCTTTCTCTCTCGCAACATGAGACCCCCTGCTGCTCCGGGCCGCTGCCCCTCTCTACCTCGGGCCACGATTCTGGCGCAATCCCCGACGTGGAAGAGAGAGCGGGAAGAGAGCAGAGCCGACGGCGGGAGGCGTTACAAATCAGAGATTAGCCATAGTTAACTCGACTTGCGCAGTCAAACAGTTAATCAATAAGCGATTATTTACATCGTGTGCCCACAGCCAGGCAGCTATGCGCGCATTGACCGAGCATATTTTCCTACCATTGCCTCCCTTGCGCTTGAAAATAACGAATGCATTCCTGATAACCGAACCGCCACTGGTCTGATAAACCCTCGAATCCCGCGGTTCTATTAAAATAAGAATTTGTGGCCGAAGGTTTCACGTGTTTCGAATGATACTCACTTGAGTTATCTTTTGGGACGGTTTGCGATGCAAGGAAAACTATGCGAGAATACTGACGTGAGCTTAAGGGACTTGTACGTAATCTGTGCACGGTTCCGCTTGTTTCAGGAACCGTCATAAATTAAAATGCAGCAGGAGTATTCCTGTGGCCGTGTTTTGTAATCCGCGCGATTGTAACGTGGATTTATGAGAGAAGAATTATTGCCATCGCGCGCAAGCTTGAAATAGGAATAATACTTTCGGTGATTCACGTGCGCTGGCGGAACGAAGATAATGGGCGAATACTTTGTCACCCTCGTGCGTTCAACGCTACCCAAATTTACTATTGATTCCATCATACA
Source organism: Trypoxylon attenuatum (assembly GCA_963989405.1). Lineage (NCBI taxonomy): Eukaryota > Metazoa > Arthropoda > Insecta > Hymenoptera > Crabronidae > Trypoxylon > Trypoxylon attenuatum. The sequence goes on along the minus strand of OZ022489.1, from coordinate 4,426,790 downwards.
CTCGCACATACGTTGATCAAATTCGTACTGCTAGCGAAAGCCATAATCCAAATGACGTATTTCCAAATTTTACATCTCATCTCCATTTCGAAGTAACTCATGCTTCTGAAACACTCGTTATCCGTGACCCGTAAAATTAGCCCAACACTAGCATCGACTAAGGAATATATTAGTCCAGTTCCGGACTACGAATAATTTGTTAATTATAAACCCGATCAAATAATTCCTCCAAACTTTCGACTGGAATCCCTACTGGCAATATTTGTTGACCACCTTTTTTTTAAAGGACCGTGACAACTATATACAGAAAGATAGTTAAACTTTGCACTAGTTATGAGGGTATTGTTAGAAGTTCCTCTCTCGACCTGTGGAAGCAAAAGAAAACGAGATTTGGTCAGGTCAAGACCTCTATCGAAGTATAAAGTCAGAGAGAGAGAGAGGGAGAGAGAGGTTGATGAAACATCTTTAGAGAAGTTGGCCTTGGTAGGTGAAGAGGTCCCGGCAGTGGATAAGGTTGATGGCTCAGAATGGTTACGGATGTGTCGTCAGCGATCTCGCGGCCCTTGGTTCTTGGCTTTCGCCCGCGGAGAACCATGGGTGCCTATGGTGGCAATGGTAACAAACGACGATGAGTGGGGCAGAGAACGGGGTAGCTTGAGGGTGGAGGTAGCTGGATGACTGGCGGCGGAAGCGTCGTCATGGCGACGCATCGATCAGCCACCGCCACGCGAATCGAGTCGAGCCGAGGCCACATCACACCCTGCCTTGCCACATCGCTGGATACATGCACCCACGCACCAGCACGGATTCACGGGTGCAGATTCCGTACTCGTGTATGTACTCGTACGGCCAGACACTACCAACGCCATACACACAACCATTTGCAACACCGAGAACGCATCGCATCACATTGTCTTCTGCAACCCCACCTTGATTCGCGCGAAAGCATCGTTCCGCTCGAATCCGAGACGTAATCCTCACCGGTTCTTCTTACATCCGGGGTCCGGATGGATCCGAGTGCAAGGACCCAACGGATCCCGAAGATATCGTCGACCTAGTCGAGGTCAGGGTTTTCTTTCAACGAACTTCTCAATGAGAGCTGCGTGCTCAGAGAACGTTCATTTTCTCGCGACATTACACCGTGTCACCGGTAACAGCCGCAGCGATTACTTCCTCGCACCACCATCCGCTCACCTTTCCGAGTAACGCACCATCCCACTGTTACACTCTCAGGAACAGTTATGTTGGAATCTTCTACGCAGTTAGCCGGAAAGGGCTACTTTTGATTCAATTGGAACCGAATGAGTAAAAGTCATTCGAGTAGCTAACCAACTTATGTACTATGTGTCAAGGGGGGGTAAAAATTGACTGAGGGGTTTGATTTGCCCGGTGTTAAGCAGTTTAGCATATATCATTGTTGGATTGTTAAATAAGTAGGTTTTGAAATCAAGAATAGCCAAATGTTTTGACAAACATCAAGTTTTTCTAGGATAAAATACTTGACTTGCAGAATTCGATCTAGATTCCTAGAGGAACGCAAACTCAGTCCGTTCGACTGCCACAGTTCGGGGACATCCGGTAGCCAGGAAGGGGTGTTACGCCGAAGCGGTTGTTGGTGGTCGATCGATTCTCGAGGTAGGAGAAGCAGCCGCTGTCGTCGTCATCGTCGTCGTTCTGGATCCTCGTCGTCTTCCTCGTCTTGGTCGTCTTCATCGTTCTCGTTGTTGTCGTCATTGTAATCATCCTCCTGGTTGTTGTCATGATCCTCGTCACCTTCGTCATTATTGTCATCATTATTGTTGTTGTCGTTGTTGCGGTCTCTGCCGTCTTCGTCGCAGTTCTAACTCGCGTCCTCTGGTCTTCGAGTTTTGAGCTTGGGCTGAATACCACTGATTGTCCTCTGCTCTCTCGCTCTATCGCCCTGTTCCTCTTCTTTGCGCAACCTCCCTCACATTCTCCCACTTCTCTTTCCCTTTCCTTCTTCCGCGCTCTAGGTTTCTTTTGGTCTCTTACTCCCTCCCGTCGGCTCTTACTCTGGATACCCCAAACCTCGACTCTCCACTTGTAACCACCCTCATCCTCCATACCACTCTACCCGAAACCCACCCCGTGGCACCCTATCCTCCACGGTGCCGTGCTACTCCTACCCACTCCACGATAATGATGGCAATCAGACCCTCAGAAAGGATTTCAGGAAATTCTCTCGCCTTTTTGTCGGCGGCCGGGGCGGAGGCGGACGCCACAAACACCGGTCGTTGTCGTAGTCGTCGTACTAGTCGACATTGCTGTCCTTCTCGATCTTGCTATCCCTATTTCAGCTATATCCTGCGATCGGCCTCCTATTTCTCGCTTCCACTCCTACGATCTTGACGCATCTGTGGCTTTCCAACGAGTTAACGCTTTGTGGCTTATTCCCAGGTGCTTTCATTCCGGTGATTTCAAAGAAATATGGCCTTTCTACTTTATTCTTCTTGATTCTCTACTTTAGACCTATCGTTGCCAATTGTGAAAATTATCTGACGTATAAGATATACGTTATACATATTGCTTGCAACGCCAAGGAGTATCTAATATCAGAATTTCAATAGTAATTATACAGTACGATTGTGAGACAGCTTGTAAAAGTTTGTGGACAAGTTTTTTATTATTGCTATTTGGCATTGAAACTTTTCTGGTCCACTCGTGAGAAAGGTACTTAAAATGCAAAGATTTCATGCGCATGTTGAATGTCCATTTCGCGGTATTTGCTTGTCCAGCTGTGTATTCCGCGATCTAGATATAATCGGAGATATGAAACTTCTGATTTTTCAACGAAATTGCGACTTTTTAAACATGATGTATGTCAAAGCTCAAGGTCTGTATCCAAACCTGCATTGGATTTAGACAAATTGAATAATAATAATTGTCCTTGTGTAATTTATTACTAGCATCGTGAGAGTGTCGTACCAGGGGGGGGGGGGGGGGGGGGGGGGGAGAATGAAGACACCGCTTTATCGTGACAAAGGTGAGGGTTGAGGTTGGTGCACAGTATGATCTGTTGCTCACACTGCGGTGCACGCCAACAATATTGACTATAAGCCAAGAAAAGACCAAAAAGGGGACTGCCGGGCCTCCCTTTTCTGATGCTCACTCCCTAGTCACTCCTTCATTGACGGAACATTAAGCACACACGATAACGCATGATTAACTGGCTAATGACTTTTTCTTTGTCGCTGTCCCGCTGCTTCTTTCCTAAGGGAGTACATGCTAGCTTCTGCAGCATCATCCTTAGGGTAAAATAGACCCTCGTTTGTAGTAGAATAGTTTCTTGATAAGTGGCAGACGTTCTTCAATGTTAATAGGGCGAATAATTTGTTTGTGACGAATTCTCATCCTGATGTTTCTCATGATAAAATTTGAGTTTACTCGAAGTACAATCATTAAGTATACTTTTAACTTGGTATTTAAAAGTGTAGTTTCAAAACATTTGATTTAATTCTATGAAAGCGGACTAAACCATTAAACTGTAAACTACAGGGTGATTCTCTCGCCAGTGGACTTGAAAGAAATGTCGTAGACCGAACGTCTCGAACCTAGTCCATTCATAGACGTCACCAATTCAGCCAAACTGTAACACTGCAGATTGCTACAAGCCGCGATATTTAGTCTGCGGCATGCCTTTCAAGTCCACTGGCAAGAGAATCACACCCTGTGTACGCGAGAACGGGAAAACCTGTCCTTCCAAAAGTTCGATGAACTACGGGAGTATTTTCAAGCCGAAGGACATCTGGGGTAGTTTGTTGTAACTAAATTTAGGGGTTGCTGGTGTAGTGGGGTGCCATCTATCTGAAATCTCACGGAACTTCAGGGTAGTTTGTCCACACCTACTTGTCGGATTTAGTATTGATCTGTACTACTTGGTCCGGAATATCAGAGTGCAAAGGATCGGAGTAAAGGATTCGGTATCTATGGCGATCTTCTTCACCGATGCACGTTAACGGTATCCTTTATGTTGGTCAGTCTACTATGATAAAATATCAAGAGTACCAAAATCTGTTCCGCTAGTTGAAACTGCAGCTGCTGCGGCTTAACAAGATGACTAGAAATCTGCAACACCTCTCATTGGTATCTCAGTTATGCAATAATCGAATTTTATGAAAATAAAACAAATTCTTTCATCTTCGTTTCTAAACTGTAGCATACATTCTGGATACTGATATATTATTATTTTTGGGCAAAGTGTTTGTCAGTCACTTTTCCAAAATCCATATTAACGAAATAATTATAAATTGTGAAAGGCTAATTGCAGGAAAGTTATGGGACAGGATTAAAATGACAAGGAAGATTCGAAGTAATGACAGGGTTCTCGCGGGGAATTTATGCCGAGTCACGCAGATTACGAACTATCACTCCCGACCTCGAGGTTTCTTCGCTAGCAGACTGGTACGAAGCGTCTACGAACACACCAACCACCACGGCAGTTAGTAGCTTAACGAGGTTATTTCACGATGTCGGGTGGGTGGGCGATAGGTCGCGCGAGGATGAATAATGATTCTCTCGTAGGGCTGGCAGGCGACTTGACTGCAGAACGTTCCTGGCCATGTCACGTACTTACATACGTACAGTATAAACCAACGATATGTAACCCCGTAAAAGGAAAATCATCCTGGATGATAGTATGCGATCTAGAAGGGACGGAAATTTGGTGGGTTCGATCGTGGAAAATAGGCTCGTATCGACGAAATATGCAGAGCTGTTATTGTGCTCAGACTGGCCATGGTGCATCGTGTATCGTACAGAATATACATATGTATAATATCTACGTACAGCATATTGCGTATTTATTTGTGGAAAATTTATTTCAACCGTCTATTATAATCTTGATCGAGAAGCTAATACGGTAGCCAGTGTTGATCAGACACGAGATTGCAAAGTATCGCCACTAATACCCAAAGAACTAGCCGGTTGACGAAAGGGATGATAAAAGCGCGAAGATGGACGGAAAAACCAAAAACGGAAAGAGGAAACGTAGAGGAAGATAGTGGTAATGGTGGTACTATTCTACGGTCGAAGAAAAAAAGAGGATGAGACGCGAAGCAGACGAGAGAATAAGGGGATGAGAGCGAAAAAGATATGCCGCGAGGATAGAGAAAAAAGGGGAATGAGATGGAAATAGGGTGAGATGTAGCAGGAAGATAAGGCAGTAACAGCAGCAACGACGTAGCCCTTCGATCCTCGGCAGGGTCTTTGTTGCAAAGCGCAATAATTGCGCGGGAGGGTGGGACGTGAACCACGGGGGGTATCAGGGTGAGCTGCGGCAGCCCGAGAGAAGGGGGATGGCAGCACGCGCCGGAACCGGAACCGAGAGTCGTGTGTCCCCGCCGTTCCCGGGCGGAACTATCATGATTAGTCACGGGGCTTGCAACGAGCCGTACGAGAACTGCGAAGAGAAAGACATAAACCCGCGCTACCCAGAACTTGCTCGAGCGCGATCGACCTGAACGCCCTGCCGGAGAGCCTCCATCGATCATTGGTCTTTCAGTCCTCTCACGGGGAACAATGCAACACCTTTTAGCCAGGATTTGGACATTCGTAATATTTTAAGTCCTACAATTTTCACAACATATTTAACACTTGAGGCTACTTTCCCTTTTTATCTAACAAATTAGAAACAAATTAAAAATTCATGAACAAAGCCTCTTTGATCTTACTATCACCGATGAATTCGGAAATCTATATTCTGACAGTAGTATAGATTCGCAAATAAATTCGATAATCGCAGTGAAGATTGCTCACACTTACGGACCAAGTTTCTTTGGTGGAGGGTCTACGCCGGAAGTCCGGTATATGGAGGGAGGTCATCCGAGTATCCTGTTCGTCGAATTTCTTTAATGTATTCTTTCCATTTTTTAGAAGCAAGACAGTTACGATCCTCTGAACCTTAGTCACCCTTAGATCTGGGAACGAGGGTGAACCAGTCGCAGTTACCGGTGGCAGTGGTGGCATCGAGCATGGCGGCGGAAGTGAAGGGGCGCGCAAAGGTTCCCGGATGAAGGGCAAAAGGGATCACACGGAGGGGGTCGGCTAAACTTGGCTTAGCCGAGGGGTGTTCGAGACCCCATAACCACCCCCTAGGTTAACCGATACCGGCAATTATCAACGCGGCTCGGTCACCGTGATTCTCCCTTCTCCGAAACCTTGCTTTTTCTTTAGCACTGGCATCCCTGCTAAACTTGGCAGAACTAATTGCCTGGGCATAGCCGGCTATTTTCACTGTAGTAAGTAGGTTGGCATATCGGTAATTAATGATGATGAATAAGTACTCCGAGTCATTTTAAATCACATCGTAATGGAGCACCGATCGGATGTAGCAAATACGTTATAACAAGATAACTGGTATAAATGTGAATAATGGGTTTAATGGTTCACTGAGATATTATCAGCTTGCCGGTGAAAAATCATGGTCCCCGAAGTGCGAGTACTCTTTCATCGTTCCGATTGTTTCGGACAGTACTTGATTCCACGCAATTAAACGGGCAAGAGGTAATACTACCTCCGGTTGTATAAAGCGAAAGCATTCACATCAGAAGACTTTCAACGTAGGGTACGAAAGTGTCAAAAGCAGTTCTTGTGTCAGATTTAAGTACCGTTTTCCGGTCTTGTCAATCGCAGCTCTTTGCATTCGACTTTAGTGGTCAGTTTTATAACACCTTACAAGAGTATTCTTTAGATATTTTACAATACACTGAAGTAAAATTGATTTTGCTTCTAATATTCTGCTAAAAAATTTATGCTATTTTAAAATTGTTAAATTAAAATATGTGAAGCTGATAGTAGCCGAATATGCGAAAAGAATTTACAAAGAGAAGTTTATTGTCGAACGATTCCCCTTTCCTTTATGAACTTCCGTGTTTATAAATGGTCCTCGATTTGGATTCGCGTTCAGTCGAGCGTGGACGATCGAACGCGCCCGTAAGTTTCCATACGCCTTAAAAAGGCTAACGCCGTGTATACAAGCAAACATGTCACCGTCGTGCGCGTCACCTCGGTTTGTCAAACACCAATTACTAGTTCAAACAATGGGGGATAATGCTCCGTTGACAAAAGTTAAATACATTGTACCATGTCGGATACTCTGGGACAATAACCGATTATATTAGTAACACCTATCAAGGATTCTTATACAGTTTTCTCAAGAAAAAATATATTATCAATGTCAATACAATTGGATCTCTGCGACTGTGAATTTAATACATTTAATAAATATGTTTCGATCGAAATAATAATTTTAGTATCGCATTAAAACTATAAGAAAATTGATATTTTATTTTTATTTCAGCTAAATACTAGCTACTACTTCTTTGTTATTCTCATAATATATATTTGGATTTTTCTCAAATATCGTAACTTTCGATTGCTCTCAAGTGAACTCGCGGACTGAAGTGCGTTTCGCTAGAATTCCGCAGAGAATTTCCCTTTGTCAGACAGTCTGAAACTAGGGAGAGAATTATAGCCAGGTGGGTAGGTATAGATACTCGGCACGAAATGGTCCGACTTAAAATCTAAGTAGCTGAGTATCATCCCCCAGAGGAGGGTTGCAAGGTAGGGTAGATAGAGTTAGAGACAGAGGCTGCGGAGGGTTGAGAGCTGAGGGTTGAGAAGACTGGACAAGTAGACAGTAGGAGGTAGAGAGGGATGCTGGGATGCCGAGGGGTGCATCCGGGATCTCGGAGGGTGGCGGTTCGTGGGGCGGTCGGTCGTCATGGATACGTTCCCGGCTAACCCCTAACCGCTCCTCCTCCCTTGTCATCCACATTTTCGCAACTACGCCGCCATCATCGACCCACCATCTTGTACGAAGACCTGCGAATCTGCCGTCAAAATTTTGAGTCAACCACTAACTCTCTAAAATAGTCTTTCATGCTTGGTTTTCATCTATTTTCTATTCGGATTGCAAAACTAAAAATCACATTTACAAAGTGACTCCTATCATTTATCAAAGTTCGATATATATTAGAATGGAACAAGGAATAATTTTAATAATCAGAACCTACGAACAAGCTTGCTCCACCCTGAATTCCTTTATGAACAATGCTAAGCTTTCCACGCAGGTCTAAAGTACAGACAAGATCATTATATTTTGTTAGATCAGCTATAACTGCGTACCAAGTAATACTATAGGTAGAATAATTCTGAATCAGTCTGAACGTATAATCCAAAACACAGAGGTTGAAATGGCACAGCAGGAAAAAGAGAAGAGCGGAAAGTAGCGCGTAAAGTTTCGTATCGTCGATAAATTTCAAGGGAGCTAGCAGGATATTGGTGTGGCCGTGGAGAGCAGTCGACGACCGTTTTGCTCAGTTGGCAGCGGTGCAGGCTTCGTGCAACACCCCCGGCTGCATCAGAGAGTTTCCAGCCTCTACCTCCTCACCTCCGGCAGTGTCACCTCCACCCCCCTCTAGCTAGCAACTCCTGCCGCTGGGGGCGTGGGTGGTAGATAACGTGATTTACACTGGCTGGGTAATTAATGTCCTCGGCGACCGGCGCTTTAAAAAAACAATCGGAAATCGGCGACAACGAAGAGCAACAGTCAGCCCACCGCGCCGGTATCGTGGCCGGCACAGCCTGACAAATTATTGCACCCGAGATTGCCCTCTTTTTTTCTTTTTTTTTTTTTCGTTCTCTTTCACGAGGTCGATGGCACACATCTCTGCTTCTGTCGAATATTATTACATACTTCTACGTAACCTCCAGTTATTACGTATTCATTTCTCATAAACCCATTCTTTCCCTTTGTTGTACATTTGAATTGTAAAACGGTATTGACACTAACCGCGCGTGTCCATTTTACAGAATCAATAATGATAATGGTACGTATGGGAAAACGTATTTGGAGCGGGATTCGGTAATTAAATCATGAAAAGTACTGTAATTAACTGTAATCAGTGTTGTCGTTCATATTGGATAATCTCGATGCTGTGTCGGCTCAATCATCACGCCACTTGTCTCAGCATGAACTTACGGGTAATCAGCTCGCGTGAGTTTCACTCGCACATGTGCGTGACCCATGGTGTAAGAAAGATTACTTTGCGGAAAGAACACGGTAGAGACACGACTATGTATACAACATGCTACGTAACATCTGTCCGGCTCGCGGAGTCCTCAATCGTGCCCAAGGAGAATCGTTCCACGTTTGATCCAGACTGCCAGTAACTACTTACAATCCCGTCTAGACTATTAATGGAAAAAGGCTTGCGTGTCCAGTACCGATTAGTGGATTATTATTTCAAGCACCTTCCGACCACTATAATTGGAGCGATATGCTAACAAGACCGTCATTACTGTGCATATCAACCAATAGCGTAATACTTTCTTGCACGTGCGACATGTAGCACCTTAGCTTATTGGGGCAAACTTCGCACTTTGTATCGTGACATCGGTACTCATAACGTTAACATTCGATATCAAGTTTATACACATACGTTTAAAATAATGTTTTTGGTGGAGCGAGATGAATATATATTGTATACTCACCGGTGATGGATGCTGTTGGCGAAATAGTAGTAGAATTGGCACGTGGAGGTGGAGAAAAAGCACCGGCAAGATATCCACCACGATCAGCCAATGCTTGTTTTGCTTTGTCAACACTCTCCTTAAGTCTTTGGAAGGTGCTACCACAGGTGAGACCACGGTACGGCCAGTTTTCTTGTTTCACGCCGGCCGCGGTTACAGCGGTAACGCCCGCGGCCGCGGCCGCCGCTCCGGCCCCGGCTCCGGAGGCTCCTTTTAATTCGAGCGCACCTGCGTACGAACAGCTAGCGCTGTCGTACATCACCAAAAAGCCCCTGAAATTTACACATTTTCTTCTTACAATCTTCGTCGATACTTCAACTACGAAACTCGATTGTACATCATCGAACAATTCAAATGAAATAATATGAATTGTTGGGTATAAGACAGAATTATATTCGGTTAATGTTATTATGAGTTATTGGGAGTGTCTTTGCTCTACACGGCTGTGGTAAATTAGACGAAGAGGATGATGAGTGAGTGCATGGTAATTCGAGAAATACATATCGCCCGAAAAAGTAATAGAGAGTAATAGTTTGATTAAGTTGGCTATAGGGTGATTCTCGTAGACGTTGTCTCGTGCAGGTAACTAAGAGTCATGTCTTCATAATTGTAAAAATAAGGCCAAGACAGAGGAAAGCCGAGAAATAGCGTAGAACCACGGGATAACTATCCAGATTACGTGCACGTAACGACCGGGAGCGTGCAATCAATATGTCGTAATTTACAAGGCATCATATGTCTACGAACTGATCTACATTTTATCGATACGGCCTCGAAGTTATCGCATTCATCACAATTCTGAGAGTGATAGCAGTTGTCGATGAAATTTGCATGAAAGATGTCGATAAACTTATTATGATCAATGATTCCTCTTCCGCTTAATTTCTAGACTATTATTTATTTTTATTATTTCCCCGATGTTACGACGAGATTTTTCTTGAAATATCTTTCTTCTTACTTTTAATTGGTATTTAGAAAATCTGGAGAATCACCAATTTCTAATTCTTACCTGCAGTAGTGATGACTTGCACGATATTTCCCGACAAACTTCGAAGTGCAAACATAAAAGCCCAATTAGGGATCACTTTGTGTTTGAGATAGCACGAATCTTCTCGATACGATATTTCGTAGAAATATGAGGAACTTAAAAATCCGTATAGTCTTCGACTGAGACATCATATCGTAGATTAATCGGTAAACGCACTCGTATTCACTTGGAATAAGCAAATAGTTAGGGATAATGCACTTGTAGATACGCGCGGATGTCCACAGTATATTGAGGTCAATTTAATCACGTTCACGAAACTGTCACATAATCACGATGTTCCTCGATTAAACTAGTAGCATACCCTTTTCGTGACCCATTATTAAAATTATAATGCGCACACACACCCGTACTAATTTTTACATCCAGCTGCAATTTTAAACGTTTTTCCAAGGATTAGCGGGTATCCCGTAAGCGTAAAATCGTTTAATTAACACAGTGAACTCACGATGCTATTAAACATTCACTTGAGAATGAACGTTCATTCAATTTTTCATTTTGTTCTTCATGGTTATCCCGGGTTCACGATCCATACTTTCTGTTTCTTATTGTATCAGAACACAGGGAAAAAAGTGTACATTTGAAATTTTAGTATTTATATTACTATCAGTTCCGTCGATTACACTTAAATCATCCAACTAGTCTCCCAATCATGGAACAATATGTTATAGTTTTTTAAGAAGCAACTGTTTCAATTCGCGGAAGTAGACGTTTGTCGAATTTAACTGTAACCTACCCGGTACGATAAACCTCACGATATTAGTCTATCAGACAAAACGTACTTGGTTCCTTTTCCTCACCCGCAATCACAACACGGTCCTCCTCAGAACACATACACAAAAACAAAAGTGTTGACCGTTTAGTAGAAAGAAATATTAGGGTATAATATGCACTGAAGAAAATCGCCCAACGAGTTAGATATCTGATCCAGAAGAGGCTGGACCCGATACCAAGAAGAAGGTACTCCGGGCAGGTTGTCTCGCGCAACTGCGGCCGCCGCGGGCAGCAAATTGCCTGCTTCCGGGCCTCATTACATCACTCTGTTACTCTGTTAACGCTCGCCGGAAGCCCCTCTGCCTACCTCGTCTAAACTCTCTCGCATGTATCTACACACACTATTTAAATGCACTGTCGCGCACTATATAGACGCTCAATCACATGCGAAAGAGGGAGAAAAGGCTACCACATAGAGATACCTTCGCCAAGAGCAAATGCTGCGACTGCCCCGTGTTTTTGGTTGATGGGGATGTAAGATGAGATTTTTCCTTAATCATTAATCAAAGTTTGAATTCTATCGATCGAATAACAAATATTTTTCTTTATTCGAAATTTTATAAAATTGAAATCGTGTGAATCTTTTAATGACACGGAGATACCAAAGATTCATTTAATTGTTAGCTTGGGAATGTAGAAATGTGGACACACTCAGTACGACGAGTAACGGGGTATAAAATTTACGGGGCTTTCAAAAAATGAATGATGAGAATGTTAACTGCGGAAGCTGGTAATAAAAGAAATAGGAGGAAAAATTGTGAACACGCATGATAATTTACGTTAAAGATGTGCAGAAGTATATAGTTAATTCATAAAGCATGCGAAGAAATTGTCTTTTGCTTTTTCTCTGTATATGAACGCTTAGATTATAAATAAATCCAGCTTCGTGTTCAAGCATCGTAGGATAATATATAATGGTTAAAAATATCTAAGTATAATGTGCCATGAAAATGTTGGCGCGCGTTTCATTTTACATGGAAATTTTCCCGAACAATCTAATGCAAAGAAATCTGTATAGAAATGAAATATCGTATAACGGCGTTCAGCCCTTAAGTTTCATGCAGGAAACGTAAAATCTCTTATAGAAAGTGCACTAAGAATATTTATCTGTTTATAAAAGTAATAGTATCTCACCGTCAATGCGGGGGCCTACGTGGTACCTTATCCAGCACTGTCCAATCGAGTTCAACTCTTGGAACCACCAGATCTCAACTGGGAGTCGTTTTTTTTCAAACCACCCTCGGATATATCACTTTCCTTTCGTACAATCAACCTCGCGACGAACAACGAAATATTCTTCAACCTTGGTGTTTTAAATTTGTCCCTTGGCAATCCAAGTATTGGTGTGGTAGGATATCAGCGTAGATGCACAAGATCGTCCCGATCACGAGATCTATGGTGTCGTCGCGTGCCGAGGCATAGTGATTCATCGAAACACTATAGTAATTTTGTAAGAATCGTGCGTGATGCGAAGCGATGCGCGTGATCTGTTGGCTCGTAAGAATAATAGAGAATGTAATAGGTAAAGATAATGGCAGGACACGCTCGCGGGTATATCAGGAGTTTGTCAACGCGTGGACCACCGTGGCGGACTCGGGGCAGCGGTACGACGGACGCACATTTGGCAGCGACGTTATCAGTCGCGGTCCGACGATTGGCTGTATCGGAGCCTGCGCCGGGACTATTCGGACTCCTCCGCGGGGGTAGCAGAAGCAACATAGCGGGACAAGAGAGGGTGGAGATGGCGGAGGCCGAGGAGGACGCAGGAGGAGGAGGCAGTCGAGACCAGAGGGATGGTTGCTCACCCCCATTCAGAGCTCTGGCAACGAGCGGCTCCTTAGAGGCGGGATCATCCACCAGGGTGGATCTCCCTTTTCCTACCTCTTCTTCTCTCTCTCTCTCTCTCTCTCACTCTCTCTTTCCCTCATACACATTTCCCTCCCACACATATACACATCCTGACTCGCAGCCTCTCCTTCTCTCACTTTCTCTCTTTCTTTATCCCTCAGTCCCCTCCCTTCGCTATCTATCTCTCACTCTCTACTTTTCAGTCATATTCTAGCCTTTTCTTTGCGTCGCTTTAATTCCTCACCCCCTGTGCATGTTTCTTTTTTGCCAATTCCTCTTCATCCAGGTTGCCTTCCCTCATGTTTTCTTCTCGGTCTTCTACCGAAATGCATTCCTATGCTTTCTAACGATTTTTTTTTTTCTACATCTGATTTCCTTGCGCGTTTTTGCAACCCCACTAAACATTTTTTCTACCTTTTACATTTGACTTTGTTTTTGGGTAGGTTTATTCGAGTTTATTCGTATTATTGTTAGTAGAGTTTTTTATGTTACCGAACTGTGCAGATTTACAATTGGTAAAAGATGATATTTTTGAAATTCCGTGACTATTGTGGCTCTGTAATCTTCAGCCTGAAATGGCCTAAGCATCAGATAACCCAAAATCCTATTAACCAAGGTTCTATGTCATTAACGCCATTCCCAGGGTCCTTCGTTGATTCGATTAATGTATCAATGATATCGGAAGATCTCTATGCAAGGTCACGAAGCATGTGTTCATACGTGTGTCAGTATCAACTTGTACCAAAATTATCTGATCCCCATAGGGTAGTAACAACGGGGCGCGACACGACGGACACGTGCCCGAGGGCACGAATATGAAAGGGTAGTGGGCAAGCGGCGGTATACGCATTGTTATGTATTCTGATAACGATATATCGTTAAATCATATTCGTTAACGTGTCCAATCGGAGCGACATCTCTTATAGTTGAAAATATAGTTAAAATGCCTGGTCTTAATAGAACTCCACTAGTCCCTTTACTTCCCTGATTACATTGCTGACACAGACTCATGACTAATAATGTAATAAAATCTTACGATACAGTGTTTACAGCACGAAACCATCGAATAATACTATTTTCAAAGCAAAAGTTGGACTATTCTCATAGCTATGCACTTTTACCTCTGAAGATGATAACGGTCACTCGCACAAAGGATTGACGTTCCTCGCACAATTGACATCGTTCCTTTCACAGCGATCGAATGCTCTACGCATGAACGAATAGTCACGAGTTAAAATGGCTTATGGTTTCCACCGGAAACAAAGTATCGAGGGGTGATCCTCCGAGCGTAGAATCCATTTACTCTGTTTCGTCTTAATTCAAATTGTCCAGTATGACTATCTACGAGCAAGTCGTATAGCGACTCACGAAAGTAGAATATGCCATTTCAGCAGCTGAAACTTTGGATTCGAATTTCGACGATTTGTCTTCATTTGTTTTAATGGTACACATGAAAATTTAGTTTGGAACTGTTCTCCAATGTTCTTTAGCTCTTGATGGGAATTTGATCAAATTCTGGAAAAATAAAGTTGTTTCCGACGATTGCCGTGAGGCATAACGAATCGAATGGTAAATACTAAGTAAAACCTCTTACCCATCTTCGACACGGCTAGCAGTAATCACGCAGAGGCGGCAGTATACCCTATAGGTAAAACGAAAACGAGTCTATCGGCATTTAGCCGGGTTTCGTGAATGTAAACTAGGCGTTTCCTGCACGTATCGTACAAAGTGCTCGATTCGCTGGTCTTTTTTCACTAGGCCGATCGATAGTGCCATTGCAAACACCCTGTATGTGCTCGGTTAATGTTAATGGCAGGGGCTGGCTCGGCTGAACGGAGTGGGTTGCCCCTTTGCCCGTGAGTTAGAGCTTCCTGAGGCTTTCCTCGCATCTACCAAACCACCCTCCACACCAGCTAAACTCTCGTGTCTGGCTAATGGTAAGGGCAGGAAATATCAAAAGTCATCACTGCAACCATACTTTTTCAACTGCGTTTTCTTCTTAATATCATCCTCCAAACCTCTTAATATGCAAATTTGTATGTTTTACCTCGATAGAACGTTGTGACTCTTCATTATCACATTGGACGTACAATCTTTAAAACGAGGATGATTGCACGGAAAATAATTATGAATTATTTTTCGTGATGAATCTATTATAATAATCATTTCTCACGATTGCACGTTAAAATATTTTCCATTAGAATTAAATGATAGTAAAATATTGCTATATCGCAATTTTACTTAACATATTCGATATTCTTGCTAATTGGTCATGGTAACGTTATACTCTCACGTATTGCGAGTGTTGCCATGTACGAGAAAACGTCTACATTTAAAGCGTTTGTGCGACCGAGAACACTGCACCTTCCATTATACTTTGCGAAATATATCACGTTCTGTACAACCAGGAAGTAATACATTAAAGTAACCTTGATCTACTGCAAACCAACCGGTGGTTAAAGCGGTTATCATCAGTAACACGATCGTTGAAATCATAAAAAATGTATCTAACTCTGGAGAAGAAATGTAATCACTGCTTGTCACGAACACAATGCATTCAACAGGTTAGAACTGCATATAAAAAGAGTTTATTTCCATGCTTATAAATCCCTTCGATATTCTCTATCGGGTCTTTTTTTTCGAGGGAAACGAATACGCATCAATTATCAGAATAAAAGAAAGAATTTATTTCAGGTTATTTTTGCTTACATACAATGCCATACAAATTACATGGATTAATTGGGAACGATAACCAATTGCGAATATCAGGATCGAATAAAACACAATCGTATAGAGAATCGTATCTGCATACAAATTACACCCTTCGTGCGAATATAAATACGAAAAGTACTGCAGTGGTGGAGCACACTTCACATAAGACCAGCACCCCCTAATCTTAAACGGCGAATTTCGAAGTGGATCGTCAGACCTTAATTGGAAACAATACTCGATGACGTTGGATGAAAGCATTGAAAAGGCGTGCAGAATCGTGGCACGCTTCTGCCGTGCGTAGATTTCACCCGAGGGAATCATCGATATCGCGTGATTTAATTTGTTACAATTAGGGCAAGGACCCCTTAGATGGAATGGGGTAAGAGGGGCCGTGAGAGAGGGACGAACATACGGAGCAGTCGGTGAGCGCGAGCGTTCACCGCGCCCTGCTATTAATATCAGTTAACGACACGATATGATCGCTCATCTATACCCAGACAGGCCACACGGTTGCTACTGGTGGGTTCCAGTCATGAACGTCGACAGTAGCCATGGCCCATGGATCAAGCCACGATTCGGCTTAATTGATTGACGTCTTTGGGTTGACTCACCATTTTTTCCTCATTTATCTTTTTCATCTTATTCTATTTTATCAATTTCAACTTTTCCAGGTCGCTGATTAATTCTGTTCGCATCTACGTTGCCGCTTAAACGTTATAGACTGTTCGGTTAAGTTTTCCCCAAGGGCAAAATGATTAGTTGTGAAAACTATTTCTGTCAGTCAACGTATGTAGAAAACGGATGCAGGTGGGTGCTATCGATATCCGAAGCGCAATGGCAGGGATGTTGTAGGGTATCTCTAACGCTACACCATGACCGATGCAAATTCTTTGGAAACTGACGTATCAGAAAGTTGGAGCATTCCGCGAGTGAGCGAAACGCTCGAAAACACGAAACCCGATACGAAAACCGCCCCTGGCATACGAGCCGATAACAATAGACGATAGGGACTGAGCTCTATCTAGCAGGCATCCGGACCAGCATCGAAACGAGGCTGCCGCGCGCGCGGATTACCATAAGCATTCATATATGCGCCAGCACATTATACTTGCATACCCAACATAAAGGTGCCCGTGTCGGTGGCCGTATTAGGTACAAGTACTCGTACAGGTACCTATACAGGTACTCACCAACCTAGCTACTTACTTACGTGTACTGGCCACCTTCACGAGCCGCTGGCACGCGAGCCTGATTGACTTGTAGATGAGGCGACACAGTCGATATACGCCGGACTCGACTGTCCGGTTTTGCAACCCCCACGTACCGTGATGGTGCTTCTGCACGGGGTCCCGTATAGTTTGGTTAGTCTCGATGGCCACCTACACCTCTCTCTCTTCTCGCTCTCCGAATCTCTTTTCTGTTAGTCATCATGCGTTCTGCACCTTTTACACCTTCTCCATCTCTCGTTCGTGCTCTTTCTCTTCCATTCTCACCCTCTCTCTCTCTGTCTCCATTGGTCCTGCGCTCTTCTCATCCACTTTGGCTTTTCCATCCTTGTCTTCCTCAAGCGCAGCCGGCCACCGTTATCTAGTTAATTAATCTCCGCCGACGGCGGCAGCCGACTAGCAGGGCGGCAAAACTCCCACCGTTTCTGCACCCGTAACGAGCCACGACAACGAAAATGTTGAGCCCCTTCTCCCAGCTACGGCCAACCCCCCTACACTCCTACACCCTTTCTCCTCCCGTTTAGCGACAAAATTTTAATTATCTGGAGAGAAACCTCTGAGCTATTCTGTTCAGTAGTCTGCATTAAGAGAACGGTATCGAAATTAGAAAATATAAAGAGAGTGGGATTGTTGTTTGTGGATTGATGAATGTCGATACATACAATATACAATATATATAGATTATCGGATAAGTATTATAAACATTTATTTCAATTTCGTTTCACGTAGCAAGCTACCAATGATTGCTTCGTGAAATTGCTAACGAGATACAGTTTATATGTTTATACATAAAATATTATGGTAAACATATTTTCTTAGGAAACGAAGTTTCCACTTAATTTCATAATTATCACCCTATTTTAATGCTGCTTAATACTAGAGCAACAGAATGAAGGATCAAGTTTGCAAGCGCTGCGTCTAGTAAATAGGTTGGCTGATTTCTAAGAATTGAGTGAATGCATTGACATCAGTGGCGGCATCGACGCAACCCTGTAGGGAAACAATTTGAGACTTCTCCAGCGAGAAACCTTAACCCAGCGTGGTGCGATGCGGTGTTCGGTATGGACGTACGTATCGGCAAATGGTGTTACCGAGGGGTAGCAGGAAATCGATCGAAAGGGTGGAAAAGCAAGCATCTATCGGCCGAGCAAGTTAACGTTTCACAGTAGTGTTATGACGAGCGAACAAACGGTGTCGGGGGCGTCGGTGGTGAAGCGAACGATGCGCCCCCTGATGTGGGGTGGGCAAGTATTGATTGGTCGCTGCGGTGGTCGGCTTTGCTGGCGTGTAAAGCGCTGTGCAAAAGGGTGGCGGAATCGGCAGGCGCCATCACGCGGGCCCACCGCGACCGTCGTCTGAAAGGGCGTCCAGCCAGTGGCCGCGATCTCGATTCACCGAAAAGATGGTCATGATGGCTAGCATGGACGACCACGAGCGCAAAGTCGTCCTCGAATTTTCCCACCTACTTGAGAAGAGTAAGCAGCTGTTTAACGGGCTACGGGATTTACCACAGTACGGACACAAGCAGTGGCAGGGATACTTCGGGCGCACCTTCGACATCTACACGAAGCTCTGGAAGTTCCAGCAGCAACACAGGTGAGTGAGTCATCCTGATTGTCAGCGTGAAGCTTTTTTTCTTCGAAAGAGATGCGTGGCTCACCGATGCCACCGTATCCAATTGTCTGTCCTTCGAAGGGCTCCCTGCGAACCGCTCCTTGTAATACCGCCCGAAAACTTGGACCAAATGTGGTCCGATGACCGCGGACCTTTTCTACTGAATCCCACTGAATGTGGCGAATATTTTTATTCCTGCGGATGAGAATCTCAAGCAGCAATATCCTACTACCGCAGAGGATTCTTCTCCGCAAGAGGTGTTTACCATGTGATGAGAATTTCGTGTGACGAGCGAGTGATTAAAAGTTCTACTCGAGTCTGTTCAATGCGATCCACTAATATCATGAATATTAGTGAGATATAGATGTATTAAAGATGACTTATTTGACAATTGATTCGCACAGATCCCTTTTTCCTTAGTCAGCACGGAAAGAGTGAATTTTTGAAAAGCGGGTTGCAACACACTTTGGCGCAGTCGTAATTTTTTCTTTTTTGTTACATATGCAAAATCGTAAAGCACTACAGACTTTTATCAACACACGAAATCTTTCTCTGGCCTTTGGTCGATTATTCTGCATGATTACACGAATTTCTCTATGGCGCAAACCACGTGACCAAGCCCTCGTGTATCGCTACTGCGGATATTGCCTCGATCTACTCGTTCCTTCATTAAGCACGTCAATACCGTATAACTTACGCGGCAAAGTTTGGTTGCCTCGTTGCATATGTTATGGATCGTACTTAGCATAATGTAAGATAGCCACTCAACGTTTACTACCGCGAGTACTCAACTATCCTGTTGGTCCACTTTGTCCACAATGTATCTTTTATTTATCCCGTTAACTTTATTCGGCCGACGCAAAGCCGTTAATCTCTATCCCCTTATCCCCTTTCTTCGATCGCGAAGTGCCATCAACCCTGCTGTATCTTAACAAAGAGTGAATTGTCTAGCAAGCTATTCACACGACTGGTCTATCCAAGTGACACCAATCCGCTGTATATATTTCTTCTCTGATCTGCCTGACCCGTCTGTCCGTCTATCTCGTCCATCCCGTTCATCCAAGTCCGTGCCTTTGTCGAGCCGTCGACGCATCCATCCGTCCAACCATCCATCCATCCATCCATCCATCCATCCATCCACCTATCCATCCATCCGTTCAGTCGCTCATCCTCATCCACAAGTGTGCGTGCCTGAACACGTGCGCGTACTTGCGCGCCCGCCCTTTTTCCAGGACGATACTGGACACGAAGTACGGCCTGAAGAGGTGGCAGATCGGTGAGATAGCCAGCAAGATCGGTCAGCTCTATTATCACTACTACTTACGCACCAGTGAGACCAGCTACCTGTATGAGGCCTACTCGTTCTACGCGGCGATACGCGGACGCGCCTACTACAGTCGTGCGGCCAAGGAGGACAGGAGTGACCTGATGGTGAAGAAGCTCAGGTACTATGCTCGTTTCATCGTCGTCTGTATGCTGCTCAACCGTATGAAACTGGTGCGAGAACTCGTAATGGAACTAGACGCCCAAATCGCCGATTACACGAGTACCTACGAACCGGACGATCAGCACGAGTGGAACCTCGTGCTCGATGAGATCAAAGCTTTCGTGAAGGCTGAGTCCGCCGTAGAGGTATTGCACCCGGACTCGAATCCCGTAATACTGACGCACAGAGTCGGTCCGACAACCTCGCCGCCCGTCGAGCGAACACCACCCATGTGCCTATCTCTGCAGGAGATTCTGATCGTTGGTAACTGCGCTGATCAGGTTAAATTCAGCGAACTCTCAATGGACATGTTCAGGATGGTTCAAACACTAGAGAGGGAGCCGAGAGACGATCCGAATCACCTGCACGATGCTTCGCCAGCAGGGAGGATGCCCTTTAGGCCTGGACACTATCCTGGCCCGGAGAATGGCACCCCCAGACGCGACAATCCACACAAATACCTACTTTATAAGCCGACTTACAGCCAAGTCCAGGTGTTCCTTGCCAGCGGCTTCAAAGAGCTGCCCGCCAATGGTGCCCTCTTGCTCTACTTGTCGGCGGACGGTTGCTTCTCCACTGTTAAACATCCAGAAGAAAGTGAGTGTTTTCTTCGATTTCCAAACTTCGCTTTTAGTGCCTTGGCTGAACCGTTGCTGCTCTATTTCGTCCTAAGCTAGAAACTCTTCGGTATTACCTCTTATTACACTGCCAGCCCGTAACGGCACTAACGGCTATCGGCCGGCAGCCTAATAAGAGTCTTGCTATAGCCACTTTCACGCCGTTTCGCGATATTAGACGTTTGGCTAAATTACAATCCTTATCGTTCTTAGGAAGATGCTTTGGAAGAAGCGTCTATATACATATAGAGTTTCGTACAATGCGTTGCTCTTTAGGCTTTCCCGACTGATTTCGTCATTATTTTCGTGTACATGCCAGTCGAACGAACGCACTTTGCGTTTAGCTTATCGAGGGCAGATCTTGCGAAAAACATAGCCGCTAAATCTCAGTACGATCCTATAGGCAGACACGTACCTTTACGAATTATACATATGTATATGTATTGTATGGGTATATACGAGTAAGACTACCAAAAGTAACAGGCCTTAGCGCTCTAGACTTTAGGTGCTCTCAAATTGTAGTATGCAGTGGACCGCAAAACTTCCCTTCGTAGTCGGTTATATAGCCTCAGTGTTTTAAATGGCCAAAAATTGCCAGGCTACTAGAAACGCCAGGTCGATATCGAAGTAAAAATACATCATTCGCTTGGCGAAGCCGAAGGCAAACGTGTGTCAGCCTTTTCGGTTAGTTTCATCCACCTGTAATCCGGTAGTTTGGCCGATGACCTAGGAAGAAGTTTTCCGTTTTCTCTGAATTCAAAAGAGTCATATGATGGGATAATCCTTGTAACAACACTGTTATGTGTAACCACGTGGTTGGCGTTTCTTTATATTCGTAACGCACACAGCCGACTCTCTCTTTCTCTCTCTCTCTCTCTCTCGCTCTCTCTCTCTACACACTATGCGCGGATCGACAATTGGATGAAAGAGCTGCTCTACCGCCTTCCGTGCATTCGTCCAATGGCTTCGTGACCATACCGCAAATATATGGGCTTATATCGCTGAAAGTAAGTAGATGAAAGACATATCGTCGGCCACAACGGCAACTTTCCTTCTGGATATATCCTTATGTAAAGTCAGAACGGAAGACCCGTAAGTGTTCGCGATTTAATCGTAACAATATGCTTCGTGGTTTATTCATCGTCAAATGCAAGGATCCCAGTTGTATAGTCGCGATATAAAGGTACGGGTAAATGTTACATAGAACTAATCTTCCTCGAGTTTTCCTATTGAAATGGAATGCGTCGTGACAAGAGACGTCGAAATTCGTGTCTTTTTTTAGACGTGTGGTTAAGAAGAAGCGCCCGATATTGAGCTTGTATGTCTAGATGAAAGCTCGGTTTTTTTCTTTTTCTTTCTCTTTTTTTTTTTCCTTTTTTTCCAACAGATTCGCAAAAGTGATATCCATGCTCTGGCGCACAGGTCACAATCTCAAACAATGCAGGGCGAAATGTACAGTGCCTTTGTCCTTAATTAGTGCCCAGACTCCTGAAACATTCATTTAGACCAAAACAAGACGTTCTGCGAGTTACCTCACCAAGATGCATACACGTGCGACCATGACCTCTTATCGCACAGCCTGCTGCATTAACTAAATAGAAAAGCCAAGTCATTTCCATGGTTTCTTAGGATCCACGTCTCTCATATCTTTCAAATGCGTCTACATGTAGTACATGAATCATTTTTGCAGTGACGTCTTTCTAACTTTCACTTTAATCACACCAATTTTTTTTCGATCGCCTCTTTGCGCACATAGGTAAGCTTATCGTGTCTATGATCTACATCAATTTTTCGATCCTTTCTTTTCTTGTCTTTTTATTTACAACTCAACTATATCTCAGTGGCACATAAATACAATATACGTATTATCGTACTATCTTATAACAATAATCAGTGTTTTACTATTATCGTATTGTGCTGCACGCTATACATCAAATTTCGAGCAACTATTTACAACATAAAAAAAGACTAGTTTTTGTACACGTACCGTACAAAAGCTTCTAAGCTTATACTCATATCTGTACAGATCTAGAGTAATGGTGTACTTATCTGCTTTGCGTGTGTATTTGTGTACTTTGATGTATCTACTGAAAAAATGGCCAGCATGGAGAACGTTTCTGACCTAAAGAAATGCAAATAACGATCCTATACGTTAATAAATGTGTGGATGGGTCTTTTGGGTTAATGTGCAATAGATTTATTATTATTCATATACATTTTCTTCGTCACTATTTGCATTTTTCTACGTTGAAAACTTTTCCTCACCGACTACCTTTCCTCCGTTCGTGTTGTCCCAATATCGTACTATTTTACTATTAACTGCGAGCATTTAAAAATGAACTCGAGGCAACCAGCAGGGCTGCAAAATTATGCGTCAGATACTATTCAGAAGCAGTTATTAAGCTTACTGCATGAACGTGCTCGGAAAGTCTTTTCAACGAAAGTAGAGTAGCGCATCCGTGTCAAGGTCATTTTGCAATAGAGGATGCCTACTGTCGTGACAGCTGATTCTAACTTTATAATCGATATCGAGGCATTAGAAGCTAAATCTATATTTCTAAGAGTCCATTAAAATATCCTTCGGGTTTTTCAATCGAATTATCACGCGTACATGTAGAAAGAAAATCAACATCTACCCATAAAATTCGTATATCTTTTGCTGAATTAGCTATTGATATCTTCCAAATAAAAACCGAATTTTTGCGTCCGCTGTGAAAAGCTCCGAAATGGTTAAATATTGACCGAGTAGAAGGATCTTTGAAATCTCTACCACCTTTAAATCGAAGCTACAGCGTGCGGTAGAAATGCCAGAAATCCCCAAATGTCATGGACGGTTCATTCTCCGCATACACCGCATAGAAATCTTCCGAAACCGGAAATCATATTCGTAGTACATATTCCAAACTGTAAACTGGATTTGACTATTTCACGAAAAGAATCATTGTACCGACAACACCCTATCTCGTAACACATATATCACTCACAACAAGCTATATTTAAAACAATTTACTTTTGCGAAAATATAGTAATTATCCATCACATGGAATTAATTAATATGACGGAAGAATTTTAACGTTTATAAAATTGTTCTTGACTGGAAAATCTAAAGATTAAGGATCAGACCGATAAGGTACAAACAGTATTAGAATATTGATCCTAAATTCTCGAATTCCGATGATTCGCGACAAGAAATAGTAGTAAAAACGAAAAAGCCAAGGAAGGGAAACGATCCCTAAGGGTTGCGTGACATTCGACAAATCGGCGAAATCAGAATTGCACGATGTTGATAAATGTCGCAATGTTACAGTGGGGTACGACCTGGGTGGCGTTTCGACGTGCAGTAAGCGAGATCCGGAACACGGGAAGAGGCCGACAGGTGGGAAGGAACCGCACTGCCTATACCCGGGTGATCTCTATCCGTTCACGAGAAAGCCGCTATTTGTCGTCGTCGACTCGGAAAACAGCTTCGTGTTCCAGCAAATACCACGTTACTTCGGTCAACCCCTGATGGTCCTTATGTCGCCCCAGGACACGCCACCAACGCTCCGTGACCTCCGACACGGTGGCAGCCTGTTTACCCTCTTTCTTCACGCCCCTCTTGCCGCCTTTTGCCTTATATGCAACGTTGGGAGCCTCGCCGTGCACCATTGGGATCGCTGCCAGCATTACATCGAGCGATTCCTCAACGAGGCCAGTCAGCTCGTAACGCGTTCACGATGCGGTAAGGATTCTGGATACTACGCTCTTACTGATACTACTTTCATCAGGAATCTACGCTAGCCAATCTCGTGTTCCTTGAACCTTAGATCCGTTTCATACTGAGTAGCTGATATACTTCTAGTAAGCAGCAATCGAAAGAAGCTCGTCAAAGTATAGAATCATTGCTCTCACAAGTATGTACTTAAGTGCTAGACATTCGAGATAAAAAGTCTTACAAGTAAATGCTTCATTTTTCCTAGTGAATCTTTTTCTTATAGCAAGTAGCTGAAAATGGCAATCTAAGAAAACAGGTTTTAGCTTGAATCGTTTAAAGTATCGGAAGAACAAATATTTTCGAATCTTTGTCTTACTGATCAAAATATAGGAGGATGCACTCAAAGGGATTTACAATTTGTTAGAAACGAGAAACAGCTGGCCTAGATCTAGGCGTGTTTATCGCTGCACGACCAATCTCGGCTTCTACGCGTGATCTAGGGTCGGCCGCAAAAAGACTCCCTTATTGTTTCTATCGCGGCGACGATGTATCGTGTGTACGACTATCGAACTTACGGCTATCTTCACCTATGAAGTACAGATCTGATATCGTAAATAGCTATATAAATAACTCTCGGAATTACATTCACCTCTTGCCGAAATTTCTACTGGGGTCGGCAGAATTATTGGTCGTTCGAATGATATTTTATCGAAATGTTCCAATAGCGATACTGTATAAAAAGAATGCGAATTATTTTGTTTCCTAAAAAAGTATCGTTGTAATACGGATGACCGGAAAGAATCTATGATTTTATTTTTAATAGCAATTCACCAGAATTAATTCTAGCAATACTTATCATTTGCATGATTTTCTGTATACGATAAATCGAGATAAACTGACTGAAAATTTGTACCATTCACAGAGAGCAGCGTGCTGCAGTTCTTCGGGGACGATTTTCTACGGTTGTTGTTAGTGCGTTACGTATTCTGCGATGTGGTATTAAATCTACACCGAGCGTTCAGAAGTCGACAGCAAAGGCCACGGTGTCATCCGCCCTTACCCGATGCAGAAGTTCTCGAGCATCCAAGTCTTCAGCATCTGGTGCTCGACCTGGCTGACTGTTTGGATGCCCGCGACCACTTTCCTGACAGTAACGAACTCGCCTGACCCAGGCATCCACCCTATTCGGCACACGAGTCGACAACCCTTTTGCCACCGTACAACCACGACTACGATTACGATTACTGTAATTACAATTGCAACAATAAAATTGTTACGATGAGACATCATTAAACTGCGCCTTCGCAGTAATCGACAATGGAACGCGGGAGTCGCATGGTTGGAGTCGGATGTTGGCGCCGTCTCAGGGTTACTTCGGCCGGACTAGCACAGGTGTTGTGCATTCGACTCTCAAGTGATACGAGTTGTAAGAACAATATGCGACACTGCTGCCAGTTTTTTTGCTATGGGTTAACAAAACACGTTCTGTCACTGCGTCGATAGTAAAATACGTATGGAAGCATCGTAATTCTACTTGTGGACGAGTGATTGTTCGCACTGGTGCTTTACGATTTAAGTCAGCTTTCGTTCATACACCCTCCGTTCGTCGGTACAGTTTCACTCACGCTCGTTCGGTGAGTTATACGCGAAAATGATCAACCTATGATTTTACCGTGCAAGCGAAAAGTTCGCTTGCACTCGGCACTGTACCTAGGATTGTGATTCTCCCCTGGTCGGGTTACGGACGTACAAAAAGTATGTATCTTCCGACTACTTTTGCTTTTTGACCTTTATCGCCTGTAATCGGCGAAGCGTCACCCATGCACGCAACATTTTACTTTTTCGATCCTTTTCACACTTTTGTGTCTTTCATCCAATTCTTTTTATTTTTTCCTCTTCCACCTACTTTCTGTTCGCTTGCGTTTCTTCTTCGCAGTACATACTCAACCTTTCGACTCGTTCCTCCGTCACTCTCTTGTCCCTCATCTACTCTTTGCTCTTTCTCTCACAATCAGTCACTCTCATCGTTCTCTTTCTCTCTCTCTCTCTTTCCCTCCCTTGCTTGCTTGCTTTCTTTCTCCCACTCTCTCTCTCTCTCTCTTTCTCTCTCTTTCTCTCTCTTTCTCTCCCTGGTTCTCTCCCAGCCATCCGCCGACGTCAGGGAGACTACCCACCGAGGCATCTCGTTTATTTATAAACAAAAAGTGGAACGCTCGTAAGCTACCGTGAGTCTCCCATTGACTCGAAATTGCGGATGACGATTCGCCGAAGCGAACGATTTATTGTAAGATACGACGAATCAGGGAATTATTATTATTACTATTCTTACTATGATTTTTACTATTAATATTATTATTCTAATTATTCTTATTATTCTTATTATTCTGATTATTCTGATTATTATTGTTCGAGGGAAGAGAGTTTACTGTGTTCGTGTGTATATATACGTATACATAACATATGTAACTTTAGCCTTTATAAGATACAAGAGCCGAATAGTAACGGAGATTGAAAATTCAGGAGTATTGTTACTTAAGAAATACTTGCGCTGCACAGTGTATTATATCTCTGTATATTCTCTATGTTTTATAAATTACACCCATGCGCTCGTATAATACGCTGTGCGTCCCAAACAGATACTACATAAAGATTCTATATTTATTGTTTATAATGTTCACCCTATTAAATACCGGTATCGTGTTAATTAGAGATTAGTCGGGCACACATGTGCTAGCACGATTTTTATTTTTCATAACTTATTTTTGCATAAATCGCGGCGCAACTAACTCGCACGTTGAATTCTTGTAACGCCTGCGTGGTGTGCTTAGTGCTCGTTGCAAAATCGAGTGCCAAGGTGTGACATAATCGACGAATCTATCAGTACCATCGGAGAATATCGCGTCTTATTTATCTCGCTTAACGAACCATCTCGAGTGACAGCTATCATTATTATGTAATTAATGAATTATACAAATTACGTCCTTTTATAGGTACAACAATGTTTGCTGAAAGAAACAAAATTGCAAACAATTCATCTGCTCTTATATTTTTATTTTCTTTCTAGCACAATTCAGGTAGCCTAAGATAATGGACACACAGTGACCTGTGGAGAAAGTATCGAAAGATCTCCGTAAACCATCCCACGCGATATGTGCCTGACACGTTGTACAATACCGAAATGATAACAGTTAGAAAAGAAAGTTATTTCTATACGTATAGATTCTCTCGAGTTTGGCGTCCCATGCCAGAACAATTTGCCAAATAACCAAAATTAAGATAAGAAGAAACTACAAAGCCCACATTCTAAACCCACAATCTCTTCGACATTAGTACTCTAGAAAGTAATGTTATTTGACCGAGGCAATGAAATCCTCGTTCTCACTTGCTATTTGAGCATCATATTTGGAACAGTTAGTCAGGTGGTGTGAGACATAATTGAGCGCAACGTATACAGAGGAACCAGAATTCTGGCCGGCTCGGTCTTAATGCGCGGTCGACACGAAAGTTTCTATAAATAATTCGATGTCCGGCCCGCTTGCGTGGACAGTCGGAAGGTACAGAGTCGCCTAGAAGCCGCTGCAGCGAGCTGCTCTAGGAACTCTACTCTCCTCTCTCTCTCTCTCTCTCTCTCCCTCTTTCTCTTTTCTTTTCTCTCTAACTCTTTTTCCTCCCTTTTACTTTCCCTTTTCTTTCCTTCTTCTCGCCTTCCAATTATTACTCTTATTTGTTTCTTACCCCCTCCCCCCCCCCCCCCCCTTGTTACACCATAATTCTATAGCCAAATCACCCGAAGGAATCCATTTCGTCGGGAAAGGCCCAAACGTGAACGCTTAACCTCGGCAGAAATTCACGAATTGGTGTAGCCCGGATAGAACAAGGGCGCGAAAAACTGGAATAAGAAGTGGAAAAGTCGCGAATAGCTCCGACCGTGACAGGTAGGCAGAGCAACAGAAGTGGAGGAGGCTGGAGGTGGACAAGTGCACTGGCAATCTAGGGGGGTGGGGATGGAGTCAGAACAGCGAGGACGCGCTTCGCGGGCGTCGTCGACGTCGAGCCTCGGTCGCGAGGTCCGCTGCGGCTGTCAGTATTACCAGAGCGACTCGCTTCTGCCGGAACGACGTGCTCTCCGTAGGCCACCATCCAGGACCATGCAGCAGCCACCTGCGGTCCGCTGCAGGTCAGTAGCGCAAATACGGCTTTCCGCTGACGAAACATATCGCAGTATGCTAGCAAATCCAACCCTTCAACCTGAAGCCTACAGTTTCCCGCGATGAATATTATACTTTCGTAAATACTCCCAATATGGTTATTAAGTTTCCAAGAAGTTTCCTTGCACATTTTCATCCTCTGATGTAGCCGTATACACTGCCACTATCCTATTAGTGTTAGACATCTCCGGAGATTTAACATAGGTTACGCGGCTCACCCAGCTTGCGTTACTATCGCAGCTATTTAAGGTTCGCCCGGCTGGCTATAGATAGAAACCTCGGTCAGCTCCCGGTTCCGTATCCAGTGCTCAATACATTGCCCCTGAATCGAATAGCATTTACCATTCTGTACTCTCATACACCTATTCATTTCACTTTCTCCTATCTTCAATCCGCTTTCATTCCACTGCATAACGACCGTCGAGAGGCAGTGAGGAGAGGAAGTTTGGCGGGAATGCAACGACAGGATTGTAGGGTTTCTCGCATGCCGCTAGTACATTCTCATTGCATGCCGACTCAATGTTCTATTGTCAATTGTTGTTTTCTTTATAATACATTAGTAAACGATCCGAAGGGATGCTGACTTTATCGATCGCATAAACTGGTGTCAGTATTCATCATACTATTGATGGGAATTAGAATATATTCTCTTAAATGATCTTTTGGGGTCTATATTGCTTGTTGCTACTATGTATTAAGGTTTTTGTGAATTAAAGTGTACGAGCAAGGAATAATATTTTCTTACAATTAAAAGCTTTTTAATAAAATAACGTTCTATAAAATTTTGAAGACAATAGATGCATATGAACATACCTTAAAATAATTAAACTATTAAAGTAAACGTTGTTTACTTTAATTATACGTTCTGCTTTCGAATGCATGCATATCTATTTAGCGAACCTCAACTAACAATAAAAATACTAATTCATTCATTTCCACCACTGTAACAGACTCCCACTTCGTTATTCGAAACTCGCCGTATTTAATCGTTACGTGGAAAATAACAAGAATGCCGAACGGTGAGAAATATTGCATCCATCCACGTCTTCCTGATGCACAGCCAAAGATACGCGATAATGTCAGCCATTCCCCGCATTGAAGAATTATGCTGAAGAGTGATAATACTACTAACAACGCACAGAACGCAACTTATGTCTGACCATACCTTGCTGTTTCTACTAACCGACCGGTGCCGGCGAAAATACCTCACAAGCCAACATAGACACAATCTCATTATAATGTAAACACGTTAGAATACTTAACTGTTTCTATCAAACGTTCATACAAAACCGCAATAATTTGTACAACCACAAAGCATTGTCCCAACAAACTTATTACACTTGCAACGAGTAATCTGTAAAGTGTGAATTAGCACACTTTTACATCGAATTCCGTCATGTATCGTAACATCCGTCCTCATAGAATCGGGTAAAAAATTGTAAGAGATCGTAACAGACTGTAGGGAAAATGTTTATAACTGTGATAATACAATAATACAAAGATCTGCAGATTGGTTTGATACATGATCCAAATTAACCGTCCGAAGTTTTGTACGTCTCAATGATGATTGCAATGCGACGAAGAACAAATCCTTAACGAGTGCAGAAGAAAATCGAGTGTGCTGCTTGGTGCTTCTAATAGCTGTGTGTGAATGCAATAAGTTCAGCGAACCATCTAGCTTAACCAACTAATCACGACGCCAAAAGAACTAACAGTCAACGGGTGCCACAGAGTGTTATCCCAAGATAGCTCAGTCAAGATGCCGGTAACGTTTGATAAGAGAAAAACGGTTTTCCACTATAGTGAGCACGACTACGAACCGATCGCTGCACCGTCGCCGTCGCCACAAGACATAATGTATTCGCACGGAACAATGGCAACGGCACCGGTTGTGCGAATCAGCGACACGGATGTGATGCCTGTCGGTGATAGCGACGACAGCATCGACGACCGGGCGCGTTTACCGCCGGAACTTACCAAAGAAGGCGACGTCGTTCTGCCTCTCGATGGAAAAATTGAAGACAGTGCGATGGAAGGCCGCGAACTTGTTGAAGCTGGCGATACGTCCGAAGAATTGGAAAGCCCACAAGAGCTTCAAGATCGTCTTGAGGAACGCTTCCTAAATGCTGCCACACCTGCCAGTGAGTCCAGAACCGATGCCGAAGTCAACACTAGTCAAGTAAGACACATACTTTATACTAGAATTTATGAATTGTTTGTTTTGCGTGTCTTGTATTTCTCTCGCATTAATATTGATTTTGGGATTGATTTTATATTCGAATCTCTACTTTCAGGTGGATTCAATAGCTTTAGAGGAGCTACCTCTTCGGCGTGGAGCCCGTGGTTTACCGCAACGTTTAAGAACGCAAGCTGGAAAATTGCGCACCCGATTGCGAAGCATTCAGCGGCCTACATTTGCTTTCGCAGATAGACAGAAAGCCGAAAAATCGAGGTCAACGAGCAGTGGAAAGTCTGACAAATCCCGAATCGAGAAGAGACCTAGTCGCATGGACAGGATAAGATCGTCTTTTTCAGAAAGGCCACGATTGAGCTTACCTAGTCCGCCAAAATTTCATCTACCTTCTCGATCTAAATTTCGCATGCCTCAAAGACCAAAGTTTAGTCTACCAGAACGAGCGAAATTCCATTTACCAGAGAGACCCAAGTTCAACATTAAGAAACCAAATATACGTCTACCCAGTGCCTTATCCCGCGTGGGTATGTCATCGATTCGTGAAAAACCACAAAGATCAACCGAATCCACAACTGGATCAACACATCGGAATATTTTTGATTTCTCAACTTACCCACGAATTTTCGATAAAAAATCAAAGAATCGAAGCGACTATACAACTTCGACACCGAAAGGCTCACGAGCACAGTCATCGGAAAGTGCAACACTTCCTCGCACGAAAGCAGCGAGCGAACGGTGGTCGCAACAATACGACGATAATGTCTTTCTTGACGATGGAATAACGGCGATTGAAAGATCACATCCCTGGCGTCATCCTTCGCTAGAAGAACCGAGATTGTCAATCAGGCTAGAACAAGAAGCATTGGCAGTGGCTAGAGCTATACCTTGGGAAGAACGTCGTCGCGATCCACAGGAGGAGGAGGAGGAGGAAATGGAATACATGGATTACGAGCCAGAATCGCCCGAAGCCGCTGAAAGACATCCACCACCAAGATCAAAGAAAATATTGCGAAGTCAAGACGAATCTTACGAACGTGAACAGACAACGGTTGATCGGGAGTCATCGGGCGATCAAATTGTAAAGGAAGGCATGGTAATGCCCGAAGATTTTAGACCGATTCAACGATCACGCTCTCTCGACGAACAAATCTCACATATGCACGAAGACGAAAGTTACGAGAGCTCTTTTGCTCAAATGGATCGTGCAAGATTTAACCAGAGAAAAGTTCCCTCGGAAGGAGAGGAATACGAAGAAGACGTAGATGCGGATGAGGAACAAGAGCCGTCTTCTGCTCAGTCTGACAGGGAGCAACAACAGTCGAGTGGAAGTTCTTGTGATCGTCGGCGTCGTGGTGTCATTGAAGAAATTGACTCTGACGAATTCTTCTTACGGGAAGGTGGTATTAGTCAGGGCGACATGAATTTAGGAAAGTACCTTACAAATGAAATTAGAGATGCTTTGAGATCGGATGAAGGTAACGCTTTGGCCGATAATGAAATAATGCCGATTCCTCCTCAACGTCCAATACGATCCAGATCCTTACGAAGACGAAAAGAAGGTTCGGTTGAATCTTACGACGTGATTCCACCTGCCAGACCCAAACGAGAACGAGCTGGAAGACAAAGAAGCACCGAATCAGGGGATGACGCTTCACGTGATCGTGCAAGAAGCGAATCAAGACATCGCATTGTTTATCAAGCTGAAGGAACTAGAGACACATCACCAATAGAACCACTGGATGACATTGTTGTTGTCAAACCGGTGCGACGTAGAAAATCAAAATCGTCTCAGCGAAGTCAATCACAAATTCCGACAGACACATCCACTCCTCCTGAATCTAAAGCACGACGGCCACCATCGCCATCTCCTACACCTCCCGTTGCGCCTGCTCGCCGAAGATGTTTAAACCGTAAAATCAACGTTGAACATCAAAATGGTGATGCTCCACTCATGTGTAATGGATTCACCAATTGGACAAGGACTAGTTCAATCCCTGAAAAAGGAACATCTTTACCTCCCATTTCTAAAGAGGCACTTCATGAACGGGATATTTTTATAGCCGACGCCGCTAGAACGAGAAGTCACGAAGAGATTCGCAGAACCGCAGCGGTCTTCCAAGCTCAAGAGTACATTGAGCCTGTGCCTGTACCACCAAAGAGAAGATCGCGATCAAGAGGCACGTCTGTTGCACAGGATGATGATCGAACATCTCATGGTGCGGAATCGTTACCGGAAATTGGATATGCAGAAGATGATATTTTACAGGATAATATGGATTCTACGAGAGATTTGTCAGGCTACGCCATTATTGAAAAGCGAGAAAAACCACCGAAACCGCTACCACCACGTCGTAAACGAAGTAAATTCGCGACAATGCCAAAACCGGTTGCTCCGAAACGTCCTCAACGAGCGTATAGTACCCTGAGGCCTACAAGATCCAAAGACAGCAGTATATTATCAGAATCTATTCACGGCATTCTTCCTCCAGCTGCATCTGAACCTTACATCGAAATTGATGTCGACGATGTAGAGCACAAAACAATTCGAAGTGACGAAATACTAAGTAAAATGCAAGGGCGTCCGTTACCAGCGCCACCAAGACCCCCCAGAGTGAGGAAAGACCTTTCGTCGGAACGCGACTTGCACATAATGCATGAACCTGCTACAGAAAGCACAATTGCCACGCAAACAGATCCGCTTCCAGATGACATGATAATCGAGGAAGAGATTACACAGGCAAAATTGGTCGTTGCACCATTGACTTCAGGTTCACAAATTTTGGTATCTACGGAGAGAATACCTAGCCCATCAATCATGCACACACCATCGGTACCACCGTTGCCCATGTCACAGAGATTACACAGAGACAGCCCACCTGAGCTAGGATACGATACCGTATCATTAAAATCGCCGTCTCCAATTCGCGAGCATACAGACATGGACGAAAGGCCACATTTATCCGCACCACATTTAGAGGAGTCTCGACATATGGAAGACACCAGAACTCCTCCAACTGTACGAGCAATTTTAGCACCTAACGAGCCTCTAAAAATCAGCAGCCTCGAAGTTGGTGATTTAAGAGTCGATCGATTAAGCGTTTCGCAAATTGAAGCAGGCAAAATAATTGCATCCGAAGTGGATGCACTTGTAATTACGGCATCGGAATTAAGAGCTGCGGACGGCTCGTTTGAAGAAAATCTTTCACCTGCAATTATCAAAGAACTTATGGCTATTAGAAGCCATTTGGAAACTGTTGCTGCTTCTCACGCTCAGGCAACAACTACACAAAGTATACGGTCAACCGAAGAACAAGAAAAAACAGACATTCCGTCTAAGAATATAGCAGACGTTCCTGATGAAAGAAGACACGAAGAGGAAATTTCTCCTGCTACCTATGATCGACCGACTTCTGTAGAAGATGAGAGATCCAAAGAAAGCAAGGATCAAAAGGTCAATAAAAGAGAAGTAATAAACGTACAAGATAAAGAACCCGTACAAGATAAAGAACCCTACACACAATCCATAGTACGTTTAGAAGACCAGGACAAAGAAACTATCCTAACACATACCCTATCAGTTCCCCAGTTAGAGAGCGATAACAGAGAAGCCCCAAACACACATACATTGTCGATTGTTCAAGGTACTGAAGATAAGTCCTTCCAAATTTTAGATTCAGGAACCCTGATTCCTTTGACTGGTAATACTACTGAATCTGAGGCGGAGAAGCTATCAACTTCCCATACTATGTCTATCGAAAGTCGAGAAGACACAAGGATCGCAGTACCCCCTTCAACGGGCTTATCAGACACAGGATCTACGATATCATCAATCCAACCAACGACGACGCATCCTACAAGGGGAGCCTCGAAATTTGACGAAGCAAAAATTTTTCTCGAAGATTTGAAAAAAGAAATGTCTTCATTGGAAAAAACAGATGAACAAACATCATCAGATGAAACAGAAAAAGATAGGAAAAACTCCAGGTCTAGATCATCCTCACCTATAAAAGGCATGACTTGTCCTGTACGTCAAACTGCCTCACCTGTACGATCACTACCACCAGCTATCTCCGTTACACCCGATATACCTGATACAATTTCCACTCGTAATGTATCTGACGTTGTACAACCGCAACGTGCAATTATTTCATACTCTCCTCATGTTGAATCCCAAAGAGACATTTTAATCGAATCACCACGGTCACCAGAGTCTTGTTTTCCTCAAGGTGCAACCCATTTTATAGCCTTCCCAGCCTCACAATTCCCAAGAGAAATTTTTTCTTTAAGTGACCAAATGACTCAGGGAATCGATAGTGATCAGACTGTTACAGATTCTATGTTACAACTGCTCCGAGTCCTTCGTATCACCGGAGTAAGAGCAATGAGGTATTTTACGGGATACCTATCATCTATAACTAGTGGAGAGGAATCGGAAGAAAAAATTCGAGAAGTGGAATTAACGTTATGTGCCATATTACTTTTGATTGCAGGCTTATTGATATATTTCTTTAATAATCCACGAATCGTAACGCATCATCATCATTGGGATTACATCAACCCTCCTCAATAACGTATAACTAAATTTATGTGACAAATTCAAACATCCAAATAAATTATTCATTTCAATCCATTTGACTATAGTGCCTCGAGAAATTTATTTTCTAAAACAATGCAGATCTTTGTATTTGGTACTAATATTTTGTATACATATCGATCAGCTACGGTGTACAGAATACACTTGTTAGTGTAACTATGTACGATCATTGCGCACAAAAATTTCAATGACTGTACCATTCTTAGGTTCACAGTATAACTGTATGTATTTATAACAAATTTAATTTTCCAGTCATAGGGAAGAATTGCAAAATAAATTTCTAATTCTACGCTATAATACGAAATCAAAAACGATACGATACAAAAGCCATGGAAATATTTACATATACGCATATAATTCAATTTGATATTATCATTACATTCATAATACCAAATATATTAAATACCCATAAAAAATGATTATCACTGAATATCATGAAAATGACCTACTGCATGGTTCCTTTTTTTAATAATAAATACAAATACTCTCTACTGCATAAAAAGATTATTATTATTAGTGCAGTAGAATTACTGATATAAAAAATAGACATTCGACTGAATTATAAGTTTTATACTTTAATCTACACGGATACTAATTCTTGCAATTTCATATTAACAAATTCAGAAATATCAAGTGTCTTAATATTACTTAATTATTACAAAACACGTATTTACAATTGTACTATAAATTACATTGTTAAACAACGCAAAAGATGTTTATAAAATCCAAATAATTTACACATTTTACATAAACAAATCTTCTTCGTAAACTTTCAACTCTCTCCTATCTTTGTGCGCACTTTTTTGAGAATAGTTAGCAGCGATCGGTGACCACATAGAGCTAGATGTAACGTCAGTCATTGGTTCTATTATTGGTTGCCTACGAGCCAAAGATACTTTTAACGGTACCGAAGACACCACGCTACCATCCATTTCGCTAATCGCTCTGTCCGCTGCATCCGACTTATCAAAAGTGATAAATCCTCGGCTGGAATTTGCAATACAATCCAATTTAATCGCCAATCGAAGAAACATAAACAATATTTGATTCTTAAATAGAAGTATAGTTTATACATAATGTATAAAGAACAATTACGTACCTTTTCTCCGCTTCCATAGAAATATTAATAATGTTTCCAAACGTTTGGAAATGTTTCTTTAAAAAGTCTTCCGATATTTTATAACCAGAAACAAATATTGTGTTCCCAGAGCGTTGTTTTACTTCTGGTTTCGCCGGTGAAGTAGCGTCGGTCGAAGTTCGATCATCGGTGTCTTGAGCACTCACAAAACTATCGTATAGATCTTTTACCCTAGGTCGAACTGGTTCGGCTTCCTCCTCTTCCATTTGCGTGGCGGAAAATGGTTGATACGAAGTCATTGCTTTTTCTGTACTATTTAATTTTCTTTCTAAACCTCGAGGTCTTTTGAATGATTGCTCTGGTCTTTTAGGCGTTTTTGGAGCTGTTATTACTCCGGATTTTATCAACTTTTTCGCAACTTCACGAGCATCTCGAGCTTCGGTAGGACGTTTTGGAGCTTGTGGAATACGCTCTACTTCTTGTTTTGGAGCTTTCAAATCCTGCAGTGCTTTTTTCTTCAATCAAAAAATAGAATTTAATATATTATATTACAGTAAACAGAAAATAATGTTTGGAACATTCGTTCAATGATTCTAACCTTTCGTTTAAGTTTATTGTACTTTGCCTGTAACATGAGTTCCTCCTCTGTCAAATTCGATGGAAAATGTAAGTATACCATGTTTTGCATGTAATTCTTGCAAATGTAGATTATTTTCAAATACGTATTAAGTTAGTGCAGCCACACATAACCTACAGAAGCTAGAGAGGGATTGATAAATAACTATAGTTGACATCAGTAAACAGCATCATAGGTATAATACGTATGTTTGTGTGTACACATATGTACGTACAACGTACAACTACCATGAAGTAGCCATCTGTTTGAAGTCTGCAACAGTCTTTCAGCTATACTCTGAAGTTGTTTCTGCTAATTCTCACTTTTGTTTAGTTCCAATTTCGACCACGGGTGGTGCTGTATATTTATTCCGTGCTAAACCGATAACGTCGGTTGTGATACGAAAATGGTAATGAGACAGTCGTGCCCCAAAACCACAAACAATAAATGCAATGAATAATACATTCCGCACTTCGTCTGTGGTTACTAACGGCGGGTTAATATAAAGATATGTATTTATTTCATTCACAAGCTTTATTATTTACAAACAATTGGCCTATCATACAAAATGTAAATTTGATGAAATTCTTCATTGATAACTCTTTATATTATATCGAAATCTTGAATCGTACGTGGTAAAATTACCGTATTTTTGTGTTTTGTTTGCTTAATGGTATGGCTTTTCTTTCTTCTATCGGACTTCCTTACCGATGAATAATGGTGAAAATATGGTTGAATAAATTAAAGTAAACAATGAAATACACTGAGCGCGCCGTGTCAAAGTGGATATCAAAGCGATTTCGATGTTTTTGAATATAATGAAAATTCTGAATATATGATATGACTATTAAATCGCAAGAACGCAAATTATTATATACTGGCACTGAAAGGCTTACTTATTCTTGGGTAAGACCAATGATCTTCAATGAGTGCGTGTGTGTGTGTGTGTGTGTGTGTGTGTGTGTGTGTGTGTACACCGTGCCGAATTCTAACAGAGAAATACCTAAAATCTTAAACAGAATTATCCTCTAAAATTTTAGTATACATGTGCGAGTATCAAAATTCTGGGGATTAGGAAACATGCCAACAATTCCCGAAAATAATATGATTGCAGGAACTCTGAATATACTATAAATATTCCAAGCGATTTACGATTTTAAATTCGGATCTGTATCAAGAGAAATCGCTTTTATTGTTTTTCACTATTAGTAAACGGCACTGTTGATTGTGCTCTCACGAACGAAACTCTGAATACAGAAGACTAACAGAATAGTGCACGTACTACTGGAATTCTGCATTTTTTTTTTTTTCTTGTAAAATCGCAAATATTTCAAATTAACACGATCGTATTGATTCGATAACAGCATATTATACTTCAGAAGATCAAAGTATTTACAAGTTTAACTGTTGAAGGAGCAAAAGAATTTTAAATATCTGAAAACTTTGCAACTCTGAAGACTCACTGAAGCAAACAACATTTGGCAAGGTATTTGTTGAAAACTAAACTCTTCACGAATAGCTGACGCTGTAAAATTAGTCTGTACAAATGTATTATATTTTATGTTCCCATACGTGGTTAACCAATAATCGGTTGTTGAGTGATTTTTCCTAAATAGAGACTTTCTTTACAGACTGACAGTAAAATCTTTTCCATTCTCCAATTTGTCCGTAAATCAGCGATACCTAAGAAGACATACGATTTCTTGTTAAAAAAAATCCGACGTTCTAAATAAAAATGGTGAAGTTGATGTATTTGTTTTTGAAACGATAAAAAAAAAAGAAATTGGATGGAGAACGAGTAAAGAATTTTAAATATAATTTTAAATATACAGGATGGTTAATAACTGCTGATTGATGAAGAAAATAAGTCTAAAGTAAACAATAGCCTTTTTACCTTGCAGGCTGGGTTTTTCGAGAAAATCGAGTATAAATATTCGTCGCGCACACGTGCACTTGACTGTAGCTTGACTTAAAGGATCTCGTTGTAAGTTACGTATATTAAAGACACAGACCATCCTGTATATAAAGACACTTTGTAATCCGCAATCATGTCTTCCATCAAGAATATTGCCAATCTTTCTTTCTCTGTTTACCCATCACCTTTTTCAAAACTGCACTCTCTCCCACATTGATAACAGTTTTACTGTATTTTCAATTCTCTTTCTCTGCGGCGATTAGATCTGGACGGCCTAAGAAAATATTGTGGATGACGTCTAGAATTCTTTATCCAACTTTCCCATGCTTCTTGGGATGGCGGATGTAGATCGTCTCTAGTGTCCCTGTTAAAACACCGATTACAAACGTTAGTGACAAATTAATCATTTTAAACTACTGTTAAAATAGAAGGGTTGCTTAAAAATGCGATAACTTCGGACAGAAAAATCGTAGCAACTTGATTTTTGTTAATTTTAAAGACGAAGATTCGCGCTTTCTTTTGCCATTTACAGAAAAGTGCAATAGGACTTTTTCCTTCGAAATTTTATCCCTAACAACCCTGTGAATGTTAAACGTTGAGTTTTGTGACACTTTGTATGTATACGTACCTATAGTATACAACAGTACTACTTTTCAAAGTAAATATGAGGGCTTCCGTATTTTGATCACCCCATTCGGGCTCGTATGGCGTGTCTGATATTGAAATTTCGGATACAAACGATCCCGTTGTAATATCTATGTATTCTTCTGGTATATCCGATATTGCAAAAATCTAGAAATCATAATATCACTATGAGCGCTCGATCCGTGAATCAAAATACGTACTGATTACTCCGGAAAATTTCTTACCTTTCTTTTCAATTCGTCCATCGACTTTTCATTCATAACTATTTCCTGAAATGGACCAAATCGCATTTTTGCCGGAAGCCATCTTTTTACAAGTAAAAGAATTTGATTGGGATCAGTAACAGGTTCCTTATTTAGCAATTCTTGTATAATCATTTCCCGTGGTATGTGACACTCTTCAAACTTTTGATGATCCAACAATATTTTCGAAGGTGCCTTGACGCATTTGCGCCTTAATAAACACCTTTCGTATGGTATATCTACATCGTACTGTTTCTTGATCTCCGCTAAGATTTCTTTCTTTGCTTGTCCAATGGTCATATCTTTGAAGAAAATCCATTCACCAAGAAATCTGTAAGGCTAGAATAAAGAAAAATGTCAACCATAAAACAACAGAGAGTGAAAAAAAAATCAACACAAACATTCCTCATTTCTAGTGAACATCAAAACATCTTACCTCAGGATTATTGACACGCAGTTGATATAATTTAAATTTGAATTCGCCAGGACGCAAAACACAACCCAGCTTTATGCTAAATTTCTCACCGTCATCGGATAAATGGAGCCGATCAATCGAACAACTACATTCGGCTTCACTGGCGTTAGAAGAATGACGATAAACGTTGAAATATTCGGCAGGTACTCCAACATATGGTTCTAGTTTTTTTTTTAAAGTACTTAGATTCATTCTCCTATCTACTAGTACATTTAATGCTGTGAAAAATATTAGAGATCCACACATTACACATTTTTACGTACACACGTAGAATAGACACGCGCGTACATGCATACGCCATATTATAAAGTATCTAGATATACATACATTTCTGACTATTATTTGTACAAGGTGTAGCTTTAAAGTAATATTCGAGCACATCGTCGATGTCCCAAAATACAAATGCATCGCGTATGTTATCGCATGGTCTGTCAAATACTAGACGATGTGGTACCAAAAAATCATCGTCTTCAGGTGCGTCACCAACCAACGTTTTATCACTGTCAGTGAGACTGCTATCTTCGCTATTGCTTTGTTCTGGAGTATTCCATTCTTCGGTGTCACCTAATTGTGGGCTCATATCTCTCGCGGGTGTTTCTTCATTATTTCTTACAGTTTTTGAGACTTCATTACACTTTACATTATTATCACGACATGTGTCATTTGTAATTGATTTAGATGGTCCATTAGGAACTGACTTTTCTTTCTCGATAGAATTTTCTTTTTCTGGAAATGTCTCTTTCTCTGTTGATTTCTCTTTTTCTATAAACCTTTCTTTCTCCGTTGATTTCTCTTTTTCAATAGATCTCTCTTTTTCTATAATTTTTTCCTCTTCTACAATTTTTTCATTTTCATTATTTTTCTCTTTATTTATAGTTTTTTTACTCTCACTGATTTTTTCATCCTCTATAGATTTTTCTTTTTGTATCAAGATTTCTTCATCTGTCGATTTCTCCTGTTCTGTACATTTTTCTCTTTCGACAACTTGGTCTTTGTCCGATTTCCCTTCAAGGGGTGGAATATTGAATGCTTCTAAGGCTTCTGTAATTAAGAAATTGTCAAATGTAAAATTTCTCTTTCGTAATTATGACACATTTCTAACAATGGAATAATTCGTACTTTTACTTGTATCAGGTAACTCTACATCTAGTGAAATAACATTCTGTAACCGCGTGGTTAATGCGAGGAATGGACTTTCAAAGGAGGTCGATGTATCGGCATCAGGTACGCACGATACAAATACTTTGGTTGGCATTGATAATTTTAAAGCTTGAAGTTCGACGTCATCTTTTTGATAACTCGCCGTTGGTATTTTCATTTGTTTGAGATCCAAGTTAAGAGTCGTTGCCAACATTTGTTTATATTCTTTTACAGTATGCGTAAGCTGTGCCCTAATGTTAAGGGGGCCATCGATAATTTCCCCCTTGCTTTCATCCACTACATACACCTTTGTCATTACACCTAAATGTTCGTATTAAGCTTATTAATAGTGCATTCTGAAATTGCAAGTTTACAGGAATGACGCGAACAATATTCAATACCTGGTAAATAAGTTTGAAACTTTTCCTCCTTTCGCCGTATCTCCATTAATAGGGTAACACGATTTTGTTTAGGCCAAATTTCTCCAATAAGGCTAAATTCCTTCTCCTCGCTGTAGCTTTGTTCAATAAAATCATTATGAGGATCATAACTAACCAA
Organism: Trypoxylon attenuatum; assembly: GCA_963989405.1. Classification (NCBI taxonomy): domain Eukaryota; kingdom Metazoa; phylum Arthropoda; class Insecta; order Hymenoptera; family Crabronidae; genus Trypoxylon; species Trypoxylon attenuatum. The sequence goes on along the minus strand of OZ022489.1, from coordinate 4,384,557 downwards.
CCGACATTGATTCAAACTGACGACTTTTTCGAGATCGAACTTTGCATAAGCTTGTTGCTTTACTTTGAGCATAGACAATTGTGGCTCTTCAAATATCACAGTATCTTCCAATTCTCCCGTAGGATGACGATAATATATCGTTATCATATAAAGATCGTCATAAGGTCTGTTTTGCTTAGCGGGTCTTCTCGCATAGAAATTAATCTTCTTATCGGCATCTTTATTCTTTCCTGTAGAATCTTCATCATTCTCTTTGATTTTTTTTACTAATTCCTGTCGAATTTGAATATTGAATTCTTAAAAAATTAGCTCCACGTTAAATGAGATATGCCAAATTGTTATTATCTTATTATATATGTATATTGTACATGATCAATTACTGTATTGTTCAGTACAGTGTTCAGTATAGTTCAGGTCACCTGTATGTGTTTTGGAAAATCTTGAACCTGCATAGGTAACGCATTCCGGGCAGGATCAATCTGTCTATACATGAGCATGTACGCATTGGTACTACTACTAAATGCACCATTATAATATGCTCTCGATGGCCCACCGCCATAAGTTTTTTGAATATCGTCACGCGTTATCTGTAATAAATATTTTGTTAATGGAGTTGTTTTCTCTATCAACCATTTCTACCGATTGGTGGTACAGCTGGCCTTTCTTGATCACACGCTAAACATGAATATATAAATTGCTGCTGTATGTGTGTGTTTTATCATATATTAAGCAAGTATTCTAACATACTTGGTTGACATTCTGATCATTAAAGCACAACCATTCTTGTGTTCTGAAATCTTTTATATAGGCATAATAATGACCTCCACTTGCGCTACCACTATGGATCATGATCGAAAAGAGTTCGTACTGGTAAGGACCATCTGCTGGTGAGTAACTAACATGATTTTTCTCATTTTCAAGATTATGTGGGCTATTATTTGATGTTGATGGCCCATTGTTCATGTCAATACCTAAATATTATGTTACGTAAGTTTCCAATAACTCTGTCAATTCAATTAAAACAGCTAGTATCATATATATATGCATATATATTACCTTCATCGTCGTCCGGATCATGATTCTCAGAATGATTGCTATTAGTTAGACTACCTTCAAGCACAGGGCAATCGTCATTTGCTCCACCACTATCAGTCGTCGAATTGTCATCGCACTTAGTGGTAACACTGACTTCCTCTTTACTATTTAATAATTCTTGATTCTCGCTCGTTGCAATGAACGAATTAAGGTTCAATACATCCGGAAATGTCACTCTAAAAAGAAATGTCACCCAAATTCACAATATTTGGCTTATTTTAAAAATAACAAGATTATTCTTACACTTACTTGTCATTCAGCTTTATCCTATGAAAAGTTTCATAATCGAAATCGAACCTCTTCAAATGTAACGTTAACAGGTACGGAAACTTAGTAAATTTTAATCCTTTATGCGCATCACATTTTTTGTTACATTTGTCACAGTGATACTGATTCGCACCTTCAAGAGTTTCGTGTTGAACGAATGCTTGCAATGCTTCTTCCTTGAATAGAGAATATATATATACACGTATGAAGCGATAAACTTTCAAGGCTGTAATATTGCTTTGATACTGTAAAATAAAATATTAACCTACCACACTATTATACGCAATATTGTTACCGAATGATCTAATTGGCAATGGAATATCAAGAAAGGTATCCTCTCTTGACTTTTCAGTGCCACACTCAAGGCACTTCACGTAGTCAATCATCTTCCCTAGTAAGAAAGATATATTAGATTATTGAATTTTTCTTTCGAGTTAACATACGCATCTTGAATTTCTACCTTCGTAAAGCCTGTTGATGAGATCAGCTTGTTCCGTGTTGGCAAACTTCTGTTCTAAGGCATCGAACATTACTCTACAAAGTTCTTGAATATCATGTTGCTGCCATGCTTCTGTGGAATTCCATCCAAAACTTTTTGTTAATGCAGTGGTTTCTACCGCAGGCTTTGTTGATATCTATTAGTATACGCTCAATTAATGGCAATAGACAAAAATAAAAAACACATCGAAAACTTTTAACGATTAAAAACTTTAAATGTACCTGTAAAGTGAGAAATAGTTTTTGTAACTGATATGGCATACTATTAGCTTCATCCTTGTCTAATGCCTCCACGTATTCCCAATTGTACAGTGCATTTCGAAATTCAGGAGTCATATATAATGCTTGAAGAAGACTGTTTAGGTAACATGTCATTGCTTGATTCACTAAACCAACATAGCCTTAGGAAATATGCGCATGTTAACAAAAAAGAAATACATACAATTGGCTGTAGTTTCAAAAAATATGTTCAAGTAACGCGTAAATAATAATTCGTGCAATCTACAAATATTACGGTAAATGTTTCAATTAACATACATGTTTCTCGTCTGGGTTTTGGGTACGGAAGAGCATAACTTTTTTTAGCGCTCGAAGCTGATGGTGCATAATCGAACTCTTTAGTCTCTCGATTGCATATTAATATTCCAATCTGGTAGGTGAGGGTATCGGTTAAATCCACAACGACAAGTTTATGTTCGTTTTCGCTTGACTCATTATCGAAAGAAAAATCGACACCTAATTCCGACATTGTTTTATCTTTTACTCTTGACAAATTGATCTGCAAAGAAATTTATGTATAATATTATTTTCCACGTATGCTTTAAATGCTATATAAGGCATGCGTAATGTATCATTCTAGTTGTAGCATTATCCTCTGTATAAATTATTCTCATAAAGTTATACATAAATCGTGTGCGATTAAATTAAAAACAAAGAGGTACAAAATAATTCTAAGTACTCACCAAGTTTTTATCGGAAAGTAAATATAACACAAAACTGTCCGAGGGAACATCGTACTGTTGTTCGATATATTCATAAAGGTCTTTCGCATATGTGGAGGCATGTAACATATATTTGTCGATGCCATAGCGTGGTTTATGAACATTACCAGTGAAGAAACTTAGCTCAATAGTACATAGTTGACCAGTTCTACAAACCATGGTCTGCAATAGAACATAATATTAAGAAATATGGTTATTAGAACAAACACGTAAGAGGATTATTATCCCTCATTTATTGCGATGATAACGACAAACATTATAAATAATATATACCAACAGATATTTTCTTGAATAATTACAAACACCCCAAGTTAACTTGGAATATATCAAATTTATCTAGTATAATAAGTTAATAAATATTTTTAACTATCGCACGTTAATCAATAATTTGTTATAAAAAGTTCTTCATTAAAAGTATGTCATAACTGAAAAGCAAAATCAAATCTGTTAAACACAGCAATAAAATACTGTTCTGCATGGTACGACACAGTAAAGAAAGCCTATAGAGCCTCCTGCTAAATTTAGAGTGTCTAAACGAAGACTTGGAAAATGGCTCTCTTCTCTGAGATCATAGATCTTTATTTTTCATCCTATCTCTTTCTTAATCTACAATAAATTTTAACACTAACAGTATCATAAATATTACAAACAATTAATTTTAAGTAGAATTAAAGTTAATACATTTTAATCCAACGTTTAATCTAATATTGAATGCACCTATTAAATCTATCTATATATGCTTCAGGAAGTAAGATTATTTTGGTCCACATTGCTGAGAGAAATTTTCGAAAACAACTGGTTTCTCAATATAATTCATGAATAATGTAGACACAATTCAAATGAACTAAATTAGTAAAGTAATTTGCGAATGAAAGATATTAAACAAAAGTACTTTAAACCTTAAATAACAGACATACAGAAAGGCTATTGAATTATCTTTGTTAATAAAGTATACATAGTATGCGAATACCAAAAATATAACATAATAAATTTATGCTAACGGTGCTATATAAAATAATAACTTTTATTCAAAACCCTGCAAGTCTTACACACGTGTACGTTTTTCTATGCGTACAAATAAAACAAGTATCTATCTACAAATATACATAAAGAAATAATTTGCTTTACTTACTGACCTGAGTTGGATTTTATTATCTGAATATTTTCTGATCTGTAGAGATTATCATGTACGTCTTATTTGTTCCAATCTAAAAATACACAAAGATTTTGCTTTTAAGCAATTCTTATTCTAAACAAATCACTAATTGCAACAGAACGATTGTTAATCTGTTTTTCACAAACACATTTAATGATTATTAACTTCTCAGGAACTATAGAATTCTATTGGCAATTATTAGTTTACTTGTGATCACCGTTTTTCTCACGTATACAAGAAATATATTTTTGTATTTTATTCACATGAATTTACATTATTCCTCTTCATACTTCTAATAAAATCACTGTGTGCACCAGTATTTGTTTGACAATATCGAAAAATCGTTCTCGGGTAAAAAAACAATACAAAACATACGTAAGAGATAAAAATCGCCAAAAGCTTGTTGAATGTTAGAGTAGTTGAATGAATATACAGAACGTTATGCATAACTACGAGCCGACGAATGTAATTAATTCTTTCACTTAGAAAAACGATAACATATTGATGGAATGAAAGTTTAACAAAACTGACATAGGAACGGAACGAAAATATTTAATACTCAGAGGATCGGAATGTGATTCGGTGCCAGAAGACGTGAGATCCAAATTCTAGGAAAGTTTCCCTTTCATGCTGATATAAGATTACTGGAGAACCTAACGTTGTTGGATATATAGATCACCAGAGAATATTAACTACACAATACACAATGAAATTTTATGCCAATAACGATTCAGTCTTGCTATATCAAAATTGACGCGAATAAGCGTTGAAACGATCTTGTGAAATGGCTGGCTGTAAACTCGCGGTCTGGCGTTCGCGTCTTGAATGACCTACGAATTGCCGATGACATATATTCCTATGATTTAAATCCACTTTGTATCCACTCGTTCTATCATATTCAATAATAACGAATTTACTTTACTGCAGAACTAAAGCATTCACAATTAGATTCTCCTTCTTACCGAAATTAACCGAAATCACTGAACTAACTGCAACATTCACTTTACGCCATATTTTCTACGCAGCATGAAGATAATCTGAGTTCAGCCAGTATTACCAGATTTGGAGGGGACCGCTACGCATGCGCATTTTAAAAATTGAGTTTAATTGTAATCTGTTGCTTTTTTTTAAACTTAGAAAACCGACGGAGGCTATAATGTTCACAGAAAAGTGAAATAACCGAAGAAATTGAATGTGCATTATTGAATTGTGATAAAAGCTAACCAAAAATTCATACGTTTTCAACTAACACAGTACAACAATGTTGCGTGTGCTACCTATCATTATACTTTCGTGTTCTACACTTTGTGACAAAGATTAGTCGAGAAGAGAGGTGTAAAGGGCAAAGGAGCAGTCATAAATATTTAAATTTTAGAGATATCTCAATTTCACATAAATGTCCGTTATTGGTTGAGCAAAATGAAAAGAATCAGAAAAGTTGGAGATCGATTGGTTAGTCGATTCCTGTAATCAACCCACCAACTTAGCACACTCACAATGATCGGGCGGATCGTGATCGGGCCCACTCAGCTGGCCAAGCTATTTTTATAACTCGCCGGATTAAAATACTTGCCTCCCTAACTTGAAGTAGGATACGGTTATGCACTCGACTGAACACTGATCTGCTCATACTAAAAACTAAAAACGTACTCCTACCATTTGTTGCTTAGCAACGAGGAACGCTGCCTGTGGTAAACCACAGGATAAACTAAACAATTTGTATTATTTCAATCGTACGTACGTTGAATAAGAAATCACCATGGAATAAAATTTAATATAATATAAAGATATGGAGAGTATAGTCGATATCGGCACATGAATTCATTTAATTTACTTTCAAGCAACTTTTTCGAAAGGAATGGGAAATGATCAGGTGCTACAGGTAGTATTACACACTTCCTTTGGTCGCCTATTCTTGAATCGCAACTATGAAATGATAATGGGGTTAAAGAATCCCATTTGGTTATGACACAAAATTGCAATTCAGTGGAATGAATGACAAATTTATTCTATACTGTGTTTCTGCTATTAGTGCAAATCTCTTGCTGTTAACTTTGCTCGTGATTCAACATTATTACGCGTAATCAAACCTGTAGAAATACCTAAGGAGATTTGTGTTTATAAACTATAGTATCCCGCGTAACAGCGATTTTGATCGTGTGGTTTGATGTGCATCGACCTGCCATCTTCCTGAGATTTACTGACCTATTTTAATACGATATGGACCTGTAGAGTGCGGTAGTATTCCGAACTCCGGGAAGAACTACTAAAGGACTTTCTTGACAAATTTTATTATATTTGTTCTTCGAACTGCATCGGACTGGCACGATGCAAGCGCCACTATCTTCCGGCTCAAGATTCTAGATAAAATGTGACCGCAATATCGTACGAATCTGGCAATCCTGCGTCGTCCTGTTTGTATCTGTATGTGAATGCTGAATGTTGACATTCAACATGGCGGCATGTCGTCAGTGCTGTGCTGTGTCGTGGTGAGTTTTATAAAACTTTTAGAAGCCATCCGATTGCGAGCTAAATAATAAAATTACACTGACACGTTCGAAATATTCATTTTTCGTGGATCCATTCAATGTTGGGCTTGCTGCATGCAAAATTCTCCGACTTTAGTCAATTAGAAAGAAATCAGCGACCTCATAAAAAATTGGAATCGCGTAACTGGCAAGCATGAATAATGTACTGAATTATTGTAGAGAGGTCTCATTTTGAAAATAAATATTTTTCTTTCCATCAAAAATATACTTTGTGTAGGAGAATACTTCATATTGCAAAAGGGTATTTAATTTCCACTTGTATTTCATCGTCGATATTTTTCTATGCATTTCGTATATCTTCATGTGGATATTCAGGTTTAATTCGAGTTTGTGGAAAAATCAGAAAAATTAGTTGAAGTTATATTGGAGTAGTGAGAATGCTTTTGTAAACTTTATAATGCGAATTGGAGTACTCTCCTACGAACGTGGAAGAATACAGAAGGAACATATAAAAAAACAATGCAACAAAATACTTAGGGTAGAAAAAGTCAGTGTCAAAATGTCCCACATCACCAGGAATACATTTGTCTTCTATGCTGAATCCTTATAGATTAGTATGTTTTGTCGTAAACAAACACGCATTTTTAAACAGTTTTATTTCAATGGCTTAAATGCTACTCAATTAACCTATGCATAAAATAGAAGGATATAGATGAAATGATAAAGTTTTGATTTATTGAAAAAATATTTAATCACTTATTTGCCATATAATTTATGTAACATAAAATTATTTTTCAAATTTTTAATAATATTTTTACGTTGATAATTTAATCGATGTAGAATATTAATTTTTTCCTTTTTGGAGTTGTATCATTGGCCAGATACTATAGTTTCTTTAAAGAAACAAAGTTGTTTGGTTTCGAAATTGTACATGGGTACATATACTATTAGTTACCGATGAGAATGTAGAACAAATCCATATTGCTCACACAGCTGTATCTGTATCTTTGTATAACGTATAATCTGCTTGAAATGCATTCATATTTTAATTCGACGAGCAGCTTGGTGTTCATTTTTTATTTGGGAATTTGACAATTAATTGTACGTTATAATGATTTGTAATCTAGACATAGTCTTATAAAATATCCGTTAATTATATCCAGGGCAAACAATAACTTGAACACACTATTTTTTCCAGCTTGTGGAATTGTTAGTTTAGGATACTTTTGAAACAAAGGCTCGTTATAAATTCCACAATTAAATGTGAAGAAGAAACCACAACCACAGAAGTATTGAAACAACACAATCACACTCAGCACGCATTGAAGACATCTGAGGATTTTCAAGTCAACATTTATCCTTTAAATCTTTCCTGTTTTTTGATTTACTCCTTTTATAAAGGATGACTGATGTTTGAAAAGCGACACAGTTGTTCCGCCGTACGCTAAATTGAGTAAACATCAAACAGTTGTTATAATATTTCTGCATACACATATAGAAAGTATCAATGGTATATGGTGTACTAAGAATTTTGTACTTGTATTAATTCGTAAATTGACATTAACCACACCGTTCATTTGTATATTGTGTACACACAACAAGCTTTGCGAGAAAAAGCTCAGCGAGCCACTAAGTGACCGTGATTACGATTGCAGCAGAGATATTGCTGCCTTGCTTGGTTCATAAAAGACCTATATTGTATAAAACAAAAAGAGTGCCAAGCTTGCACAGAGTTGATTGGATATTCTCCGAAAAAAGAAATTTTGAAAAACACTGGAACATTTCGAAAACACCTACCTTCCATTTCTTGGTCACTAAGGAGCCTGCATTTCTGCGGCATTTGAAAAAAAAGCCTCTCTTCCTGTGTATTAAGTTCTCGTAACATTATAATAGTGAACAAAGATATAAGGTACCAAGAACCGTTCTGTGATATCTATGTTAACACTTAAATAATTGAAAAGACTAAAAAATTTTTAAATGTAAGTATATATATTGTGGTGAAGCAGAAGTGAGGATAAAGGAAATTAGATGATTGTTTGAAGAAGAAACGACAGAAATTATAATTAAAACATTACAATTTCAACTGCGCAAATTTGAGAAAATGTCCAACAATCCTCAGTGGAAAACTTTCCAGTCGCCAATTATGAATTCAGATCCAGCAATACTGGATTATAAGTCAATGGCTATACCGAGTCCTAAAGTTATAACAGGAGCACACGCGCAGACGAATAACTATCGAAACGGTACAAACTATACCGATGAACAGTACATGAGTTCACCTTCGTGTGGAAAGAATACTGCTAGTTACGGAACGTATCCCAATGCTCAAACATCTCCACGCAATGGAACTACGAGATTCCCACCTGATACTTTCTCCAGTATGGAAGGAACTGTGCCTTACCACAGTGATCCGAATAAGAACAACAAAACTTACCAAGATCAGTCCTCTAATCAAGGGATTCGCGAAACGGGCATAATTGAGAAATTACTGGTGAGTCTATCTCTTTCGCTATAACACCATACAAGTATTTACTTGCAATATCGTGAGGAATCTTGGATTTTACCAATTGGTATAGGTCATTATAATTGTATTTCAAATTTTTCAGCATTCGTATGGATTCATACAGTGCTGCGAAAGACAAGCAAGGTTGTTCTTTCATTTCAGCCAGTTTAGCGGTAATATAGAGCATCTGAAAATCGGAGATCCAGTAGATTTCGAAATGACTTACGATCGACGGACTGGAAAACCTATTGCTAGTACAGTCAGCAAGATTGCTCCGGAAGTGGTCAGTGTGTTCCCCCTTTAAAGCGATAGCTTGCATTCTCTTAAATTAAGGCGTATTTGTTAAAATTGTATAAAAACACAAATACACAACTCTAAACGTTCTTTAGGTTTTGGGTGAAGAGAGAGTTACTGGAAATGTTACAACGGAGCTACAAGTAGGTGGTGATTCACAAGGTCGTATAAGCTATGAGAATCGAGGGGAATGTTTCTTTTTGCCGTATACTAAAGATGACGTCGAAGGGAATGTGACTTTACGTGCTGGTGATAGAGTGTCGTTTCAAATGGCAACTAATCAACGGTATATACATTCGTCTAGAAATAATGAATTACAATAATTATATGTAGAAAAAAGAAACCTAATAGATAAATATTTATTCCAGTGGAAACTTGGGAGCCTGCCATGTAAGATTAGAGAATCCGGTGCATCCAGTTCGTTATCGTGGTGTAGTATGCTCGATGAAAGAAACCTTCGGCTTTATTGAACGTGCTGATGTAGTTAAGGAAATTTTCTTCCACTTTAGTCAGGCTAAATCGATGGAAGAAGAGCTTAGGCTAGGAGACGATGTTGAATTTATAATACAGACACGAAATGTAAGGAATATTAGAAGAAAATACGTTTTAATACTTTTTCCTATATAATTCGCCTACACATACATAATTCGTTAATAGGATAAAGAAGTTGCGTGTAACATTACTAAGTTACCACCTGGTTCAGTGATTTTTGAAGAAGTCAGTGATGAGATAGTAAAGGGGCAAGTATGGAAGCCCCTTGAACGTTGTAGTCGTTCTCAGAGTGATCCATTACCAGGAAGAATTCGATATAGAGACGCGGATCATTTTGATGTTGAAGTTCCTTTTGGGGACAAAGATCAGAAAGGAGATTTTACGCTGAGGTATTTTACGATTTTACGATTAATTGAATATAATTCCATGAAAGAAAATAAGAACTGCGTGTGATTGGAAATGGTTTTTTCTTTTTATTTTCTAGACATGGGGACTGGGTCCAATTTCGTATTGCAGTAGATACCAGGGATCAATTGAAGAGGGCTACCGAAATATCGTTGTTGCCTGAATCTTTTGCCATTTCTGGCGAGAAAAGAGAGCAAGGCATTATCATGACTTTAAGAGACGGTTTCGGCTTTATCCGTTCACTAGACCGAATGCCAGTATATCCAAAACTTTTCTTTCATTTCAGTGAAGTCCTTGACGTCGATAGAAAAATTTCAGCTGGAGACGAAGTTGAATTTACAGCAATTCGTGTATGTAAATTATTATAAAAATTGTTAAAACTGTTTTTGTTCTGTCGATCGTTGAAATATTTGGCAAATGTTAACGTTTTATTGTATAGGGTACAGTATCCCCTTTCACCACGCAACGCTGCACTGGTCCAAATACCGCAATACGAGTAAAACACTTATCGTCCGATACTATTCCGCGTGAAATTGTTGAAAAAGACGTAATTGGTGCTATATTGCAAGAAGCAACTACGATGGGCCCGGGTTTTTTATTCCACATAAAAGACGATAAATTCGAACAAATTCTTTACTTCATTAAAGATTGCGACCCGAAAAATATTCCATCAGCAAATGATAAGGTAAGTTGGTACTTTATTGACGTTTCCTCATACGATAGTTTCTAATTCCATTTGTCAATTATGATTATAGGTTCGATTTTCAATTTGCTTGGCTAAAAATCGCTTATTATTTGCCGTTGACGTAATTGTCGTTAATAATATTGATGATAAAGTTGAGATAAATAACAAGAAGTTAAGTGGTCAGCCTTGCCAAGGTTTTATTGCTGCTCTAAAAGATGGTTTCGGTTTTATTGAGACTGTCAACCATGATAATGAAATATTTTTCCACTTCAGGTACCTCTCAAAATTCAATCTTACTTGTCGGATGTAAGTGTATAATTGATCTTGATCGTTTGATTTGTATTTTTAGCAATTTTGATGGTGAACCAAGCACCTTGGAAGTTGGGGCAGATGTTGAATATACGCTTGGCTCGACTAACGGTAGAGGTTCGGGTGGTTGCGTAGCTGCGGACAGTGTTAAATTATTACCCCGCGGAAGTATCCCAAGGCCAACAGCAGTTAGCGAAGTACTCGATGGAACTGTCATAAGACCTCTGCGAAGTGCAAATCCTGACCAGGCTGAATATGCCGGCCTGATAAAGATTAATCCCAGTACCGAAGATGAAGAAACTCCACAATATGAGTTTGGAATAATGGGTCTCGCAAACAAGCGTGAGCTATTGCAAATAGGTGATCCTGTGCAATTACAAGAGGACTCGGCAGGACATGCATGTAATATTGTCGCTGTGCGAAAGAAACGAATAGCTACGGTTGATGCTGTCAAAGGACCCTTTGGTTTTCTTGCTTACGAAGTTGACGATAGTAAAAAATTGTTTTTCCATATGAGCGAAGTAAAGGATCATGTGAAATTACAACCAGGAGATCAAGTAGAGTTCGTTTTGGTAACGAACCAACGTACCGGCAAATCGTCAGCTTACAACGTAACGCGAATAAGGTAAGTTCATAACTGGGATTTTCGGATGCTTTATATGTACTTGTATATTGTTACGCCTTGGTCAATTTACGCGACATACCTGTCGTTGATGTACAATATCTAATCCTCAATTGTGATTAACAATATTTTGCCGGTATTTATTTAGTGATGCAGTTCAACAACAACGACCGGAACGCTTGATCAGTCGGTTGCGTACAATATCTATGGAAGATGCTGGTCCGAAATTAACTGTGGTTAGACAGCCTAAGGGACCGGACGGCACGCGTGGTTTCACTCAGGGAAGGGTTCTACGTACTCCTGGTGCCATTGAAGAGTAATGTCGTGTAAAAACGGCTGTTGCTTATCCAAATTGTAATCTACATTACTTTTTCTTAGTCCATACACTTCGATACCGAGATTATAACCATGATCGTAAACGTTTGCCAAATTGCGAATAATGTGAAACCACAATAATAATAACAATAATAATATGTGAATTGGATTTTGTCGGGGGAAGCAGGAAAATGGAATAGAACAGGAAACGGCGGTGATCTTATCATTTTAGAAAAATGGAGATAACGCAGGGAGGCAGTTTGTCCATGGTTTTATTTACTTGAAGATCTGTCTGAAAATGAGGATATATATTCAATTTGTTCGGTAGTCTCTCTTTTGTCTTAAAATGTATCATTAATATAATTTGATGTAATTGTAAACAACTGTTAAAAAAAAAAAACTGTAATTAAAACTGTTAATTATAATAGTTTTACTCAAATGAAGATCATGAAGATTGTTCAATCCTAAGTTTATCAAGATATAGATACATAATATTTGATCGGTGAACAATTCAATATCAAATTATCGACAACCTGCCTTTTTGTAATTTTCAAAGACACGTTCTCGTCTGTCTTTGTAAAAAAAATATACGTACATGTTAATATGAGCCTTATTTATATTCTTTCTTTAGAATATTTGGTTCTTCACAGTAAACATCACGATCAGTATCAACGTATAACAAAACGGAAAAAGTGGTATCCTGTGCAAAGTGAAGTACGTCTTAAGCATGCATGAATTGGCTTTGGAAACAAGAACGAGAAATTGCATACCACTTATTTCGAAAGTTTTACCGATTCGCATTAATTTTGTCACGAGCGGCGCAGAAATGTGTTTAGCTGTATCAAAATTCTAGTGTGTCACTCTGTTGAAGAAATGTCGATGAATTTGTACAAAAGTTACAGCTGCCCAATTGTTTGTCTTAGATAATATATTATATAAATATATATGTATATATACTGGAAATATATACATATATATACGTGTCGTTAAGTTCCTGATGCAGTCTCGTGTTGTAAGATCAAAGTAGTATTACAGATTTCGCGAACATATAATAACGGGAGAATGATGGAAGAGCAACCATGCCAACGATGAGAAATTGCATTTCATAAAATTTTGCCATTGGAAAACAATAAGCGAAGTATATGTGGCATTATGTAGCAATAGGTGAAAGGATTACAGCAATAAAATTTAAACTGCGCAACACAAGCATGATAAACAGGATGAGAGTTTTTTGTCTGGAAAAATCATGGATCCAACACATCATGTGCATACATATTGTAAAATTATTGATGAATAAACAATGAAGCTATTATATACATTTTATTTTTATTAATTGTAAGGATAAATTCACCGATTTGATGTATTAGCTTTGGATATATGTCGTAATGTAGCCTGTATCGATTTATGACTAACCGATGAATTACATAAAAAAAAAAATTTCTATTAGAATTGTGTAGAATGCATAGAGGATATGTTGAGAAACAGCTTATAAAAAAATTCGAAATAAAATGGTAACATGCAGGTTTACAATATATATATGATGTATTTATTATGTATGTACAAAAAATGTGTAAAGTTGTTATAGTTATTTATAAATGAAATTCCAGCGCGATGGGCTGAACGCCAACAGTTAGGAATTATAACATCAAATTACAACGCACTCATAAGGAAATGGTCCCCGGAAACGTGGGTTATTTGGCCCGGGGCAAGCTGCAAGAAAGTTATTTCATTTGTGAATTAATCATGTGAAACTTTAAATGTAAAAAAAAAGCAAAGTATCGATATAATAGAACTTTGCAAATGTGTGTATTATAATTTTGACTACTTACAAATCAATGTAAAAGTTTTCCCAAAATTAGAACACAATGTTTGGCTTGTGTATGTATGAGCATAGAGTTCGAATTATTAATACTTTTACCATAAGAATGAGAATCATCGTTGTAATACTAACGTTTATCACATCGAGTACCATAATATCCAGTTCCTTCACAGCGACATTTGAATCCAGGCTCCGATGATATTTGTAAACAAGAACCTCCATTCAAACACGGTCTGGATCTGTAGCATATATCGCTACGTCTACCTAAAGATAAAAAGGGGCATGCATTTCAAATTCGAACTCTGATTGAAATGATTTCAAAGATTAAACCGTATGTAAGCAGGTAAATAGATTCTAACTGATTTAAATAAAGTGGTATGCTAAAAAGTTATTAAATTGATGATCTCAATGTGAAACGCGATATTGGAATAACAATGGAATACTTAGAGAATGCATGTTCAAGTTGATCAGAATAAAACAAGTTACATTAGTATTTTAGAGAAAAAAAAATCTAAGATTAATTTAAAATTAAATTACCCCTCAAAGCTTCCTTGCAGTCCTCATTATTGTTGTATCTATATTCGGATGAGCAACCGTAGCCGCATCTGCATTGTGCGTTAGAAATACGACAGCCATATTGCATTTGGTCCAAGTCGCATGCCAGTGTCCCTATTATCAGAGTTTAATAAATTGTACAATGTTTCGCTTAATACAGCTAATATAGCTTGAAATAATTCATTTAACAAGGAAAGTAGTTTAGGCCTAATTTGTGGGTTATGCATTTGTCTCAAAATTGCATTAGTCATTCACAAAAATACAAATCCCGAAGTGAATCATTTAATATATGATATTTTGTACATTTCTTTAAAGTTATAATGAACGATATGATTCGGACGCAGGTAAAGACAAAAGTCTATTTTAATGCTTGACGAAGTAATTAATATATACAATACACATGGTTATTAATATAGTAGAATACTTCTAGGTAAATAAAACTGCAATTCGTAATGATATCTACAGTTTATTTACCTCAAAGTATGATAACGTTATGAAGAAATACGAAGGCAGAGACAATTATTTGTGCCGGATGTACTTACTGCATTTCCCCCTTGACTAAATTGATAGTGGTTTCACCAGATACATTCGACTACGCGTGGGTAATATGCAGTTTTTTTTGTCTCGTCATTGAAGAAATAAAAAAATCATTCTATTCTCTTTTTAATACTTATGCGCATCGAACGTTTAAGAATTGTTTTTCTATGCACGCGAGTAAGCTTTAGATACAAATTCAATAGTGATTTTAATGCACGCAAGTCGCAAGTGATAAAGTTCAAATCATCAGTGGCACTAATAAATGTTTAAAATAGTACGAATGATAAGAGTATGGAGACAGGGCGGGTTGAAGCTTAGCCTGATAGCGATAAAGTGCGTTCCCCTTTTATCGCTTTTTGAAAGGTCTGCATTCAGCGTCACCGAATTTCAAAACTTCCACAGCTTCTCAGGAGGACACACAATGAATATATGTTTTAAATTTAACAATATATAGCTAAAGGCTAAATTCAAACACACTCAGAGATCGAAATAATTTTGATTCTTATGTGAGCATTCATTGTTCAGAATTAAATAGAAAACATACAGTATACAGTGATTTTAACATACCTGCAACAACCAGTAGAAGAACTATACTTAATAATAGTCTTGAAAACATGGCGAATTCAGAAGATTCCGTTGTAATTCAAGAAGAAGTAGTAGCACCGGTACTAATCTAGATAATCGAAATAAAGTTTGAAAAAAAAGAGATCGATGACCGATAGCGCCCCTAAGTATATTTCTTAATGAGCAGACTGCTGAGGTCAAAGTTCGTAGAGTACTGGCACAAGAAGGCTTTGATTCTTCGGATCGGTTTCTGAATAATACACTTATATGTCGTACTGTAAAATATCGGAGGAGAAGAAGAATGCTGACTGAGTCCGCCTGAGTGTAGCGACTGACTAAACTGACCGGTCCCTCGAAGACTCGAAGCTCGGGGCAATGGGAGATTGGGAGCCAGTCAACTTAGTTCACCGACCACACTATTAACTAAATACAGCCTGACGCTCATGGGTCGGTTAACTGAAGTCGGGGGCGTCGAGGCCTCCCCAAGAGACCATGCGGGGGGTGCGCTGGCGTTCGTCCTCTTATACGTTATCTCTTCTTTCTTCTTTCTTTCTCCTTTTATCTTTTATACACATTGAATATTCCCTTTTTTCAATTCTACCATGAAATTGTTAATGAATTGCATAGTTTTGACAATGTAACCATTGCGTTTACTGTAGAACGAACTGTAGAATATTATCGGACTTTAGATAGCCCCAATTTGATTAATTTCTAGGTACATTTAGAAGGGCCACATGGTCAACAGACAGCAGCACTTATAAATAGTTTAGATAAAGGAAACATTACGATGTTTAAAAATTAAAATTATTCAATGTTCCATTTCAGTTTTCTATTTCTCAAAATAATTTAAGTAGTACAATAGTTCGGATACGTATAAATAGTTTCTGGGTTACAGTATGTCAGTGATCTGAAAAATATCACTGTCCAATCAAGGAAGTACATTATCGCGTCTTCGAGTTCGATAACTCTTGACACGCAGATCTTGAGTTTGGTAGTAAAACACTATGTATTTAGTGATAATACAGAAATTAGAACTGAAATAGGAAATAGGAAATCTCACAAATTTTGCTGTGACAAAATCAATTACAAATTATCATAATTATCAGAATAATTTATTTCAAGTAATATTGGATTTTCGGACGGAAGTAAAAAATTGGAATGTATCAACCATACAAATAGTACTCATTTTAAGCGTAATTTTACATATTACAGATTGATTTTTAATCTTAAATTCGTTGGGCTACTATATATCAATTCTTCTTTATTAATCCTTTGTGTATTACTTTCGTTGGGTCAATCTGTTGAAACTGGTGGTAAGTATTGTCGATAGATCGTCTTCTTGATAAAATATAAACAATTTATCTATATTCTAAAAAAAATATTTGAAAGCAAAATGACATATTGCTTTCGTTACAGTGTTCATTGTCATATGTGTATTGTTAGTACCTTACATGAATGTTTGATCGTGTTGTTCGTGAATCATGGCGGTTCTACGAGATTGCACTATACCGCTTTGTCTATTATATAGTTCTCGCACTAAATTATCCTTCTCCTGCTCCAGTATCGCAATTCGTTGACTTTTTTTGCTAACTTCCTGTTGTCATAGATATAATTGTTATTTATGATCAGAGGAAAAATATATATTTTAGAATCGCATGATATTTAAGACTTAGACAATACCTCGGTTAATCTATGATTTTGCTGTTTAAGTCTGGAAAGCATATCGTGCTGCAATTGCGCTGATGTTGGAGTACTTAAAAATGCAAGATTCATATGAAGTGGCAATCCACCACGTTCCCAGCTACTTATTAATGCTGCAAGGTGTCGATTCACTTCTAACACTCTTGCTCGTTGTAATTCTAATCGTTCCTGTTGAGCTTCTGTCCACTGTTCCTACAATAATAGTGCTGTGTGTAAAGATCGATAAGTGCAATCTAACGAATAGGGTAAGAAAAGAAAATTATAATTTTGAATACCACATGAGATCCCATATGACCCAAATGTTTTATCTTTTCTTGAGTAGCTGAAATTTGTTTCAAATACCACTCTCTAGCTTTGTCAACAGCAGCTAGACCTTGAAGTAAAACATCTTTCTCTTGTTCAATTTGTTTCATTCGTTTCATCTACAAAAAATGTACGATGTCAGTTGCCCGTGCTTATTTACTGAATACAGGTGTTGCAACTTGAATATCCATCGATATTATAAATAATATAATTATAATTAACTCACGTAGAATCCGGCACTGATAATACGAAATGTAGCTATTTGGGTTAATAAATGCCAAAATTTCATGAACGCATGCATACCCGCAACCAGCCACCAATTGTTAGTTGGGAATCCTAGAAGAGAACATCTTTACCATATTGTAATCAATACCATTCTGCAGCGTATGACGTCGTGGTTCTCTATGTTTGTTTAGTGATTTTTTTGGTTGTACCCCCAACTGATTACTTTGCACATCGACCGGTTTACCATCTCCTAATACTCTAGTTGGTCTTAACAATATTCTAGGATCCGATCTATAATTAGCCGTAGACAATTGTCTCTTGTCTATCGATTTATCGTCGTTCATTAATAATCCCATTTGCCAATTTTGTAGTACAGTCCTAATTTCAGATTTATCAAAGTTTCTATCCGTCGTTATCATTCTTGCTTCCAATGCCGCGCCTGTTCTAGGTGGCTTCGGCGGTCCGTACACCTTGCTTAATTTCAAATCTGCACTGTTTCTATTATCCATCGCTTCCAACTGCACATGAGTATCCTTACGATTCGCCAATAATTGTGGCATACTCAAGGTACGTTGTTGAGATATGGCATTATTGGGCCTAATCGTAGCAGTATTCGGAGATGTCCAGGATGTCTTGTTTTGACCATCCGGTATTAATATTGGCGCTGACGGTGGCCTGTTCGGTTGCCCCTCATGATTTTTAGATCCAGTATCGCCATGAGTTTGTAGCAAACAAATTTTTAAACCAGCACAAAATCGTTCAAACGATAGTAAACCATTTGGCGGAGTAACTTTTTTTAGACCTTCTAATACACCTTTTGGAAGGTCTTGCGATCCATCGTCTTGCCATCTGCCTTCTATATCCGAAAATTTAATGTAACCAGTATTCTGGTCATCCATAATATCGAATAATGTTCGCATGGCAGTAACAAAATGTTTTGGCAGTCCATCTGCAGTTGATGTTTGTATTTGTGCCATTTTTCTATATACCTATTCAACTTGCAATGCTTGTTGTATATATCTACTTCGAATTAAGCATATAAATCGTTATCCATTACCTTCCTGGTTGCGGAAGGTATATCATTGTCCTTGTCATATACAACACACTTAATTAATTACTTCATTTGTCAGATATTATTAACTACCTATAGCAAGCATGCCTTTGTTTTCTGTAAATAACGCAGTTCCTTTGACACGAAAGTATTAACAAATTGTTTTTGTATATACGGTGTATCGTGTTTGATTTTATGCATATAAGATGCGGTTGTTCTTCCAGCACTAATAACCTCTTCGTTTGGTTTGATTACGCGGAAGAATAATGTAATCGCTATAGATACAGATGTATCTTAAAATATATTGCGAATGAAAATAATCGGATAGGTTTTTATTAGAGAAATAACGTTCGATATGTTACTTTTTTGCATCGTTTTACGTATTGTTTGTCTATTTCCTGTCTCGATCAACACTGATCAACACTGACGTCCACTTATGTTCTGATACATTCTCACACTGAGAAACCGCTCTTATGAAAGTTTCTTGTGTGGCTATATCAATACCCCGATAGCACAGAGGCACGATGTCAGCATAGAATCCGCACCGACATCTGCCCCCTGCTGGCATGGACTAGATCCAATCCTGTGTAGAATAAAAATTTCAAACTCAGTTTACCGATCGTTGATATAGCGTACAAACGTATTTTTCGACCGGGCATTTCAATCTGTCTTGAAAGCGGTGCAATGCAATTCTTCAGAATGGCTGGTCTCAATGTAACTAAACACAACTATACTGTATATATACAGTATATGTATGTATTGTTTCGAATACATAGTGCACAATAAAAAGTAGGATATAAAAGGAACGCAGGATATAAACTTTTACCCCAAAAACTAGTGGATTTGACAGTTTGATCCAACAATATTTCTTAGAATTAAAAATATTTCAATAAAACAACATTCGGATTTTACTCATTCGTAATATTCGGTTTTTATTTCTTTTTTAACATTACATAGCGTAGGTAGCAGTTCAAAATGGCAGACGCATTTCTACAGGCCTCTAACTTTTCTTATAGCTTATGCTAGTTAATTAAGCTCTAAAATAAGAAACATAAGATGTAAAAGATCAACATCCAGTATCGTAAAACGACATACTCAGTGAAGCTTCAATGCGTATGTTCTACTAGTAAATTAGCTTGCAGAATTAGAATGCACTGCTGTTTCTTCCAAACTTTCATCTTTTTATTGTCTAGTTATCATCGTTTCCAAATTATTGCCTTGAATCGTATTCTCAGGTGTTTCTGCATTAGGACTTTTGTCTGTATCATCACTCTCCGATGACGATACGTCTTGTGTAATCTCAATGCCTTCAGTTAAAAGATTCGTTATCTTTTTCATATCTATAGTGTCATCTTGTTCATGTATTTTTTTAAGAGCGTTCGAAACAATGCAGAGATCACCTCGCAACTCACTTATAACCGCTGTAATTTTTTGAGCGTCAGTTAAGACTTCTACCGATTGTGTATAGGGATTATAACGCAAACCAAATGGTCGTTGAATTTGTTTTGCAAATGCTCTGTAAGATATATAAATATAAATTTCAAGGAAAATATGTAAACGCCAATATAATAAGTGCGTGATCCAAAAATTTACATGATAATGATAAATAGAGACTTTAATGAACGCAATACTCACCGCATTTTTTCTTTTGCCTCCTCTATGCTGTCTGTATAATAATATGCATTTTGAAATGCAGTAATGATACATTCCTGCTTACAAGTTATCTCTGGTTCGAATCTCATTATTTTTTCCGAAGCACAAACTGCATGTTTCAGTTCGGCTACGGAAGACAGTAAACCAGCTCCATAAACGCGCAATTTCCCATCTTGCTTGCACAATCCGAACTCTACGGTGAAGAAGTAGAGCTAGAACAAGAATGTGGTTAAAATAAAAATATGTATAAAAAAAAGTGAATCAGATGAGCTATTTAGGATTTTCTTGTGCTCACCGTTGCTAACTTATGAATGTCATCATCAGATGCACCTAGAGACGCGAGTCCTAATTCTTGAGAAAATTGAGCAAAACTTGGATTGGCCAATAAGGGCATGTGTCCCAATAATTCATGACAACAATCCCTATAGGTAAAAAATGTTACATTTTCGTGATTCAAGAATTCCATTGTTTTACACAAGTTTATATTGATAGTTTACTAACGGTTCAGGTGTGTAGAACGGATCGGATGCATGACGAATGTATTGAGTACAGTGGAATAGTCGAAATGCGAGACCAGCCAGGAAATCTCTTGGTGAAAGATACCCTGCGACCGGTCGCAACTGAAATCCTGTAGTTCCTAAAAACATAATATTCCCCCATATAAAAATAAAATACGAATTCTACACATAATGTATAAATAATCTTGAATATATTACTTATCATAAAATACTCACTTTTCAAAAATATGTTCACATCTTCTAATTGCGGTATATTATCTTCTCTGTGGGATATTTATAAATTGTTCAACAAGTAATTTGGAAGTTAGAATAATTTAATATATGATTTATCAATATTTGAGAACCATTACCTATATCCACAGTATTTCTCCAATCTCGGCCAATTTTCTAGATACTCCTTACATGCATGTTGCTTGTAAAGTTGATGTAATTCACGAAAAACTGTCCCCCTAAGTTACAAAATTATATATAAATTATTTCCGAACGGTGAACATCCATCATAAGTTTATTCACGAATTTTCGAGTTGTCTTCAGAGTTCTTACGTCGATGTTTGGTAGAAATTGTATTAAGGAAGAAACTCTTCGATCGCGAGGATAAATCAAATCAGGACAATTAGGGGTGTATTCAGCGCAAGCTAAGTTTGGTTTGCCAGGGAGATCTGAAGAGGATAGAAGAGGATGGAAGGCACTAGCTTTCATATTGGCAAGATTAAACAGAGAGCTTCGTTTTCCAGTGCTAGAGTGACAGTAAACTCTTCGAAGAATCGTAGGAAGAAAAACCCGCTACCGTTGAAATTGGCTTCGTGTTCGTAAAATCACGTACGACATAGACTATTTGCAGAACGACAGAAAGCTAAGGATCAAAGTTTTATCCAAGATGGGAATATATTGATATAATTCAAGTCTATATATTCTCCTATTAAATCGTAATCATACTTTTCTTCGTACGATAGTGAAATTTTCGTCGATGCTTTCTTCCTTACCAAGTTCTAATCTCTTCCTGAGTGTATTGGACCCTAGGTATAGGCTGACCACTATAAAATAGTAAAATGTGTAACACATTACGAATACCATTCGAGATACTAAAATTCAAGTTTTACTCACTATCTATAGTTAAATGCTATATTGGTGAACTCGTCTCGACGTTTGCGATAAATCGGATCTTTAAAACCCTAAAAGCCCATTGTATTATAAATAAATTGTTGAATAGTAAAGAATCTATATTTCATATGTATATTCGACGTACTGGATGATCGGCATCCAATTCCGAGCCATACATCAATACATTCTGTGCTTTATCCAAATCTGAGATTTTCCTTGGGAACCAAGGCATATCCATTTCGCTGAAATCTATGACAATAGATCAAATAATTTACAGTTTCGTTGTTGTATGTAAAAAAAGACTTCATAGTCAATTTGAGACTGACCAAAACTTTGAGTCGCAGATAAAGTAGCTACAGAAGGAATGGATCCTGTTTTTTCATACTGCGCTAAATTAATAGCTGCCACTTCGCGATTTAACATTGCTATTAACTGCTCCATTCTTCGTTCATCACATTCGACATCCACTAAGATTTCGTACTCGGAATCGCGACGCAACGATTTCCTAGATTCAATGTGCGCGACATTCACACCTAAATCCTTTAGATAACAAAATATACGTAAGAATAATATATTTGGAGAAAAACCAAACTTTTTCTATAGTTACTGCTACTCGACGATATTCTAAACTTACATGAAAAACTTGTAGTGCTCGAGCTAAACCACCAACTTGATTCTTCAGGGAGAAAACAACTGAATTTTTAGCGTCGTGAGTGTTCGGTTCTCGGTCTAGCATGGCGATCTGAATGAAGGAGAGAACGTATTCGCGTACGGTGCACCAAATTATACCATCATATACTAAATATTATTTATGTAAAATTCTAAAATCTCAGAATTATGCAAAAACTGAATTTAAAGTCGACTCTTTCACGAACAATTCCAATTCTTTTTTCACATTTTCATTCATTTTCAAGATACATTTCGCGTAAAATGATTGACAAACTCATACAGTGTTAAACAATTTGAAAATGCAGTAACATTTTATTCATACTGTTAGAGAGTTTTACTTAACATACGTCTCGGGGTTTATGCGGCGAACCGCTTTCCTTGATAGCCCATGTTTCTCCTCTTCTATAAAGCCACAAGCCAAGAAGACTCTTTCCAGATGCACTCATTTTTTATAAACTTGATTAATTTTCAAAGAATTTTCGTTAGCCGATTGTTGTTTCACTCACACAATTCAAGATTAAAATCTTCGTTCTTCTTAATATTCCATTGGTTTCGTAAAGTTGTGAAATTCTTCCTTAAAAATTATAGGATCCTTTCCTCGATGGATTGGAAGCAACAGTGTCCCGGTACCAACGTGTTCGGTTCCTCTTAAGACTTCGGTCTCCCCCCCTCATAGACGTCTTCTTCAATGATAATCCTTACGCGATTGGTCGACAGAGACTACCAGCAGGCACTCTCATTGGTTCGATAAGACTTTCCATGGGGTTGTGAAGTGGAGTGCTCGCTACCCCAGTTGATTGTAACAGTTCTACTGGTCGACTGTCTTACTGATGACGTCACTGGAGCTCAATAGATGACTGGTACACGTTCCCCCCATCTTCGCAAACTCGAGAGAATGAGATAGTTCTTCCTTCCGAAGCAGAACCTGTATATTTCTTCCTTTTCGTTCCCCCCTTCCATTGTGCGACGAGTAACGCTTATGATAGTTTGGTCGTCGTCATTCACACGTACCAGAGTATCGGTGAGTTTCTGGGACAAATCAAATTAGATGATCTCTTAGAAAATCACGAATCCAAGATCAAACGTCCACTTTCATTATACTACTGCTTTAATAAAACATTTCATTTCGAGTCAAGCTCGTCTGCTTCTTCCGATGAAATTAAACATCCTGGTGAAGAGGAATCATTGGATATGGGATATTAAATGTTTCATCTTTGAGATTAGCGGATTTTTAAACGATATCATTTTTGTTGTATTATCTTTATAAAGGAAGATTTTAGTTTCCCTTTTGGCGTAGGTAGAACAAAGACAACTAACTTGACTTTTATTGCAAATGTTAAACGTATGTCAAGCTAAAGAAGGTATTCATGGAAAGAGTGATTCCCCCGAGGGATTGATTTTTTTCGATAAAACCACCATTCTTAGCTCTGCTTCTGAATGTGAGACAAAGGGAGTGTTTAATAAAAGCTCCAACGCCCGAGGTGTTTTCCCACTTCTTGGGAAAGTAGATGCAGCACATTACCAATGTCCATTACTTACTACTATCAGCTACTACTCCTAAGCTTCACCCTCACTGAATTATACCGGATATACCGATAGCATTAAGAGAATTGAAAGTATCCATCGATATTGGCCAAAATCTATGATTCGTTCATATAGAACTATAAATTTGTGTGCATGTGAACGATCGCTATATTCCATAATCGCTTTTCGGAGATCTTGAAGAGCTATCATATTTTTTATTACTCAACAATCGATTTTGAATAAACTGCAAAATTATTCTGGATAAGCGGTTTAAGCGGTTGCCCGCATGTCAGGACATTTTAGTGTGTCACGTCTAACTAAAGTGAACTGTTCAACGTGAAAGCAGACTTTGATAATTGATTGCAGTTGGCAAACCACAGGCGATTTGCACTTTCAAAAAGAACATTTTATTGCGCCAGTAGTAGTAGATCTAAAGTCTTCAATTTTAAATGTCTTCGGGGCTCGAGATTACTAGCCTGTTGCTTTTTACTCTTTTATATAGAAATTTTACTAGATATATTATACTATCACACCGATAATTTAGACACAAATTCTTCTTTTCCATTGCACAATCAATTCAAAAGTATTTGAAGCTAACCACGGAACCAAGTGAAACGAGAGTGCTTGTGCAAAAGACGATGGCCATTCACTGTTTGCAAACAGGAAGATTCTCTCGAAGCACACTCTTACCACGAATGAACCATGCTGCCCTTAGTTGAAAGAAAGTCGACGCTGGCGGTAAAAAGAAGAGATAACGAACAATGCATTAAAAATTCTCTGCTTGCAGGCAAAAGTGGAACGATGCAGAAGCTTGAAAAAAAGAGTTACCGCTCTGGATTCTGAATTTGGACGAATGCCAAAGCAAATTTACTTTTGTGCAATGATTCGTATGGGATTAAAGTTCGAGGAATTACAGCAACATTACATGCTACAAACTTCTAGTATTCATAAAATACAAATGAGGCGGCGTGCGAGTGAATGCAAGATTTAGCAACGTCGAATCCAGTGCAGCGTGATGGTTTAAGTTCAACTTTCAAAAAGTAAGTCAATCGACTAGTGAATTAAGAAGTAGTTATAAAATAACAGTTTCGAAACGCTTCATTCGTACAACCTGTCTACTGGTCCCAGTCAAGAAATAAGTCTGCTTCGACAGGAGATAAATGTACTTGAGGGGTAAAAAGGGCAAGCCCTCTCTGGCATTAAATTGCACGCTTCCGATTTCGAACTAGTCACCTTGCACCCCTCTATCTAAATCGAAAGTTGCCTCTAGTGATTCTAGTCTCTCGTGCTTATGTTAGTCTCGGGATTATTTCCCCTCTTGTATTTTGGGGGTGTGTAAAGACATCCGTGTTGTCGGTCACGGTTAATTTATTAATGACTTAGCTACCGCTACAGCCGCAGGTGACCTGCATTCAGTTTTCGGTCGGGTTCGTAAAAGTCAAGAACCCTATCGTACTGCTAACTGGGTCGAAATCTACCAATTGTATCTAACAATACCAAACCCAACGTTAAGCCTTTTAAATCGGCTGAAGTCTTAGATCCACCACTTTGGCATACCAAAGCGATTGATCTAATAAATATCTCTGGTGTTGAAAGCCTTCTTTGATAAATATCAATTTGAAAGTGCAAGCATATTATATGCAGTCTTACTGGCACGCTTGGGAGTGAGAGATGACACTCGAGACTACCTTGAGATCTCTGTATTGGTTATCACTAGAGGCATAAAACAGCAAAGGGCAATTCGTGGTGCGAATTGCAGGGGCAGTGTCGCTAGGCCGCTCGATTTCGTAGCGGGATGTGAGAAGAGTAAAAGAGGAGAATGGAACACGAGGAAGAAAGACAGAGAAGGATGGAGAGAGTGGATCGCATTGGATCATAGGGATGGTCACGACGCGGGCGTATGCGCGACGCCAACCACGCAGGAATCAATAGGGTGGTCGAGAACGTCGGCGCGGCTTGGAAGCGGGGCCGTCGTCGTACGACGTCGTCCCCGACCTAAGCGACATCTTTTCTCTTACGTTTTCTGGGGGTTGACGGACAACTCTCCTCCAGGCCGTCACGGCCGCCTTCAGGACTGACACCACGCTGTTTATTTTTCCCCGGGTGACGGAATGGCTGACACGGAATTCGAAGAATTTCGCCATTATTTCGAGAGGCTGCCACAGCATCTTAAAGCACCGCTTTCTAATTACACGTGAGTATTCTCTCATATTGGACACGTACCCAAAAACACCCCCTTGCATCCTCGTAAGAGGGTCGAATGACGACGGCCGTAGATCAATCGCACTAGACTCTTCGTTTAATTGGCAACTTGTCGAATGACTCGAGTCATATCATTTGCATGATCTCTAGCAAGTGTATGACTCGCGAGTACAGCAGGAGTGGTGTTTAAGAAATTTATATGATATATCCAATGAATTGGTCTAGCCAAGTACCAATAGGTAGAATCGTGTCACATCCTTCCTGTTCAGCATTCCGAATTAGCAAATGTAGATGAAATTCGGCATCTATGTACGGTTATGTAGATAAACTCATCATATTTCTTTTATCTTGAAGTTTCTTCTTCAAGTAGACAGATATATGCAGGGGTATACTAATTGCAGTCAATTTTACCTTGCACCATATTTGCAGTATACCGCTCTCAGATTCTGCAGCGAATAAGTAAAAATGATGTACCAAGTCATGCCCTTCAAATGATGAAACGACTCTTTCACGGCCTCTAAATTTTACCTCGTTGATTACATACATTCGTTGTAAGATTCGGTGATTTTTGATTATCATTGAAAAGCTTCTAATATTGATGGATAATATATCTATCGAGGCGGGGTCATAGGGGCCCTATTCGCAATGCGAAATGCATTCTACTTTATACATATAATATCATCAGTATCGTGTACACCAGAGCATTACTCTTTTCTCATAAATTCGATTTCCCACGCTTTTAATGCAATGTGAGAATGTAAGAGTCACAGGGGGTGGGGGGCGTAAAAATGTATTAATTGTTGCAATCGATTAGTATCAAGGTCCAGACTTACTCGACAGGTAATTAAACAAAATAAAAATAAGTGATTAAAGGAAGATACTGTAAGTTGCAAGAAACTGTAAAATTGTTCACAGCCTTATGTTATTTCGGGATTGAATCAAGCGAAATCAACCAAAATCGATAGCAGACGGTCACCAGCGAATTGTTTCTAATTTAATGGCCAGTCTTGATTGCTCGCTTTTTCTACATTTAAGAAAATCAGGCCATAATTATGTTATATCCAAAATTGTTGAATTCTTTCTTGTCATCAAATATTATTATTATTAGCATTGTAATAAATCGGAAAGTTATGAGAATTCAATTAATAATAAGGAAACCGACCTGTTGGTCAATTGTATTTAGATGCGAAGCACTCATGACAAAGTGTTCTTGAGTCGTTGTAAGATAGTCAGCGCCTCGAGCTTTGATCCACTTGTCGTTTAACTGGATAAAGTCAACGGAAGAAACAGAAGACATATCAACGTACTATAGTACAAGTATTAAAGCGCTTTTGAATTCAATAAACTCATCTGACCATTATTTAAATGGTACATTAATATCAATTTTCTCAATGTTCTACAAATAAATATATCGTACAAATATTCATCTCACTTCCTGACATTTAACCCCCGTATCGAATTGGTCTCACCCCGTCCTAAGAGGTTTGGGCCGTAAGGAAGTTCTCTTCTTACGTTATTGATGCTCGAGTTGTATCGACTTTTCTTAGTATATGAGTTTCCTTCCTACACATACGTGTCATATACTATACCCTTTCCTAGAAAATAAGGAGGATGTATGTATTCCTATTGAGAATACGAAATAATAATTTGTTAATATACATGTATGTATTTATACAGAGAAATCGTATAGTGGATATGCTGTCCATATAATTCCACAGTATATTCAATATTAGATTGCAAACGTGTACATAAGGCTAAAGGTGTTAATTCTACAAATTGTTTTTATTTGTCACATAGACTCGTTCACGATGTGATGCCAGACAATTCGCCTACATCCTCGCAAGGAAGCGATGGAGAGATAGGCGGACATTGTGATGGAGTCGCTGGCGATTCGGAAGACGAAGAAGTAGTCGTCATACACGGGCATGATAATCAAAGCGGACACACGTCTGGCGATGACAGCGAAGATCTTGATCATAATTGTTCGATCGTGGCTGACAGCGACTTTAGGTTGGTAACCTCGTAAGTGATCTATCTATTTATTAAGCAGGACATAGTCTTAGTTCCAAGTTGACGTACTAATCACTTTCACTAGTATGAATGTACATAATTCAACTTGACTTATTTAGCTCCACTAAATCAATTAAGGAACCGATTCTTTTAATTAATAAGCAACCTGCTTGTGTGTAGAATAATTTTCTGCTGAATGCAAAGTTTCTTAATTTCCTAGAATTTTTTTTTTTTAGTACGGATTACCCGTTGTTAATATTTCTCTTAGCAATGTGAATGGCAGTGAGTTCACAGGAAACCATGAACAGATTCCAGCCGAATTAATAATAGAAGTAGGAAAAGATCGTGTTAGTATTAAATAACATGAGGCATGGTGAACAGTAGCTTAGCTCACTACACGACTACCCTTGGGTGACATTAGCTTGTTCGGTGGACTGAGCAGCAGGGGTCGATCAGCAGGCGTGGGTGGACCAGGTCCAGGTGGAGGCGGCATTACTAGCTCGGTTAATGGAGGAAGAGATAGCGTCGTGAGTGATGTTGGTGATTCCTGTTCGAGTTTGAGCTCATGGCCAACCCCAGAACATGTACCAAATCGGCCAGGAAGCGGAGGTGCCGAACGAAGACGCCGAAGGTTACCAGAAATCCCGAAGAGTAAAAAAAGTAAGCGACATTTTCTACGATACGCACAAGCCACATTCTATACTTGAATCCTTCAGGGATCAAGTGTACGCACTTTGATTTCTTGCTGATCTTGGGTGTATCATTGCTCAGACCACAAAGCTTGTGACCACAGCGTAAGAATATATTCATAATGCGATCTGGTTACCTCATACTACTTATCCTAAGTCTATACATTCAATTGCGATTCGTTTCCCTATAGTCAGGATGATTACCTTGACTGAGCAATTGTAACAGATCGAGAATCATCGTAGCGCTACTGAAACAGGTGATATAGAATATCAGCAATATCGTCTACTTTCTCTTTTAGCATTACCGATTTGTCAGATGTCAATGCAATCATCGACTTCACTGGCAGACGAACTGTGCGCGGCTACGGGTTCGACTTCTGGTCGGCCACATTTAGTTCTACGAAAATGCCACCCGAGACTCCGTCACGAGGACAGCTCACCCGACAGCGAGAGGATGGCCACCGACAGTGGACATTCCACTGCTCACTCGCCAGAAAACGGACCGAAGAGTGTATCTCCAATACCCTGCAATACACTGCAAAACACGAATTCCGTTTCTCCCAGCAGTACTCCAGGTATCGATGTTTCCGAATCTCCATTACATATAATTATTGTAGAATCCTATCACTATCGTAGAACACGTATTTTATCTGCAAAAAAATTGTATTTCGGTAATGCGGTTTATCCAAAGTCCCATTATCATTTTGTCTTGATTTGTATCCTGGTTTACAACCGTGCATTGGTTTTGTCCACGGCAACAATTGTGTGTTCCAATGAATGGTAAGAAGCGCACGTTGTTTCAAAGGGAGTGGCGGTATTCCATTTACTCAGCTGGAGCTACTCGAAGCAACGCATCGAGGACTACATAAATTTGTGCCGAGACACCATGATGAGATCGACGTAGAGATCGGTGATCCTATTTATGTGCAAAAGGAGGCTGATGATCTGTGGTGTGAAGGTGTGTAGCACAAAAAAAAGAAAGAAAGAAAAGATAGATTCTTATGAGTGATATTGGTCTAATGGCTAATGTGTTTCGTTAATATCGAAGGAGTAAACCTGAGAACAGGTCGACAGGGTATCTTCCCTTCGGCTTACGCGGTCGATATAGACTACAGTGATTTTGATCCTTCGGCACCCAAGGTCAAGAGAGAAAGATACCTTTTGGGTTATTTGGGATCCGTCGAGACTCTGGCGCACAAGGGTACAGGTGTCGTTTGTCAGGCTGTTCGAAGAATTATTGGAAACTCCTCGCAAGAAACTCCTGTCTCACAAAGCTGCATTTTAGAGGTGTCTGATCAGGGTTTGCGAATGGTCGACCGAAGTAAACCGCGGGTAAGACAAATTGTACGTGGCTCTTGATCCTATAATTTCTTATTCTTCAAAATTAAACCTTTCGCTCGTGAAAATAACATATCCAACAAATAATATCGCTCTTTATCGAATCTTTATAGAAGTAAATTATTAAGAGTTCAATACATATTTTCTACGATACTAATTAATTAATTAATAGCTAACAATGATTCTATTTCTATCGAACGCTTTCAGAAAAATCAGGGACCCTGCCATGATTATTTCTACTCGCTTAAGAACGTATCTTTTTGCGCGTTTCATCCTCGTGATCATCGTTACCTCGGCTTCATTACGAAGCATCCAACTTTGCAAAGGTTCGCGTGCCACGTGTTCATCGGGCAAGAGTCCACGAGACCCGTTGCTGAAGCCGTTGGGTAAGTATGCTTCCATTAAAAATGTATTCTTCAAGTTTTCCGGAAGCCTCAAATACGGATTGAGATATTGTTCTAACGTTTTTGCACGCCAGACAAAACGAATTTAAAATTCCATTGAAAAAATCCTAATGAATTCAAAGTTCGAAGCAAAAGTTTTATCATCATTCTTCTTACGCGAATGATTTTGAGGCAAGCGAATAATTTTTTGCAGGCGAGCTTTTCATCGGTTCTACACAAAATTCGTCGAGACTGCTTTCCCTACAGAGGATATCTACATTGAATAGATTATTGCTGGCCTGTCGTATAGCGACTACGGAGCAAACGATAAATCTCACATTCCTTTGTCCCCTGTAAATACTGCCCTTAGTTGTAGATATAAAATAATAAACGCGAATCAAACACCCAATTATATAGATATATACACATATGTGCATCTAATATGTATGTATATCTGTCTACCGAGTTACATCGGGAAGCGTCACGACGAGAGCGATCCAATGCCCGCTAATCGTTTTAATAAGAATTCCAATACTCTGTCGAATTTCTATCACCTATTCAGCAACATACTACGTGAGAGATACGCGCCGAGGAATTCGCTTGAATTCCATTCACACATTGTTGATGTAATGCAAACTCGATGGATCGTCATTTTTCTGACCGACACATTTCATATTCAACAACGAGATTCGATAATTACAAATAAGTATCAGTTTACTATTAATCTGTCACTGACCAACAGTCTCAACGGTAGTGTCCTAGAATCGTCGAGAACCGAATGATAATAGCGTGAACAAATTCCACTCGATGCGAAAGTTTGAAATCTTGTCTTTTCAGTGAACGATCTTCGAAATAGTTTATTCTTAATTTGACTTTGTATTACTGTTTGAAATTGATGCGCTATCCCGTAAAACGTCACTGTCAGTGTCAGTTTTATTGATGAAAGTCAATGCGCATACTTTGATTTATACTCCCCGATTCCATCGATCCTTGAGATGACAATTAATCGAAACGCACATTGGCCTCTGTATCCGGATTATCATTGTAATGCGTTCTAATGTTTCGTAATTACTGCTGCAGAGCGTGTCAAATCATATACACAGAGAAACTGTAGTAAAAATCGAAGAATCTTACCGCGATTGACTTCTCAATCGTTGATCTATATCACGCGTGTATGGAACACCGTGATTCTGAATGGCGTGTGAAAAAATGAAAGTGGCGCTACAATGCTGATAAATTTTACGATCCTTGCTTTATATCGCGGCCTTTGAGATTTGATTCGCTCTGTGTATGCATAATTGTGCAGCTCGGTTATATAGTATGTTAAATAAAATATGAGAAATTGAAGTGCTTACTCATTACTAAGGAGATCTTACGTCAGCAGCATCGTCTATCAATTACACGTGCCTTTGATTGAGATCACCTCGAGTGTCGTGCCTTTACGATTATTTTCTCACACAAGAAGAAATCGATGTTACCCGCGTGGAAATAACTGCAATTTTCGCAAAAGGCAATTTTCTTCTCCGCTTAAAATCTCTTTTCCATCGAGTTCAATAAAGGGTTGCGTTATCTAAGCGGATATTTGCGCTTCTTTTACAATAATAACGATCATCGCGTAAATCCGTGCCTGTTTAACGCGAATATGAAATACTTAATTGTACCCGCACGAATTCCTCTCCCCGAAAATCTTTCGTCGAGGCATCTAATTGGGGTTTCGATTCGGACGTTCTCTCTCGCGCAAGATAATAAACTAGATGAATTTTTCGTAGCGAAAACAGAGCATGTAACGAATCTCCCCTTGACAATGATTTCTCCCTTGATCTTTCAGCCAACAAATTTATAAAGAATATTCCTCGCTAATATCCACGCGATTTTCTTCGCGAAGAGATTGTAACTTACATATCTTGCGATCTCATGGACTTCCATTCCTCTGTTTGTTTGGCTTGTTGTTAAGTTTCCTATTTTTAGTCAAGGTATTAATAAGTTTAACGATTGAGCGCTCAAAAAATTTCACGAGATATTCAAGCGTGTAATTCACTGTTGGCTACAAATAAGTTATCAAAAATCGAGACAGTCGCCGTCGAAAGAAGAACGAAGATAAATAGCGCTGTCGATTGTGACTGCGTTTGATGTGATATGATCTGTAATCTTCTGTTTGCAGGTCAATGGGCCTTGCAACTATTTTACGAATGAGTTATGTAATAAACAACTCATGATTTTAATCCTACCGTCCAATTGCATTCCATTTAGCGTTAATTGTATCTTAAAAAGTAGCGGTGTATCGAAAAGGCTATAGGAAGTAATCACAGGTAAGGACATTCGTATAAGTGTTATGAAACCTATTGTGTTTCATATATTTTCGACATGTATTTCTTTCAGGTAGCATTATTTACAAAAATGTTCCACCTTCTATGAAGTCTTGATAATTCAGTCTTGAAAACTATATGTGTACATGATTCCCAATTATTACAAAGTTTATTTCGGGTTACTTAAAAAAAAATCACCGTTCCCTTTAATTGATAGATGGGTTTTATCTGCATATACCTCTACCGCGTTGTGTTTTCATATTTCGTACGATTTAGACCGTATGAATATCCTCATGAGTGCAATGAGAATTATTATTTTCTTTGCTGTGTGTATCTCAATAAATTGAGGAATGACAAAAGATCACTAATCGAAGGAAACCATTTCAGCAATCACATTTTAAGAATTCAGGTATCGGCATAAAAATAATCTGGAGAAAAAAATCAATTCATAGAGCACAATATTGTATAAATCTAAATTTAAATTGGTATAAATTTTTGCTGTAAATTCTATCGTGATATTTACATAAATTTTGTAATACTCAATCGAAAGTACTCAGATTCAGTATTGTTGATATTCTTAACACACAGCGGTCCAAATAATTATCCGCGAATAACTTAATCAGATTTTTATGCGAATCACCCTCTTGATTAAAGAAGGGCAAAAAAAAGTATGCAAAATAAAATTTGTATACTAACGAGCAATTTCCATATAAGTAAAAGTAAGATATTGTGTAAATGAACCGCACCAGAAATGAACAACGATAGAAGGAGGAGCTTCATATTTTGCACTACTCATAATCGCAGTCATACATTAACGATGTTATTACATAATAGTTCACATCATTTATTTTTGATTCACTGAGTGAAAATGCTTTAAAATTTTCTTAAAAACTCTCGGGACAGCGGACAGCAAAAACACTATTGCAAATTGGCATGATTGTTTAACGAAGAAAATCAGGAAGGGATGTTACTCATCTTACAAAGATTTAACAATGTAATCAGAGGATGAAAATCAATATTTTTGGAAATTTCAAACAATATTACCATTACAATTTCCGCATCCGTCCAGCAGGTAATTATAGATGAACTTATATGTTTTTAGCCGAGTACAAAATATTATAATATATACAATTGTTTAATAGTTCAGGTTGACTTAGCATACGATAATTTTGTGGGGCCATCTGTCTGTGTCTCATTATTATCCACTCGTTTTCAATATTTCACATAAATATCAGTCAATGATCTATTGTTGTGTGTATTACGATTAAAAAGCATCATAGTTTCCTGTTGTACACAGCGGCAAGCTTATAACTTGTATCTTACTGTACAAAGTCTTGTGTAAGCTTTCCTGTGAAATCTAGTTTAGGGACAATGAGATTTATGAAATTTCATCTTTATCAATAATTCTCTTCTATTATATGTAGTATCAAGAGACAAGATCTTGTCTCGGGCAAAGTACAAGAAGACAGACTTTGTATCTTTTTTCAATTTCCATGGATAATTTTACAGACTCTCCATTGTTAAATTGTAACAAAAATACAAGAATTACTTTTATGTGCTATCATTGATTAATATGTGTATACGTATATTATATTAATACAAAATTGTATGAGCAGGGTGATCAACTGACCGCTGTGAATTAGAAAATATATGTATACGTAATGTACGGATTGACCGAATTTATAATGACATTAATGATTACAGAGTACGACAAAGAGGTCAATATGAATTAACGAGAGGGAATTGTAACGAACACAGACAGTTTACATTTCTGTTTTGTACTATAACACCATGAAGAGTCGAACAAAGTCTGCTAGCCGCGTAATTAAATGCCCACTCCATAACATGACCCTGAGATATACCCACCCGCAAATAGATCATCCATGTTTTTCTTTTAGTTATATCCTTGCACATAAAAAAATGTGAATTTTTATCGATGACAAGCGTCGCGGAGCGACGATAATCAAAGCTCTTTAATGTTAAAGAAATACATGCAACAATGATAGAAATTATTATTTTAATATTGTAATTCCAAAACTAAGTGTGGGTAATGATACTAATTGCGAAAATGGGTTGCTCACTTGACGATCTTTCTCTCGTTACGCTCGACACCAATGACACTTACATAAAAACAAGTCAACGACGATTTTTACAATGAGTGTTACGATGTATGTATATACGTCAGACGCATGTGACTCCCCTTTCTCCAGCTGATCATCTATCAATCGGTACTATAATTCTTTTTTTTTATTTGGTGGTTGCTTCAATTTAACTGCTGGCTTCTATCCGTAACATTTCGATCCTCGCATTGACTAATTATTATTATAAGGGGAGCCTTGCGCGCATTGGTAGAAGCTCTAAAACTTAAATAATCGACACTACTTTAGGTACGAAACGTTTACATAAGGATACTGAATCCTTTTCGCACGTGCGAGAAAAAGCACACGATTTGGATGTAGAACATGTTCAAATGTTTCGAAATTTCTAGGAGAAAATGTAAAAGGTAATTCTATGACGCAAGGTGAAGTGGAAATCGAAAATTGCAAAATGTAAATTATACGTTTTTGGATATTACGGCTCCGAAAGTTTTAGCTCCCTGATGATTTTCGAATCAACCCGTAAACTATATATCTCAGTAGTAACCGAACACCCTGTCTCTAGTGTGAATGAATAATGAAACACTTTCGAGGAAAGAATGATACGAGGTGGAAAACCCAGTAAAACCGATTACCCGAAGCGCCGGTTTCTTATTTACAGTCGATTCTTATTTGTAAAACTGTACAAGACCAAAAACTAAACTAAAACAATATGTATAGTGATCTGTCGGTTAAAAAGACCGTTCTGAATATGTTTATAATGATTGAGCGCTTCAACGAGGCGCAGTGCGTGACGGTTCAGTCGAATACACATTCATATCTGAAACATAAATTTTTCCTATTGCGGTTCTGTTTTCTCATTTAGAATGTTTCTGTTAAAATAACCGCTTAAAACACATGGTTTTTTTTCTTTTTCCTTCTATATACACCGTTACAGAGACAGGTAATCACACAACAATCGATCACGCACATTTTTATGCTACTGTTCATTAGATGTTAAAAGTCGTCCTTAACTAATATCAATAAAATAATAATAGCATTTATTAATATGTATATTCACTAAGCAGTAACATAATATTGGGTGGATAACGATGCCAGTAAAGTTTAAAGATTCGTCATAACAAAATGATTTAGAAACACAAAAATATAACATTTACAATTACGTATACGGTGGAACCTCAACTACATAAAAAAAAAACATACTAATCGTAAATTTCGACATCTTTCGTTACATTATCTTGACATATTAAAAAATCTTTTAAAAACGACCGTTAAAATCATAAAATGCTTAAAGGTGCGCTTATATGTTACAAATAGTGCACTAGTGGATGTTTACACACGTAAAAGTATCCATTACATTTTTTTTTTCGACATCAAGTTTCAGGGAAGAAATATTCATGTATTTATGGCTCGAGACGTTTACAGTCAAGGTTCTACTGTACTCATGTAACAACAGTAAAAATTAGATACACACACTTGGTACCTAAAATTTTTCAATTTTAATAATATCCTTTTCCAGTCTCGGATCAATTGAAAAAAAAAAAAAAAAAAAAAAAATCATCCGAATAATATCCTTCGTCCGAAACCTAAATTCGTACATCATCGAACCACTTACTTGCACGTTTAAAACAAAACTCTATAATAACACTTTCTCTTTCTTCTTTCCCGCATCAAGTTTTCCATATCCTAATTGATATTGTATAACGAATAGGATTTAAACAGAACTGATGCTGTATCCATCCGATATATGTTTGCACTATACGACAAATATTTGTCATCGAGGTAGTTAATGCTCCCGGTTTAAATCAGCGAGCAAATGATGATTCTGAACATTGAAAAGTATCGCCCGGCCGCTTAAAATTCGATTGGAAGCTATCTATACAAACTTGCCATCGTAAAATTTGAAAATTGCCAACTGTGCAACATTGGTCGGTCTTACAGCCTCAGTGCATGCCCGGCCGTTATTTATAACACGATCTGTTTTCCCATTTCTCTCATATACATACACAACCAGACAGCAAAATATGAGCGACCAATATTTTCAAAGCAACTCGCTCACCGCGGTTAACGCTGATTAGTGCAACCGTTCAGGTGGAAGTTAACTGTGAAAAAAAACAGACATTGGTGCATGGGAGTATCGCGCGACACTTACCCCTGTCGTCGTTATTGACGTCAATCCACAAGTGTTCGTCATTCGGAATTGGGCGGAGACTAACGCTAGCCTACTTTTCATTCTTGACAACGATATACATACACCTTCGAACCAACTGTACAAGAGATACTTCCGATATATAATTCTTAGCACAGTTTTTATAAGTTCTTAGGAGGTACGCGTCACATCGTTAGTAGTTTAGCAACGAGAAGTTTGTATA
This sequence comes from Trypoxylon attenuatum, assembly GCA_963989405.1. Classification (NCBI taxonomy): domain Eukaryota; kingdom Metazoa; phylum Arthropoda; class Insecta; order Hymenoptera; family Crabronidae; genus Trypoxylon; species Trypoxylon attenuatum. Next base: position 4,346,810 of record OZ022489.1, on the reverse strand, counting down.
AAAACATTAATTGGAGCATCTGGTAGGCAAATGTACGCGAATGCAATTACTTCAGGATCATCCGAAGCAGATTATTCGTCCAGAATTACACAACACAGCTTAACAGTATCCGAAGGGAATCGTTTCCTGAAGCTCGCGATCCGATTTTTTCACTTGTACAGGGGAAGGGAGGATAACTTAACGTTCACCCCGATACTCAAACTCCAATATTGTACTTCACGTTAACTTGTAAATTTCGATGATCCTGTTGCAACGTCTTTAACATTTCATTCTGTTTTTTATATTCAGCCTGTAAAGTGAAAAATATTCATTATTTCATTTGAACAAGACTTTTTTTCTATGGTAAGATACTTTCTATCTTCCCAATAGTAATAATGCTTTACCTCCCACCGTGTCAATTCCTCCCTGTGTTCTGGAAGTGACCAATTGTCTACGTCGTGTTTCAGTAAATCTAATTGTGTGCCTTGTATTGGCAATCTTTCCGCAATGGTAGCGTGTGCCCTCAAAATTTCTTTACTCACATCCTGCTGGAAAGAGATAAAGGAATTTGTTAAAATGCCATGATACGTATGAAAAGTTTAATAGAAATAGCGTACTTGCTAGTAATACTATTATTATTTACCATCAGTTGTTGTACTTCCGCGTGACTTGGTCGTGCTGAAAATACGTAATAGAATTTGCTTAATACCTTTGATAGTTATATAAGTTCGTATATATTGAAAATAATCAAATATTTACTGTCAATGTCCATCGCAGGTTTTTCGTTGTTCAAGATTCCCATCATAACGTCTGCAAGTAATAATGAGAAAAATTGTTAATGCATATAGAAGTATGTGTAAAAATATATTAGCAAATAGTGCACAAATAAATATAAATCTACATAGCAATTCTAGTTGTGTATACTTGAATTGTAGAAAAGGTCACCATTCGTTGCTGGCCTTTTCTTCGTGAAAATTGGTTCCGTATTGTCTTCGCTATTTGTCCTCTTGAATTTACGTTGCTGATGCGACTCGGTTTTTGGGCTAATGCCATTTTCAATCACACCATTTCCTATGTGTTCCATAGTTTGCTTCGGGCTTTCACCGGGGCTGCATGGTTTTACTGGTGCTTGTATCGCGGGAGTTGTACTTAACGCGGGTGATACAGAATTTTGTAATAATCTATTTGAGCCGTTTATATTATGCAAATTGTCTTTTTCCGTAGTCGATAAATTTTGTAGTCGATGATCTTGCGATTCCTCTGAATTGACGGATTCAACCGTCGATAGCAAATCACTAAAGCATACATTTATAACACGCCCAATATTAACACTGTCGGTCAAACTGTTCGCGGAGTTCGACAATTGCGTATCAGATCCCTGTAAAAAAATCGAATATCGATTAAGTTTGCAATTTGCTACAAGCAAAAATCACATATTTCTGATAATTTCAATTTATCATCTTACCGACGCAACACCCGCATTTTGGATCATTGCTCGGGTTGTTTCGGAGATCGTTGCCGAATACCTTTCCTTCATTTCTTTAATGAGTCTAAGACCCTCTTCTTCCCTGTTAAATTTAATTTCGTTTAGTTCTTAAGGCAAATGTGAGAATAATATTAATTTGTGTTATAAAACTTACGGTACTAATGTGTTGATGCATACGAAGGAAACGACCGTCTGAGTCTCTTTCATGTATTCCAAGAAACCGCAAGTTCGTAAATATATGTAAACGCCTGTCTTTGAACGTAGACGATAACACGACGTACCATAGGGCTCGGCATGATCGTACACTGTAAATCAATATTAATGTTAATTAAAGTAGTGAGGCATTAATTCTAGTCGATACATACTGTTTAACTAACTTACTTTGACGTAAACCTATGATCGTCCACATGACGTCATCCTTATGCATGTACATGAATGCAGAACGACCTGACACTTCCTCTGCCATGTATCCGGATACGGTAGATATCCTATGATCGCAATAGATCAAACGACCATCTACCAAGTGACGCGTGATATATTCATTTTTCTCTGCGTCCATTATGGACAACGCCGTGACAGAGCGTTTTTTGAGTAAATGTGCGATACCCACGAAGAAAATGTCGTTGCTCGTCGGCGTGATTTCTGAAAAAAAAAAAAAAAAAAACACATACATCATGCTATGTAAATATCACTCTTGCACACTCATGTCACCTTCTACTTCCGTATTGCTCCTTGTGTAATTTGAAAAATGTTTTTCTTTTTGTTTTTCTTCTTCATTCTCAGTCTTATAGTGAATACGTTGAACAGAACATTCGCATAAAGTGAATTATAACTTGTGACCACGCCTACACTTTACGCTCATGATGGTGAACGTCTAAATTTAAATACGTGGGTAAAGTAAATATTTGCGATATCTGCTTGGAAAGCAGCATTTCGCGTTCGAGCATGTCACAATGAAGTAGTAATGAGAACACTGATTCGAAGGATAGAAGAGTAACGGAATTTCATTCTTCTCGATAATAGTTAAAAGTAATAAGTAATGATTTGGTAAATTGTATAGCTTTTGCAAAGGTCAAACTTGTCTTTTAGCAAATAAAAAAGATATTCAGAGTATTGAGTGTATCGAAGATGCTTACCTCGATGGTTACCCCTGTTCAAGTGTTGATTTTTGCATGCATCTGCCAGTTTGAATCCTCCCGAGATTTCAATCGCTTCGTATTGTACAGGTTCTCGTTTGGAAGCAGTATACTCGGCCATTCTTATTGTAAAGCATCGCCTGTGTTCCCGGAAGGGAACTCCTTCAGGTGTGTAAGATCCCGAATCATCCGAGGAATTAGAATTGTCGCTGAGTACTTCGGTAATTCGCACACCTGGAGCTTTCATCATCAGTTGTATGTCATCCGGCGTGAGATTTCGTGTGAGTGCTTCATGATCGTCGGGATGAACGACGCTGTACAAAGACGAACCGATCAGCTCGTCCTGTAATAGCATTTCGGGTCCTTTAATAATACGTACAATAGATAGACTAAATTATACGTATCTTTGAACTACCGCCAATTATGATGCACTAATAATATATAAAAACGAGTTTGTATAAGGCAGACGAAGCAATATTTGTATAACTGTACAAGAAAGTGTAAACCGTTTGATAACTTAAATCTCATGACGCTTATCCGACACGTTATGTATACATATTAATTATAGTAAGCATGAAATGCTTCGCATATTCCAAATACAGAATATATGTATTCTGTTGCAGCTACTATCGAGTTATGATCGCTACTCTAAAAACGTTCGCGTTTCCTTAATATCGATGCGCAGTCTTCAACCCCACTCTCTCTCTCTCTCTCTCTAGACGATAATTCGCGACGCGACGTAACCGCAGCAACGATGCACCACGCTGGCGACGAAGCTTATTTTCACAGTAGGGAGTTTCTCCTTGAGAACAATACGGCCTGATTGGATCTATCTTCTTAAAAAATGGAGGAACCCGTGTAAACAAGTCTCACAGAGTCCCTGGATCTCACCTCTTCTCGTTTGCTCTCTGCTCTCTTTATTTTTTTTCTCTCTCTCTCTCTCTCTCTCATGATCACTTCTGTTGCATTCCCGACTCTCAGAATCCCAGACTTGATCGGCCACTAGCAGGTTCGTTATGCTCGAGTGGCGAATTATCGTTATGTTCGAATCTGGAGCGCTATGACTCTCACGGAACCACGTGGATCGATACCTCCTACATTTTTTGTTCTCAATCTTTTCAAACCATCAGTTTGAAAAGGTAAAAAGTTCTAGCTCTCTCCTTCTAATTTTCCTCCCCATCGTTTCGCAACACGTGCTCGATACCAATTGGGGCAAGATTGCATTTGCACAGTGCTACAGACTTAGAATTGAGCACACATAAAAGACTCTCTATTCACCGATGGTTATTTATAATTGTACAACTTTACAACACTTTGTAACTTTCTTACTGATATCAAATATTATTGTATTTATTTTAACTATCATCCGATACAATTACTATATTCAAGACTTATGTGAATTGAATTCATAAAATTCCTAGAAAACGATCGATATTGCAATGAGTCATACGCGATCAGTTAAGTGAGGTGAATAAAATCGCGAAATATTCGCCAAAGTGAAAGGACGAAGGGTGTAGTATGGCAGTTTCCACGGTAGCGTGTTTGTACTTTACTCATTTGATCGATAGCTCCTGACCCCGGGTGCATGCTACGCTCTCTCGCAATTGCAGCTGCAATTGCAATCGGATCGCTCATTCCATCAATTATCTTCATTGAGTGTAAGGGTTGTTCGCGCATTGTCGGTTTTGTTTATACCATTCTGTTTACCACTCACAGCGAAAAAACGAGTACGCACTTCGTGAGATTTCAATAAATCCACGATGATACTTTATTACGATTATTAACGAAGAACGTCGTCGAAATCGGAAAATAACAATATTATAGAGTATTTCACTGTTTCGCGTTATCTTCGATCTTATATTACTGTTACTTGATGTATCGTATCGTTGAAACTTACTTGCGGGTAGCCAAAGTGGTCCTTAACGGGTCGACTGACATAGACGATCTTCCCTACCTTCGTGACCGTAATGACAAAGGCTTCACTCCCCACGAATGTCTGTTTCAAAAAGTAAGGGACGGTCCATGTTATCACAGATGCAGAGAAATCGAGCGGGAAAAATAAACGATGCGTCTTATGAGTACTCACGTCAATCAAATCTTCCGCGTCTATATCACCGTACTTTCCAGAGAAAAAATCCGGTGAGCCACCTCCCAGAGCTGAAAGTTATACGATAATCGTGAGAATTATTTATGAGTTGAATAAACCTATTGACTACTAGAGTATGAAAATGAAGAATCTGTAAATTTAGCTTTAACGAGAAACAAGGACATTCGGGTTTTTCCTATAGATCGTGAATAAATAAGATAACTAATACTTACTGTAATACCCTCTCAAGAAGGCAGTCGTTAGCTTTAGGATTCTGTTTTTGTCCATTTTTTTTTGACTGTTTGCGACGTAGGGTACAAGGGATCCCATCGTCGCGATGCGGGTGTTAAGAATATCACGACGGTGCTTCTCCGCCATGTTCCGCGACGCTCTTGGATTTCTGTAACAAACAATCCCCAGTATCATGTTAAATTCTGTAGGAACCCAGACAACTATTTATTCACCCTGTGTGATCAATAACGCGACTCTAATTGGATTATGAAGATAAAAACCCACAATAATCTCCTCCGATGGTTATCCTTATAAAAATAATAACAAATGACTGCGTATTGTGATATAAAGAAAAACAAGCAGTTGTGACACCTAACTGAGCAGAAGTAATGATTCTTGATAATTGAAGAAAAAACATAAATTAAATGGAAATATCTTATATGTATTTCATTCATCATTATTTTGTGTTGATAACAATCATATTTTGGTATTTTGCAAGAATCGTAGCTTTCTTCTAAATTTCTTGGAAAAACTGGTGAGATTTTTTAATGTAGAACTCTTATAAAAAAAAATCAGTTAGTCTGTTATAACTGTCACTGGTTCATGCTCGGCTGGTATAGAGTGTTTGTTGTATGCCAAACAAAACCGGCTTCTTTCTGTCATGATGTCCAATTCTCGCAGAAATTTGCGTTAATCCAGCCGGTTTGTCTTTTTTGCTGCTTAACACTAATATGGGATACGTATCATAAAGAACCTTGAAAGGCGAGTTGCCCGAGCAAGAATACAAATGAAAAACTACATTTCGGATATTTTGTGAACGGGCTGTGCGATCCTACTTTTTTTTTCATGTCGCACACACATGTACACGACTATACCCACACACGTTGATCCTATTTGTGTCGCGCAACGATAAAAAAAAAAGGTCGCCAATGTTTCGCGATGCCGTGCTTTAAATCCTCCGTCGGGATACTATATCAAACTTTTTTACTACACGTGTACAACTTTTGCTCGCGTATTGACGCAGAACAAGTTTTCAAAAACAAAACTTTCCGGTTTTTGGCAGCTCGCTAAATGAGACACGCGACGCGAAGAGCGATTCTCATACAATAGTTATCGAATTCGAACAATTTAAACAGGTAGTAATAATACACGTGATAGATTCTTTATCGATAGATTTTAAGTATCTGAAAATGATCGCACGACTTACTACCGACACAACATATTTACGAAACAGACGAGAGCAGGAAATGATTAAGCAGACGTAAATTTGTCTGTCCTGGTGTTCGACTACGTTGAGGTCTTCAAAGTGTGAAGCGCGCAATCGAGACTCATACAATTGCGCTACGACAGTCTACGCATCGGCTATTAATAGAACAGATCCTTTAGTCGCGTCGATTTCAAGAGCACAGTCACGTGTGTATTGACGCCGAAATTTGCCAGTCCGATAAGACTGAACACGCGGTCAAAACCTTATACATTAGAATTGGATAGAAAAAATGTGATGTTCCTTATTTCAAATTCATTATTGAAATGGTTCACATAGTAAAATTCTATTGTTAGTTAAAAAAAAAAAGTTCTAGTAACAACGTCTCGAAAGCTCACTCGTGGCTCGCTGCAATCGTCGTACGGCACTTTTCGACATACGTCAGCGACAATAAACAATTGGCACTTTGGCCTGGTGTCTGGTATCTCTGGGTATCTCTGGGTATCTGGCTGAGTGCCTGACTGGCAAGCGGCATTGGTAGTTCCACGGAGAACAGATGGAAACATAAGTTTATTACCAAGTTATGCTAACAGGTATAAACATTGAATGGACATGGTAAAAGTTAAGCTTTAAATTGACCAACACTCCCAATTTGGTCTAACAATAAATTTTATGTAATAGGACGATACGAAAATTGAATGATATCCGTCTGGGAGAAATAATAGGCGAAGATCATCACTTAGTAATTGTGACGAGGATCTATTTTCGTGGCCTTAAGATAAACTTAGTCGGGCAATTCGCAGATTAATGACCCTCTACTGGCACTTATCTCACTTTCGACGAGACGTGTGAACTGGATCTATGTATTTCCTTCCCTTGGATCTATTAATTTGATTCCGACCATCGGAAATAATCTTGTCGTGGGACGATTTTGGAAATCAATGTAAGGATGATCAGCTCATTTTGTACAATGCAAGAATGACTTTGGCCAATTATCCCGCCAATGGCCTTGAGCCTGTTATCGCTATGATAACGCTGGCTAAAACTCCGCGTTAATGTTTTGATACAGTTACAACTGAAGTCGAGGGGGAAGTGGCCTCGAGAGGCTTGACAAAACAGGATAAGAGGCGGCGATAATTAATCCAATTTAATGGTACAACCTTGCTCCTGCTTGGATGAGCAGTGCTGCAATATTCGAGCGACTGGCTTGCCCACCAAGTAAACCAACCGCGCACGCATTTAATTACTTCGCCGCAAATTTAGCGCAACGGTATGCTTCGCAATGAACTTGCATAAGTTGTGTCTATATAATATTATAATATTTATTAATAGCTGAAAATACTAATGACACGATAAGAAGTACATTTCTTTTATTGCTCCTTTTGCACAGTCAATTTTAAGTTGACAATAATATAAAACACTGCATTGCAAATTCACCTGCGAAACCCTGAATTCACTGTTTAACATTCATCATTTCGTTTCCAACTGTTAAACCGAAGACTCTTGTCTCAAGGTATTTAAAAACGAGTCAGGGCCAAGTTCCAATGCATGCATTTTCCGCGAGAAGCATGTACACAACTTTTTGTTCTTGGTTGGCTTTCTACGGACCGATCACTTGTTTTACATTCTCGTCACGTATCGATAATGTCTGTCAATAAACAAACTCTTTTATCTCTATACGGGAGGACTAATATTGTAGAGAGACAAAGAAGCGGAATCTATGATACAAAGAGTTCTAGCTATTTCTTTCAATTATTTCTTTTCTTTTCGGTTCTGGAACTTAAAATTTGAATAAACGTTAAATTTAATCAGGCAAATTAAGGATACCCAGCGTCCATTGCAAAGCAATAGTTATTAATAAATAAATCGTACCATTGAAAGGACTATATTAATCGACATAGCGTCATTTAAACGAGAGAGAAAAATCAACTCGCGTACCAACGAACCACTATCAGCAATAAATTACGAGCATCCAGCTGGCTCCCACGAGCGATTCGTCCTCGACGGAACGACTGCTACTAATTTAACCTACATCCACTCCCGTTTTTCCCCCTCGCTGGTGTCTGGCATCCAGACGTGCTCAGCAACCAAGTCGCTTGGAGTCAAGAAAAGTAGAAAAAGGACATAAAACTTTTTCCTTAGGTTTTCAATTTAATTCCCACAAAATGTTATTCACAGTATAATTCATCTGAAAACATTTCACACTGGCACCTGATCGATCTGATTTTATTTTTTAATCAAACAGTTAAAATTCAATGAACGTCATCTTCAAAATCAGCAATTGTTTCATTCACAGTAAAATTCTCTAAAATTCTGATTGGATCATAAATCTGGTAGTTACTATTTCTCCTAAGAAGGTTCGAGAAAAAGTCTCCGTCTGCTTTGTGTTAGTCTTATTGTTAGACATACATCTGTGTTGAGCTACAAAGCGAGTTAGAGTTATAGAAGAGAACAAACCGGATGAGATGTCTTCTGGCTTGATAGTTAGTGATAGAACTGATACACACGAGAGGATTCTTCGCAAACACAGACACGTAATCGCTCACGCAATATATGTAATATCGTATATATATATGCATGCAGAGTGCGTATGCCCAGACATACCGAATCACGCACGAAACTTTTAAAGTAACACGTTGGATAGGTCGAGATACTCCGATGAATGAAACGTCTGCTGACCTCGGATAGTTCCACTCCGTTGTGAGGAATATCTTTTCCAATTTTCTCCTTTATGGCAAACCATTTAAATGTATTAGCTTATTGATTCTAGGGCCTATAAATGCCACTGATTTGCATTAAGAGACAATTGCAAAGATAATGGAACAGTAAAAGCTATTCATCTTGATGCTTTCGAATCGGAGGAATATAAGTAAGATGTGCAGTAGTTTTGGTGTCTAGAACCCAAAGAAGGTTCAAGGTTGAAAATATTCCAGTGTTATCTAAAAAAACGTTTTAATCGCGTCATCGTCTGCACACGATAGGATGCTGTTTATAGCGGTGATATTTGGAGTGGCGATCCACGAAACAAGAGAACCATCTAGAATGTTTTCCGACACCGAGTACACTATTTTTTAGTGCATCTCGTAAATGTGCGCGGAACCGACTCTATAATCTGTACATGCGCATTCCAGTGGAATTCTTTTTCGATGAATAAGATGCCTCCAGGATTTCTTTGATTCAGCTTCCATACGATTCGGAAGCTTATTCGGCTAGACAATACAAATGCTTTTGGACGAGATACATAACTGTTAAAAAAGTTCTATCTTAACACTTGATTCGTAAGTCCCGATATTTTCATTGTTAATCGGGTAAGATACAGTGTCTCGCATTAAGTACCGTACACACTGTGAATACTCTAATTGGAAGACGTAAATCACCTGTCCGTTTGTACATCACTTTTGACCATAATAATAATTCTCTTGAGGCGGTAATGGCAGCAGCACAATACTCAACGGACTGGATCTTGAATGGTATGCTGTTTAAATTACAATGAATTTGCACACCCAATTTATCTACGCACCGCAGATATAGTGCTCCAATAAACAAAGACCCTGAGGTAAGCAAGCGTAAACGAACAATAGAACTGACTCTATCGTTTTCTCATCTCAGAAGCTTCTATTACGATCTACATACATCTTCTGACTCTAACTAAATTCTACAGTTCGTTTGACCGTCAGTGTAAGAGACGTGTAAAATCTAGAGACACGTCCTTGTACCGACGCGACCTCCCTCCCTCTTGCCAAAGCTTGTCGACTTTCGACCCGCCGTGGAAAAGGGGTTTCGGTAGCGCTTTCGGCCTCGCCACTTCGCGGATCGATACTCCCGCTCTCGACTCGTAGTAAGACACCACACCAACCCGTGCCCTTCTACAACTCGTCGGCCCTGCCTGCCTGTCTACTACGAACCCCTCGGCGCCCGTGTTCAAGGTCGTCCCGTGAAAACCGAGTTACGAGACCATTGCAAACGCGCAGACTCACCCCCTCTGTCTCTCCTGGATCAATTTGACGTTTTACCCAAAAAGAGAAGTCAAATCGCGAACAGACTGTCTTTCTTTTTTCACTTCTTTCTTTCTTTCTCGAGTTCGGCTTTTGTTCTCTAAAGCTCGATCTTTATAGTTACTTATAGATTATGTTTATTCATTTATGGTGATTCAGTACTTTGGAATTAATTCCGAGAATGCATATAAACGTCTAATTTGGATTTTTGCGATACCCCTTCTTTTCTTTCACCGAAAGGTTTGCGTAGCAAGAATCTCGATACATAATCGGAATTCGTTCCCTGGTGGAGAGAGACTGTTGCGCGTGGATTTAAATGCTGCGAAATGTTTGCTGACATCACTTTTCGATTCTTCTGTGTCGATGCAAAAGTAAAAACAAACTGAGAGATAAGACGCGATAAAGGTACGTATCCGATAAGAACGATTTGCAAAAAATACGCAATTCATATTTCGGCGATTGTAAGATTGTATTTGTGGAGAGATTTTCCAATTTTAATGGAAGTCTTATGGTTAATAAATTTAGTTTATGGAAGACATAATCATAGACGTCCTGGTTATGATATTGCATTTTATAGTCGTCAGTCGTACTACTAACTTTTATATTTCTACATGTAATTTTATACTTTCACTTTGGAGGATGTATTCTTCACTCAACAACTTGATATTGTTTACGAAAAGAAATGCCAATAATAAAATAGCATTTATGATTGCTCAACTGTGAAAATGAAACGATACGTTCAATAAAAATATTGTGCAATATTTCAAGATAAGAAATAAACTACCTACCCGATTGTCAAATTCTTCCAACTTTTCCTTATTTATTCCAACAAAGTACATATTTAGCCAGCAAAATTTCAGACTTACAAAAAAATATAATTCAGTGATGCTTATGCTTAATTTCTGCTATTTATCACAACACACAACGTATCTGAACGTTACACAACAAAAATGTTTTAATCCATTTCTCGCTTCCCTACTAAAAAATCTTCACCTTGTTATATCGAGCGTCTGGGATCCATGAAATATCGCAAGGACCAATTTCTATTGATTATACGAACAAATAACAAAGACCAGAAAGTTCAATTTGCATATTCAAATGACGCCTCATGCTCTGATAGCCATTACCAATCATATTCAGACGCAAAGCTTTTTTTATTCAAGCACAATGTAATTGACAGCATAATTAAAGACCAGATTTTTATTAATTCCACGAGCAGGGGGGATTACATTTTACGTGACATCTCGATTATTTTAGCAGAGAATCAGCAGGACTCGAGGGATCATAGCCATTATCTGTTGGTGGCGGTCGGATTGCCGACACCGTTGCGATCCGGGTCCTGCCTCACTGCGAGCCTGCGTGAGCCTTTCGAATCCGAAGCCCGGTCAACAGCCCCGAATTCGCCTCCCCTGTCCTCTCTGTACCGCTTTGGCGCCCTTCTTCGCGAAGCGAGTCGAGGCAACTTCGTTTGTGTGTGTGTGAGTATCATCCACCCACCATTACCCTGTGTCTGTGAGTCGCCGCCGCAATCGCTCCCCTTGCCCTTAACCCAGCCACGTCGCGTCACGTACGCACACAACAGCCTGCGAAGCGTTCCTCTCCCGAATCCCTTCTGCCTTCGTCGCGTCGTGTCGTAGCTTCTACTTCTGGCAGAGCTCTTTCTTCGTCTCGTTCACTGTGCGGCTCCAATGAGCGCCACAGTCGCGACGACGGTTCCACCTGACCCTCTCGACTTTTTCCCTCTTTCTTCAGTGCTCTTTTGCTGAGCGCGTAAGCCCTGTACCGCCTGTCCCCCGCGCACTGCTCTCCTTCACGATGGAGAATCGTAAATCATCACCGCCCCTCTGTTCCCGTTGCCTCTCGGTGGTACGCGTCCAATCGACCAGAGCCAGTTCTCCCTTTCCCTCGATTTCTCCATCGCCCAGTCAGCCCAGTGCGTCTGTCCTATCTGCCCCTCCGGTGCCAGACTGTCCTCCTCCCTCGCTACCTCCGTGGCTCTCATCTACGGACTGTCATTTCGTTTCATTATTTCTTAATCGAGCGACTTGTTCTTTTCGACTGTCTCTCTTTCTCTCTCTCTCTGTCTCTCTATCTTTCGGTGTCTTCGTCTTCGCTCGTTTTGCGAATGCTCTACCTCTTTCGATTGCTACACGGTAGCAGGTTTCGGGCGTGGCTCTGATTACTTCTTTTGAATCTTCGTGTACGATTCTTTAGATTTATGTTCAGGAACACGTGAGTATGGATGTATGTATATTTTCCGCTATCGAAGAGTACCAGATCTCACAATCAGGTGTGTACAGTTGGCAGTTCTTCTGGGAGCGTTCTCAGTGATTTTCATTGTATCAAGAAGCTGGCTTCGATAATAGAGAGAATCATTTCTAAAACTTGACAGATATCTCTCACTTCAATCTCAATTCATTAATAAAATTGCGTTAAGAACCCGAATCAGACAATGGTATAGTATTCGATCAATTTTCTGTTTTGCCACGGGTTCGTTCATTAAAGGAACAACAGCTGGTAGTAAAACAATAGTAGAAAATAGAAATGAGTGATATCCCAAGTATTTGAAAAATTAATAACTCATAAGATTGCTATGACATAAAGCATCTGGCCGATTTCCCGACCTCGTAACTTATCCTTTACCTCATCTCTTGTCTTCGCGCCCCTCTGATTATTATTCGTGTAAATCGATAGATGGATCGCCGCAATTCCTTTAATATCGTAAAATATATTCGCGGTTGGTTTTCGCTTGTGACTCGAATATTTTTCGGTAGAAAGTTGGCGGTACGGAAAATTACGGGACACGCCTATCTACGCATCCCTTTATTGAGGCGTCGTTCGCCCTTTTGACTCTCCGAGTCCTTCTGCGTCTGGCGCGCGCAAAACCACCGTTTGACCATGACCACCCTTCGCCAGGGTGCGTGAGGGTAGTAGAGGAAGGTGACCTTCGCAACATTGGCATCACTCTCTCCTTTTCTATCTCTCCTCTTTCCATCCCCCTTCGATCCGCACCGCCAGCCGAAAACTCGCTACAGGCTCCCACTCGCAACGCACAAAAGGGGGAGCCAACCCAGGAGGAGAGGGAGAAGTCGCGAAACCCACGCACACACAACTTCGACCCGACTCTACTAACTCACCACTACCAACTCACGGTTACCAACTCATTCCTATTGGCTCCAACATCCACTTTCGTCTGCTCTCGCGGGTGCCTCGACCTGCTCTTCAGAACCAAGAGTATTTCGTGATACTGTTGAATCGTCGTTATATTTACCACAACCTTTTGAATACGCATTGCTTTCTCTGAAATACTTGCCACGTGATCAACTGGCTATTTAATTTTATTTTGTTGTCTGAGTCACTGCTGAGTGAGAGCAGTTTTCAGTTGAGAGAAAGGCTTGCGACTCGATCAAGGGGGGAGGTTAACGCAAGTAGAAACAGACAGCTGATACACAGCCAAAAGTTGCTCTACTGTTGGTATCTCATGCTTTAGGGTGAAATTGTATATACACCAAAAGTTCGTTTTGGTATCCTCGAGCTTGTCAGAACACGGAGAAATAGCGCTAGGCAACTTCTGTAGCTTTGGATTTCAGGAACAAGCTGACAAAATATTTACTTGAAACAGAATTAAACACGCGAAGCAAGCTAATCCTGTTTCGGGTTCTGTGACTACGCTTGGATTGTTTTCATGTTTATATCGAAGTAAATATAATACTTTAATCCGAGTAATTTGAATATTTCATTATGCCACAAGGATAAGTTTAAAAATGTATGTATGACTTTCAGACGACTGACCGACCTATGAAATAGATGACCTTAGAGATTCAACCTTCTAGTCTTATTTTTACTAGAATTCCTGTATTTGCAGATACAAAACAGTTCGATGCACAAATTGCAAATCATGGATTCATTCGAAGTGTTCTACTTTAAGACGCAAACGTAGCTTAGTCTGCTGTTTGCGCGGTAGTTCCCAGTTTTTAAAAATATCTGTGCACGAAGGGAGAAACGCATATACACATACACATATACATTGATTCTCTGTCGTACGCACACTCGCGCGTTCTACGTATATTGAACGTATCCATCAACGCCTCTATTCATCTGTCGTCTAATGGAAACCGTTTTTGCTGTGTTGGCTTCACCGGTCTCTAATAGACTAGAAGAGTAGCTGACTTATAAACAACATACATAGTACTTGCCATCACAATACGTTAGAAATCTGATCGTTGTAAAGACACTAAACAATCTATACACGTTTGATAATAGCACAAACAAAGTTTCCCTTTGTCTAAAAAGGTGGGAGAGACAGTAAGGAAATTGAAGAGAAATTTCCCCTGGCAAAGGGAAAAGCTTGATACCAATTCCGTGGAGTTCCTATTTCCGAATCAGATTACACAGAGAGTGATATTGAGAGCGAAGAAAGCCTGACGGAGCTATCAAAGCGTTATTTCGATAATTGCACGAGAGAAGCAATTTGTGTGGGCGATTTCAACTGGTAGACTACCTTTAGACGGATAACGAGGGTCTGAATACTAAATTTGTCCCGATTGTTGCCGAAAAATCTTTTTTGGATTTTGGAGACACTCGTATACCTTTCAGTCGGGACACTATGAAAATTGCTCTACTTATCTGTCCGACGCCGGATAGTGGGTAACGAGAGGACCCCTCGAAATGATTCGAATAAAAGTGGTAATAATGTCAAATGGATATAATCATTTTCCCCGTCGACCCGTTTATGTATCCTGCAGCTCGTCAAGTTTAACATGTTAAATATAGATATCCTGCCTGCTTCCATAGCAATTTAAATTTTTTTTTCTATCAGAATCTGGAATCTCTGTCTTTCATTTACAATTGACTATACTATTCAAAGGAATTATCGTTTACAATACCGATGCATTTAGCTTTGCAAACTACCGCCTAGTTGACTAATGACAACAGATGCGATGCAGATAGAAACAATTGAGCGACAAGAATTTTTAAAGATCTGCCTACCTACACTCAGGTGACTCGGTAGTATACATGAGCCATCACTAAATTTCGTATTTTATTTCACACGACTTTGATTTATGCTGACTCGACATGCGAGAGTAAGTTCGTGCATCGATTCGCTGTTAATGAGTTCCACACTCTATGAATCGGTCCTAAGAAATTCCATCATCGCTAAGAAACTAATTTTAATGCTAATTGTAAGACAATCTTCGTAAAGTTCAACTCTAAGGAAGATTTCTCTTCTAAGTTCTTGTGTACACGCGTAATTCCCTGTTCCTTGTGCAATGGTGTTTTCGAGAAGCTTCGGAGAAGTTTCATACTGTATTCGCATCACTGAGCTCAGGAAGCAGAGGATACATACGTATAAACTCCTGTTACATTGTTTGCTTCCAAGAGACAAGCATGGTGTGACGTGAATTTAATTATGCATTTCGTCAGTCGTAAACGGATGCGGACATCCGATCCGTGTTCTCAACTATTTCTTACCGAATTTCCGTGTACCACAATGAACATGTATAACTCTTATTATTTATTAGTACCGATTATGTACAAGTTGGATAAGTTGACGTGATAAACTTGCATCGAGTCAATATTAAGCTCGCCGTACAATTTGTTTTTTAATTCTAACGACTAGAATAATAATAATGATAAGAATTACCACTAGAATCAGTGTTGACATTAGCCATTATAAAAACTCGATTGAATTGAACCTATCGATAGAAACAGTAGCGTGATTAATATCCTTTTCGTGGAAATTGAATGTCAATGTAAGTTATTGATAAACATTTAAATGTACTTGCTTTGATTTCAACTTGTAGGCATATTCCAATATGTATAGTGAATTTCAATCGCGTGCACAAGATTGTGATTCTTACCACTTGCCGACCGCAATTAGTCACGATTGCAATCAGAGTCTGGGATTAATCATTCAACTACTAGCGGCTTAATCCTCAATATACATATATTGTATGTATGTACATATTCTCTTCCGAGTGTTAGATTCTCCAAATACAGTGGACTAACCAGCATCATTATCGGTAGATAATAATGACGGTAAGTTCAATTTGCGAGTTACTAATCGACCATAAGCGCAAGAAGAAACGTTTTCCCGAATATGTTTCTTAGCTTGGCGGCTGTGTATACGCAATCTACACATATGCTCTTGCGCGAAGGCCACAAGTGCGTTAAAGTATGGACAGCTGTTGAAGGGGGACCAAAAAACTATTAACGAGTTCCCGCTCAAAACAATGTTTAGTCAGTTGCATTCATTTATATACGATCATCGGCGTAATGACGCTTCAATACGTAACTCGTAAGCAATGTTTCGTGTCATTGCAGGAAAGAAGATCCTACACCAATGGCCAGACCTAAGTATGTACTTATTTTTGTTATTCTGATACTAAAGTAGCGGTACATGCTATCAACACCTGTTACAATGATCGGAAGGATACGAAAACTTCACTGTGTTCTGTACCATTTAATACAGTAAACAGTATGATAAATATGGCGAACGTATATATTGGAAAAATAAAAAGCAAAGAAGAGGCTGAGATTGGTAGTAGTAGCTTGTCGCATTTGTGTCTCTCTTGGTAGCAGATACTATCGTTACTGTCTCGTCATGTGTCCACGAGTCAACGAACTCGTATGTGACAATGGGGTCAATGTCGAAGGATAAGAGATACGAAGTTGGCTTGAAAATATTTTCGAAAATCAAACAGACACTATTTAGGCGGAAACAGTCGACCTAATCGCTATACTTTGGATCGCATGTATCGTGATGTGTTACTTCAATCGCATTCATATTCATGTATCGTTCAAATTACAGGCATTGATCTAGCGAGCAGCTGATTCCATTTTGAATCGAATCGGTAAGTCTCGTCCTCATCGGAAAATGTCAGAAAACAGTTATTTCTTAAATCAGTATTGAAATTTTATCTCTTGTTAAACGTAGTTTGTATCCTATATTGATATCACAGTTTAATAGAATCATGATACTTTGCTTTCAGTCAGTATAATTGATAGTGCAATTATTTCCTCAACTTACTCAAAGTAGGTAAATACAATTAGCTACGGTATGCAACTGCATTATGTCTCCTCTTGGTGGTTTTAAATGCAATATTCCAAAAACGTTTCTGATTTTCGCGGTGACTGATAATTTAATGTCGGCGGAGCACGAGCTGTTTCGAACCCAACGTTAGTCTCTTTGATAGAGGCATAATTCGATTGTGGGCAACATTAGTGAATGTACATAGAGTTTAATAACTCAATGACGCTACCGCCACGAATCGTATTGCATTTCACGGTTTGCACGATATATATCATTGTATGGGTTCGACGAATAAGGCAGATTAATTAGCTGGATCAAATGACGTGTGCTACCTCAATTGCGCCACTGGCGAATAATTATTCCTCTGATTCGTATTGAACGTCTAGCTCATTACGATTTCGTAAGTGTGTTACTTCTAAAAAGATTGTTTCGTCCTATACAACAATTTCCGTATTTTTTACCCAACTTGTCATTAAAGTTCTTCCAAAGAATTCTGGTCTTTAATAACACTCCTAGCTTGATTAAAACCAGAAAAGTAACTTGAATCAGTGATAAACAAAAAAAATCAATACAAGATTAAAAGTAACAATTCATTACATAATTCATCGAACGAGTAGATGATGCTATACGTAAACGATATCCCAAAAAGAAGAAATGCATTTGCACATCTTTCGCTGGCATGTTAAATGCATAATTCATCCATGGTATGGTATCATATTGTAAACTTCCTTGGTGTGTAGTGTAACAGTTGCTTAATTGCCAATTCAGCCAGCTTGAATGCACTCTTAATAATGGCGCAAGGACAGCCGTGACGTAAGTTAGCCAGGATTCTATCACAGGCTCGAGGTTTCTTCCTCGAAAGCGCGATGCAACGTGGAAAAGAAATCCGTGAGCATACGAGTGGTTGCCGACTACAGCCTTATCACCGGTGTGATATCATCCGCGGGCTAAGAGTCTCGGACGTGGTCTGGCAGACGTTAAAGGATACTCCCCCGTAATCGTTGAACGATCTTCGACACTATAGATTCATTCTTCATCTTTTAGAGTGCTGTCTTGACTCTCGTTTTTTGTTAGACACTACGTGTCACACTGACAAGATTCTCTTCCGGATACAACAGGTCTTATTCTTGCAGACTATGTATCCTGCTGACTTTGACTTATGATTATGATATAGAGCACTCTTGGACTCACGAGAGTATTCTCTCTTTTCCCTCGTTATCGCTTCACTTCCACTCGCGTGTTTTACCTTCTCTTACGTGGCAAGATTATTATCGACGAACGAACGAGCGTGAATGTATATCGAGTAAATGTACCATTTTTAGAATTATTTAACAATTTTTTTTTTCGTTATATGTAGCTTCGATATTAAGGTCCCGTTTTATTCTGATTTCTTTGCACATTTAGCGAAGTAGATTTGGTCGGACAATTAGTCGGAATTCTAAGTAAATCAAGCTGATAAAGGCCGTATAGATAACACTCGGAGTAATGGGGAGTCTTCGTACGCTTGGTGCGGTTAACTTCGAAACAAGGCTACATACTGTCTTGACACTGTTTTCCGAGAGAAAGAGGGAGAAAGAGAGCGAGAGAAAGAATTGAAGTTTGATAAAGATTGTGGTAAAATTAAACGGCAATGCGTCGAGTCGTTTGATCAGCGAGTGGAAGTTGAAATGTTAGTAATAACGTCAGAGCTGGTCAGCATTTTAGTCGCAGCATCAGCTAACAAATGGCAGCACGAGACCACGCAAGCCACACTGAAATTCTTCGTCGAGCCGTGAGAAACATATGAGAAGAATTCGATAAGAACTTGTATCTCAATGAATATCATGACGTTCGATTTGAGAAATTGTAGAATTGAAATTCCATCTGATCTCGGGATTACATTTAGGATACCTTGGATATTGATTTTCTTCGGGATAAATATGACCCCAGTGATTAATACTCAGCTAGTAAGTAAATTACATTCCATCATGCAACTATATTTTAACACTTTATCCCACTCTAATACAATGTGATTTTACATTTAGTCTTCCCACATGTTGTTATTAAATTAAACTATCTTTGATTGTTGTAAATTGTTACAACCTTTTACATGGAAGTCTGGAGAATAGTTCAAGCGTAATTTTGCTTCGAACCTCTCTTTTTCCTTCTTCGCCTGGTCAATCTAGCGCGTATAATGCAACCTGTGCTATATTATGCAGCCACGCGTGAAGACATTTTTCGGGGTTGTTACCCTCGAGGCAGATCTTTACAGTCGCGCGGGCACTTTCAAGCGCATTTCACCGCCCATCACTTATCGTTAGCCGATGTAATGTCTCTTTATGAGAACGGACCAACCCGTAGCTAATGTGTCTTCTTCCACGGATGTGAATTCTAATTTTACGCTAGGCGCCAAATATTTTTTTTTTTTAACGACCAAACAACTCATCCGCAGCCTTTGAAATTTACCTTCGAGTAAACATTTCGTGGATCATTGTCACGGCAAAATTTCCTCATTACACGATAATTGTTTTAATTTAACGTGTTGTTGTAATTTTATATTCGTGTAAAATGCCGGGATAATATAATGTAACGTTAGATATTATAATAGAGTATCATTAACGATCCAATGTTTTTGCCAAAATGACAGAGACAAATATTCGTGTCGAATTGCGTGATGTGCCGTTATTACAAACTGTAGATGTTTTTCCCGGAACTGACCTTAGCGTTGGTTGGCAATTAACAATGTTAGCGGCAGTAAGTAATTTTCCAGACAATGCAAATCTTCCGGTGAAGCACAAAAAATAAATAACAGTGACAGCATTTAATCGAAGAAAATTGGATACACTGTATTGGCGATATCTAATGATTATATAAGATTGAAGAAAACACTTATTGGATGCCACCACCAATCTGTCGGTTTTGATCATTCAATGTAAGTGTATTCTAAGAAATTCCCTATAAATACACACGTAGACGGTTACAGAAATATCTATACAATTACATGTTTGATAATAACATCCTGTCCATTGTCCGAAGTATTTATATCTCTAGTCTATAATGATATACGTTCTAATTACGACTCTCGTGCGCAATTTGATCGTTTCACCTCTTTATCTATTATCAAAAATTACTGTTAAATTAACACATTTTGCATTTATGCTCCATACGTTCATTTATAGGTTTACATAAAATTGATTTAACAAGAGCCAAAGTTGAGAATCACACATACTGTATTGCTGATACGAAGTTCCAGGAGACAATTGTCAAGCGAAGTTCCAGGAAACAACTGATAATAAGTGCTTCGGTCAGAATAAATGCAATTGAGTAAAAGTTGCGGTAGGGCGAGAGATTGCGGTAGGACTCGGAATTTGCTGCGCAATAAGAATCAATTTAACTTCTGGCAAGCTCTCACTAAATTCTATAAATCTATAAATCCGTTCCTATCATACAATTCGAAAGATTCTTTATTCAGAATGTCTCTATATTCTTCAAAAAAGAATACTCAAGTTTACGAGAAAATTGAGGGTGCAATAAAATTCCATAAGAACAATTTTTCAAAAATGAAACTTTCTTTTCTCAAGTCGTTGAACGAGACTATCGTATCCGAAATTATTCGTATCGAATTGTTTATTGCCGAATAAATTATTATTATTATGAATTATGTTTTTTACAAAGAAGTATTAGACCGCATGAAAAAAATTCATCAGCCGTGATGCGCAGCGACGTGTATCGTAGTCCCGATGCATCGATAAAAGTCAAGCGGCTACTTATTGGCAGCCAGTAGCAGCAAGCGAACTAGCGGCCCGATGCTCTATCACATGAGTAGACAAGTCTATTTTTCTACGTTTGTTTACAAAGTTTCCGCCGTGAGCGCGAGAGCGAGCCAGCAAGTGAGCGCGTGACGCAATCAAGATAGCTGGCGGAAGGCAGCCAGGCAGGCAACGAAGAACGCAATGTCCTAGGTAGAGGACAACGGGATCACGGAGTCGATGCGTCATCGCTTCTCTAAGCCTCAGTTTGGGTTCTCTCCTTCTCTTTCAAATTCACTCTTCTCTCCCGCCCCGTCTATCTCTTTCTCTCACTCTCTCTTTATCCCCCATCACAGTAGCTTTCTCCCGTCGACGACATATTTTCAGCGAAATCGGTAATTTTAAAGTTGGTCCGTTCAACCAACGACGCTTGGTTATCGCGAAAAATCGTACTAACTAAAAATAGATCGGCGCGTTCGAGCGGACAGAAGTTCGGACGCATTCCAACAGGCTATGTAAGTGTAAGTGTATTCGGTACGAATGAGCCAGAGGCTCCATTTGGCAGTTGTTCGATAATGCGATAATGCGATAACGCGATATATCCAGTGAATTCTTTGCCGATTAAGTGGAGAAAGTTGGAGGGGAGTGTACGTTTCTCCAAAACAACGCAGCGTAACAGTAAATGACTTTTGTACGTCTGATAAGATTTTGAAGCGCGCGCGAAGTTCGATAGGCGATACTTTGCGGTAGCTTGTCAATAAGGAGAGTACCATGCGACGCTTGTCGTAATCGTTCGGCAGACATTTCACATTCCGGGTTTAACCAATGCGATTACATATACACGTTAAAAGCACCAATCGTTATTTACTACTAGCGAACACTATAAGAATCACTAACTAATCGTGATGATGTAGCGCGTCATCGGTAGCTCTGCATCTAATTACTGCATGCGTCGACGCGATTTTCTAAGTCCTTGGATACCCAAGAATTCTTTGTGATGCTTTCAGCTGCGTGACTTTAGTAAGTTTCTCCGAGGAAATGCGATGCGAAGAGGCACGACTTCGCGTAAGATCTTGATCTTGGTGCGGTGTTGCAGGAATTACGACAGACTCGATACAAGTCGTTTCAGTTTTTCTTGTATTCCCGCAATATCTTACCAATAATCACGACAGACAACCTTGTCTTCTAGAAACTCTTGTACCGTCTACTTACTCGACGAAATCATTACATAAACGCACCGCCAATCTTTCGTTTTAAGCGATAGTTATCTAATCCTACTTGTAACGGACAAATATTAATCAACTACGATTCTTTGATGGAACAAAAAAGTATAATGATTTTTCACTAGAAAATTATAAGTAGGATTCACTTTCGATAAATCGCTGCAATCGCAATGTTGGAGTATAGTATACTGCTTGTGCTAAGGTTCAAAGGGTACGGACGGCTAGCCATGCGCTGCTAGAGATTGAATTGCTATTCGCAATGGGATTTCTAATGCACCGAGGAAAGATCTGAGCGCGTTACGCCGACTGGTACATAGTCGGTCTCACGGGAAATTCGAAATTCCGCTTTGAAAATGCGAAATACATATAAACAGAACTTCAACGTATAGCTACTACGTAAAGCTGAATATTACGAAACATGCTTCGGCATGCTCTGGATGGCGCTCGATTCCATTGCAACCAATTCCACGCAAATACATTTGTTTTTTTCCTAGAGGTGGGATTTCGCGCGGCTTCTCCACTATCTCCCCGTTTTCCAGCCGTGCAGGAATGCATAGTACCAATTGACGTGGACAAAAATAGAGCGTGATGGCATCCAATAAATATTTACACAAACCGCTTCAAATTGCATCCACGGATGCTTCAACGGTATCACCCAATTCGAAAAATACGATCGATCGAATTTGTCACGATACACTGGCCCGTAGAGGAATGCATACATTTTAAGCAAATTGCTGAAACCAATCATCGATCGATGTCTGCTTTCACTGTTTTTTTTTTTTTTTTTTTTACCCATAAATATACTTGGGATGTACAGCTAATGAATGTCCATTGTAAATTTCACTTCTGACTAAACAGAATCCACTCTTTCCAGATCACGTGAAAAAATGATGATTATATTCACGTGAGACTAGGCAGTCCATTAATTCAGTGATAATGACTGGCCATGATATCGACTGCATTACAGATCGAAATAAATTCGTGCGGCACAATGAAATAACTGCATTTTAACGAAATTAACAAAGCATCGGATAAGTAACTTTGTCAGACATATGAAATACCTCGCAAGCAGAAAGGAAGGTTCGCGTAAAAGAGAGATTCTAAAACCTGGTGTTGGAATAATTAAATTCACCGTGAGAGCAGTGACGGTTTGAACTCTGTACTCATTGACGGTTTAAAATGATAATTCCTTTGGCATGAGCATTGCAGATGAGCACCTATAAGTTTTATGTAGCGCAACAAAAACATACATTAATACAAGAGTCGGGTGAAAATCTTTCCGTCATGAGAATTAAAATACCAGAGGAGACCGTTTGCACGTGATCACTTTGTATTGAAGCGGCAATCAACTCTTTCGGAGGTGATGTGACGATAGAAGAAGACTGGTTATATCTCAAAGGCGGAGGTGGATTTCGACAGCCGATTCATGGCTTCGAATCCATTCATAGACGGAGGGAGAGAGAGAGAGAGAGAGAGAGAGTGAGAGGGAAGAGAGGGCGGTTCATCCGAGCGTACTACTTGGAAACGATAAGCCTGATCCTACTTGATCGAACACTTACGTTTATTGCCAAATGGAGAATGAGCACACCTGTGGTGCCAATAGATAAAATTTCAATTGAACACACCGTACAACGAAGCTATTATTGCAGCATACTATTTCATACGTGTGACAGAATTTCTCGAAGATGCTACTCAATATCCGAGACAATTCGACGATTTAATTATTTAAGAATTGCAATTATAACTGACAAACTTATGGAAAAATAGATAGCGTTTAATTTCTGCAAAAATACTTTGCGATTATGAATTTTTTTGAAAGACGATTAAAACGTGATGTCGAAAAGTATTATTGTCAATAAAGTAAAGGAGGAATTTCGCTCGCGGAATGAGAGTTTCGTACTTCGAAAGGAAAAAATCGACACGTATGAATAGATTGATTTTGCTTCGCAAAGTCGGGGTATAATTCATTGTTCACATCGGCAGGACCTTCTGCTTCTGCGAATAATGCCAGATTAATACCGGCAATTGCGATTAAATATAGAATCCGCGAACGACGTTTGGCCAGCACCGGCGTTATATAATGATCAAAATGAATTTACTACGCTGCATTAACGCAGCCGAATCCGACCGAACGCATCCACTGCCATCTTTCCATTGAACCAACTTTACCTGAGATTCGTCATATTATAAAACCAGTATAGCTAATGAAAGACTAGAGGACAGATTAATTATACTCGCGGAGAACGCGGCTCTGTCTTACATAAAAACGTAGAAGCCCAAAACTGTTCTTCGACGCGATTCATCGGGCTAAAATCAGACATTTTTGCAACTATCATTTATTGGGATAAAAAGTAAAGCAATAAAATACACATTCGCAAATGTAAAGTACTTTTTTGCATTAATTCGCGGAAATAACGTTACTGATAGAACCATTTTACTTCCGCATAATTTTCGAAGTAATCGTGCGGATAATCGACGAGTTATGCTGCGAAGCGCGATAATCAGGGAGGATTAAGTCCACGTTCGTGTAGAGCTATACAGACCTCAGTCAGTTAATCCTGTTTTACACTTGTCTGATCGATGGAATGACTGACTACTTGCATTGTTTCCCATTAACAAAGTCTAATTTTCCGACTTCGATAGCGAGTAATTTATTGTTTGGGCAGCACGTACCCTTTGCTCTTTCAATCTCCTGGATTTTCTCGGATATGCAAATCAAATACGCGCGGTTGGACGCGGCTATCATCACTGGTATTATGTTGATCCTTCCAAAAGTCGGCTGACCGAATGAATATATCATGCAAATTTCGAATACGCGAGTGATACCAGCCATGGCCGATCAAACTCTGTTGAAGCTTGCTCAGTGGTTGAGCAAACATCAAGCAGCGCTTTTAATATTTTGTAATTATTCAAAATCTATTTACCATTGATTCCTCAAATAACATTTGCTCCATAAAATCCCAAAGCAAATTGAGTAAAAGTAAATTTTATGGAAAAAGATTTAATTTTGATTTATAATTATCAGTTAAGGGTGATGGTATTTTACAATAAAGAATATAGAATTTTTGGTATTATGAATTAAGAAAATGAATATAAAAGAGACGCGGAAACCATGCTTTTCTATTTTCGGATGTCAAAGTTGCGACGTACGTGAAAGCTTGGTACCGGCGATGCGCCGAAGGTTGCAGTAATATCTGAATAAAGAGACGACCGGTTTTTGTGGCGCTGTTGACGTAAAGATTCTCTTAATTTTGTGAAACGAATGCGGACCAAGCGACACTTGTTAAAATGCTTCAGAATCACGTTTACCACGTATCTCAATAATAATTATGGCAGGTAGATACATACATCGACAAGCTACGCAATAGAGTATTATCAAAAATACGGAACTGTCTACCGAGTTGCAGTGTCAATAAGAACTTTTCCGCTTACCGTACTCAAGGTTTCTTAGACGGTTAAACGTATACGGATAATAAACATAATTCGAGTCTCTATCTGTATTAGACTTCCCACTCCAATATAGATTGCAAGGTTGAAGTAGTATCGTGACCTTTGTAATCTCTAATGCTTTTCACTGCCTGCAACTTGCACCGTGTTCATCGTTTTTATATTCCAAACCAACCGGAAGCGTACCAACCCATCCATTAAAAAATCAGCATTTTCTCAGCCAAAGGAAACAGCTTTGAAGCATACGATAGACGACCAATCTACACCGGAGTTTCATTGAGATTAAAACGAAAAGAGATAAAAATAATAAAATAGTTGGGGGAAAAAAAAAACAACAAACAATGCATATAGCATTGTGAGGAATTTAAGAATGATTAGGAGCTGACCCCTAACATTACGCGGATTATACTGTATATCCGTTCACCTTGATGCACTCTACGACCTTATCTCGGAATGGGACAACGAGTCTGACCTTAGCTCTGGCGAACTCATGGTGGTAGATCGATACTGTTGATGGTGATGCGTGCGGTCCTCGGTGCCGATGATCCCGGGATGGAGACTCTGCTGCTGGGAGTGTTGCTGCAAGGGCAGCCCACCCAGATAAACTTCGTGCTCTTGCATCCACATTGTACTTTCTAGTTTTGTAGTATTCATCACACTAATTAGCAGAACTCTGGGTTCATAGATCTGTTCGCTCAATCAAAGAAGAACATATCCAACGCGATTTCCTCGACATCTTGAAGATGATACACACGTGTAAATCCAGTTCTCTTTCTCACAATTCTTAATAGTCTCTTATAGCGACAGCTTGTCCTTTCTGACACTGAGTGGACAAGCTTTCAATCACTGCAGTTAGCGAAAGCTATTGCATCAAAGTTGAGCGGAATTTTGGTAGCGTTCGAACGTTTCGCCATGATCAAACAGTGAAGTCGACATAGGACGAAAAGATCGGCTTGACAATCAGCGTTATCGCGAGACAAGTTCGCTGGCTGTTTGTTGGGCGAATTAAAATTAGCCAAGTCGCCGGTTAATCTTGCTCTTGCTCGATCGTTCGCTGGCTGGTTCGCGCGCACAGATAAAGCTGCCTCTATCTACCGCGAGCGTCTCCGCGAGCGGTTTCACGAGCAAACATTCGGCGATTTCGCGCCGAAAGAGATTATTTTGTCAGGATGCCGCGGTTACGGAATTCCTTGTGTCTTCTGTCACGTTCTTTCTCCGTGACGATTTTACACTTTCCAAGAAAACCTATGGTCCATAGGTACATCGCTTGCACGTAGTAACTGAGACATCTATACTTATTGCTTGAATTTTGATGCTTGTCCGACGCGGTATATTCAAAGGTAAAGTCTACGATGTGGAGAAACCAGTCCTTGACCTTGACACAGGAATTTAGACGGCGTTGCAATGTAAAGACCGTACACGAAAGGCGATCACGCGGAAGAACATTGATTGGAGGTTCGAAGTCGACGCTGTGATCGATAACATCCACTGCATTCGAGATGCACTTGCTCTCCTTGAGTATTGGAGCTTCCGTTACATCGTGTAAAAAGATGGTAGAGGGGTGCGGGGTTAGAAACTTACACCCAGGAATCGCGGCGGCCTTGACACAGTGTCCCAAATGCTCGCGTAGAACGCGAAGAATACACTTGAGACAAACTTGTTAGTTGACGAGGGAATACGAAATTCCCCTCGCGACTCTCACAATGTCAGTCGATGCTTTGCGCGGCCTCCCACTTGCGATCAACGAGTACAACTACGCACTACCACTTGGTACGGCCGCGCGTATGGATGACAAATGCACTGCTGTTTCTAGGCATTCGATAAAAAAAACTCGGCGGATTAACTGACAAGAGTTAATCGTGCCATAAGTGCCACACCTGTTTTCCGTACACTTACGGTAAGTCCAGATTGCTATTAGTAGAACAAGCTACGCATGTAACGCACTAATTAGTCCTTTAAGTCGGTCAAAAGGCACGTCGGCGTACCGAATCGCGGAGCACACGGATTAACCGAGCAACGCGCTCGACGGTCGAACACAAACTGCCGGCCTAGCGTTACCCCCACTCTGACCCGGCAATCAGCGGATCCCCTCTCGCCGTGGCGACCAATCGTCGCACCTCTCGCTGACTGCCAATGTCTGGCCGTCTTTCGAGCGCGTTCAGTGATAACAACACATTTTTAGTCAGACTCGGCTTCCAACTCGCGAGATAACGAATATGTAGTTCTTTATGCATGCACTCTCTACATCTTTACGTACATGAAATCGAGCGCAATCTCGGCGCCTGAATTTTTAGCGAAACGTCATTATTGTAGTTTCGTGTGGAGCCTTGTCAATTTTCTAGTTTATTACTGTCTCGCGTAAACTATTATAGTGTTGCATGAGTTATGTAAAATAATGAAAATATCTTACTCGTATGTAATTGTTGTTTCTGGCAAGGGCGCCGAAGAGGACGCCCCGACATCATCCTCATCCACGTCATCCTTCATCTTTCAGATCTTTCCTGCAAAAGAAAACAATATATTTACAATGTTTTATACTTTCTCTATAATTATGCATATGCACCAGTTATGTAATTCTTGCATCGCAACCACTGCCATATTTTACTAAATTTGTTATACATTTTCAATTATTCGTTTATGATCGAAATTCATCTCCTTACACAATGCTAAGAACGACAGGTGGTTATTAGGATAAACTAACGAACGATTCTGATGTCAAGGAAAAGCCAAACGTACACACATGATCGCATTAAATACAGATGAACGTATGTGATATGTATTGTTGACATACAGCGATATACATGTATATTGCTGCCAAGGCAGAAAGAGGCAGGGGAACAAAGAATCTTGGTACACGGTACCTCTACAATTAGATACGATATACACTACGCAATATGTAGTTACATAATAGAAAACAGAAGATGAATAAAATATCGTGCATCGATACTTTGACGATGTTGTAATTTCTCACCGATTTCTCTTAACTAAGAATTCTAACAATAAGGTCTATCACCCCATTAAATTGAAATGCTAAAGAATACACGATTAGAAGATAAATAGAATATGGTAAACTATGCGAGCTTCTTTATTCAAACGATAACTAACTGCTCCATTCATTGAGCTTTGTCGTTAACTCAATCGCCCACACACGTGCCACTACGTAAAATCTAATTAAGCGACTAGGTAGGAGCTTGGTAGCAAAAGAAGAATAGTTGCCAAGTTAATAAATGAAAGCGCAGTGACATTTTATTCTCATTGTTAGATAGCGTTGTTGTATTTCGGTATGTTAGGACAGTGGGATTGCAACGTACAATTAGCCACGTGTTGCCGAGGAGAAATCGAAATTCAGAGATGCTGATGCGGTTGCGGTGCGCTGCAATCAAACTAATCCGAGGTACTCACCGACGTGGATAAGCCACGTCGCGTGGGTTGGTCGCGCATTCGTCCTGATAACAACAGTAATTCGTGACACTCGACTGATGCTGCTCAGGATCACCAGTTCCTTTGTTCATGGTCACGCAATCCTGTCGCAGTACGTGGCTGTAGATTGACTCGTATTCCACGTGGTTGTTTGTCGAATGCATTCTTTTTATCAGACTCTAATTTAATTACCTTTATCCATGCGCTTGAATGAATTGGAATATTTTCACTGGTAGCTATTGAATAAAACAAGTCTCCGCATTGTGGTATACACAAGCTTTGGAAAAGATTGTATATATATTGTTATGGAGTATTCGATGGAAAATAGGTCGTCAAACGTCGCAAGGGGAACCCATTCGACGGAAACTCTATAGAGCAACTCCACGAGCTGAATAAAGATAGTGTACATTGGCCTGGCATTCAGAATCGCACATCGAACGAAATGGCACAAGTTTCTCTTGATATTCTTGCAGAGGTTTACGTTTGCTCTTGTAAGCTCATACGCACACAATGAACGTCTGTATCTAGAAGCTGGCGTCAGGTAGGTCTGTATTGATACACCGGGTCGTCGACATCGCTCTACTATCACTAGGTTCCGCTGCGTATGTGGTATACGACATAACTGATAAGCCACCAAGAGGTAACTCACGTGCGATGCACTCGGCATCACCATTGAAATGTATGAGAAGAATGGGACTTTGAGATTGACTTTCTCACAATGTACTGAAACTTCACTTCTGTCCACACAACTCAGGAATAAATCAGTACAATATTTTTACAGTCATTCGTGCGAGCGATAGTATAGCAATATTATAAAAAAAAAAAAAAACCAAAAACTGAAACAACAAGTTGCACTGATGTGGATCAGAACCTGATTAAAGTGAATCTAAAGTTGAAGCGATAACAAGAATCGCAATGAATCATTAGGAACATATGCGTAGGTACAAACTACGCGTAGATTTCCGACAAAAATGGAAGACACAGCTGGGAATATTGAGCGACAGAAAGAAACAAAGAAAATGCGAAACAGAATGTGCACGTCGTCGTGTCTGCGGTAATATCCAGCCGTCTAGACACTAGACTCTCTTTGTTCGTTTAGGGGCTGATTTTCGGGGGTTGTTCCTGGTCGAGCGTAGGGTAAATTGTGCTCGCATCCCTGTACGGAGGTATGCGTAAACTCACGAGAAAAGGAAGGAGCCGGAGAAGCACGAAGCGAAGCTAACCCCGTCTACTTGAGTGAGGTATGCGTGTTGTTTTGGTCGCACGTTGATCGGCACGCCCGTGATCAGCAGGGACGAAAACTCTGGACCGTAGCATGGTAGTGCACGCGCGACCACCCGTCGCTTCTTTCTCCAGTATCATCGTTGACGAGACTTACCTACCAATTGTCTTTACCGCCTGTCCCTTTCTATCTCCACTTCATCTCACCTTCTCTCTTTCTTTATCGCTCTCGCATTTCCACTACCATTTTCCAGTTCTCCCAATAATTATGAAAACGACCTAACGCGGAAATCGAGAAAAATGAAGCGTGTTCATTTGCATTACAAAACTGTGGAACCAAACACACTTTCTTTTTACTTGGGATACCTTTTGTAATTATTGTCGTCGTCATGCGGTATTAAGAATACTTTTCCTCAGTGAATAAAATTACACCAAGACTCTTTTATAAATGACTGACTATAGAGAATAATCGTTTAGCTTCGATTGAAAAAATACTCGGTCAATTTGAAGCATAATCTGGCGGGAAAAGTTTACGGAAATTTTGTAAATATCGTAAGGATTTCATGGACGATCGTGGGGACATTTGTGTGGAGATATTTGCCAGAGGGAAAGGATCAGGAAGAGAGAGTGGGCATGGGAGAAAAGACGGAACAGAAACTGGAGTCCTTTGCCCCTGAAGCACGAGGCAACGGAACGTACACGTGGACTATCCTGGAACAGTGTGTATCGAGCGATATGGCGTATGTCGAAGGATGAACCCTCAACGTTAATACTTCTGATAGACACGCAAATGTATCAGTACGCTTTGAGAAGATAACTTCGATATAGCTGGAGCAATCCATTCCAAGCACGTATGTATATATATATATATATATATATATATCATGTATGTATGTGCGTGTGCATCGAATATAGAGATGAATTTTTCGCATGCACGTGTCGCTGTCGCCACCCTGTCCACTCTGTTTGAAGTTTTCATGCATGCTTTATTCCTTACAAAAATGAAGTTCGAGTACCTGGAATGCTCTCCATGGTGGTGAATGTGGTCTGTGTTCATGTTTGAGGCTTCCTAAACCATTGAAAAAACTACTACGTGCTGGCTCAGTAAAACATATGACATACAATCGTCTGCATTAAAAAGCAGTGATATCTTGCGAATGAGATAATTTTATCTGACTTAAGAAAATTTGTATGTCTGTGCTTGTGATGTGTTACAATTGCAAATTGCGTCAGAATTGTCCCAACTATAGTGTATTATCTTAAAAAAACTGAATTTTATGGAAATAGGTTCGAACTATTTTCTAAAGATAGACCCAGAGAAAATGGTCACGCAACGATATTTAATGGAGTATTTTAATGCTGTCCGGTTCGACTGCTATCCGCCCACGCAGAGAAATTAATGTGCAATTGCTTTCGGAGAAATAGGAATGGGCACAAACATTCATAGAAAATTTACTGCTATTCGGTCGGTGGACTGTGCATGCTGTGCATTGTATACACGCCAATTTCGAAAGTGGATGCCGTATCTTTTCTGAAATGATGGAAGATAAAAAAAAAAAAAGACAAAAATGATCTTGTGCACGCGTGTTCTACGAATGAATATATAATATTATGCGTATAGTGTTATATGCATTCCGAAATGAGCAATGCGAATGCATGTTTAAGTTTTCTTCTTATCTCGGTGACCTCTACGAAATAGTTTTCTTCCAGAATAGTTTTCCTCCGAGAACTTTGATCATTGACTCACACGGAACGCAGATAATAGTACTGAGTGCTACTCTACACCATCTTATTTAAGGACATGGAATTCCGACTCCGATCGAATTGGAAGCATGACTGTAATTCCTGGATTGTCAAGATCACTGTGGAAAGAGCACGTGTGGTTTTTTTTTCTTATTAAATAGAATTCAGCTAACCGAGTTCTTTGATCCATTCTCCTACAGTGATACAAGAAATTGTATCAATGAGATATTTACCGTTTGTACAAATACTACTATACATTCCAAATTTATATTTCACTACATATATCTCGGTAAAAGAGACAATTTTACTTTGAAAAAATGCTTATATTTTTTTGCATCTCTTAACCGATAGTAATTAAAAAGAATTTATTGCGTAAATGTGAGAAAACCTATAGCAATATGTGTGATCTTAGAGAAATCTTATTGTTAGAATGACCTGAATATCTAGTAAAAAAAATATCTCTTTTGTGATACTAATTGTTTCCATTGGATTCACATTCCGCACTTTAGAACTTTAGTCTCGGCTGCCTGAACAGACTAGTCACACTCGTAGGTCAAATGATTCAGCCAGTGTAGTCGATGTGGTTATCGATAGAAACGACTAGTCACGATCAATATCGTATTATTTACTACACGGTAACCAATAAAAAGCATTCAAGATTCATTTATAATAGTTGATACATACATCGACATAGTTTTTGCCTTATCATTGATTAATAATTCCCAGTTCTAGATAACGAGAAAACTATAACTAGTTCTATGTAATATTTGCCAATTCTTTAAAATAGTTTTTCCATTGCACTTAAGCGTTTATCGGATTTTTCTCTCGAGTCTGTTAAAAAAAAAAAACCCCGCTCGAGATAAAGTCTGGCGAGAAATTTCTATTAAATCTTAATACATAATAAAAGATTCCACTGATTCCGATAACGTTGCAATAAACACGGAAAATGACTGTCTCGAAGATTGTCATTAAATTGTGCTTTGTGCAGACAAATATACGCCCCACTGTTTGACGCAAGCAACATTGTTGATAGAAACTGCATTTGGTATATGGTAGCGCACAATTTAGATACGTAATCGTGCAACTATTTTTGTGGTAACGTACAGAATACTACTGTTCACACACACACGCGCGCGCACACACAGACAGATTCACCGGTGATTTTCCACAGTAGAAAATAGGAAATCATTGTACGGAGGGTGAGTGAGCCATTCGATTCAAACTGGATATAATTCTTGTTTTTGTTTCGCGATTTTAAATAAAGTTTCTCCTGCGTAGTTCCTTTCATTTTTCGCGATAAGCGGCACTCGCGATGCTCGGTATCTTGAGTAGGTAGCTATTCTCTGTTATTAAAAGTTTTTTAAACTTCGAAGATAAAACGATAGTTTGCAGCGAAACGTCGTATGCGTAGTTAAAATATATCGACACATTGAGCTAGTGTATTTGATTAATGTATGGGGATATGTAGTATGTACTTGGTGTGCGCGTTATGCGCGATTGGAATAACACGATGCGTAGCTTTCGATAACAATCTCTACGAGGGGTGGTGGGCTCGAAGTTTTGGTCATCGCCTCGAAACGATGCTTCATTCGACCGTGCATGCACCTGCCGCAGGTGCAACTGTGCAAAAAAAATGGAGAAGCAAAAACTGAAGACTCGTTTTGCAGATTCGAATACCGAAATAATGAAGCTCGTTTCTCGATTTTTCGCCGATCAGATTCTATCTCTGTATTTATCTTTCTGCTTTGTTTCTGTTGACTTATCTCGTCTATTGTGCGTTACTTTCGACGTATCAGTGTTAGACGATAAAAAGAGTAGAGTGGAGTAGAAGAAAAAGGAAATGCTATCATTAAGTTTATAATCGAATTTTAGTAATCGATCTTGAAGCAAGTTAAACACTTTTAAACGTGGGTGTAGTGGTAAAACGTTAATGCTTGTTAAGAGATTCCCTGTGATTTTCCCAAGCGAAATACATATGCTTCGTCCATTACACAGCCGATGCACTCGGATGAGATTTATATTGGCAAGACAGAAAGCACAATGTGTTAGTATCGTACTCGTTTGGATGTGCATTACCCCGCTGGGCTCATACTGTGCTAAAAATAAGTTTTGCCCGAGCAGCCATGCATGCACGTCACTCACTTGACCTAGTTTAATCTACGATCATCCTCCTGCGCTAATTAAGTATGTACATCCGCTTTAGGAGGTACCACGAGACGACACTTGCTAGTACATGAACTTTTCTACCGAAATTTATGCGACTCGAATGAAAATAGATCGGAAAGGTAGATTTTCCGATATATATGTAGTTTCACTTTGCTCTTATAATATTCTCGAGAATTATGGTATACATAGATGTCGCGCATATATGAACTATTTACAGTGTTATTTGACGGTGGATGCTCCATTAATAACGGATACATAGATTTATAAATAACTTGTCGATTGGTCAATTATCTGCCGATAAAAAATATTACACGATTTCTACTCAATTTTCTCTTTTATTGTAATCCTCACTGACACTGCTCACTAATGCATCTAAACAACTTGCGATACAATGATATCTTGGGAAATACAAGATCCACTTATTCGGAAGATGTAGCTTGTACGAAGAGAGTGGATTCAATATTCGCGAAATGAAATTTTATTTTGAAAGGCTGTATTTACTGATAAAATTGAGTACAGACGGTTGTGACCCTGCCTTGATCGAGCTGCCGAAGAAAGGGCTGAGAAAGAGAATCTTCCTATAAATACGGCAGAACAGACACAAGATATCTGGGTCAGAATGAACGGACCGTGTTAACGCGTGTTTGTGTTTCTGTACACAGTCTTGCTAAATTTACTGTTTCGATAATGTATAACCCGTTCTCCACTGGAATCGTGTTATCCCAAACACAAAGTAGCAATCTTATCGAATTCTCAATTGTACACACTTGCGAGGTACCTTTATACGACTAGTATCCCGAATTCATGCATATACGAATATGTGTGACATCGCAACGATGTAGCTCACGAATGCAGCTATGTAAGTAAGTACGTTGTACTATGGGATTTGAATCGAAAAAAAGTCTCTTGTTCTCTTTGACTGCTAGCTCGTATAATTATGCACGTAGACCTAGTTAATTAAATGGTAATGATGCCAAGAAGGACTCTCGTTTTGAAGGAAGCAAATTGGCTAAAGTTAGCTAGGAAATTCTACGCTAAGAAGGATACGGTAGACATAAGTAAGTACAACTAGAAAATATACGTACTCACTTCACAAATTGAATCATTCGGCTGTTTACGGTATTACGCACTCGGGATTCATTGCAAACAGGATTACCAAACAAGACTAGATTTGAACTCTGATCTTTATTCTTTCCTGTTAACCGCCGGGAATTAAAAGTGCTTGCCGCAAACACTTGTTGTTCATTCGATTCGATAGTTTTTATTCGAATTGCCAGACATGTGTATAATTCAATTAAATTGCATTGACCAAGGCGTTTGTTAGAAACTCCGCGGGAAAATATGTCGCGTTGGTGTAAATATGAAGAGCTCACTGATGTTGTATTGCCAGGTGTCGCAATAGATATTTAAGACGTAATTCTGCAATGCAGAAGGTCGCAGCTACGAGAATTCAAAATAATTCTCTATTTCGATAGAGCAAACGATATTTGTAAACTGGCTATTCAGTTGAATACAGTTTTTGGGTTCAAGGTCGTACCGTCAGATCTTTTCAAGACTCTTCTAACGAAGTTTAAATATAAGACGAAGCATTGACCACGCTTAGCTAACTTCGATAAATTTACCATCACTACGAGAAAGTTCAGTAACCTCAAGCCTATATGTCTACGAAATCCCGTCCCCTTGGTTCAAATCTAACTTTGACTAGGATTTAAAATTATAACACACGGAAGGATGCTGCTCGATTTCGTCAATTGGCTGGATGAATTCCAGAAACAAGTATGTATCGTTATTCGAAAATATGAGAATAAATCAATTACCTTGAGCAAATGTGAGATATTCTGCGTAGTTCGTTTGTTATACTCGCAATGGAAAGGAACGCAATGTCAATGTCAGTCTACGCATATACATTCTGTACCTAGAACGAGCGTGCTTCACGTTGTAGACAACGTGCTAGTCCTGATTAAAAACCGCGTTCCGCTTGAAAAAACTGTATTCTGGCACAGATAGCGTGGTGACCTCTATCGTGCGGTAATATGTAGGTAATGAAACGAGTCCGACCAATTAGCAGTCTGTTTTATCGGCCGAGTCAGGCTCGGGCAATGACCCCAATGTTGAGGAGCGCTTGACCTATATATCTAATGTATCCAGCTTGCGTACACGTGTATAACTTGTATATAACTGCTTCTGTCTTTCGATTTCTTCTGCAAGATTTTCTGTCTGGTGTATATTCGGCAATATTGCCGACTTTTACAAGCAACTGCAAATTCTTTTGCAATATATCATTGGAAATTTATGATTGTTCAATGACACTTGAGAAAAAACATGCTGACAGTAGGGAGAACCTCGTGGCACGAAATTTTCTTTTTCTACTTCGAATATCCTACGGTAAATTCATGAGACACTGATAAACAATATTACCTATCTTTGTAACTACGCATTTGTAAATACAGTTGACTTGCAAAATAGAAATATTTTATAAAAAAATCGAAAGTTTGATAAAAATTGATTCATGAAAGAGCGTATTTATTGAGTAGTAAAGATTTATCGAAAAATAATATGCCTTAATGACAATTATTTTGAGACAAGTCACTAACCCCGAACCAGTTGCTTTGTGCCTGCTGGAGGAATTTCAGCGCTATTAGTTGCCATTCCAGTCTCCTATATGCTGTTATCTGATTATCTAACGCACGCCCGAATCCAAGAGGCATTCCGATTCCTCGGAATCGCATTGCCCTACCTCAATTTTACCCCGTCACCGAACAGCGTTAATTCGAGGAAATATTTCTAAACTCGCGAGTTGAGGAATGAAAAAAAGCGTACAGAGGGCTGGGCAAGCCGTGAGGGAAGGTCGAGCGAGGGTAACACATTCTAGAAGTCAATGCCCCGTTGATGACAACAGGGAACACACCCGATTCAGGTCGTAAACGACCGACTGACGTCGAGTGATAATAACCTACGGATAACGCGATAACATGTCCGAAACGAAATTGAGTTGATAAAAAGAGAGGTTCGTGATGACCAGGTAGAATTATATGGGCATTGGAAAATCGTAACGTGGACTCACGGTTAAGGGTGGCGTATAGTTTGAACGGGTTGCATACCTGCCACCTCGAGGGGACTGCCAATTATGCGTCTCGTGGGACGGCGATCCAGCGCGAAGTCCAATTCAGCCGCGATGGGCTTCTACTTTTGTCAGAAAACACCACACATCTTATCACGGATCGTCGCGCGTTCTCATTAGATCGTTCCCTCTTTGGCACACAGGTCGGACGGTTTCCGTAATGAAATCTGCCTCACGCAAAATCACGTTCGAAGTTGGCCCAGCGGCCCACTGCCGCCATATTTCCTGTTGTCGCGACGGTTTTGGGATACGCGCTCGCGTCGGGATCACGCGCTCTACCTCTAGTACCTCTACCTCTACTTCACTGCGTTCCACTCGCGCAGTCCTTCGTGAGAACTGCCACTGGCGCTCTATACCGTACTTCCATACAGTACCATCTACTGGCGGGTAGATAAAACGCAACTTTAAAAGCCGTAGTCGATATCAAGTTTTCTTCTTTCCCATTTTAACCTCTACCTTCTGTTTTCTTCTGGTTTTCACAATTTTCTATATTTATTTCGTTGTTTGCTTTTTTATTGCACAGGTTGTTAGTTATTGTTTGATAACAATATTAAGTTCTTGATAGGAAAACTATTCATATTATACTTGTTAGTGTAATGTTATGAACACCAAAGTAATTAACTTATATTTATATTGCACTGTGAAATGTTAATATTCTGGTAGTAGTTCCAAGTCGTGTGTGTGATTCTAACTACCTGTGTCGTACTGTTTGGAGACAATGTCACATCACTGTAGAATCTGTCTCCAATTTTGAGCAATTGTATGCACTAAATGTACAGATATGCATATAGTGATCGTTCGGTAGGAAATTGTATTTGGGACCGTATACAACATTGTTAATGACACACTATATGGTAGCTACATGTTTATATCCATACATTTTTCTTACATTAATCTGAACACTATTCTTCATTGTACGATGATATTGTTAACTGCGTAGAAAGTAAGAACTGTGGTTTACTCCAGGTCAATGAGTTAAACCAAATGGATTTAGAAAATGATGTCATGTTATTCAACGCATCAGTTGAGACTGAAATTTGCAATATCCTTTGATACAAAGCGCCTTTTACAGGCACATTAGAATTGTTTAAGAAACAACGAATGAAACAAGACAGAACAGAAACTATCAGTATTATTTCTTCCATACAGCCTTTAGGAATGATAATTACGGTTCTCTTTTCTTTCATAAAATACATTTTTTAAACTTATATTTAAATAAACTTTGCATACGTGGGTATGTATATAAATGTAAAAAAATGAGACATTTAAACCTTTCATACCGACTGTTAAGTTTTTGTCAAATATTACATAGTCGACACGATAGATGGCAGTGCGAGTATCTACAGTTGAAGTATCGTTCTAATATCGAATGTATTGACAAAGTAAAGATCCATGTCACATTTATGGATTCTCTATCATGCTCTTAGACTTACAAGAACATATTAATGTTATACGTAGGCTGAAGGACGTTTGAACGGCGTGATATATCTGAAGTATATCACTACGCATCAGAAATTAGATACATAGTTTTTATTGAATCCCGCATTGTTCTGCTAGTTGAGCTAATTGTCGATGGTTTTGCACCGTAGATCCATTGCTCTTTTTTGCAACGTTCAAGGTTTTTCCTTATTCAATAGAGCGCAATTAATCATAGGTAGAATCAGGTAAATGCATTTCGACGTTTTTATTGTTCCTTGTCACGTATACATGACTTACTTTGAAATAAATCACTTGCATTCGGTCAGAAATTCAGTGCAATCGAATTGTGAGCAGAGACAGAGCGATCAATACGTACCGCGTGGTAGAAGATCCCCATTATTCGATTTTTCGTAGATTGTACGAGCATAGCTTTATTCTAAGAGAATTTAATTACACAAGGGCAGGGACAAAATAAATCCGTAAAGAAATCCGCTTACGTCCCTTCCATTTTGATTTCAACCCCTCTGTCTATATACGTATATACTGTGGGGGGGGGGGGGGGGGGGCACATTCTAAGGGAGAAGTCAGCATCTGACCTGCGTTTATCGTCCGTAGAAGCACGCACAATCGCACGAACTATTAAATCATAGCTGAATCTAAATAAATGGTTTGCTTACTTATCCGGAAAGGGGCCTGTCTATGCATTCTTAGCACGTCTCATTAGTATGACTATTTTTTTTTTTCTCTCTATCGCGGCATTTAACGATCGGTTCGGAGGAGATTTTCCTCCTACAATCTGATTCCGATTGGTCGAGAGCTGGGTAAGCCTCCTGCATGTGATATTGTGGCAATCTTATTTGAATTGTTAATAGTAGTGCTATCAGAGGACAAGAAATTGAAACGGCAATGGGTGTGCGCGGTGCACGTATTCACATCGTGAGATTATAAGTAATGAAGTAATACAGAGCAATTTACGTTGATTATTGGCCACAAAATTAATTCTATCTTTCCGAAGAACTTTTCAATAGTCTCCTGTAAAGAAAGTGTCATAGTGACGATGGTTTGTTAATTTTGTTAAGTTTCCAATAATATTATTGGAGAAGAACGGTAACGGTTAATTATTTTGCCACGGCGTATGTTCCGCAAAGTCTCAATATTATGGCTCGAATCGTTCCAACTGCGGCAAATGCGCATAATAATGTGCTTCGCCCTTGGTATACGACCGAGTCGCTTTCCTGTGATAATAAAAAATAGTAACTTTGGAATGTTACTGCACTACTGAAGTAGACTGGTACGTTCCTGCAACTTAAGATTTGTTTTCAAGATAGGCAATTTGCATTAAAAGCTTTCTTAAATTTTACGGTATGCGACCTTTTTCGTAACTTTTAAAAAAACCTCCGCACCTGGAACGGACGTACACTTTCAGCCTCTTGATGTCGAGCTGTTTGATATGTATCGCCGTCTTTAGACGAATTACGCTTAAGCGTAAAAGCTCGAAAAGTAGGTTGGCTACGTGACCAGAAAGACATCCAGAATGATTCCTTGGAAAAGGGGTGAAAACGAATGAGCAGAGTGTGCAGTGGTCGGCCCTGAAAGCGTTAAGCCCGACAAGAGTATCCATCCCTTCGCTTTTATTGTCGGCTTTTGGATAAAGCAGTGCGCAGGTCACCCATCGAATAATGGATAATAACCGTGGAAGACGAGGTCGAGGATCGTGAGCAATTACTTCTCAGCTTAATGGTATTAATGACAACCTTCTTTAATAGCTTTCTGCACTTTGTTCTTTTCAATCTCCTTTTATGAGTAAATAACTGTGATGCCAGATGTCTAGGATCCCATCTACTTGGTCAATAGAATCCGGATGTAGTAATCTTTTGTCATTGGAATATTCGCGTAAAGAGAGATGGGATCTGCGCTTGAGCGATTAACAAGAATATGCACTGTGCAGGACTTAGATCGTTACGAATCTAAATATGGAGTGAAATCAAGGATAATAAATTACTGGCACGTGCGACTACCATACTCAGCACACTGACGGCTTTATGATGGATATCGTTAAAACCATATCCCTGTTGAATGGAGTGTGGTGCACCGCGAAAAAAAAGTCACGTACTTAAGGGTGTGCTTAACGATCCCCGATCGATACCAGTTGCTAATGTTCTTACGACAACTTTAACAAATGGTTAATACAGTTATAACTAGGTAATTGTGGTTTCTATCCTTCTATTATATCATACCATTGTTATGACGTCGGAATACATAGTTAAAAGTAAATTAATCCTCTTGTAATTTCAATAAATACATGTAAACTTTAAATTGAAGATGACTTGATACTAGAATCGTATGAACATTTATTTTATGTGCATAAGTTTAGCAGTGGCAGGTATCTGATTGACGCACTAATGTCGTAATATAAATCTAGCCTTGTATCGCAGGTGTGGTCTCAGATAACATAATTTTCTTCTCGTTTCGCGACAATCTAAGGTAAGTAATGACAACTAGTTCGATACTTCTTGGTCGTTGGATACACAAAATCTGAAATTGTCCTACGTTCCGCTGTTAGTTAGTAACGTACAGATTTTACAGTAAACTATCATAGTTCGTGTTTAGTTACAATCAACTCGTGTAACTTATTAGAGACTATCGAAACTTTATTAAAGTCGAGGAACTCCAATCAAGGTGTAGTTATACAGACCCTGTTTCGATTGCTTTGGAGTCAATATGATTATCATGTCACATAAAAGTTCACACACATGAAAATAGTGTATTTATATATCATAAGTTATAAGTAACCAATAGGCAAGAACGAAAGTATCAAAGGGACACGATCTCGGCGACCAGTCCTTCTAAGGACATTCTAGATAGTTTAATTAATAATTAATTTACCACTGGTTTATTTAACATAAGAATTTATGTATAGAGATCTTCCCACGTAAGAGTGCAGGGGGCTGGCTATATTATAGCCTGCAATGACCGAGGCCATACAACGCGTTGGTGATTATGTAAAGTAGACGAAGCAAACCATTCAACATCAAAATGCGAGTGGTGAGATGAAAGTTACAGGGTAAAAAGATAGACCACTTGTTGCAAGTTTTAAGTCGCAATAACTCTTTTAATCTTAAAATCATCGAGCAATAATCTTATCAAATTCCTCCCTGTTGATACTTTTCTTATTGTTAAAGTTGCTGCAATTATTTGTCAGATAAGGAATAACTGTTTTTCATTGCTATCGGAGCTGTGTCAATGTTACATGTATAAGATAAAGATAATAAGATGATGTACAATAGGTGCGTACAATTTATAATAATATCAAGAGTGAACTTAACAACCGATCCATTTAAGACAGGCTGTGTAGGCTGCGTAATTAAATCAGGAGCGCGATGATATATAGTTCATCATCCGTGACGAGAAGTACGCGCCCCTAAACACGTGACGAAAGCCATGTACACAGATCAATCTTAAGCGATATGATCGTGTCCTGTGAAGTTAGTCTTTCGGAGTAATTCTAATAGCTAGAACACTCGATACAATTACCATAATTAATTGTATATACTTCGTGTTACTTTTCCTTGCAATGATACGTTTTCTGAATTACCGTATCACTGAAATTGGTGCTTTCAACGGTGATAATTGAG
Source organism: Trypoxylon attenuatum (assembly GCA_963989405.1). Taxonomy (NCBI): domain Eukaryota; kingdom Metazoa; phylum Arthropoda; class Insecta; order Hymenoptera; family Crabronidae; genus Trypoxylon; species Trypoxylon attenuatum. The sequence continues at coordinate 4,304,537 of OZ022489.1, read as the reverse complement.
CGGTTTATAAATTGAGTGTCTTTCATCAGTATAGAATCTCAACGTCATACGATCATTAACATTCGCCGACTGATAATAAAGTAATGGCACATCGATCGAGTGCAAACGTTGTGCAAGGATTGCAGCAATCGCTCGGTAATATAGCTCAGTTGGTCTTGAAAAACTTGTACTCGCAATCTGATTAAAATGTATCATAATGATTCATCGTCGCACGTAACGGGCCGTTCATAATCAAGTTAAGTTTCGTGTACTTGAACACTATATTTCAATGTACATACCGTGAAACATGATCACTTAACGGGCAATTAAATTGCGATGTCTGAATAATTGTTGATTGACACGTTCAATTCGCACTATATAAAGGGGAGGATAAAGAACCGTGAACGAGGATACGTTCTCTGGTGGCAATCCTGCCGCGGATGTAGGCGTGGAGAGGACAAGTCAAGGACGCTTTGTTCTAGAAAACCGACATCTTTCACCAACATTTTCCACTAGCTACTTTGGCTGAGGGCATATACACGACACGCTCCTGTTTAACTTAATGTATTTATTTATTTTCTTCGTCGATTACTCTCGAGTTCCTGAGATCAACCGGCAAAAATTCAAAAACAATTACTCTCTTTATTAGCTGATCACGGCAACCCGAGATGACTCGTGTTGCACTTTTGCACCGTGACATTCGGTATAAGACCCAATGCTCTTGGCGAGAAAAAAAAAGGAATGTCTAGTATCGTTAAACTCGTGCCAAACACGATAACTTTTCTTTGCATCCAATATGTTTTGGATGGTATATTTTAAAATTGTATGACTACTTTAAGAGTAAATTACAATAAAAAGATTTACCTGGTTTAGAGTAACAGTGTATTTAGTAACATTACCTAAGGAGCTTGGGATCGCCGAGGAAGGATTCAAAGGATGAACAAACTTGATGTACGAGAATTTGATCAAATGAATGGCTAATTAAATAAGTCAAGGTTACGTTCTCGATTTAGATATGTATTCTCGGTTATTAATTAACTTCGCGATATCGATATGACACGTGTGGTTGCACCACATCGACACTGAGTTCCCAGGACTCTGAAGATGCCACAGTTGCAATTATTCTATCATCAGAGTCATTGAAGTTTATTGTTTCGCTTAATTAGCCTCTTCTTGGTTTGATTTGCGCTATCGATACAAATGTAAGCACACATAAAATTGAATAATAACAATATAAGCATCCGCTGTCACAGCACTTTGACGTGGGATGGAATATTTTTAATGGGTCAAGTTCGATCAGTTTTGGCGACGAAAGTAATTTTCTGTGTTGTTTGTTGTACTGAAAATGAAATTTGTCAAATTATTCCTATTCTCGCTATTTTCGTAGATAAGGCTTTATAATTGATTACCATCGAAGAGCATCTAACAATAATTTTCTGTTTATGTTAACGGAAAATCAAGCGCTGCCTTATTCTCACGCAATGAATTAACACTTGTTACGCAATGTACCGTTCGCTATTCGATTCTAATCTATTGTTACGGCACGCTACTGATTACCTTCACATTCACAAGTTTTTCAACGTAATTATCGCATCGCTGCGATTCTATGATTAATCGGAATCCCGAAACTGAGTAAACACATACAACAGACGTAAACAAAAATGATCTGTATAATATTTATGGTCATGACATTTGCTTGATATCGAAGAATATTCAGAGTTTACCATCAGTTACTGTAGATTGTCACTCTTGGTCTGAACCGTCAAACTTTCCGGACAGTTAGCATTACTTTTACAATTATATGTTAAAGTTCGTATTCAATAATTACGGTTAGCGCGATAAGAGAAGATGCCCGCGGCACTCGCAGCGGTACTTGTCATCGGCGTAATTTCGGCTTGTGTCAGTTCACTTTATTATTGCAGGCTGCCGACCCAAAATCACGGTAAGTTCAAACAGGTGACACGTTGATTGCTCAATTAAGCTGGTAATTAATTAATTATCACTTCTTAATAAGAACTTATTTGCGTTTTTTATCATGGATTTTCGCAGTTGACGAACAAGTTGACCGAGAGAGCGCAAATTTTGACAGCTGGTTTTGTTCCATTTTCGTTACAGATATCGAAAATAATAAGAATCAGTCGGAAGATGAGGTGGCACCTTTCGTGCGCATTAAGATTTCTCGTCCACGACGAAATAAAGAGGGTTGTACTGCTTATTCAGAATATAGAGAGAATCAAAGACACGAGCACAATTTTACTGATACCGAGGTTCATCGGAAAGTTGAAAATGTGCATGATTCAAATGAACCGGACTTGGAGAAATCCGAGAATATCTCTAGCAGACCATCTTGTAATCGATACCCTGATCAAAGCATGTGTAATTGCCAACAAATTGATAGGTCACTACTCTATATGTATCCCAGAAATTGTTCGCTATATTCCTCCTTAACGTAGAAATTTATCGTAGATCCTCGAAGAGCATTTGGTCACCTACAATGAGAAATCAATTGAACAGTATAACAAATTCATCCTCGGAAACTTGCGATACTATTAAAGTGGTAAGAGCACAGGTGGAAGTCTATCCCTGTTGTTCAGCATCGAGCGAGGACGGGACAAGGGATCCCGTTGGACACGAATCACTCAGCGACAAGGTCAATCCTGAAGAAGCCTCGTCCAACGAGATTCGATCCTCCAATGAAGGTGTTAAGAGACGTTTCTCCGTTGTGAAGAAGTGGAGACACTTTAAGAAATCCATTAGGTGTCCAAGGTTTGTCGATTAAACTTATCAACTATAAATCTACTGTCCATAGCGATAGTCATATAATTAAAAAAAAACGTTTCTACAGGCCCAATAGGTCGATTGCGATTAAGGAAGTCGAGCACGAGGAGACAGACAAGTTGAGTATACCGGTGCAAGCTTCTCTTGAGCAATCGCCAGTGGAACATTCAGCAAGGTTGCATAAAAACCGTTTTGTCGATGTGTCAACTTCTACGAAAATCAGTTCTCATAATTTCGATCAGAAAAATAAGAGCAATGAGATCTTTCGAGACAATAGCGGTGGTAGTAGTACAAATCTAAGGACAGTTTCCTTAGAAAGTACAAAGTCGCGAGAAATTGGTCAGGAGTCACACATGGAAGTATTGCATGATGTGTTCTCGTTAATAAAACAGGATAGATCAGTCGATGGGAAATCCCTTTACGATGTTAGAATCAGTGGCCTAGCGATGAATCAGGCCGAATTACTAGATCTCTTTGAAACAGCAGGTGGTAAGAGTAAGTCAACCTCTGTCGTGACGACTGAGGAAGCATCCATCATTTCCATCAAGTTCCAGCCGGGTCATCGGAAGAGCAGTGATCCTGAGATCAAGGAAAATGTGGCTTTCTCTGAAAATGTTCCCACAAGGACACTTTATAAGAGCTTGCCGGAAAGGCTCTCTGACATAATGTTCTTGAAATGGTTTCGATCGCAGCAGCGACCAAGTTCCGGTCAGAGATCTCCGTTTCTTCATATTCCAGAACGTGTCTATAGTTCCCCAAATGAAACCTCTTACTTCGGATTTCCGAAGATTCGAAGTAGTATAAGGCGTCAGGACTCGTTATTCGAGGAGAAAAGAAACGTGCCCGGTGGATTAACGCAGAGAAGCTTTGCACGATTTTTTCAAGAACAACAGCTTGAGAGATCATCGCGAATAAAATAATCAAGCGGCTTAAGAAATGGATATATCTGTTTATCCCAAAACAGATATATGATATTAGAAGATAAATGTTTCGAATGACATTCTGACAACAATCAGTAATGTCTCAACCATCAAAATTACTAATGTAAGTAATTATGTATTGTCCATTTCATAGATCATGTATTTAAAAGTATTTTTATAATACTGACATTCGGTAAGACTTCTCTTAGGGAAAGTGACATAGTAACATTTGTTATTATTATATACGATAACGACCACATCTTTATTGTCGAACTGCACTAAAGAAAACGGATTTGTGCGTTCATTAGTTGTTTCTGTAATGTTTTAATACTTTTGTTTCGACTTTACAAATCATCTGCTGTCCCTCTAAATGTAACACTGTCCTTATCGGCACAAGTCGACATTGACAAACGAATGTCAATAAAACTGGTATATACAATTTTGTTCTGTGTGAATTCAACCCTTTTTTCCAATAGTAGAAGCAGATTTACTTGAAACTAGATCCTGTTCGATCAGTTTCGCTTAAATGCGAATTTAAGCTTCACATGCAATGTGACTGTTATAGAATCATTATTGCCTTTTTTTTTAAACTTTAGACACGGAGTCTCTGTTGTTCTCAAAGTTTCCTTACGTCGGACAAAGTCCCACACGTGTGCATCTTTTTCAATCTTTCCGAGAACCTTATGTAACTTTTCCGTTTCGTTGCATTGTTCTCATTATGCTTCGCAAAAATTGAAATAAAAATTGGTGTTTTTGCTGTAAACGATTCATGGTAAAAATGCACCTTGAGGAATGTTACATAACCCATTGGACATCTGGCAATACTGTGTGTCCCAATTTATAATTTAATGGTTAGAAGAAAAATAGACTAATAAGAATCATCAGAAAATACTCTGACTTCGTGAATGTAATTCGGTTACCTGAAATAATTGTAAAGGAATTCTTTACTGTCATTTTACTCGTAAAACTAACCGCGACAATTTTTGTCGAAGCATTAATTTTTTATCCCATCTGCATCCTAAATACCATTTAATCGCTAAGAATTTGCGGTTGCGCCATGTAAGGAAAATTGTGATCGTTTTATTCCAAAGGGGGTTTTTCTAGAAACTCAATAAGGATAAGTTAAGCGGATTCATTAAGAAATTGGTCTAGACCTAGAAGAACCTGGTGCATCTAAGAAATTTAATATGACACATAGCGTTTCTCGAAATCTTTCACACATTCCCCGAATTGTATCGGATACTGCGCAAGGTTCTAGATCCATCTAAACGAGTTACGTGATGGCAAGGCTATTTCAAAGAAGGTTTAACGCAGATCAAACTTACGTACAAGAATATATCGAACTTGATTTGTCCTCTTGGGATATCTGGTTATGCGGAAACTAGACGTTTATACCAATAACTAGGTAACTTTTTTTATCTAGTTCCGTAGCTAGATTTTTACAATGTACACAAGTACCCGCGGGTCATTCTTATCCAGTGCACTGTTTACGCTGACTGGCCTTGCATCCACCATCATACTATCGGTTAAAGCCTTAATTGGCCATTCTACCCTTGACGTGTCACAAACTGCCGGTATTGCGTATCCTGGATGTAGGTGTCATTAGGATCCTGTGATTTACCAGTCATCTTTATTGAACAAGTTACTAATATGCGATCATTTACTTTGTAGATGCACTTCTGACGTAAATGATTCTAAATACTTTGGAATTTCTAAGAGGTACATCCACCTAGCTTAGAGCTCGAATTTTCTAGATCAGAACATTCGCACGATTCAGAATATTTTTCTGATCAAGTCCAAAGGACGATAATTACAGAAGTTTCTTATTCATCAGCTCTTTTTTTAGCTCGGTAATTTCTGCTTGGATATACTTCCCGTTCCGGTTAGAGAGAGACGCGAAATTCCTTGAATGACCATTGATCGATGCTGGTCCATATTGGAAAGTTATTTGACATGGGTATCTGAACTCATAATAACACAACGATTTTAACCTTTTCATGGCTCTCGTAAAGGTCGGCTTCTCCGAAATCCAACGGGAAGTTAAGTTCAGAATCACTTTAGTGACTCTGTTAAAAAGACTTCCTTATACGTTGCTTCTTTTTTGGATGTTTCTTTCTGAAGCGAATTAGGAGTCTAGCTGAGGGCAGAGTTTTGACCTCGTGGTCCGTATCTTGGGGTAAACACGCGAGCAACGGACCACAGGTGTTGAAATCCCAGGAACGATCTGTCACTGTCTTCAAAGACCGCGCCGATCGCGATTCCAGCAGTCCGATTGATTTACCGTGAAAGATACAAAAGTGAGCAGGACTTTTACCTCGTAGCTCGGTAACTCTTAATACAACTTGACACTAAGGATCGTTTATTTTACGTGTACATGTCTCTTATCGTTTAAATCGCTGTGTTGGCCTCACCTGGTAGAACTTATTTGTTCCGTGAAAGAATTCTCTCTCGATCTATTGGCATACTATACGTTTTTCATACTGAAATATAGAAAAAATTTGGAATACAATTATACTACAAGTCCCATTATGTAATTCATCGTAGTAACGTAGGGGAATCAATCGTATCACTGATATCACGCGTTTAATCTGCCTGATCCTGGACGACCACAGCGTTCCGTAATTAATTTATTTCCCGTCGATCGCCGATAAGGATCGTTCCGCGTCGATGATATATCGTGGCTGGCTGTTAGTGCGATATTTCCTCTTTCTTTCTTTTTCCCTGACGTGACGTGACGCGGATAAGTCCACGTCCGCTGCTCGTGGGTGTGGAGTATACACATAGTGTGGAGCAGCTTACATTAGCCTGGGGCACATTGGACAGGCCCCTCGTAGGCCTTGAATTGTCTCTTACTACGGTCAGGCACTTGATCTACAATAATCGGATCCTTATCTCCTACTTTGTGCATCTATACACCTGAATCCTTGCTTCAGCTGATCAACCTTGCTCGCTTGACTCGCTCGAATTTCATTTACCTGATTTTGACATTTCGTTTGATTCATTGGCTTTCAGGTACATATCAGCTTTGTCTCGTAGGATTAGACCAGGACTCATTGTACCGATTGCATGACAATCTCGCTTGGAGCAAAAATCAAGGTACTTAAGTTTCTTTTTGCTCGAATCAAGAGGAATTGGACAAATTAGTCACGATTCTCACGTGTGACAAAAGAGGGACGTCGAGTATCACTCATACGGAGTCACGTTTTTTCTGATCGAAAGAATTACAATATTATGGGCTACTTGGAATCGAACCGGGACACTTGTGACTTTGGTCGGGTCAGGTTTTGAATTGTGGTTGGTTGAGCCCATCAACACAATTACGTGCAGACAATGATATACACAGGTTTTCGACGGTTGTCTACGTGCTCGTTCTTAGGCATCGGAATCGGGGAATCCCGTAGCTCTCTATGGTTTCTTTTTCCATACCGGTGTTCGTTTTGAGGACACTCAACCCAACTGTGCTATTAAAACACGTTCTCATCAATTGAGTCTTACGTATTACCGATGAGTTCTGGGGAAATACTGCAGGAAGAAGAGCTTTGGCTTCTTCCTTCTTTTACGTCTACCGTGACGTATCGTCTGAAAATACCGAGCGGCCTTTCCAATTTAAATAACCTGTCGCTTAGAGTTTCGCGGACCATGCTACTATAGCTTTCCAAGAAATCATACCTACAGTCGTTATTAGCATTGTTTTTCTCTTAGAAAAAACCTTATAGCATGTAGAACTATTAACCGAACTGATCCGATGATGACATTAATTTTGTTCTGCAAAGTGCTAGTAGAAACTGGTGCCATTAGGCTAATTGCATGGTAACGAGCAATAATGCTTAAATCATGTCGATAATTAAGCATTATACGAAACATAATCCATAGTTGATTTACGCTCGAGCGTAATAGTGAGTTGGAGGGAAAATGACCAGACTCGAGAAAGGGAAACTTTGTTCACGCGGTTTTGCGGACACCGAACCGCGAGCATGAGATGAGCCTTTCGTTCGCGAAACTGTTGTTCCGGACAAAGTTTCACCTCGACTGACATCCGGATTCGCATGATTTTCATCGTAAACCTTGACGAACAATCTAGAGTTGGAAATGCACATAAGAAGTATCATTTGGATATAATCCAGTCGTACTGTGATCTTGCGTCCAGTTTTAATGACAGCCAATCAAGAACTTGCTGCTTCTTTTCTGACATTCACGAGCTGAATTTCCTGGAAGCACAGAGGATTTTGCGAGACTTACATGAACTTGGCCGCCAATCAAAATCAAGGATATGCACTTTACGTAGTGGTGCTTCTACCGTCATACGAATAATCTTGAATAAAGATTACATTTTTAGCTCGACAAATTGGTCAGACTCGTTAACTGGCCAACTAACGTAAGATTTTTTTTAACATGCCAATGACCGAAAGGTAGATCAAGTTATGCTGTTCGATAATACATATTACGTGGTTGATAATAACAGTATTGTAATAATTATATGAATTGCGTCAGGAAGGCTTCGATTTATTTAGGGGTTATTGATTAAATAAGAAGTTTGTCGTATGCTTTATTCTTGCTTTAATCAATTCTTTAGTAATGATTATTCGTAATTATATTGCGTGAAAGCGTTTTACGTCGCCAACAGTATTTGGCAATGGACTATAAGGGTTGCGTTTAAAATAACAGCTGATTCTACTAAAAGATTTCTCCTGTAGCATCAGGTTGGCTTGCAATCGCATATTCCACGATTGCAGACATTCTAAATAATTAACGATTTGCATCTCTCCCTGTCTTCGGTTTCGAGATCCACGCGAAGGTCGTCGAGCACGCGTGGTACGTGTGCCACGTTATATCACATTCCTGACTCGTGTCTCTATCTTGGTATACCAAGCGCAATTCGAAATGGTTGAATCGAATCGCATTTAGGAAAATTGTCAAATAATGCTTAAATACTATTTACTCATTCTTCGCCATAAACTGCCTCTTTTGTGATTCATCTTTTTGAAGAGCCAGATACCGTTCTATGTAAATCCTTGAATTAGTTGAAGCGTGTCTTTCGTGATAGTATATAAGTACTAATGTGGTTACCGAATAAAAATATAAGCGACATATCTACTTGGAACCTGTTAGATCTCTTTGTCTATGAATCAAGGCCGAAAAACTTAACAGTCCTTATATTCCTTTTACCGCAGGGTTTTCATTACCAACAAAAACTTATCGCTACATCGATCAGCATATTAGTGAACGTTTTCAGCGTCGATTGTATTAATTTATTCGCTCTTTCGCAATGTTTCTGGAGTAAAATCTATTCAGGATTCTTTATACTTACGAGTAGAGCTAGCATTGATTCGTACAGCGTGACTAATACAGGTAATGCCAATCGATTGGCGGTAGATCGGGAAATGAGCAAAGTATATTGTATATATATATATATACATTACATGTACAATATACACGTATGTATAGATAGAGCGATTGGCAAGCAGAACCGTAACGTAATTTTTCCATGATATTTCAACCCGAGAATAATGGATTCATATCGCAATAAAGTAAAGGAGGAAACATTGCTCACCGTCACAATGCGACAGTGTCATCGCGTATCAGAAAATCTGGGACATTGGTGCTTATCCAGAATAAGTAGCGTTAGAGGCGTATAGTGATACTATCCACGACACGGGATCTCAATGAAATATACCGAGTCTTAGCAGGATTTCTGGCTGAGAGATGTATTATATTCCACAGGATCAGGAGGTTCACTGGTGGGGTTATCCTCGAATTTCAGACACGCTCCTTTAAGCTCCACCTCCTGTATACGTAGGAAAACTCATAATCACTTATCCACTTGCGATTTCATCCAATAATTATCCGGCTGATTGCTTTCGAACATTCGCTAGTTCGTGTATTAAAATTCTTTAATTTGCAATCCATTGCGGAAAGATTTATGTATTGCGATCGATACTGTCAGAAGTATCGCAGTGCGCGTTTACAATTTCAAATTAGAGCGGAACACACACGTGTACATAATATCAGTTTAGATACGGTGCCGAAGCAATCACGCTTCGGTGCGTTTTGACTAATTACTCTTAAACAATTAGAGAGTATAAGAACCATGGTGGATTCTCCTTGAACCCGATGGAATCGGCCGTGAAACCTTTACTAACGCTCAATGTTTTCGACCTTTCCAATTACATTGCTCCATTTCAGGGTGTACCAATTTCAGGCTAATAACCGTGGTTCGTTACATAGGCCAATACATACATACGCTTAAAACCGCAAGTGACGCACGCTGCCAATACGTACAAAAACTAGGAAGTCAAATCAATGAAATGTGACGTTATACGTTGAGCGGTAATGTTTTCTGTTTACGTTCCACGTAATGAGCTTAAAAAAGTCTGCCGAAATTACGATGGTTCCAATAGACTGGCGAGAAAGGCATTCGATCGTGAAGTGAAACGAGAATCGTGAGGCCTACCTTAACCCAGAAATACGATTGATCTATTTATTCCTAGCATTCCATTCAATCACGCACACCCGAAAAAACTCCTTCGTGCTGTATTGGTTTATTGGTTTATCGATGAGACACGACTTCATCCGCGCGATATCGCGATGCGTTACGTATTTGCGAAGTGGAATGCTTCAAAATGCGTTTTGCATTGCATCACTTCTCCGAACGTAACTTTGATGACTTAATTAGCTACCCGTAATCAGTGGAATGCGAAACTGATTATTTTTGTTCAGAGTAATACCGAGTCCACGGAGAGTACATACGACGAGGGTAAATTTTTGCAATTCGCCTTGAAACATTCAGCTGATATCTGTATGTGAGCGGAGAACAGTTGTACGTACGAATCACCTATGAGACGTAGGTTTTCGAACGTACCATGGGCCTGGGAATATTCTGGGAGTACGATAGGGAGCTCTCGTAATTATTAAAATCCTCTTGGCGGTCTGACAGAGTGCTCCTCGTGCCACTAGCACGCACATTGTTAGCCCGTCAATCTCGAGCTATTTCCTATATTGTCGAACCGTGCTCAACTACAATCCCGTACTTCATATCGACCGGCCAGTTGTTTCCGATACTTTGAAAAGCCCTTTTTATAATTTTTCACGATACGTCAATTTTTCCCCACTCTCCTTTTCGATTCTTCGAGTGATAGTAGCATCGCTAACGGTGAATTAAAGAAGTCACAACCTTTCGAGGACAAATTTTTTTAACTTGATACGATAGCATAATCGATGCACAAATGCAAATGTCATCCAGATGGATCGCAGCGATTTACCTTGTGACTTTTCCCGGTTGTTGACACGGATCGGCTTTATCCTTTGCTCGAGGCTCGTATCCGATCTCGCGAATGAGAGCCGTGCTACAGCGTGACGTAGATTCGCTGGTAGTATATACATATATTCGCTAGTACAACGTACGCAAATTAATATCTCCCAGAAATAACGTCAGACTAATCGTACGAAATTATAAGTAATAAGGTATCGGGAATTTGTAATTATCGCACGTTGTAACCCCATGCGAACAACTGGTAATAGTCGATCGTTATCGTCACGAAGAGGCGCGGGAATTAAGGAAAATTAATGCGATAAAGAATTCCACTTGATGGTTCTCAGATTTTCCTAATAGCGATTGTAGTCTATATTTAGGTTTGGCTAGTTCGATTAACTTGACCTGATCAAAAATATCAATTGGTGGTATGATATATGACTCAAAGGTAAAATAGTTCTTACGAAGCAGTTCACAAAGAATAGAGAGACAGTTAATTGGGTCTAAAGTTACGCAGTCTTCATTGTCACAGCGTGTTCTTTATGTCCCAATACCTTCGGTGTATTTATGTACTTTGAACGAGTGGAGTTCGGGATAAAACCGAGTGAATCAGTAGAATTGGCCAGAAGACGCGGAATTCTCAACTGGAAACACAGTCGATTCTTCGATAAGTCTCGAATAAGTCTCCTGCATGGTGGAGGATTCGGAAAAGGATCCTACTTGTCAAGGAGTAATTGGTCCTTGGGCTTGGTTCCGGTCGAGGTCAGATCGCTTTCTGTTTCGCGGTGTGAGCGATCGGTTCTCGTGGTGCATTTGTCGCTGGCTAATCGGCCGTTTGTTCCGATTGTGAACAGAGGAAAAGAGAGCTAGAGAGAGAGAGGAGGCAAAAGCCATTGAACTCGTAGACCTTATTCCAATGAAAAAGTCAGATTTCTTTTGTGGAAAACCTCAGGGCAGTTCGCTGGGGTTGTCGACAACGAGCCGAGCGTGGTAACGTACTTGTTCGTGATCGAGGCTACTTTTTCCGTTCGCAAGAGTCCGATCAATTCACGGTTAACGCCGCGAATAATTGATCCGTTTTTCCTAATACACTCGAGGATGTAGTCGCGCTCGACTCACCAGTTCGAGGAGAGAGACCATGGAGACGGATTTTTAGAGGCCAAACGATACTCGAATTATGACGTGCTCATTAACCATGTCGAATCGTCGACCTTGCCTATTCACCACGTCCGAATGTTTACCAAAATGGCCTCGTAATAAAGCGGTAGATCTCTCGATCCGGGGTACATACTTTGGAATATGTACACACCATGATCGATACTTGAATCGATGCAGTAAAGGAGTCCGTGGTACGACGATATCTCCCAGCTAGATCGATGATTTATCGACAATGGTATTGCGCTCGCTGGGGGCTCGCACGTGGTAGTCAGCGGTCAGATAAGTTAAAGCAGCAATTTATGAAACTGAATGACGCTGAATATTGATTAATTGAGTACCAAACACCGGTACCGGTATATACTAGATTTCCCAGGTAATACATAGTAGATACACCCGAGTTAATCGTCCACTTATGATTCCTGACGATCTACACACCCTCGACAATGAATATTAATGGACGTTAAAGTTGTCTTATCAGATAAACTTTAATTAAAAATTCAAAATACTCGCTCTATCGAGCTTCCTTGTTAGAAATTGTATTTACCACCAAGCACGGTGCCATACGATTATCCTCTATTTGCAATTGATACTGATAAGTCATAAAGTTGCGTTGCACGGTATTTGAAATTATTTCTTACTTGAAGCAATATGCGTTGCATCTCAATTTCTTAATTGCATCGAGCAGTCTTACGCATTCTTGTCTTTATCCTCTGTTACAAGTGACACTCGTGGGTAAATCGTACTAGCATTAATTGTAATCGTCTGCATACCGATACCTGGAATAACTCGGGAGATTCTTGCCGCAAAAATGTACGGTTCCAAGTAATTGCGATTAACGTCTGTTGCAATTGCGATTGTCGTGATTTTCTTGAAATAATAACGCGTTTCAACGATGATTCACGTCACTAAATATTGTCTCGACTCGTGAACAATTCCATCGATGCATCTGATTTTTGGATAATTCACCCGAGTGCGAACGATCCGATTTCCCGTAAACGGTACTCGGCACATCGGCCGAGCTAAGGAACAATCAAGAAGTTACGACGACGATCAGACGAGTTTATTATAGCGGCAATTATCATAATCGAGCCCCCGCGTTAGCAGTACAAACGTGCTCAAGGCTCGCTTCCACTTGGTTAATTTGCATTAAGGAACTAATTATCCAGCTATTGTATAAGTTATTATCTCGATATTAGCATACGCGACCAATCGATGTCGCTCGCTAGTGCAAAATCGATTCGAGAAAAACTGCTCCTAGGAACAACCGTGCGTTACATGAGCGATCAGAGGGCGTTTCCATTGAAAGAAATCTCGAGATAACACAAGAAATAATGCAGGATAACGTACAAGGGGGCACATGGTGTCGAATACAATCGACAAATGACTAACCGTTGACTACTAAGTTCTTATCTCACGTAAAATCTCTGTCGTCTCGCGTTATTTTTTTTCTTCCCGGAACAAATGAAAATTTTAAAAGACATTATCCGCTATGTTTCGCGTTACTCGTTAGCTATTTTTTCGTCTCTGACGATTCTTAACAATAGCTTCCCTTGAGCGGAGTTTATTAGCCCGAGAAGGAGTTTCAGCCTGTATCGCGTAATACTCGTAATAGCTTTTAATCATGCTCCTGGCGTTCAATCTTCGCGCTATCTTTACATACTGTTGCTAACAACAAGTTTTTCCTCAAGAGTCCCGCGTTCAGTTTGATAACTTGCACTCAAAGTTGTAAAAGTCACGATAAAAATTTACTGTACATTAATTGTTATCATTTCAGAGTGTTACTTAATTTCCATGATTGTATCAATTTACCAGAAACACTGACTGTTCGAGGAAATAGAATTTGTGAATTGCCACGAATCTAAATAAAAATTAGCCACCATTTCTGTGGTCAGAATTTGTTCTTTTTTTCAGCTGGTAAAAACTTGGCAATGAATCTTACTGTGTTCTTCGAACATGCTCTTTCCTTGAACGTTGATGAAGTATCGTTTCCATATAGATATAGATCATATTCAGGAAACTTCCTCCCTCGATCGAAGTTCCATATAACCTTTGGTGAACACAGTGAATCACGCTCACTAATTATGCATATTAAAACCGATTCGGCACTAATTTTTTTAAAGAAGAGCGAAATCGTTAACCGATTTCGGAAGATGCAAATTTCAAGCTTTTATTCGAAAATCGCACGTTAAGAGAACAAAATCATAGATTTCAACAAACTGACGCTGGTAAACGGTCTGCATACCACAAAAATAGACATAGTTGTAAAATGATTGGCAATTCCTCTCTACTCCTGAAGTAGAAGCAACGTAAACGGTATACATTGACGTAGTCGTTTCTCAAAGGAACTTAATACTCGCAATGCCATTTCCAAGAATGAACTAAGCCAGATAGACTGACTGAGAGAAGTAAAGTGCGGCAAATTAAGCACTTGCATCTTGGGAAATGTTATTAATTACTTGCGTTAAAGTTGCACTATGTTCGTAGCTCGAGCTTCTCCGAGGGGAAAAAAGGCGGACCAAAGGTAATTCGCCCAATATAAATGGCCAATGAAAACATTTAAGCTTCCATAATTAATTATATTTTATCGCTCGTACTTTTATGTCCCGTCGCTTATAATAGACGAACTATGTATCGTAATGGAGGTAAAAATCCGAGATTAATATTGAATTCTGTAATATTAATTCTGTCATGCAATTGCACAGGTAGTATGCAGATTTTTTCATTTGTTGAGTGCGATTATCGGAAAGTGTTCACATTACCAGAATGGATGTATTTATTACACGCATCTTGCCGACACCATTTTTGCATTTTGACGTCACGCAAAGGACGTATGTGACACAGTGACGTTATGCATCTTACAAAGATTTCTCCATGCAGTGAAATCTCTGGAATCAAAATGTACTCTTCGCTCGTATAGAAAGAAACCAACGATGAAGTACTTTCGACGTTGGAATCTTGAATTAAATTATTAAGAAGTGTGTAACATAGCATAAACGCAATATGAAGTATTCGATCAATTAACAATTTATATTTCATCATTCGTCTGATTGAACACCGTTGATCGAGTATGATATGTGGCTAACTCGTTCTTCTGTAATTATGGAATGTTTCACATTCTGCGGCTGCGTAAAAACAGCATACCACATTACGTATGTATAGTATATAGATAAAAACGGCTTAAAGTGAATTAAATGCCAATAATAATCTTCGTTAATTTCAAACACATCTTCACGAATCGCTGTGTAGGTGTGCCACCTCATCATTTCTTATAATTTGCAGTGGAATGAACTTCAGTCCGAACCTCATGCCAACCACTTGCATTTCAATTAATTGATGCCGCATGAAAATGGATTTGGAGATTTCGTTTTGGAGCGCGGAGATTTATGAAGTGTCTGGCAGGTCATTGAAGGAATCCATGCGCTTTATCGGGCGGGACTTTACGAAACCGAGATTAAGTAAGTGTATCTCTCTACACCTCGTTGTCTTGACGCAAAGCATGTGCCACTCCGTCTCCGCGCACCCGGCGGCGCGACGCGGTGCGATGCGGCCTTGATGCATGAAAGTAAGATCTCGTCTCGTATGGAATACCGCTCACGGGATCACCGTGTGTGCGATCGGTGTATACGTAAGCGCAATATCATAGACAATCGGTATACGATCTAGGTACTCGTGGCTCCTAGAGTCATGATCTTAGTCGATGATAACATTGAGGTCACTCCTAGACTTCCGGTATTACATTATTACCACCCTGCTACAAGCATCAGGTAGAATAGTCTCCAAAATTTTTCCCAATTATTCCCGACGATCGAAATCTTTAAACCAATTGTGAGTAAAGGGAAAATTAACGATGAATCTACGCGAGTGATGCCAGTAGAATGAGGAACTTCCGAACCAGACAAAAAGTAGCGGTCAACCGCAACTTCTTTTTTAATCACGAGGATATTGCGTTAAGGTGTTCGCGCGAACATGATTTACCGAGGTATACTACGCAAAGCCGAGAAGAGCGTCGAGCATGTGATTCACTCGGCAGGTAAAGCGAAATGGAAGGAGACCAGAAACGGTTCTTATGCTCTTTCGCTGGAGACGGAGATTGGTTTCGGCGAATTTCCGCGTTGGGAATCCACAGGCCACAGCGGTACGAGAGCCGGATCGACGAGCAGTGAGGGGATCAGCGGAATTCACGGAGCCACTTGGGAGTTCCCGGGCATTCGTGCCTCCAGCGACTCGTGACGTACTCCCGTGACGTCTGTCGTACGCACGCCAAGTGCGGTCGCAGAAATTGGCGCCAATACCCGGGAATCCGCGTCAAGGAAAATTTTGTTCCTCTCTCATTAACAACCTCTATCGCTATTAAACTCGAATAGCAATTGTACTATTTATACTTGTCTAGCCGGAATCACCCAATTCCTCTATCTTTCTCTAACATTTAGACCTAGATAATGCGACCTAGGTACAATCGTAATTTTACCACACAGCTCTATGCTCCTGTCATGCAAACTGTCAAATTATTTAACATTTCCGGCCTCCAAGAAACCTTCTATCGCACGCGAAAAATATTGAATGCCAACCGGCAAGACCGATTATACATTGCGATCGAGTACACAAATTGAGCTTCCGAAAAACAGTACGAGAGCAACAGCAGTATCAGTAACTCGAGCGGACTTCGCGGGGGTAAGATTATCAGCGGCGCGTTTTGAAAGGGTCGCAGCCGGTATCGGTTTGACGAAAAGAGAAGCGAATCGAGTGAACGATAAGAGAGAGGGAGAAGCATGGACTAATTGTAAGCACCTCTCGGTCCTCGTGGTACCGGATGGAAGCAATCGGTGGCAGTCGGCAAAGTGTCGTGCAAGTCAGTGGGAGCGAGCGAGTGCGCGAGAGCGAGGAAACCAATGAGCGAGAGTGCGAGCGCAAGGTTGGTGCCAGTGGTGGAGGCGGTGGAGGTGGCTGCAGTGGTGGTGATGGACCACCCGAAACGAGGGTGGGGTGGGGGCACCCCTGACCCCGGCATTAGACGGCGGTGAAGGGAGGCAACGTTTATATGCGGCGGCAATCCGCCCCGTAGGCGCATTCGCTCGTACGCTTCGTCCAAAGCGGACTTGCCCGAGAGAGCGAGAGAAAGAAAGGGAGGGAAAGAGAGAAAGGGAGAGAGCGATAGACATCCGTTGTCACCGTCGTTGCCCGCCGTTGTTGTTGTCATCGCTGTCATAGCCGAACCAGAAGGAAGCAACTGCAGACAAAGAGAAAAAAAGAGACAGAGAATCGATTCACCTGGAGGAATCAATTCGTCAATTAAAAGTCCCTGTGACGAAGATCGAGAACAGACGAAACATCACTTTCGTGGTCTCTCGTTAACTTCTCAGGAAGTTCTCTTACTGGAAGTACACGTTGGACGGCAGTGAAAAACTCAGGCCATCCACCGCTACACATTCGAAGCCAGTGGGCCACATCAGAGTATCGAGAGAATCAGCATACGCTTGCGTTTTGAGTTTTTCCAAGAAGAGCAACACGGCGGATATGATGGCAGTCGCTGCGGCACAGAAGAACCGCGAGATGTTCGCGATCAAGAAGTCTTACAGCATTGAGGTAAGTTTGACATTTCCATGGCTGTACGAAGTCTCAGTTTCAATTTTTAATAGTGTTTGCTGAATTTGTGGAAAAAAAAGAGAAACTCTCTGGCATTTCGAGTATGCAATTGAACGTTTTTAATTGAATAAGATTTCATTCAGAAATTCTACCGATTGTTGGAAATTAACGACAAGTTTTGTAAATATGACACATCTAAGTGACAGCAAGCACCGAAAATTAAGCTGGGATATAAACGACAGCTACTGTTTAAAAGAAGATTTAAAATAGCGAATAATTCTGTAGCTCCTCGATTATTTCTCGATTGGTCTTTATACGAGTTGTGGCATTCTGATCGGTTATTAAAGTTGTTTCATGTTACAATGCGAATCAAAATACGGGGACTACACGTGGAGAGTCATGCTGTATTAATCGAAAGCAAGACAGAACAAGACTGACAGACATTTAGCGTTTTCCATCATGTAGCATGTATTTGTAATCTCAAATTAACGTGTCATGGGAAGTAGGTCTTCCCAGGCGAGTTTAGGAATTTCATACACGGAAAAATACTCGTTTTTACTTGCCTACGTGACTTTCGTGATTAGCGTGAGGTAAATTTCGTAATGGGTGAAAAAAATTACATCAGAAAATCGTGTGAATGTCTGCTACGTTTACATTCTTTTCACTCGGTTCTTCGGAGACAAGTGAAATTTCCGAAGAGTTCAGTGGAAACGAAGAAGAGATCGAGTACATAGAGAAAGTACATGCGATCAGTGATTATTGCAATTGCACAATATTAATGACCTTGTTGTTAAATTAGTTTGAACGCATCGCTTAATACCGGTATCGCTTTAAAATTTGCACACAACTTGTAGCAGATTTCTTGTTCACCTTCGTATTCTCTTTCCATTTAATTGGAGCAGAAACTCTTATTAAACAACCTTAGGTAATACACATAATCATTCAAAAATGGTTACAGAAAAATAATAAAGAAATCCATAAGAAACGAACTACGCCGACAGTTACGCATAAATTTCCATAAATCCGAACCTCGAGAAAGAGCTGTGTGCTCCGACAAAAGTGAAGATGCCGTTTTATATGACCCGTTGGACTGTTAAAGTTCTTGGCCGAAAAACGTGTACAGAATGGAAAATGATTAGGTGCTGCTCGTAAATTTCGGTTTTCTCTTCTATCCTCGGTAGAAACTGTTACAGAACTTCTTTGCAAACCTGTTGAGTCTTTGCTTCGATGATCCTCAACTTTGATAGTCAGTAAAGCAAAAGCACATGAGAGACGATAAACACTAGAGCTCTTGTCGTATGATTCATGATTACAGTAATTCTGATCCTTCGAGCATTTTTCCTTAAAAGTCCAATTTTTTAACACTCCTCACGGCTATCGTAGACAAGGATAATTTTCTGTTTCCTTGTTGTATCGGGATATCTATGGTTCAAATTGTACAATAATCAGTTGCAATTGGAGCTCTTTGGAGGGCAAGACGTTTCTTCTTTTACACGTCCCACTTCGATTCAGGTCCCTTGTAATTGCAAGGACGATTTCATGTTCACGTTCACGTGACACTCTGCATTTTTGAAGCAGCACTACAATCTATCTTAATTGATAGGTATGCAAGGTCTGCCGGCGACTTTTTCATTCATACGCGCGGTATTACTACGATATTATGTTCGTTAGGATTTAGCTTCATTTGCATACGTCTACGTGGCCCCGCTCGAGTCTTAAGCTCGTCAGCGTTTTTTGCTCTTCGATTCTAGTCTTCGCGATCCGTCCGTGTCTTTTGCGATAAGCGAACAATCGTAATTCGAAAGTATGTAATGTCAGCAGGAGCGGTGGAAAAAGCATGGCAACGACGACATGGAATTCGTCGGTCACGCATCTCGTTCCGGTGACAAGCACAACGATGTCTCTGTTGTCTTGACTTGGTCAATCTTTTACTTTCTCCGCATATCACGGATTCTCTGGCCGGTAACTTTTTCGGACGACCCATACTCGGAGAAATTTTGGAAAACTCGCTTTGTCTATATCTTTGACAATATTAAGAAAACTAATTGGACATCTAGTAAATTACTTAATGAGGCGTAGAGAAAAAATTGCACTTATTCCCATGTTGTCTTACGTCATTTTTCTTACATCAAACGGGTTTATTAGCGTAAATTTAATATAGTCGTGCACTACTTCATTTCTTTTGCCTTGTGGAACCTTGAATCTCGATCGGTTGGCGAAGCGGTTAGTTACGTGCTAGTATATGTATCATGCGTTATTTATCAGTTTATAATCAATAATTAAGACTATTCGCGTAGATCAGTTAATACGTTAGTAAGTTTTGACTTTTACTTATTTGCAATCGGTGACAAAGTCGAGTACATCGACGACAACTGTGACTCATTCGAACGGAACCTGTATGCTGGCACGTAGTCCGGATCTAGATACCAGATCGGATTCAGAATCCGCTATTCGCGCGCTCAATCGATCGTTATCCCGCGCATGAATAACCAGAGTTGAAAAATCACTTGACCTTCGCCAGGTTTTTCTACTAGCTGACAATGAGATAGATACATACCCTACGAATGCGGAATCGTTCCCTCCCCTTGAGTCGTCATTAAAAGACACTTTGTTCCAATCCCAATTTCTCACCGCGTTCAAGTCACCCAAACATGTCGTTTCTGATGACACGATCTGATTTTTCAACAGTAAACTTTTTCTAACGATCTGTATAAAATGACCAAAAGTAATGTCTCGATGCGATGTGATTGTCTCATCCCGGTCGCGATGCTAACTCAGTTAATAAACGATGCGTGTAATTATATGCACGGATGGTGTATAGATTTATTACAAAATCGCGTAATTAACTTAAAGTACCCTCAATGCGAGGCTGCTAAGTCCGCCGACTGCGCGATCATATCGCATTGCAAAATCAATCGACCTCGGCTCCCGCATGATAATTATGAATATGCTATAAATATGAGAACTGAGTGATTGTAAGACGAAGTCGCGAGGAGCGGAGAGGCCCTGAACACTGCTCTGAACTCCGTTATTTGCCTTTGGAGGCTCGCCACGCGTACGACAGTCCACTGTCCACGCCTCTGTCAAGATAATCGCGATAGCCGATACGTAATCTCGATGCACGCGCGCATCGCCTGCCTCCCGATCTACTATGCAAATTTTTTTATTCAACCTATACCATAGTTTGTGCCAGTTTTACAAGGCTTCGCAGACTTATCATCCTCAGGATTAGAGAATTCTTCCCATTTGCACGGATTTGTATCTTCTCGTGGTCTCAAAAGAAATTATCCTTTAGAAAATCTTACCAAATTCAATTTTCGTCAGATCATAACTCATTTTAACGCAAAGGTCTGATATATCCGCGATTCATACGCATTAACATATTACTCAATCAGTAGCTCCATTGATTTGGGTTACGAGGTGCCTCGTCACCAAGTTTTTACCAAGTTGCAAAGTAACTTGTTACGCGAGATACTTACAATTTCAGTAGTGGAGTAACGATCGACCTTGCATACATTTTCCATGGCACATTACGCTATTTCATTGACATAAAAAAAAAAACCCACCCGGTTTTGCGTGGCATTTTCATTGAGACACTGACAGGGACTTTCGCTTCAATTTAACAAATTAGACATATATGAGTTCCGCTGTTATATCAAGTCAAATTATAGACTGACTTGCTAGCGATAAATATACCCTGCTACTTTTCACTCGGCTCTTTAGGCGCACGATTGGTAATTGCTCGACTTACGAGCTCGAGGCCGTTTCTTTTGCATCTTCGACCGCAGGCTCATGCGATTCCGCAAGGTCGAAAACAGCATTCCTACGGTTCCTTCGTTACGATCAATACACCGATTCCCTATTTATCAATAAGTTGATTTCCACTCCAGATTGAGATGTAAATGAAGTCTTATTAGGAATTGCACGATCACATCTACGTATCTAAGTTTTACTGGCTATTACTCATGACACTTACAATTAGTGTCCTGACGTGATACTAAAATGCGGGATGTACTTTTAAATAAAATCATTGCCCAGTTGAACCTTTCTACGGGATAATCATTTGTTGACGTAATCGAACATACTCGCGGTTGATCCATTCCAGTGGCAAAGTACTTGGCCCACTTTGCGTCATCCATTCGTTCTTAAGGGATTGCTACACGTTTTCTTTAAAGCGTGCCAACTGCTTTGCGGGAAAATGCAATTGGGCCCCGCTCGTCAGGGTCAGTAGAAGCACGATCGTTCGTATTATTCTAACTGTGTCTGTTTCCCGAGATATTAACAGCACTTGTTTGCACCCCACGATTGGATATTGCAACGTTCACGATGTCTTTCTGTAGAAAATTGTATCGTTGAGACCCTTTGATTACCACTAATCCATGATCCTTCGAAACTAGGACAATTTTACGCTCGTCAGAATCATGGGATTGTTTAATTTCCGATCTTCAAATGCAGCCGGATGACAGTGTTGAAAATTCATTTCCGCACTTTCGATCCTTTATCCGAGCTACTTGCTACTGAGCCCCGTTGAGTCGTTTCTTCTTCCGGATTACTTATTGCGGGGGTGGTGGTCATTCGACCGCGAAAATAGCAGTTCCGTTCGATAATGAGATAGGATATTCGTTAGTAGTTTTCTAGGAAAAAGCTTCAAATACTCTTATTCGATAATTGAACATTATTCTATAACGATACCTATGTTTAAGGGGTTATTTTAATTTGTTCGTTTAGAACGGTTATCCAGCAAGAAGACGTTCTCTCGTGGATGACGCTCGCTTTGAAACGTTGGTGGTGAAGCAAACGAAGCAAAGCGTTTTGGAGGAAGCTCGTCAACGAGCGAATGGTAAGTTCTGCATGATTCTTATTCTACTGTGGGTGTCGATGCAAGCTAGATTAATATTTCTTTATTTATTCCTCGTATTGCATAGTATTTCGGTAGATAGTGTAGTATCGATGTTGCTTGATGTATTTGCTTGCCATTGTATAGACTCGAATGCCGATCCGGCAATCATATTGTGTCAAGATCAGACAGACCCGCAGATGGAGACATATCTGGACACTTCATCGAGCGACGATGAACAGGCAGAATCGTTGGTTTGCGCGGCTAAGAACGGAGGTTTGTATTTGTTGCATTTTCCAACAACCTTTGCCAAACGTTTCTTCAGTTTCCTTTTATACAACTATTTTTTTTCGTAAAAACTTTTCGAATCCAAGTATTGCATACGAAATAAGTGTTAGATGTTGTTGTTTTGCACGAACGTTATGTGTCTTACAGAAGCGAAATTGGATACTTCATCGGACAGTGATGGAAAGGGGGATGACGATGACGATGACGGTATGTAAAGCACGTTTCTCTATAAAAATTTAAGCGATTATAGTAAGGAATCTGTGAAACAGAATAAACGAATGGAGGCTGAAGTAGCTTTCATTGTACGGAATATGTGCCTAATCGAGAAAAGTCTGACAAAGTGCTTTTCCGACACTTGGTTAAATTACTCGACGAACTTTCTCCACCCTGTTCCGCGATTTTCTCTCTATTCATCGTGACCTTTATCGAAGTGACTTTATGCATTTAAAATCGCGCTCGCAAGATCCTTTGCTTAGTTCCTAGGTGCCTTAGTCGTCTTTAGGGGAAAATGTATAACACAGTTATGCCCTTTCGCTGCCTTGATCTTTGCTCGTGGAGGAGGCACGTCCGATGCCGGCAATAAGAGCTACTTTATTTCCCTCCCGCTCTCACCAGTCGGATTCAGCACAGCCATTCGTATAAATGTGTCGCGAAGAGCGGACTTGCCGCGGAAATGGACTCAGAATTGCTCAATTATTACGGGCCACTGAAATCACTTAGCTACCAGGAAGATTTCTGATTTCTACCAAAGTCTTTCTTCGGAATTTTTTCGTTTCTTTGAAATTCAAATGGCATGATCGATAGGAATAGGAATGACAGTGCACTGTGATGCACGTAATCGAACACTATCAAAGAAAAAAAAAATGTTTGTAATCCTTCCAGATGCCGGACTAACCGAAGAGGAAGTAGTCTTGGCAAAGACCATAGCCGAAAGTCCGGAAAACGAGCATACCGTTCAGAAGGCTGCTTTGGTATTGCGTTTGCGAGAGGGAATTAGTTCACTGGCACGCATTCTGAAGAGTATTGAGAATTTCAAGGGCACGGTCACTCATGTTGAATCTCGACCCTCGAAGAAAGAGGGTATCCAGTTCGATGTCCTCGTGAAGGTTGATATGAGCAAGCAGTCTCTCTTACAATTGATCAGGAACCTTCGTCAAAGCTCAGCACTCGATGGAGTGACCTTGCTAGCGGATAATTCCGTGAGCATCAAGGACCCATGGTTCCCTCGTCATGCTGCTGATCTTGATCAATGCAATCATCTCATGACCAAGTACGAGCCGGAACTCGACATGAACCACCCTGGTTTTGCGGATAAGGAATATCGTGCACGCAGGAAGATCATCGCTGAGATCGCTTTTGCTTACAAGTACGGAGATCCGATCCCTAGCATCCCTTACACGTCGACGGAAAACGAAACTTGGTCCCGAGTCTTCAATACAGTCGTGGATCTCGTACCCAAGCATGCTTGTGTCGAGTATCAACGAGTATTTAAGAAACTACAGGAAGAGGAGATTTTTGTAGCAGATCGCATACCTCAATTGCAAGAGGTCAGTGATTTCTTGAAGAAAAACACTGGTTTCACGCTCCGACCGGCCGCTGGTCTTCTTACCGCTCGAGACTTCCTCTCGAGTCTTGCCTTCAGGGTATTCCAGAGCACTCAATACGTCCGTCATATCAACAGCCCGTACCACACGCCTGAACCGTATGTATAATACTTTCTTCTCGCTCTATTCTCTTTAGTAATTTCACTTTAAGGAAATCATTTTTTCATCCCAAAACAAAGTGTCAACACATGTAGCTCGATAGTAGTCAATGTTAAAAAATCAAAAGAAAGATTCTTAGTTTTTTCACTCGTGGAATATTTTTTGCCAGTATTGTGACGTACGTGACGTACGCTTTGGTCAGTCAAAATAAATTCGTACCGTAAAGAATCTAGCTTACGTATCGGACTGCCACGCCGGGGGCAATCGATACTGCGTTATGACGGGAACACGCTCTACTGCACAGAGAACGATGATAATGGAATTACTGCACCTCTCTAAGCTCGTAATGGAGCTCTAATTGGCTTTTAACGACACGATGGCGTTGATAACTCAGTTCCATAGTTGCGAACTCATTTCTCCTCCGAAGAGTTGCCCTCTGATCTACGGGACTATGATTTTCAGAGGCGCCGCGACCATCCTTATATCTCACGCGATATACAAACTATGTACACTTAGAATTACATACAAGCATTATTGAAAATTACCCAATCTTGCGCGCACTTAACAGCATCCATATTATTCAATATAATATAATTGAAATTCGATAAAGATCCATTATATCAGTGTTAGATGTTAGGCCTGTTTTTTCTTTTACTTAATGATTCAATTTGATTTTTCCCTTTTTGCAGAGATTGCATTCATGAATTGTTGGGACACATGCCGCTGTTAGCCGACCCAAGTTTCGCCCAGTTCTCCCAGGAAATTGGTCTCGCCTCGCTTGGTGCTTCTGACGAAGAAATTGAGAAATTGTCGACGATCTACTGGTTCACTGTTGAGTTTGGCTTATGTATGGAGGGCAAGGAAGTAAAGGCTTATGGCGCTGGTCTACTATCTGCGTACGGCGAATTGCTCCATGCCTTGAGTGACAAGTGTGAGCATCGACCATTCGAACCTGCTTCGACTGCGCTTCAAAAATACCAGGATCAAGAATACCAGCCGATATACTTCGTTGCCGAAAGTTTCGATGATGCCAAAGAGAAATTCCGCCGTTGGGTAAGCACACTTTCCTATCGGAGACTTCAATGCCACGCGGACCGTGAACTTCTACTTACCGGCTATGCGTTGAGCCACGCTCCGCTCGTAGATATTTCTATGACTTATTTTGCATGCTTCACTGGTCACGTTTCAATTCGTACACGCCTTCCAGACGCGTAGTAGTAGTACTAGTAGTAGTAGTTTGAATAGCAATCAAATAGCGGTAGGTCGTTCAAGTTGAAGGCTTTCAACGTTATTGAGTGTCGTTGATGTAGTTTACATTGCTATGTCACTTTGTGTTACAGGTAGCTACGATGAGTCGGCCATTCGAGGTAAGGTACAATCCTCACACGCAGCGTGTCGAAGTCCTCGACAGTGTGGATAGGCTGGAGAATCTTGTATCTCAAATGAATCTCGAAATGACCCACCTTACGAACGCTATGAACAAAATCAAGGCATCCTTCGCGTAAGCATCAAAGGCTTTGTCTCCCCAACGATCTGATAATTCCTCTTACGAACCACCGAACTTCTTAGTCGCTTTTCGAATCGAAAGCATCGATTTCTTTGCAGCAGCGTTCATGAAATTTCGCTCGTTAAAGAATCAAATTTGCGCACCGAAGTATCTTTCATTTCAAAGATTAAATATTCTCGACTGCTGTTAGAGGAGCGAGCAATTCAAGTAATCGACTGAACTTGTGATTTCGAACAACTCCGCGAGAAGGGCAATTAATTCGTAATTAATTTTGCGAAAAGATATCGGGGCTTTGATACGCCGGTTCGGTGGTGCATGTCGCACATCATTTCTTATCATCTTCGTCGCTCGCATCGAATCGTCTTCCTCACTCGCTCTCTGTATAAAGTCGTCCATCCATGTAATCGTACGTGTGTGATCGCATAGCCAATTAAAAACCACCTATAAAGTGATTTCGGCACTGTCTGTGAACGTAGGCCAAGCTTGACTGTCTGGTATTTTCCGTGGACCAGGGTACCGTTTTGTTTATACCAAAAGAACGATACCCACGAAAACGGTCGGAGGCTGCTCGCACGGCGATAAAAGAGCAATGTGGGTTTCTCGTGTACGAGTACTGCATTTCACGCTGCTTAATTGTCACCGGGTTATCGTTGTATAGATATCAAAGTGCCGAAATCACTTTAGGCTTACATGTTATACATATACGTGTATCGCACACACGCGTACGCTTTCCGTTACTACGTTACGTGTATTTTATTATACTTTATGCTATCACATTTTATCATTACATTATAATTATTATATTAATTATTATTGTATTAGTCGTAGTATATTGCGTTAATTGCACTTGGCCCGCTTTAACCAAGCGGCACGATACAGAACTACCTTTGCGCATTGTCTTTTTTACTGTTAGCCGTATCATTACGTGGCTGATATTAAAATCGTATGTGCGCGCATGCTTCTTACTCCGAAATTTGATTGTTCGAAGAACGAGCTTGTCTACGGAAGGAATGTCTCTTGAGCATCATTGCTTTCTTATCACTAGGAATAGTGGCATAGGATAATTGTCGAGTATCCCGTCGTCGTAACTGAGCAAGTAAATCCTTTAAAAAAAAACTCTGATTTATAAAGTCACCGAATCTATCTTGCATTAGAGAGGCACCGTTTAGCGAGTAGTGCGAGTCCTTGCTTGCGCACCATGCACTGTCCCTATCGCTAACTTGTACCAAATACTTTCTTCCATACGCATTCATGCGTATGCGTATTCGACAACAGGTCGCACTGCGATAAGCGGTCGACACTTATAAATTTCCTTTGTATTATATTGTAAAGTACTCAGAGCATAATAAAAATCTAAGATATGAATCTTAAATATATTGTACTTTTGCTTCATTGGTATGCGCATTGTTATCCAAGATCACAATCATATAATTCTAAATGAGACAAATTATTTCAAGCTTCCATTATCCTTTTTGATCATTCTTCTCTTTTTAAGTGACATATTATACCGTTCGAAAGTTGCTCCAAAACTTTCATACATAATGCAGGTACAATTGTTACCAAGTGAAATTCGTCTCCGTGTGTCTTTGCCCGAAGCAAACGTCACGTCATGCTGGATTTTTACGTGAGCTGGACGCCGAAAAAGTAAAGTACTCCCACAAAATTCACTGGGAAACATGAAATTTTTCGTTCTCCTCGGCGCACTTGCGATGCAGTGCGCGATGGTCAAATCGTGGCACGTTGATAGTAAGTGAAAGTGTCCCTTGGCGTTGGTAATCGGAATAACTTCCTTCTTCGACTGCCAGGTTACATGGGCGAGACTGTTTGGCCACATGGGTGGATCTCTTACTTGAGACGGGTCATTCTGATTGGAGCAATACTTTCTGGATTTGTTCTCTATTACATTCCTGGGTCTCGTCCACGTGAGTAACGTAATAATGCGAAAACTTCCTCAAAGAAGTAGGTAAAAAGCCAATTGTGTCAGTGACCCAAACTCTCGATTGCCATGTATTCCATTTTATTGATTTCTTCAAATATTATTTTTTCCTTGTCATTAGCCAACAGCAAATTTGATTTATTACTCGACAAGATTTCTTTTTTCCTTGTCGTATTTTAAGCTCTGATACGCAATAAACAATTTACTGGAGACGCAGACTTCGTCGTTTTACTCGATTTTTCCTGATTACTAATATAAAATTGTTTTTGCAGATGCTCGACGAATGTGCTTCGCAATAATTGATTTGATTGCCAGTAGTTTGAAACTTATCCTCGGGGGTACCGATCGAGATTTGCCGTGTAGGGAGACTAGATCTGTTTGTGATCTTTCTCGCGAGGAGCCAGTATGGGTTATCGAGAAGCAGTTGTCAGAGGAAATTTCGGCAGCTTTCCAGAATGTCAAAGAATCCCGAAGAAGTCGCAGTAAATCGATCAAGGCTAATGGCAATAACGATGGATCATTGAGGTCAGTTAAATAATAAAACTCGAAATAATAAAGTTCCTGTTTAAAATGTACATATTCAATTTTCGTACTGATTAACTTGGCGAGACGTTTAATAATAAATATTGTGGAACATAATCAGGGATGGTGATAATTGCACGAGCATATTTCTCACGACATGTAAGATTCGGGTAATATTAATAATTATGCAGTAAGGGGGAGAAAAGGAGAATGAATTCTGGACAAAATAAATTGGAGCGCAAAACGTATCATCATCATAGAACTGGCATTAGTAAAGACACACAGCCGAAGATCCGAGCAGAAATCATAAGGCCTGCGACGCTTAATTCAAACAGACTGTCGGATGTTCAGAAATATTTAGTATCGCGGTTAAATCGCATTCATGGACTGAGGGATGCGAACTTAGGAGAATATGCATTAATAATAAGGTATATATTAAAACGTGATTCAGTATTACACATTATTAGACGATAACGCAATTCTTTATAATTTTCTTCTTAACAGCGCAAATCCACAAGAAGTTGCAATGCTCGATCGTAAATATACAAAAAGTGAAGTTCTGATTTTGCAAGAGACGTATCCGAAGTTAGAATGTAAGGATTCCAGTACTCTGACGGACAATTCAACCGCGAAGCCTTTGGTATTTGTACAAGAACCTATTGCCAGTCATAATGATCCAGTTGCATTAAACTCGGTAATTAAATACTTTTTATCCATAGTACATTTTTTTTCTATTTCTCACTCAAGCGTGTTTACTGAGTTCGAAAAGTCTAAACCTTATCTGAACAATTCAGTCCACGATACACCCGCGGAATTCATTAAGGCATTTGTAAACAGTAAATAAATGCGCAGGAAACTGATAAGTATTTGCCCACGGAATATGAATCCGAGACAATCGCGGATGGTAAAGAATCGAATAATTCCGAATACGAGATAAACCAGTATCAATGTAGTGGATACGATGCTGGTCTCAATTATTCACCGTCCTCCACTACGTTCAATTATGCTCGTGTAATTGCTGACCTGCCATCTACTGCCGCAAAGTAATACAATTATAGACATTGGCATGTAACGAGAGATTACTTAAGCCTATCCACCTTGTCGAACGTTCTAGATCATCGGAACTACAGTCGCGATTGGAGAATTCTTCGAAAACAGAAAATATTTCATTAAAGTTTCATAACTTTACTCATGGAGGCGAATCTCAGTTATTGAAACGTGGACAGAATACAGAAGCTGAGATGGTTTAATATATTCTTTGATAATCCTGTAAATTTGTAGGAAAATCAGCTTATCAGTTGTGATTCGAATATCTCTTGTATATGTTTATAGAATCGTGATGCAAGTATATCACACCATAGAACGATCATTAAAAGAGCAGCGAAGAAGAATATCGCAGAAGAAAATGATAACTGTTGCTCTGTTAGTTTCGCTACGGAATCAGACGCTGAAAATTGCGAGTTTAAGGAAAGAGTAATCGCAACACACGAGATGAACAACAAATTTCGGAGTGGGAAACACTTATCAGCTAAGAATTCGGAGGAGATACTTCTGAATTATGAATTGGAAGATTTGACAGACCCAGGTATGCGTATCGTGGTTCGTGAGAGTAGGAAAGTGTTAGTGTCAGGTTCAGATTGATTGTAATTCTAGGTGAAAAACCGACTTTATTACGAATTGTCAGTTGGATATTTGGCACTTGTCCAGAAGCACTCAGGCAAGCGGCTGCTGACAGGGCGGATGTCGGGAAGGAAGAGACCAAAGGAGTCGCCGACTCGTGGCTCCACTGGCTCCGCTAACCAACGGCACCAGTTGCATTGAGCGAACCTTGAAATCGTTGGCTAATACAGAGTTCTGCTGTACCACACTATTTTGTCTTGTCTTACAAAAAAAAATCAATTTGTCCCAAATGCAAACCTCCATTCAAGTTAATAATAGCAGAATCAGAATGTTCTATCCCACTTCGGATAGCCACTTGCACTAAATTTGAACATCGCAGCTTTAATTGACTTTTACTCAAAGACTCATTGTACCCTGTATGTAATTGGCTTACATCGTGTCGCGTAGCTTGTTACACTAGGAATTTACGTTGGAAAAATTCCTCAGAAGCTACTTTTAGAGTAGGCAAATCAAAACAATTAAAGCACGCACTCCTGGATTTTACGCTCCTGGCAATGCGTGCGGTAGAAGTCAATATTTGTTCCAATTTCATTGGATCGGTTCTGGCAACAGAGTGACGTGGCTCAAAATCAAGATTTCTGCGGAAAGTATAGTAAGGTGGTTTGGAATGACGGCTTTTTCGAATGCGCGCACTCCTCTACCGGAAGTGGATATCTCGCGGTTGTGGCTTAAGAGCAATAAACGGGTCTGGCTCACCAGCCGCCGGATGAGAATGGGGAGAGACAGTCGTGCGGAGACCAACAGACGCGACGGATCACGCAACGGATTCACCAAATTGTCAAGAAGCACGTGACATCCACGCGATATCGGCACCAATAGATTTGTTCGCGGTTATACCAATCCATTGTTATCGATCACTTCCGGTACTTTTGCTGCCGTGCCGCTAATTCTTCGAATCTGCTTCCGGTATTACGAATCGATCATTATGATTTAAAGGGGGCCGCTTTTTCAGTCCCCAGCAATCGAAATGCTCTGCATTCGTGTAAGTTGATACATAAAGAAAAGTGGGAGTGTAGTGAGGGCCTGATAGTCGAATATACTAGCAGGGACTGGTAAGTAAATATGTGTCAAGTTATGGCATAATTATCAATTTTCATTTCAAAACTCATACTCTTTCTTATTTCGATGTAACATAATTTTTAATTGTGATCAATATCAAATAACCAAATCGCGAGACATTAATTTGTCACCCGGCAAGACACTAAAAAAGATCTCAAGAGAACTTATGCCAGTATACTATGGGTGACAGTGACGTGAATCACGTCGAAGCGTTAGCAACGTTATGAACACATTATGGCTAATGTCAAATTCGCCAATTTTTCTAGAGAAATCACGGTGTATGGTAACACCGGTACATTGTTAGAACACACAGAATAAATTCTTGAGATTCCTCGGGACATGTGCGAACTGTTCTATTAATGTACTCATCACACATCGAATCTTCTCTTTCCAACGAGTTCGCTCCATTCCACTCTCCTTCTCTTTCACCGCGTTTCTCCGCGGCAGTTCTATTCCTCCAATCTGCTTGTGCTCTCCCCGGACAGACCTTCTTCGAGCCGACACGGAGAAAGAGAAAGAGAGAAAGATAAAGACGAACAAGTGTGGCGTGTTTAAGATTGGTCCCGAAGGAGAACACGAGGCTAATGGTTTGAAAGGTCCTCGCAGATGGTCGCGTTTTGATTTCGATTTCAGTCTGGACACGAAACAGCCGGTAAATGGAGCTGTGCCGGGTGTTTGGAAACGTTGGTTCTCTTAAGATTGGAATGCACAGATTGGCGATGGCCAGAGGAGAGGATTCTTGGTTCCTTGGTGACTACTTGCCTACCGAGACTAGCTGATGCGTATTGTTATCCACATTCGGGTGCGCGTGCTAGACTCTCTCGGTGTGTTTTCCTTGGCAAGAATAGGCTGTCACTTAG
Source organism: Trypoxylon attenuatum (assembly GCA_963989405.1). Lineage (NCBI taxonomy): Eukaryota > Metazoa > Arthropoda > Insecta > Hymenoptera > Crabronidae > Trypoxylon > Trypoxylon attenuatum. Next base: position 4,272,478 of record OZ022489.1, on the reverse strand, counting down.
TTGCTACTGTTTTCTGATATTTAATCTCAAATTCCAAGTGACTTTCGGCGCGGTGGAGACTCGCCAAGTAGAGACATTATCGCTTGAGGCTCTTGCGGTTGACTCACACCCCCGCTCGTGCCAGAACTGCTTATTATTGCCGGTGATATTCTTCTATGATACTTTGTGCAGTGACAAATGCTCGGAGTATGACGTCTAATGCAATTAGAGGCATTCGGAGGAAGAAGAGTTCGCTTTGCGAGGTGAAGGTTGCTGTGATCGGGGCACCTGGTGTTGGCAAGAGCGGTAAGTGTGTTCTCTCAGTACTTGTACTTTTCATTTCAATTTGCAGCATACCACAATTCGTGCGATATCAATTTTCCATTAGTATTATTAGACGACGTGCAGGATTAAATTAATACACATCGGGATCATCTTGACCGGAAGCCTTCCTCTCGTTAATTTGGCAGTAGTCGAGAGACCTCCTCGGCCAATTAAGATTGTATTGCGCGTCCAACACGTTCGCGAAATAATCTTTTAGTCCAATTTATCCGGCTAGTTATACGATTACGCGCGCTGTCTGGATTATTTCAATCGACGCGTCAGCTTGACGGAGGTCATGAGAAAGAAGACGAAGCCGAAAAATCGGCAAGGGGCCACAGAATTAATTCAAGTGCAAGTGCACGTGTCACAGGGTGATGAAGGTCCGCTCGATAGCGGCGTGTACGAGACGCGTGGTTAGGAGACCGAGAGCAGCCAACCGTGTGTATTTTTGGTAATGGCACGTGTAAAGACATAGGTGGGTAAATAATTGGTTGGCCCTCACCGACCCACACTAACCACGAAACATGTACAGGCTCTATTTATAAAAGTTTACTGCAAATCTTTCTTAAAACATTTTTGAATCTCTCTGGTACACGACCAAACTACGTAAGTTTTTAGGGATAGCAAACAACTACTCCGACAGTGCAATGAGAACTACATTTGACATGTTCGTGTCTCCTTCTTTGGATCTGAGATAGACACAGTTTTGAGTATACCAGATCAATATACCTAGATTTGTTCCGGTTAATCGATGTAGGAAATTGGCACGGAAACTGCTAGAGTTTTAATAAGTGACACGGAGGAAAAGCGTCCGAATGATGTTGCTCTGCCGATTCCAACGTAAATATACCAATAGCCAATAAATTCGTTTCCCCTAAAGCTTCCACGCGGTCCTGTCAATCAGGGAATAGACGCGGCATGAAGTCGATGGTATATTTCTAGCACGTGCACGGGTGAGGTCCGATAAGTTTCCGATTCAAGTATGTTAGTACACTGCCCTGCTATTGATTACAAAATACAGAGAGATCTCGGAGATACAAAATTTTTCAGTAATTTTTACAGTTCAAAAATCCAGCATTCCGTATTATCGAAAAAGAACTGCTCCAAAAGTTTTAAACATACTTGGACGATTGCTCTGAGCCAATTCGAATCTAGACGCACAGATTGCGAACAGCTTATCCCTACTATCGAAAATTGATGTAGATGTTTCTAAGAGGATTATTTTTAATATGAGTCAAGATGAAACAATCCATAGTGGCGTTTAACACTGGTGCAAGGTTTTGTGGCGCCGCGGCAGGTTCGAGTTCGAGGTAAAAATAGTGCGGTGTACCTCGAAGCGGGTCACTAGGCTGTGGTTCTCGTTTCTCTTGATCGAATCGCGATATATGCCGACACGCATACTATCAAACAAGATCGCATATCTTCCCGGTACTTTTGCAAATAACTGGAGACGTCTTGATTGACAGGGTGGAAATTGATTCTCCACCCTCAATTGGACCAAAAGCAAGTAAGTTTTATCCAATCCTCTCTACCACTTTTTTTTCAACATAAACCATTCGCCCATGAATCTTTCTATTTCGAAAGACTATTACCGGTGTCTATTGGTGTCAATCATTTGTAACAAACTTGGATAAAACTATTCATAAAATTAAGTGAAGAAGGACTACCAATAGCGTAATCGAAATGTAGGTCGAAATATTTATCGACGCATAACAGAGGTAAAGAGAGTGTCATGCGTGTATTGATGAACACAGGATTCTATACAACTCGGCGGCATGTCCGTATTATACGTACCACCATGAATGTGCAACGCTCCTCACGCGTGTCAATGGGGGCAACGCGCCGTCCTCTATTCTCTATGTATAAATGAATTCTAGTCAAAGGCTTCGAGTTTTACGCGTTCCCATTAGTGTCAGTGATAGATGCAAAGGATGGATGTCGTCAATATGCTTGTATCGTCAGTGTAGATTTTTGTTGTGTTTCAGCCTTGACGGTGAGGTTTTTAACGAGAAGGTACATAGGGGAATACGATCACCAGTCAGGTAAGGAACATCTCAATTTACGATTATGTATGTTATGTATTAAAGATTACGATTGCGAGATTGAGACGATACGTGTGAGTCTTGACACAATCTTACCGCGATATACACAATAGAATGACGCGTTTTCTGAAAAATTGCCAGCAAGTGTGTGAGGCTTGAAAGGTTGAGTATGCTCTCTCCCTACGCATGCTTCGGACTGCGTCTGGTCTAAATTTATCGAAGACGAATTTGACACTAGACAGGACGGGTACTAATGCGAGGTTGATACTCGAACAAAACTTCTTGTTTTGTACAAATACAGTGACACGAGTGACGGTAGCGACGGCGGCGGTTGCGGTGGCAGCGGTACGGTGTCCTCGCAAGCACGTGTTCTCTGTCGCGGTCTAAAACTAGACCAGACCGAAAGATCTACTTAGCGACGAAGGAGTACCTGATCCTAGCTATATTTGCTTTCGCTCTAAGAATTTATGAGAAAGGTTCCTGTCGCACGGAGGACTCTCGCCAACCGGATGATCACTGCCGCCCTCGCATGCCTCTACCGTTAAATTATCGTCTGTATTAAAAAAAAAAAAATAAAGAATACGTCCTTCATACTTTTTTTTAGAGAACCGTTACAAACATGAGGTTCTGGTCGACGGCGAGCCTATTCTTTTTGAAATTTTGGACACCTGTCCAAAGGTAATTTCTTTCTCATACGATAAGTGAAATGTATAACTGTCTTATCATATACGCCTGAAAGATGACCGTATTATGACTGATGTTTTCAGAGCGAAGATGAACTGCCGTCAACGGAGACTTTACAATGGGCGGACGGTCTACTCTTGGTATATTCGATTACTGACAGAGGTTCCTTTAACTTTGTGAGAAAAGCGAAGGAGACACTTGCCGTCGTCGATCCCGAGGCAACGATGCCCATTGCTCTTGTTGGAAATAAAGCTGATATGGTCCATTTGAGACAAGTCAGCACTGAGGAAGGAGAGATATTGGCGAAAGACTTTGAATGCTGGTTTAGCGAAGTTACCGCTGCTGAACAGGTATGCTTGCATTTGTAACACTACTGATTTGGGAATTTTCGAATATAATTATATACGTGTGTTCCCGGGTGAATATGTAACTGTTTCAGGTTGCTCAAGTTGCCGAATGCTTCCACGAATTATGTCGAGAAGTTCTAGCAGCTAGAAGAAGGAACAAACAATCGTTATTAGATAGAATGCTCGGTAGTAAAGCTACTCGAGCTTATTCACGAGGGAAAAGTGATTCGGCACTCCCCAAAGACTAAGGCGCGTGTACTTAAATTAATAGAAGCGATTTATGCTTCGTCACTGAGATGTTGTTGGGTTTAACATGGGGGGGAGGGGGGTGTATTTATGTCCTATAGGTTTGAGGACTTTAATGATACAGAATTTTATGATACGAAAAAGGTCGAAGCTACGAATACCAAAGATTAAATTGTATATTGAATTAATGGAATGTCTCGCATCACACGCTGTAAGAAAATTTCATACTATCATACTGATTGATGTGGTGATGTGACTATGGGCTTGATATTATAAAAATTGAGCGTGTTTCATTAGATTGTAACGTTTCGATACGACGTCAGGAATTTCAGTCAAAATTATCATGCCGCCGTATTAAAAGTAAAATATACGGCTTGTTCAAAAAATAAGTCTGATTACGAGCATGACTTACGCGCAAACAGATTAAACTAATTGTTCAAATTTATAATAGTTGATCTATATTTATTTTGTACTTACAGTGGAAAATTATGACAATAAATATTTTACTTATTTAATACATTAACGTGATATGTAATACTCTGATCGGCCATGCTCATAAAAATTATTGTATAAGTTCTTGAGGATTCTCGATAACCGACTGTGTAGTCCATTGACAGCATTACACACATTCAGTTATGACAATAAAACATTTATACACTTTCTACACATTTTTCTTTCTGTGAAAATCATTCATTTTATTTACAAAAGTTGTAGAGTATTTACTTTGTATCATCATAAGTTTCCAACACATCTGCCAAATGTTCATTGTCTCTTGGTTTTTTGAATTGTTTTCTTTTATTATTAGGCTTCTTTCGTTTCATGGGTGCGGGTTTCTTTGGACCATGATCTTGCATAGATCGAATTCCTTGCTTTTCGAGGTATTCATCTATTTTCTGATCGTCCATAGCGTCGACAGCAACAGCTCTCCAGAGCTTTTGGAATTCGTCGTCAATTGGAAATTGGGCAGTCTTATCGTTATAGAAAACTATCTTTTTCTTGTCCAGTGGTCGTGTTATAAATAATATTTCATTTTGTAAACTCTGAAGAATATTTAACGGTTTTAATGCAATTTCATATCCGTAAATCACTAATAAAAATGCATCGTTAGTTGTACTTACCTTTAAATGTTTATCACAGTGTGGTAAGCTTTCTTGAATGTCTTCTAGTAGTATTCCCCCAAGTCCTTTTAAGTCTTGTTGCTTTAAAAGCCTTAAAAGAGACTTTTTATCCTTGATTTTATACATAGCTTTAAACGAAAATCTGCCATCGTGGGATACATCAATTTTAGGATTCTTAATAAGGGCCTCCGTTTGAAGCCACTGCTTTACCTATTTTGAAAAAGCGACACATATAAAATTACTTTGTTTATCAAATTCATAAAAATACGATTCGCTTACCTTAGACCCAACGTCTAACTGATTTGTTTCATCTAAGATTTCTTCTAACGTTAGAGGATGGTCGTCTCCGTCCTGATGTCTCGCTTTCATATGCTTCACTATTTTAGCTAATACACCAAATTTATATTGGGAACTACCTGTCATGGTCTTATAATTGACCATATCCAATTTTGGTGCGGTCGACACCGAAGATGGCTTGGGTTTCTTTTTGAGTGGTTCATCACGGCTGGTGTCTTTTTCTTGTTCTTTCTTCTTCTTTTCTACCCTGTTGTATGCATACAAAACGCAAAAACGGTCTATGCTTTAATACGAGTCAAAGTGTTAAGTGTACACTTTTCAAATTACGTATATATCGAAATACGAAAGAAGTATTCATAGGAAATTAACTCTTGTTGTGTTGTTAATTCAATAAATACTCGTCATCAATAAATGATTATTCTCGTATGTTGTTTATCTTAAATTGTATAAAGATTTAAGAGAAAGTTTAGGTTAGGTGGATGTATTTGGCTTTTTTACTTACGTTGGCGTAGTAAGAGCCCTCTTCTTGAAGAGCTCACGCTCTCTTAACAATGCTGGATCCATCGTACAAGTTATTTTACACTACACGACACTGAATAAAATATTATTTTCTATTATTGAAGAAGCTGTCACTGAAGCAACATGATAACATCTCCGACGCACGCCATCCCGAGCGACACGAGCGACACGAGCGCGACTCTGTGTGACACTGCCTTCCTTAGCAGCAGCTCCCGTAGCGCCCTCATCTGTCTAGCATCGGCGCATGCGCACTTTGCACGATCAAGAATTTCATTTTAATTTTCAGATTTTAAAGATGGAATTGAAGTTCTGCAAACACGAGCCATGGCAAGGAAGAGTAAATTATGTCAGCTGCAAATAGTGGATTTCTAGATTGATGTAGGTTACGTTAATTATTGTTCAGCTTCAGTTGTTTGAAATATTATTACAGGAGGTGTTTTAATTATGCGTTAAATTTAACGCGTTATGTTTAAAGCATATTATGTAAGCTTGTAAAAAAATCGCGAATGTACATTTGTATTCTGGGTAGGTTTTTTCAATTGGCATAGCAGTTGCACTACTTTAACATAGGATGCTCTTTTCCACGTTTGTGCTGGAAAGGAGAGTTCAAAGTTTGAAGAACTGTTGCCAATGCGGCTATTGTTTGAGTAGCGTCATATGCCAAAGGCGATATAGATCACTTAACGACGACAGAGTCCGTGGAGGTTCGTGCGATAACGAATTCGTCTCTCGAATTCGCCATTGATCACGGAAACGAAATCACCGTCATTTTACGAGGGAAGGTAAGTAGGTACGTTTTACGCGCTACCCGTGCTCGTATTCCTCGGACGTGGATTCTGGATACGTAGTGCGCCTGACGTTTTGCGAGCATCGCGACAAGCAGCTTGCCTCTTTTATTTCTGCGTCTTGCATTACGAACTTCCAAGCCGAAGGCCAACGGAACCTTAGACTTTTAGAAGTGGCCTCGCGAGTTTCTGGAAAAATGCCGCCCCCGGAAAATACTGTTCCCATCGCGAACGACGGTGCACTAACTTCCCCAAGAAGTAAAAAGTCGCCTGGTCACGCCACTTTGTCACGTACACTCGGGAACCCCCTGCACTTTCGCGTTTTACAATTCGGATTTACCGTGGTTTTCGACGGCTGCGCCGCGCGTTAAGAAGTCGAGAGCTTGCCTCTTAAGAAATCTTGGAAAAACGGTGCGAGAAGTCAGTAGGAGTAACTTTGTCTCATGGAAAACTTATCGATACGATACTGCGCATAATCTTGATGTATTCATATTTATGCATAATATACAGCGATAGATCTCTCATAATTACAGCAGGTTCTTTCTGCTCTCCCTAGTTTGAATGTTGCGTAAATCCTTAGCTACGACGTTTTTAGGCCACAAATCGCCCCACTAGGAGTATCGAAGAACGACGATCAAGGGTAGGCTAACCACGAATTTAATTTTTCCATTACGTCGCGGCTCCCTCGCCGCGGGTATCGGTGTGTATCGGTATCGAGGGTAGCGGTGCTAGTAGCAGGAAGTGCCGAGCATACCCGATGTGAATGCGCGCCGTGCGCCTGTCGTAACATGCGCGTTAAGCGTACGCTTCCACCCCAGCCCAAGGCCGAGAGGAGAGCGCGAGAGGGTTGCCGCGGAGCGTGCGTCGCCGGTGATGGTGGAGGTGGCAAACACCAGGATCCGTAGCAAAGAGGGGCATCGCCTGGGCGCGAGAGGGACAACATTGCGTATCCCTCGGGAACGACGAAGAGGAGAGAGAATCCGAGAGGAACGGAGGATAAGAGAGGCCGGTAGAGTAGACTCAACGAGCGAGAGGGGGAGAGAGAGAGAGAGAGAGAGAGAGAGACAGCGCAAACGAGCGAAAGAGATAGTTGGCGAGAGGTGACCAGGAGACGCAGCGAGATGGAGTGAGAGGATAGAGGGTGGAATAGGGCTGGCGGATGGGCGCTCGAGAGCGGTGGCCCGGGGTCCGGGGGTGGGTTGAGGGTTGTTGGATGGTGCTAGAGGGTGCTGGGGGAGAGCGGGAGCTATTGGGGGGGAGGAGGGATGATGGGGATCGGGCTCAGGCGCGGAGCGCAGGGAAACGCGGACGCGAGGGAGAAAGGGATGCTGGGGCGGTTCAAGCGAGATCGAGTTCACGCCAAGTAGAGTACGGCAGTTTGCGTCAGACCACGGAGCACGGAAGATGCTCCCGGTTGTTCACGAAACGGGTGGTCCACCCTCGCCGCGACGGCGGCGTCGGGCAACGTTTTTTCGCGGTGCGGTGTCTAATATGTTCGGGGACGACAGAAGCGCGTCGAATTCGAATCTACGGAGTACGCGAATCAGCAGGCCAACTTCCACTGCCAGTTTACTGACCACGGCCTTAACTGTCTTGCTGATCCTTCTGCCCGCGGCTTTTCCTGACAAGATATCCATAGGTGAGTGCGCCTCTTCTCGTTGTTGCCGTTGACCTCGCGGTGACCGCGAGGCTTTTCTAAAAAGTAGCCCGCCTTCTTCTACCGGATACTGCGTGGAGGCTACTGTATGCAGCCCACGGTCACCCTCATCTCATGGGAGCGAAGGGTTATTGCTCTCAGCGTGAACGGCCTCTTCGTGCCACTGGGAAATAATAATTATTTCAGGTTCGAGTCATTATTCGCTGAAAGCTCCACGCACCTGGTGCGTTTTCTTTCGGGAGGGTTTTAATGATCCTGTAGTGCTCAATTTCAATGTCCGGTAATTCTCGGATTCGGAACAATGGGCTCCGAGGATAGTAATAAGCCGAGGAGGATCGTGCATGGAAACAAATCTCTCGCGCTCGGGTCATTGTTTGCGTCCTTCGTGCACGGCGACATCAATGCGCTTCTTTTGACTCGACGAGAGTAATGATCGCGTAAACATATGAGGGTAAACAATTTAGCTTTGTCGTTCCGTATATGGACCTGAGTGTAATGCGCTCTCCTAAATTTATACGGATGCTTTGAACTTTTTTAATGAGTTTGCTGGCGAGGATGGAGACTTCCGCTTGATATTGTTTCACAGACGCGTGTTGGCTAACCGGCATTTAATTAAATATTCATAAAAGACACAATTTACGAACAATGCTGTTTGAGTTATGTTTTATTAGGCAATTTTTAAACTGTCGATGGAGACTTCTAAATCAGTCGGAGTAAATATTTTCACGTGAGAAATCTACTAAATTAGATATGTTTAACTGTGCAGCATTTATCTCAAAGTTGTACTTGACCGAATTTCAAAGTGACTCGCTCTCACTGCTGCTCTTCGTTCACTGCTCGTCTTTAGTGAAACATAATACAAATATTATTATTACCTCGATATCTCAATTTCAATTGATTTTCTGGTTACCATTCTCGTGCTACGAACCATGTCAAGTTAATGATCTTTATTAATGCAGTGTATCTATTTGAGACAAGAGCTTCATTCAAATTATTTTTGTACAAGAACAACATTTTCGAAGTCGTCGTCTCTAGATATTCGTTTTCAACGGCATTGCTTATCGCTAATTATTCCCTCGATTAGACACTCAGGAATAGGACAATGAAATCGGGTCCACCACAAATGGAAGTCTATCACATTGAAAAGTGCGCGCGCGGTAAAAATCCAGCGAGTATCGTCAGAGAGCATAATATCAGCTGAGCCAAACAGCTTGCATCAATTGTTGCTACGGTCGCAACATTAACATGCAGCAAATAAAAAATCTTGCATAATGACAAAAGCCGCAAGCAAAGTCGCGCGCAACCAAGCCAACAAATAGCAGACCGTTTAAAAAGACACCAGCTTTTATGTAAAGCGTTACCGTCATAAACAGTCGGCTCGCACAAACATCGTTTAAATACGCGACCACGACGTTTTGCCCCAGAAACTGCTCTCGCGCTTTTCCGTCGCTCTCGCCAACCGTCCATCCCGCCTATTCCAGTAGTTGTGCCCTTGCTTCCAGAGCGCGCGATACCGTTGGTCACGAAAACTTAGAACGGTAGAAAATCGCGACATTCGGCTAAAAGCCTTGCGGATTAGTATCAATGCCCCCGACTCCAGCAATGTAGCACCAGAGCTTGCGGGAAATCAGCGTGTAGCGAGGGAAATCGTTCGCGCGCGCGGAGAGAGAACCGAGACTAAGGAGCGAGAGACAAGAGGAATCGAGCGGGAAGGATGTTGGAACAGAGGCTGATACTGAGCGAGAAACTCGTCGTAGCTCGAGGAAACTAGAGAAGGAAGGACAGAGAACGTCTGGAGAAGGAGAGAGAAACGGCACGTTGAGCTAGGAGTGAATGATGAATGCCTATAGAAATGTCAGCATCTCTCTTCCACTTGTGAGAGTACGTAGGTGGAGAACTAGCGGGTAAGTCGACGAAAAGACGAGGAGGTCGTGGCATGAGAGGTGGTGGTGACGTTAGAGGAGAAGGAGAAGACGGAGGAGGAAGAGAAGAAGGAGGAGGATAGTGGAAGGTTCGTTGCCTTGCCAAGTTATACCGCACGCGGCGGTTTTCTTTGCCACTCGAAGAGTGCTCTCTTCTACTTCACCCCCACTCACTCTGTATATTTGTGCAGAATTATGCGAAAGGCCCCGTGAAAAATATACTCTGGTGGTCCGTCATCACTGCTTGATCCTATTCGAGCTCTCCTGAGACTGACTGTCGCGGGAATTGTTATTTTCAAACCGATATGCGATTTGTTCAAAATCAAGAGGCACTAGTCTTCTCGATTTTTATCGAAACTCTTCCAATAATACGATGGATCAGTCGGATAGTCAAATAATCGACAAATAATTGGAATTGTAGTAAAAGTATCGTTATGAAGTTCGCGATGAGAATAACCGGGAATAATATTAAATATAACATTTCGTTGCTTTTGCAATCTTCCTAGCAATTATTTCTTCGACCGAGAAAATCTCTCAGCAAAATTACAGGGGAGCGCACCTTTGCAAAACATTGCAACCGTAATTTCTCGGCTTAATTTCGCCGTATGACGTTATTTTTGACATTGTGCTTTATGCACGTATCCTGCCGTTTAAGCGAACTTTCCGGAAGAAAAATTCAGGACGAACTTTAACGTAACTTTAATGCAAGAAACTTGCTTGCATACCATATTAACCAGCAGTTAAAGGGAGCTCGCTAGGGTAGTTTTATGCAGGAAGCGTAAGCACGAGACTTCCGTTTTAGAGTGATACCAGAATAGCTCTTGTTAAGTACATAAAATTGGGTACACAAAAGTTGCCGGTACTTATTCTCCTGTACGTCCGTCCGTAGTAGCAAGTCAAGTAACATAATTACGAGCTATAAAGAAAATCTTCGATTATATTAAACTCCAATATCCGTACGTTAGTTAGTGGTTGAAAGTGCATCATTTAATAGCGCATCGTCAAATCCGGGCCGTTAATCCTCTTTACCATTTGATTGATACGTGCACGTGTAGGCATTATATCCACCTGGCGGCTCAGTTTAGTACATAATCGAATATAACGTCATATCGCTCTTTTGTCTGAAGCAGGACGGTTATTCACCAGTGTGGCGAGCTTGCGGTGTGCTGCTAATACGATTAATAACTGAAATAATGCTTATCAATAAGCATTACTCTTGAAATCGGTATAATAAAAGTGGCAAAGAACTTTGGAATTCTTCGAATGCCGAGTAAATTGAAGTCAAAGTGGATGAAATATCGCGGTTCGTTGTCGCATCTTCGAAAGAACAATATTCTCATGAAGGGCAGGGCTTTGCAGAGTGGCCAGAGAATTTCCTAGCCTTTTGGCCTCTAGGTAACGACGGCAGCATTGGCGAATCCTGTCTGGCAAGGAGCATCTCGGTACACGAAAGCAGATACCGAGACACGACGCCTTTGTGAAGCAAGGCAGAGAGGTACCTACCACTCAAGCGACCTACCGTCCGACTAATGCGATTAATAGTACGCCGGCACCAGACAAGGGAGACACGGCTCTGCTCATAGTCTCCCTTCTCTTCACTCCGAATGCCATCGAAGAATTTACCTTTCGTTACCGGAGAGTGGCACACAGCGAAACGAAATCGAATTTCACTGCGTACCCGGGGATTGCCCGGTAAAATGACTCCTCTATGAAGGGCGAGTCGAGAAAAAGCGTCGCGCAGATACCACTCTGTAGAAGCATTTATATACTCTTCTCAACTCGCTTGAACACAATTCTCGATTCAACTATACGGGATAACTGAAATTCGTCATTTGACATCTATCAGGCGCTTGTAAATTTCGATGTATTCAAATCAAACTATGTATTGCCTACGGGCAATGGAAAAGCGAGAACTTATGCTTGTGCCAATGCTTACTGAAATAGGGCAGAGTGTTGGATCGTGTATGTAGATGCGAATATACCAACAAGGTAGTTGGGTTAGTCTCATAGCAACGAGTGTAATGGAAGAGCGCGAATTACCTGACGGTTCTGCATTATTCTAATTCGTACAAAGGGTTGGAGCATTTGGTGGGTTTGCAGGCATGGACCGTTAGCCTGTCGAATGTCTCGCGGCTGGCATGGAACGGTATGGACCGATATGGAACGGTATGGAACGGTATGGAGCCGTGCGCATCCGAGTTCCAATTTATTGTTCGCATAATCGGGTGCAATCGGAGCGCGTTATTCGGCGCGCATGTAATGCGAGAGCTGGCCGGCTGTGTTTCTATAATTGATGCATCGGCCAGCCTATTAGAATGACAAAACCGCTAGCTTGTGTGTGGTCATCGGCGCGTATTCCACCGAGGTCAAACACGAGGCGCAATTGCACGGGATACCTCGCTAAACCTTGCTTTACATTGGCTATCGTCATTCGTCGTGAACCTACTCACAATTAATGCTATTAATATAGAAATTCAATGACGCATTTGCAATATTTCACCGATTCGTCCAATCCGTGGTTTGATGTTACTACTATGATTTTCATTAATTCGGTGGCTAAATCGGCTCTATCCTCATATAATTGATTATTGCGCACTAATTAGCCTAGAATTTATTAGAAATGAGAAAATTTATTAAAAACTGTCACAAAAATTGCATGCTGATCTCGCATTCGATAGGTACGATATAGCGAATACTATAAAAATTCCAGACATCTTCAAAATGTATGTCATTCGACTCGCTATTGCTAGAGTCGAAGATCGATGTCTGTGAAACGCGTAACATCTATCCGTACGCGAGGGCAATATCACCTTACCTTTCGGATAATATTGCATACCTTACCTTTGGCAACGTGCCTCTGTTGTTACATTGGCTAAAAGCGACGAACTTCATTCCACTTCATTCCATCAGCATACTCTACACGCGCCGCGATCTTCCTTCGTCAAGCGACCAATATTAAAATGTAAATTCACGTATAAATATTAACGATACCTTCAACATAATGTATAACGGAGTTTCATATAAATATTGATAATGCGACAAGTTTTTCGATTGTTCGGTAAAAGTAATAAATGGAGAAGAGAAAGAGCCTTTGCAATGGAGAACATTGACGCGTCGCTAGGAACGTTCTTCTTATGGAGGTTTCTTGGTTGTCACCGTAGCCCGTTGGTTGTCGAGCATCGATGTCGATGGGGCGCAGGTCCCTTCGTATCGGGAAATAATGTTACTGTACCTTTACGCCGGAGCTCTGCAATATCAGGGACTAGTAGTATGCACCTACCATTACGAGGGATGTGGCAGCAATACTAGCTGGGTGGTAGCATCAGAGACGACCGGGAGTAATCCGATATTACCGAGCCGCTTTTCCACGTAGAGATGGTATGTCTTCATGGAAGACATCCGAAGGGTTTTCAGCCAATGCAGCTTTCCCCGATGCGAATGATATATTTTCTGTCGCGTCTATTTGACGTGTCGTACACATCGTATATTTCCTGTCTATACTTGCTTTGTGGGATTCGGATCTTCCTTTTACGACTCGCTGACAGAATACATACTTCGAAGGTACGAGGAACTTGAATTCTTGTAATGAAACGTTCCTCCACGGTAAAAAATTCCAAGTATATTTTGCCAATTATTTTCAGTGATTAGGTCCGTGGTGAAAAGAAGAGAGAGAAAACCACTCGGCTGTATATGATCGCGGTTGCATTCACAGCATCGTTGGAGAAGCTCGCATTCCTAATTAGAGCGCATAAAAAGGCGCAGTTGTGAAAAGCGTTCACGGGCTAAATGATCAAAGAAAAACGATATCGCGGGAGAAATGACGACGCGGAGACGCCGCGCCGGGCATTCGTTGAAGGAAAAAGTATGTACTGGAGAATCCGAGTTTCAAGACTCAAGGTGAATGCAATACCAACTTTGCAAGAACAGCTAGTCGTGTCATAGAGTGATTCCTAGGCAGGTAAATCCGTGGAACTGTAGAGAATCGCCGAAGGTCTTCAGTTTGCGAACTGCATCGACACAGTCTTTCGATGCAAGCTCGTATGTCGTGGTATTGTTGCGGTTAGTAAGGAGACACAAAAAGAATCGCCCTGGAGATTGATAGGCAGATAGAGGCGATGAACGAGCGAGAGGTCGGAGCGAAAAATTTCGCATGCGAGTGTGGGACGTAGTCAGAGACCAGTCTGCCGTGGAACTGGGTGGTGGAGCGACAGATATAAGGCGCGTGTGAGTTTTCTGAGAGGTAGGGTTGGATGTCTGCGACGTGAGTGGGAAAGGGGTAGGTGGTGAAGAAATAGAAAAAGAAGAGGAGAAGTCGTTGGACGTGGACGAGTAGTGCGAAAAAGAAAAAGAGAAAAAGACTGAAAGAGAGCGAGTGAGACCGAGAGAGAGAGAGAGAGAGAGAGAGAGAGAGGAAGGTGTATGGGTATGCGTGTATGGCTATCTGTGTGTCGGATAGACAGAGGGGGAGAGAGTTAGAGATAGAGGGGAAGAGAGGTTGTGGGTGAGGGTGGCAGGGTAGGACAGAAATAGGGGGATCGATGCTTGACTCTGTTGGGTTGGGATAGCCTTCTCTCCATTCGGCTTCCAGAGCCGCCACCGACGCCGCACGGCCATTTGCCAGCTTCTTCTTGCTCAGATCCGGGAGGGTTATTAAAACCTGCGTAGCCCGTGTTACCAAGTCACGGTAGCTGAACTTTTCCTTACTTCCGATTCTTCGCCGGAATTTAATTAAACTACGAATAAAAAGGGCGGGCGCCTTCTCCTACCGCGATCGGCTAATTCACTGATTTTATGATGTTCCGCTTATATTAGCGCGATCGTGCCGTACCCAGCCGCCCGCGTCCACTGTGCTTCATCCTCGCCAAATGAGTGCGCATCACGACTGGCTAAAAGCCGAATCCAGCCCGGATGATTAACGACGACTCTGTGATTACGCTTATGCTCGCAACGTCAAAATCATTTGACCAATCATTCATGCGGATCTGATTATTGGGGGTATTATCGCAGAGCGTGCGGTCACTCGGAGGGTTGTTACAGCGGCCGCAAAAACGAATGACAACTACAGAATGGCTGTCTCGTTTCGAGGAGTTCTTTTTTTGCGTTCGCCAAGCCACTCGGTATTAATCTTTATTTGTTAAGGGAGAAACAAAAGTCGAAAGCTTGAGTGGCGCAGACTGAAGGAGGGGACGACGACAGGGTGTAGAACGCTTCGAGCGTCTTTCGAGACGTATGTTTCACGTTAAAGAAGAATCTCTCAAAAACCTTGGGAAATCCTTGGTCCCAGTCGTAATTCCCCGCTTTGGTGACTCTGTTACGAGTTACTCCGTGGGTTGGCAGAACGACCAGAATCCCACTTGGCAGACCGCTGCGGTTTCGGAACTTGACAGGGGTGCCGTCTCTTCCATCTCCGTAGTGGTTCTCCAGGGTCCTCCCATCCATTCAGTTCAGTATATTCGTATTTAAACGCGATGCTTCTCGAAGAATAGTACCTTTCCTTGCGGGGACCATAGCTGCCGTAAGAGGCCCGACTATGCGTTCACTTTTTCGATTTATCGTTTCACCATCTTGTCCAACTAGTTTTAGCTCTTCGCGAACTTTATTTTTCCACCGTTGACGTAAGCCCTCTGTAATACCGCGTGCACGCTTGATCGCAACCCGTAAGTCGTTATTAAGTTCCTGTTACACGTATTATCGTGTCACTGTGGATCTGGCACACACCGATACACAGCAATTTCTGTGAATTAAAGATGTCTTGCTTTCGCGAGGTTTTTGTAATGGCAACGAAATTTGGCGTAGCACACGAGCTTTTATCGTAAAGATGCGGGCACGCGCACGCGGGTTTGCACCCAGGATATAGAGGAGAATGGTAGAGCTGCTCGCGGTGGCCTTTAATGGTGAAGATTATCTAAGATAGTAGATATAGGCAAGAGTAAATTCCTTGGACGGTCAGGTCAGTCCAACGCGCGCGGCCAACGGATATTTCCTGCGATATTTTATCGCCTACCATGCGTGATACGACGGCCCATTAATCCTCTTCTTATTTCCAACTCTCTCGCTTTCTCTACGCTCGTTGGACCTTCTGCGACTGTCCTCAGCCGGAAAGATGATAACGGAGGTCCCGTGGAAACTGTTTGTTACACGCTACCAAAAAGGCATGCAGTCTGAAAAGGAAAGGCGAGAAAAAGCTACGCGAGAAAGGGACATCGCCCTTTATCGAATGGTTCATATTTTTAAGAAACTCCCGTATAAACTTGATCTCGCCGTCTCCCATGAATCATCCGCGACAGTTTTATTTAGCGACGCTCATAAATACTGTAACTATCTATATTCATCCCTGGTCTTGGTGGTTCTTGTACACGTGTGCTTATCGTTTTATAGAATTCTCATCTTCCAGAGTCACGATGGAGGATAATGCTTGCATTTAAAGTGTTCCATAAACTTTTACAACGTATCCTTTATTGTCATACGCTTTCTCGAAAGCTATTCGTAAATTCGGTAATATTATTTAAAATCCCATAAAGTTTGGTAAGCCGTAAAAATATGAAATTCAGGAGTCGGCAGCCTTTCGTATTCGGGATGCCAGAAGAGTAGAGACGTGCGTAGCTGTCAAGTTCACCTTGAAACTTACAGCAAATAGGGTAATACAGGGTGAGAGCGTATTTTTCACGCGCGTGGGAGTACCCATTGAGCCATAACGAAAATTAATGGTGACGATGAGAAGGCGAAAGTGAGAAGCAGCAGGCAAATCCTAGGGATGCAAGCAAGACGCGGTGGATGCCAAGACTAATGATAATTACAGGAATCGTGGGGGGTGCGAAACGATATTGTATGCGTGTATGCGTAGGTGGGTGCGTACGTCCTAGCAAGTGCACGTGAGTTGCCTCGCATTTCATGTCTCACGCTTCATGTTTCCTGTATGTAATGGGAGGGTAACTCGCGAGTTACAGCCCCAAAGTTGACTCTGGTTTTGCCTTTAACGTCGGATTAGTGCGGCTTCGCTAGGACTCATGGTAGCGCTTAATCATTTTCATTGCTCCCGGAATGTTGCCGTCCCGAGAACACCCCACCACCCCATCGTCCTCTCCCCCCCCCGCTGAATGCCAACGGAATGAGAGAATCCTGCTAAAGGGTACGGGACGAGCTCGAGCTTTAGGAGGCAAAGTCCAAAATTCTCCGGTTCGCGAAGTGTACAACTACAATGGAATTAATACAATCAAAACCTTTGCGCTGCCCTTCGGAAATTCTCTTTTTTCGCAGACCCGTGCGCCTTTGCTACAGAGAAATTCTCATTTTAGTCCGGGTGCGCGATTCGTGCGTGGTTCGTACGCGTAACAAGATTAACGGCGGGCCGTGGGGGGGAAAAGCGTAAACGTAAAACGCACAGCTTTTCTCGTTAGATGTAATGGAAGGGCAAACCGTGAAGTACAAGAAAACGAATAAAAGCCAAGCAGGAGCTGGAGGTATATCTTTCTGTAGGCAGTGATTCGCTGAGTGCCCGGAAAAAAAAGAGTCACTAAATCGCGCTAAATCTGTATCTATCCCGCTTAATGTTGGCCACGAGAGCCGGGGTCGCCGGGGGTGATGATAGTGGTGGTGGTTTACGGTTGTTTTGGGTTTTGCTTTCGACGTCGAATTAGAACAGCTGCGCTGGGATTCGGGGTGGCGCTTAATCATTTTCATTGCTCTCGGCGTGCTGTCAGTCGAAGAATGGGGAGGGCGCGGGGTAGTAGTAAGAGGCGAAAAGGGTGAGCAAAATTTACTTCGAGTCTCACGGCTGGTAAGTTCTGTACCGTGGCACAATAACGGAAGGAAGGACTCTAGGAAGCGACTGAATTCTGGCGATTCTTCGTGCAATATTGTCCTCGCTCAGTCGCTAGGTGAGAAGGTGGAAAAAATCCCAACTCCACTCCTAAGCGAATGACGAGCGGAAATTTTGGATGTTCCTTTGCAACTTCGGCCGCTCGTACATGCCTAGTTCTCTTACGCTCGCCACGGTAAAATCGTCTGCATTCAAACGTAACTGGCCGTCGTTAAGCCGCTTGTCAGCAGCATTATATGCATTTCAGCGAATGCATCTAATGCGTTTTACACCTCGTTCATCCTCGTAGACGAGGTTCGTACAAATGTGGAACATGGAGCGGTCGAAAAATCCTTCGGCACCGCTGGCTCCAGGGAAAAAAATAGAAATCGCTTGCCTCGGCCAAAAGAGCTCGAATTTCCCGCTAGACGCGAATAAATCACGGCTACTCGGCGAAAAGGGTAGCAGTTCACTAAAAATGTCGGTTATCAGCGATAGCCGAATTCCCGGTGTGACTTAATTACCTCCTCTAGGGTAGTGCTCGTATTTCAATAAGCCCGGGTGGAGCTGCAGCCTGATCGTCATTATCGCGGCATCAGCTCGAGCTCGCGAATCGCCGAGATTTCATTCGTGCTCGCCCCTGGTATCCAGGACGATTCAGCATCATTAATAGGTTTCCACGGGGTGAGCCCACAGCGTTGGAGGTCGGTTAACGTGAATTCGTGCGCACAATTTGCTCACTTTTGGCTTACTTGTCGCATGAAGCGTCCTATGGTGTCGCACATACTTTTCGCAGTCCAATTACTGGTCCTGGACTGAAAAAGTGTGCCACTTCTAGTTCGGAGCTTGCGGAGAGAAAATCAACGATAAAGTTAGCGAAAGCAGCAGGCTGAAGGGGAAAGCGGATAGCAAATGAGAAAGTGACGAGATGGATAGGTGCCCTGGCTAAGGAGATGAGGCGCTTGAGTACGGTGTACGCCTGAGATATTTTCTGTGGTGGTGGAACCGAGGAAAGTTTTCCTGGAACGCGTACATACGCGCCGCTGGCAGCATCCCTCGAACAGGGCGAGGAGAAATAACTTAAACTCGGCTCGAAACAGCCAAGCGGCAACTGGAAGAAGAGAAGGTTTGCTATTGAAAAGAGGAGGGAAAGCGTGGCCGCTGGTTTTTGACAAATTATGTCAGTAGCCGCGTGCTCCGCACTGAGATTTCGAGGGTTGCTCCAAGTGCACCCCGGTGCAAACTTATTACCTCGAATACTGTCCCGTGCCATACACACCAGATTAGAAGAGAGACTAGCGAGAGAACCGTTCTTGGGGCATTCTTCCTTCATCTATTAATTGTTCGGTCAATGTTGCCAAAAGCGATTAGTATCGGGAGCGTTCTTGAGAGAACGCTGGAACCCTTAAGCGAGGTCGGTACCCCCTGCGACTTTCTGCGGACCCAAGGAAGCAGCAGCATAATAATAAATCCGAATGTTTATTTGGTCCAGAAATTTTCAGTCAGAAGTCACAATGAATATTTTAATGACTTCCTGTGGATGCTCGCGCCTCGAAACACTCGCAGAGTCGAGGGGGTCACGCGACGATGGAGGAGGCTGGAAGAGGCTGGATGCTCGAAGGAGCTTAGAGGAACAGACTGCAGTAGAAGGGAAGTCCTCGCTCTCTCTTTTCCTTGGAAATTATAATCGCGCCACTTACCGTGGCCCGGCTCCTCCGTTTCTTCGCTCTTCTCCTACTCCACTCTTCAGTTTCTACGCTTCCCCATCTCTCTTTTCCACTGTTTTATCCGCTTCCCATCGTTTCCTCTCGAGGTTGCCGTCTCCCTTTTCTTTGGAGCTTGTATCCCCCTCGCCTTACCTTTATAGGCTCCCGCTTTCATTTTACGATAATTGTGTTTACGGAACGACACGCGAGTTACAAGCCTTTGTAATTCCACGGGATTGTCAGCGTCCCGTCAGTTCGAAGAGAGTACCGGTTACTGCGGTATTTTTCCATTTAATGGTCATCTCAGACGCCTGTTTCGACCGTCTTGGATTGCTTTTCCGCTCCCTTCCGGTCAACCGAGAGGCAAAATGGTCCATTCGATTCCGGCCTTTTAATAGGGAACACTGCATTTCGCTTATTCCAGAGATATTTCTTCCGGTGCTTCGAAGGTATTATTTTTTAAATTTTGCCCACCATTTATTATCGATTCCGGAACATCTTTATAGTTCGTTAAAAGTGCTTTTTATGGTGTTGCTTTCGTTGTTGTCGCCGTTGTATACGCAAGATGTCGACAAGGTATTCTTCGTTGGCAACGATTATAGGAGCAGCTTCGCTCTTCATATTTTTCGATGCACTCTACATATGTATAGGCAGTAACACTCTGTTCCTTTTCTCGCAAAAGTTAATGGTGGTCGTTTGATGGAATGGCGTTGCTGGAATCGTGGGTCAAACGAAAAAGACACATAGCCACATTGGCATTGCATCACAGGTTGGTGTTCGGGTCCTCATTGAAAACGTTGGATGGCGAAGGAAAGTAAATCTAATCTTGATTCAGCTGCCATAAAAGCGTGCCCGACACCTCGTTTTACGATACGACGACTACGTATGGTACCTTCTACATACGCGAATCGGAGCTCTGTGTATATGGGACTCCAACGAAGCTGGAAGCCGCTAGGCAGCTGGTAAGATGTATTAAGCACACGGCTTATAGCCGCAGTAATATTCTACTCTTCAAAGGTAGTACACGGCAAATCCTTAATCGAGTACTTCGACGATGCTCTGTCAGTCCCGTGTTAAAAGCCTCACCCAGCGAATTCGATCTACCCCGATTCCCGTCTGTCACTCACGAAATAGAAAGGCAATATAAGCCACTCGAGGTCGCGCAACGAAAGCACTAGGCAGCTAATATAATTCGCTCTTGTTACGCCCACTCCTCTCTTCCACGACCGAAGTCCTCTACCATTTCTACCGTCTACACTTCAGTCTCACTTCAGTCTGTGAGCGTGTGATTGTCATTAAGGCAAAACTGTGCGTCTTCGTATGACATTGCCACAGACGCACCCCCTAATGGGAACCTTCCCTGACACTTCCCTCTCTTTGGCGTTTGGTTATGCGAGACGCGTGTCGACTTTGATTTCGCATAATTGATGTTATAATAGGAGGCAGAGCCCAGCCACTACTTACGTTGCGGTTGTCTGGCCAACTCCAGGGGGCTTCTTTGACTCACGCGAGTACGTTGTTATGGAGACCCATGATTAGATGCTGTATCGCCCTCTGCAAGCTTCATCAAGATGCGCCAGGGTAGCTACCCTACACCATTATTGAATGATAATTCCCGATCACGCCCTTGGGAGAGAGACGAGCACTCCACTCCTCGCTGGTCCCATGCCTCACGGCACTCCGCCATCGCGTAACCTGACCTCGGAATAACGTCAGCATCCATTATATCGCCTATTCTCTTGGCTCGATGCATCCATTCTCGTTCCTGCTAGTGGATCCTACCACCGACATTCTTGCCACTCTATCCTTCGCCCAGATTTATATCTTCCGAGGAGCGCAACCCCCTTCGACTAACAGGTGCACCGGTGTAAGGCTACTCCGTTTCGCGTTTCTTCCCGCGTTCATTACCACTTACTAATCGGGTCGTGACCGGTACCTCAGGTAGAATGTCAAGTTTTCGCATCTTGCGTACGCGTGTACACAACGAGCGTACACTCGGACTTCTCACCAATCGTTCGACTGGCGTTTATCTTGTTTAGCTTTTGCAATTAATTCTTGGAATAATTATGAGAGGCTCATAGCAAATATTAGCGGGAGAGGATTCGAAACGTTCGAGCGCACGACGAGTACATCGAGTAAATAGAGTATTGTCCGGTCCGCTTTATTTGCGGCCATGCCCAAAATCTATTCGTAATGGTAACCTCGGCATGGGAAATGATTCCAACCTGATATTATCGGTGATAATACCTTGCGCGAACAGTTCAAAAATTAATATTCCACACCGAATTCACTTGCCGCAGCGCGCCTGTTGGAAAGTGAATGTAATCAAGCGTACGATATAACGCGGTTATCGTTTCGCGTCTTTATTGTCTAATTAAAACTAGCTTGGCACTGCACGTGTTCGCGAACTCGCTAATACGGGTAATTTGGACTTTCGAATGAAAAAATAAACAGCCGGAGAATTGGCTGATTGTGCGCGTTCAACACAAAACCGTTTATGAAAGCAATGGAGATTTACTTACTCTTCTGGCACTATGTACTCTTCATAATTATACTGACGCTGCTATAAATGTTTTTCGTCAAAATTAAAAAAAAGTGCGGAATCGAGTGCGGGTTCAACGTTGCTTTTGTATTAGCTCGATAGGAAGCCAGTGACAGAGAGAAGCGACAACTCGAAGACTCTTATTTGCAGAAAACTATCGTGAAAAATAATACGGGTGTCGCGTGGAAAAAACAACTTTTCCGTAGAAATAGATACCGATTGTACTCGATTCAAGAAACAAATGCTATTTTACTACAATAAAACTGACCCCTTTTTTCCATGTCGATCGTTTCTCCGTGTTCCGGTCAAAACTCCATTTTCGTGTTTTGCTTTTTACGCATCCGCGTAAATTTGTAGAGAAGCATGAAGTATTTCGAAAATAACCTACGTGGTGAAATTCGTTACGTAAATAAATGCAATGTTTAATGTTTCGAGTATCTATTACTGAAATATAAATTCGCTGGTATGACGGTATGCAGGTTCGGCAAATATAGGGTTGGAAGGATGTTTGGGCCTTTGCATGCCAGTTTATCCGCAGCATATTTCGTTTTTTATTGGAGGAAACGCATTATCGAGTGAATAGGGGGAAAAGCAGGAGCGTTTATTAGAGCTTTTTTTCACTGATACACCGTTTTGAACCAACAATGAGAGGTTTGACAGTCGATTCGGTTCTTAAAACGCTTGGCCGGACAATTGGAATTTTTCGTTGACGAGTGGTCAGATCAATTCTTTTTCTAGCCGCGTACACCAGTAGATTGGCTCTCGACAAAACGTTCACTATTTCGTGCGTGATAACGCAGTCGTGGTAGACCGTATGGACTGTAGAGAGTGTAGAGAGTATAGAGAGTATAGAAAGTATGTACATATAGAGCGTACGTTGTAAGGCCGCGATAAGACCGGTATGTATCCAGCCAATTGACATTTCGCGTACTCCGCGGAGAATACAGATTTTTGGGGAAACGTCGCTCTCCTTGACACTCTGTTTCGTCGTCGAAACTTCCTAAGAAAATACGTTCGAAGCAATCGGTATCGGAGTGCGAAGTCTAGTTCGAACTTTTGCGACTGCTCTCCACCTTACTCGAGCGGCTAAGCAATCTCGTTGAAACTCTCCCCTGGACCCCCGAGAGAATTACTATCTCAGTCAGTTCGGATGATAAACAAGCGGCGCCTGGATACCGAATAATTGACAACGTCGTATCAAGATCCTGCCGTCGAGAAGAAGATCGAGGAGCCACGAGGCTGCGTATGTGCAAGGATTTTCTATTACGCTTTCACCCTCTCTATTGTCTATCGTCCATCAAATTCATTGTGACTGGATAAAACTGATTGTTGCGACGTCTTAGGTCTTAGGAAATTAGGAACAAAGATATCGTACGGATGGAGCCGTCCTTTTGTTTCTCCTTCCGCGCTCACTTATCTTTCTAGTGATTTCTAGAGTAGCTCTAGAAGCCCCACTCTGGCTAACGGTGAAAGTGGAAAGTGTACATTGTTGCTTTTGATCGTTGTACCACATTATGCTCGGGGATTCTGCGAGGTATTAGGTAGACCGTGAGACTCATATACGCATACAAAGTGCTCCAGGTGTTTCCGCACAAAAGGAAGTTTAGATAAAGAGAAAGGAGCAAAGGAAAAGACGGAGAACGAGAGAAATGGTGAGAAGCATCTGCGAAAGCCACGCACTCGGCACTCTTGCGAAAAACTTAGAAAGTGCCAGGAAAAGACGCGAAACGGTCGCTTTTAATTCCCCGGGGTTTTTTCAGCGGCACATCAGAGGAAACACTTTCTTCGTTGTAGAAATTTTCAAGCTGAGTCGCTCAAATTTTCTTTCGAAGGAATCTTTATTGCAAATTCACGGTGGCGACGCGCGCTCCTTCGCGCAGAATAATTGCATTTTCTTGAGGATAGTCTTTGGGAAAGTTTAATTGTGGTCTCTGCGCGGGGAGATTTTTTTCTTATCGCACACCGAAGCGTCTACATTTTCTTACGATAGATTGGCCATTGTCGACCATTTTGTCACATAGGCAAGACATAGGAAATCGTGTGTAAGCGTGAACGAGCGAACAAGAGAAGGAGTGACGGACGCTCGTTAACCAAACGGGAACGAGAACGAGAACGAGAAGGCAAAACGGATGGGATACTGGAGGGCGCAGATGACGCGAGGAGGACGTAGTAGAACTGCGAATTATAATTAAATTTAATTACGCAGCCCTGGCAGTTACATAGAAATGCATGCGCGAGACTTCAGACCGGGAATTACTTGATGCTTTCCCCGAAAACTGGCGCGACCGAACTGCTATTTCGGATATGCCGTAAGCGACAGCACCGAGTGTTATAGCCACTTACAGATTACAGTTGTTAACTATGCGCCATACGTCGTAGACCGTATGATGGTACGATGGTATTCGGTTCAATGGTATCGTAGTACGACTCGCTCAACGAAACGCAGCCTCGATGGCAATTCTGATTTGCAAACGTGAGGAAAATGCGGAATGGAGAATGCCAGCACGCAGCGTTGCCGCCATTAAGGAACTGCCAACGAACCATTATGTGCCTGCTATCAAGTTGAAGTATTGACGTTTTTATCAGCAGCGTGTATCGTGAAGTTCGCGTGATGCATAGTGCCGTATATTTGCGGCGCACCCCCGCGCTTGCGGGGGTAGGAATACGTGGTTGGACAATGGCTGCGTTGCTACGTTCTAATAATTAACAACCATACAAAGTTAATGTACCGTGAAATGCGGTAGAAAGGCAAACTTTCGAGTGCCGCGAAACCACGACTTACCGTGCTCGGCTTTCGTAGAGCCGTAAACTCCCTGTTAGCGATCATTAATAAAGTCTAGCAGTTTGTTGCCTGGTACTTTCGCCGTGATGAGTCTACAGCTACCGTATCAGGCGTCGAATTCCAAAGCAATCTTCCAATTTCTATGCAATCTTTCTAAAAGCCAGCGATCACTTTGTTACGATAACCTGAAAAAATTCGGTTGGAGAGTTTGTGTAAATTCGACCGAATCACCGGATGTCCCGGTAACCCGGACGCTAAATGAAACACGGAAGCTTAATTTGCCAGGCCGAGTGAGCGATCGTGCCGATACAGTTCATCTGGAATTTCGGCCAAAATTCTGGAGAAGCAGTAAATGCACATTATATGCAGTGGATGCGCCAAGCGGCTTTGGAATAAAAGTTCCACTGACAGAAAACTCGCGAGGCAATAGCCTCACCCTCCCGATGCAAGGCCTGCTAGCTAATTACGAAGGCTGCCGGCTGTCATTCGAATTCCTGGTTATTCCGTGCCGCGAGTACGAAGGATGAAAGTAATTACGACAGCGCGAACGATTAATTAAGTAGCTGCCCTGGGATGCGTGCGAATTGTAGATGGCTCGGCCAAATTGGAGGACTGTAGACACGGTCAGATGTACATACAGGGTACTACTGACGGCAGAGGTGGTAGAGACGGTGGTACAAGCGGCACAAGCGGCACAAGCACTACCGTACACACAGTAATATACGTCTACTGGACACGGAGAGCGTCAGGTCAAATTATTTGCTGGAATTCCGTGTGGAAAATTTCTCTTCTGGAATTAATTCGAAATTCTAATCGCGAAAGATGGGTCGGCCTAGTGGCGGTGCCCTGTGTTTGGCCTGCATTCGACATTGCGCTCCAATTGTCCGATGCCCCGATTTTCGCGCCTTATTGTCCTCCGGTAGTTAGACTTTCAAATGAATTCGAAGCGAGAGCGATTCTCTCGTGGAAAAGCTTTCGACGGGCACAAATGTAGTGGAAACGCGAACTCGCGCAGGCCCATTGCTAGCCATTGCGCGGTAGCGCACTTTTAATATAGCCTCGTTCGGACTGTGGCTCTTATGGCTTGATGCAACCCATTGCTGACAGGTTAATGTAATCACTCGTGAGTGTAGGTTGCTCTGCGCCTAGCCGTGCTTGTAGCACGTGTCGCGGCATGCAGCTGCACCTGCCCTATACGATCAGCTTCATCTTCGACAACTCTGTGCCAAATAGGCAGGCGGGAGTGAAGCGCTGATGCACTGCGTTCCGCATCACTGTGCGCCCTGTATTTCCGCATCTGCGTATTATTTCTCTGAAACGCCCTATGATACAGCTATATTTGTCTGGCTGGCATCTATTGTTCTCTCAGATCGAAATCTAGGACTCGCATTGAAATTCTGAAGCTGGTGGTACTCGAAAAAAAAAAAAATAGGATAACACCAAATTATCGCGAAAACTGAACGTTTCTTCTCTCGTACGCATCATTGTTATCTGTCGATTTCGGATTTTTGGCCGCTATTAAAAATCAGAACCCAAACGTGAGGGTTATCTCGAAGTGAGTACTTAGCAGATACGTACTGTACCTAGTACACGGACATACTCTCGAAGAACGTGACCGGGCTCGAAACGACTCAAGTCGCTCGATCTCCGCGCGGAAAAGGAGTTCCACTTTCTCGATCAATAAAGAAACGAGTCTCTAAAGAATTTAGCAACAATCCACTCCCAGCGGATTTCCTTAAATGAACTGAATTCGTAAAGATGTCGAAAGAGGTTCGGCATCTCGCGTTTCCGCGTCTTTTTCGAATTCTCCAGTGCAGTCACCTTTAATTGCTTTCGCCTCTTCGTTCATCGGTGACTCCCTCTTTATAAATACGCACATTGTGATGCTTCTTAAAAGTTCCGGTTTGGAAGAGTTCGTCGCATATTTCTCGTTTTCAATTTCCCTACAGCGACGGGGACAAAAAACTGTTCCATTTGCGGCCTCGGGTTGCATTAATTAGTTCGATTGGGCTTTTGTGCTGGTGGCTAAACAACCGGCTTCTGAGCATAGAATCGAAATTATCGGTCAGGCTGTTGAAATATCGCGCGCTGTCACGGCCAGCAAACGATGTAATCGCGAAAAATGTTTGGGTTGTTGATGCGCCTAATTATCCCAGGTGTGATTAAATGGCAAAATAACTTTGCCGCGCAAGTGTGCGCGACGCGGTAGAAACAGCGCGGCGCGACGCGACGCGGCGCAGCTTGTGCGGCAAATTGCACTGTTTCGATATTTCGCACTGTCAAGCAAGCCGTAGAATTTCCTCGCGGAGATTTCTGCGAAGCGATTAGACCGATTGAGTGCGCATACGCTGCTAGTCGTGAGTTCGCGCCGATCGATAACGCATCATTTTTTTCGTACCGTTGAATTTTCTAGATGAACCACTACCCCCCCCCGGGAAATTAATGTACGCTAGACTAAACAGTTTATCTGTCGTTTGAAATACATTTAGTGACCCAACAGCGCTTATATTCGATTCACGCTCACTGACTACCTTTCATTCACTACTCATGGACCGTGTATTGTGTCGGTAAACATGGTTTGTCGGCGTAGTTTTAAGATAGTATCGTTGAATAGCAACGCTAGTCGGGTAGGCAAAGTTTCCTGAATAGAGAGGATCGGACAGGAAGGGGGAAGTGGGTGAGGGAGAGACGAAAATGAGTGAGGTCAAACTTAATTGTAGTTAACGATCAGAGATTAGTGCCTGTTCCCCGGACACCAAACAGATTATTATTAACGGGGTGGTAGATGGGCATAACCGGCAGTATAACTGCGACTGCAACTGCAACTGCAATTGCAACTGCTAATTTTGCCAGGCACTGGATGATCTTGATGCAATATATGTTACAAGTCATTGCTAACCCGGTATTATGCTGCGGTAAGATCTACGGTTACCCCCTGTCTACCGGAGGGCTCATATAATTAATTAGCCATGTATTTCATGTACGCATGAAACTTCCTGGTTGAGTTATATCCTTGCATAAATAATGTCTTGGCACGAGGTATTTTGCCCCACGAAAGGATTTATGCATGATTAAAATTTTCAAAATTCATCTGCGCGCCACTCGACGGATAACAAAGGTCAAAATCGTTCCCTTACGATAGTTGCTGAGGTAAGGATTAATCGAGTCGACAATAGAGGGGAAATCGGCCGTAGGATCAGTTAAGGGTACACGCGGATCACGGAGGCAGTAAATAACGATCCGTTTCAGCACGCACGCTAGATAATTAGAAATGCGACACCAGTTGCATTTGATGGCAGTGGGCTAAGTTTGACTGGCGTTGAAGTTCCCGCTGACAGGTAGAGGTGCCTGAAACCCTGGGCCGACGAAACAGCTCGGCGGTATTTCGCGAGCTACAGAGCAAGCTACAGAGCGAGCTGCAGAGCGAGCGTGTCAGAGGTAAACGTGTCTCGAGTCAGAGCCAGCCAAGTATCGTGTATCACGGGACGGCAGACTGGCCGAAACTCCTACATGGAGGATGATAACGGTGACTGTTATTAATCTACGTAGGAGAGCGCGGCAATCAATTACCCTATCTTATGCCACCTCTACGAACCTCTACCCACCCCGAAATTACCTCGAGCTACCAGTGGCTACCTTCACCCACCTACGCGCAACTCCTTCTCTTCCGCCGCAAAACGGTTGTGCTGCCAAGTTCGAAGAACAATCTACCCATGCACTAACGAGTTTCTAGGTAGTCGAATATCCTGTACACGCGGCCGACTGTACCTTTGGCTAGTTCCCTTTCTTGTGTGTTACCTTACATTCGACATTTTGGTATGCGTATATCTACACGTGCACCATGTAGGTACACGTATTTCTACGCAGGTATACCTCGCACGATATACCCGCATCTGCACTCGAAACGCGCGACGCTTTAACATTGCAGCACGTACATTCTCTACTTCCATCTATGAATTCACGTACTCGCAATTCCTGTCCAGATACATGTATGTATATGTGTATATCTGAGACGTGAATGCACAACCGAAGGACACCATTAAACCGCTCCACACTGTCGTACGAATAATACGTTCTGGACGTGACACAAGCCCGTTTGTACGTGGCCGGATATATCCTGGATCGGTATAACAATGACAAACTTGCTCGAACTTCTCGTTATGCGTCTTACGATGTCCCTCAGCTTCGCGTACGGAGCGTGCACGACGTTCATCCTACTCTAGAATCAAGACTGTGTTACGGTGCGTGGAATTGCCACTGTCGTGGCACGTATCCTTAATGAGAACAGCTAGACATCAAAGACAATCGCTGCTATCGAGTAGTTCGAAGCTAGCGAACTTGCTGATCTCTGATAACCGATTGTTCCGATATACATACATCCGATATACCGTGTTGTCCTCGAAGAAACCCTGAGAGTTAAAGGAGCAATGTTTCAAGGGGCCAGATGCAACGAGTGGGACATTTCCCAGTGAGTAGTCCGCGGTTTAAACGAGGGCGATCGAGTTTTCGCCGGAGGTAGAAGCGATTTCGCTAATCGGTGTGGACGTAAACGACTCTCGTTATCTGGCCTCAATGCTTATCGATTCGACGAATCGCACAAGCGGAATCCGTTTAGACGGTGCTATTTGTCAGCGGCAAATGAGGCGATTACACGCGGCAACCCGCCATACATAGACCGCCACCCCACGAGCGATATTTAATTAGAACCCGATCGCTACTGGTTCTCTAGAGTTGTGCTGCCTCGACTTTACCAATCTGAAGAGAAGGATGCAAGATTACCGAAGTAATCTCGAAGTACGTTCTAATATTGGCTGCGTAACTGGCGCGTAAGCAATTAATTATTGATAAATGGTCCGCACTTTCCCTCCTACTACTGGCCTCTCTGTTTTCCTTACCTTTTCTTTCTTCGAACCCTTTTCGTCTGGCTTCCATCTCTATGGACGAGTACACGCGAAATCCCAAGCTGGGGAGAGAAAAAAAAAACAACTATAGTATCAAAAATGACTCGAGCGAATGCGTATTTCGGAGGGTGGAGTTTCAGCGATGCTTATTCGCGTTGCCAATTTGTTTTTAATTTGGGGGATGGTTTCTGCCTGGTGGTATAGATCCCTGCTGGATCCCGGTAAAACCGGCGAAAGGGACTCACGCACCCGTGCATGCGCGGCTAACAAATGCAGACGAGTATGCACGGGAAAAATGTTACAACGAGTGTCATTTCAACGTACTCCCGGTACGTTTAGCCGAGTATAAAAATGTTTCCTGGCGCGATTTGAACCTGTCGCGTACAGCGCTACAATTCGAGGCTATAAAAATTCAGCGTGCACGGCTTGAAAATGAAACAAGATTTTCTATCGGATATATCGTAATTCGGAAGCGTGCTCGTTACTAGTGCGATAACTGTGCTTGGTAATTTTTCCTATTTTCCTGAGATCATCAGATCTTTTTATAGAGCACTTCTCTTACGCAACCTTCGAATAAATTATTGGTCGTTGATGATCGCTCTATGACAATTCGTATAGAATTTACTAGACTCTCGATCCTTTCGAACCTCGGTGGGGATGAGCTTGACTGCAGCGTCGTCGTGCTGTCGTATGCAAAACTGACTGGGAACCGAGGGAAGGAAAAGAGAGGGAGAAGCAGAATGAATATTCCATGCTAAATCCGTGTCGGAATGAGGCCAAAGAAATTTAAAGTCGCTAGGAAAAGAGTAGGAACGCTTGGTAATCTTTTTTCATCGGGGATCAAACATTCTTTTACAAGTTCAATTTTTTAAAAGACTTTCACGCTTATTGCACGTTTCCGAGCCTTTGACAATATCAATCATTCTCTGCTAAGCACAGGGGATAGAAAATCTGATATTCGAATGGGTAATGAATCGAAGGGCTACCAGGGTTCGAAGTAAAATCAAAAACGTCTTTCTTTCGTCCGTGTTACGTCAGTAATTTAATGCAAGAAAAAGTGAGTTGTGTTTAAGGTATTGATTCGAGCATAGCTGTATTAGAATCGAGTGTATTGAGCGTGAATCTTTAGTACTTTTTAAGAGCTAAAAAGGGGATGGTATGCACTGTCGCATACAACGAAACGGTAATGCATCAGCTGACTTCCGCTCGAGTAAATAGAACCTTAATTAACGCCGCATTCGCCTAGCACTTGCCATTCCAATTTTGCAGCATGAACTTGCGGCACAACAAACGAACGTAATTCAGCTGATTGTCCCACGAAGACGACCAAGTCATTTGCCAGGGAGATACTGCATTCCCTTACTACGGTTAACTTCGAAAATTAAATTCTCCAACAGCTGGTACGCCCTTTATTCTTCCCGATATCAGATCCATATTTTCTCACGTAAGAATTCCTTTATTATTTTTCATAAAACTTCGGAACTGTGCTCGTTGTAATCGTGTCGGTTTCGAGATCCGGCAAGTATTCAATGTTTATAAGCCGAAAAAAAACCACTTTGGATGGGGTTTGCATTTACGTAGATTCTCAAGCGAATGTGTGTGTATGCGATCCGCGTCTGGCAGGATCATAAAATGTGATTTCAAGAATCCGTCGGTAAATAACATTTTTAGAACCAACCGCCAAGTAGGGTGGGGTAGTGGTTGGGGTTCTCTTTCTCCACTTATTCACGAGTATTTGACTTATTCAAGAAGCGAGGGTCCGAAAAGGCCTGAATGCCGGGGGGCGTCGTGTTGGTCATACATCTATCCACACACGCCGGATGTAAACGTAATGCGAATCCAAAGGCTAAACCGAGCATGCATCCGGCCGACGAGTAATTAAAGACATACTTTTTCCTGGAAACTTTTCTCAGGCTGTACTTTTGGCTCGCGTCTTTCCGCAACTAGGCTTCGCTCCGGATGATAGTTTCATAAAGTAAGTTTTTTATAGGACGTGGTCGATTCGTGTGTCGCGAAGCGTATACGTGTCGCTGGTCCGCTTTCAAAAAAGTCCCGCTGTGAGAACTTTTCTAACGTCGCGTGACGTGACCCTCTTTAACCCCGAAAAGAAGGACGACGATGCGAGTGTCCGTCGATGGTTTCCGCGGAGCGTTTTTCTCAGTGCTTGTTGTTCGACTAATGCCAATCGAACAGCCAAAAGAAGAAGCTTTCCTATATTCTATTGTTTTGGTCAATCGTCAAAGATTCCTTAACTGGTATTTCCTACGTCGTTTCCTGACTAGTATTTTCATCCTGACGTTATCCGTCACGTAATCCGGTATTCGGTGAATGCATATCTGATAGTTATATAGTTCATAAGGTTGCTAGTTTGGCAGCTTCAGAATTCAAGCGTAAATTCCGAGATCGCTCGTAAAAGAGGACACATAATTGCGGGTCAAAACAATGAAACTTCCCAGAGCCAACGATAACATTTCTGCGATGTCAGCTACGAGCAGATGGGTCGAGCAAGAGCTACTCGTTTGATGTGGGACATTAAATAAACGGTGCGCATGGTCACCCTGGTAAAATCAACATTCACCGACGTTATCCAAAAGGGGGGTTGATTCAATTTCTCAAAAGTGACAAACTTTTCCAGCATGCTTGGCATTAATTCATTAATTGATTCAGAATTATCAAATTTTCTCAGCAGCTTATCAGTTATTCTCCTCATCGCCTTCAGTGTCAAAATTTTTTAATCAATTTTAACGACGATTCTTCACGCAAAGACACCACCACCCTTCCATCTCTCTTTCTTCCACTGTTTATCCATTGTCCCGTGGACGGGACTCGCTAATTACCTAGTTTGCATGAATTGGAAAAGCTAATTTTTAGTAGCGTACCGTCCCGTTATCGCGGCATAATGCAACGTCACATTATTACATGGAATCATATTTCCATTCCCGACGGGGACACACAATATATTTTCCAACCGTGTGTATCCCAGTCCTCTATTATTTTGCCGCAATTATCACCATTATAATTCAATGGTATTTGACATGAGCACGCATGCCTCTGCATCTCGTTAAGCATATTTGGCGTGAAAATCCCGTGGGCAGGCATGCATCCGAGTCCAGAGAAGAGATCAGAGCATTATTCCGAGCGGTGCCTCGGCATTCGAGTAAGCCATTCGCGCAGCCATCCACCTAGATGACAGGGCATTTGAAGTTTCGTAGGGAGAGTGTGCCGTGTGCACCGGCAACGACCACGACAGACGACAGCCTCTCGTTCGCGTGCAGGCCATTGCCTTCGCTCGCCTCGTCGTACCGCTCCGCACCGCGACGCCGCCGTCACCTTATCATCGACTTTTTCTTCCACTCGTACTGTCACTCGTCCTCGATTCGTAACTAGGTCCTTGTGTATTCACTCATCGCTCTCCGTTGGTGCAAGTGTAAGCGCGCGAGCGCAGTAGCTGTCCCTTCAAAAAGACAAATGCCGAGCAGTCTACTGGTCTTTTGCCTGGATTAAAGGGCTTTTCTTACCCCTTCCGTTTCACAGGCAATCCCCAACCCTTGACTCAGCTTCTGTCTTGGAGCATCGTTCGTAAACAAAGCCAGGATAAATTGACATCTCCCCCAGTCCGCCCTCCCGATAGTTGCCTCGCTTTTCTCGCTTTTCTCTTGAATCACCCTCCGTTTACCCCCGACTGTGCCACCTCCTGTGCCTCCCTTCCAATAATCCGCCCGCTCGCCCGCCCGACAGCCCGTTCGCCCGTTCGCGACCCCGATACTTGTCTCCCTGCCAGTTGAATTTTTTCGACCTCTCGAGCGGCTGACTGTCTCTCCTGTTTTGCGCTTTTCTTCATGAAGGGCGCATTGACGCGACATTTAGGGTTGATTAAGATGATTAATGCAGTTGGCTGAGCTGCGCAAAAGGGAAGAGGCCGACACTGAATCCAAAGTGCTTTCGGGACTTTTATATAGCTGATTATGTAGTTAATGACCCGTGAGTCGCGTCTCGCCATCGCGTTTGACAAAGAACGTTAAAATAAAGCCCGAGGCAAGGGCGTATTTCCTCCGTCTGTGCTCTACGTTCTTTCCACTGGAGGGACCACTCGTGAGAGCTTATTTTAAAGAGGAAGATAGCCGGACACAATGAGAGGTAACGCATTGTCCACTGACGTGGGAGTTAAAACCTGTCACATAATTACCCCTATTTAGCACTATCCACTTTTGCTTTGCAGCATCACACTCTTCTTCCTTCGTGTCTTCACCGGGTGCGAGGTGCTCTTCTATCTGCTACGGACTCGCAGAGCTTCGCAATTTTCAAGGGAGGTTTTTCCTTTTTTCAAATCACTTGTCTTTGGTAGAACTTTGCTGCTTCTATCGTACATCCGACGAGCCGCCTCCTTTCTTGGTGTTTTTTTTTTTTTTTTTTCGTTTTCCAAACCAGGACAAAATTCTACCGCGGTCTGCAGTGATTTGCAAATGGGTGACTTCAACGTTTCTTGAGCACGTTGGGCAAGCGTCAAAGAGACAAGAGAGAAAGAGTAGTGAAAAAAATGATGACAGTTAATACTACTCTCTCGATGGGTTAGCGAGCGCATTGCAACTGTGCATTGGGGCATCGAAATCCGCTGTTGCGAAAACATTTTCATTACTCGAGCGAACAGCAGGACGCCAGGGGCTTATCGCTTCGCGGCCCGTGGTATGTTCGGCTATGATTATTTTTATGACAGGCAGGTGAAAGCGGCGAAAAACACGAATTTTTCAAGCATGACAGGAAGAGACTCTTGAAACTCGGTTAGTATTGATCGAAATTCGTTTTATGTTTCTCACCTCTGGTCGTACCTACGTTCTATAGTCCAGAGCCTTGTCAGCTACGCTGTATTCGCTGTATTCCCTGTATTCGCCTGGCTCGCAGTTTTCGTACGCTCAACATCTACATGTATGTATATACCAGAAACGACGACGCTCGAGCGACCCAGGAGAAGAGCGCTCATGCACAATCCCGTTGGATTTAATTTTCAATTTATGAGATTTTAATGGCCTGTTTACTTTGAAACGTTGGGCCAACGACTCTTCGATATTCGTTCCACACTCGGCAATCTCGACTGAATAAATGTAAATATCAATAGCAACGAGGGGGGGAGGTGGATCAACAGTTTTTGAAATGTAGAGAGACCATAGTATCTCTTCCCTCAAATCAAATCCCTTTCTTTTTCACTAGCGGTGCTTCATTTATTTATTTCCTTTTTTCCCAAACATTGCTCCGATGATCTTTCTAATCCCTGTCCACTGTCCACGAAGTTGAAACTCTGTATTCCCCTTGACGTTGGAAAAAGTTCTGTCAGACTAATGGTACCCGGTAAAAGCGATTGAGTGAATATTTTCTATTGGTACCACAGGAAATCATTGATATACAAAAGGAAAGAAAGAGAGAGAGAGAGAGAGAGAGAGAAGGAGAGTAAGGGAGGTTTTTCGCGTCCTGCCGACCAAAATTAGCTGTGACTTCGCGGTCGAAGCGCTTGGAAAGAGGAACTTTGGTCGAACATCGAGAAAGCTAGTAAATAAACTTTAGCAGCATCCAGTCGGTTTAATGCCGGCATGACGTTTATATTGAAGCTATTAAAGTCCAAGTCGAAAGCCGCGTCGCGAGCGGCTATTAGCCAGACGACGAATTATATTATGTAGAGGCGCGTGTATACGAATTCCTAGGAAATTAGTGTTAGTCAGTGGCCAGTAGTCGAGTTGTTAATTAATTTTGCAGCCAGCTTCGCAGATGTTAGTTTATGGAAAAGATATCGGAGGAAATTAGACATCGGATTAACCGAGGTGCTGGCGACGACACCGCAATCAGAACCGAAATACGCTTGATTTAAAGTGGATTGACTGTGATTTTATCGGACGGCTTTCACGATTAAAATAGCTCGCAATAATTGCTCCCAGGTCTTAATTGAGGCGGCACAGCGTTGCCAGCGCAATTTCACTGGCGAATAAGGTATATCTGGAATTTAGGTTCTGCTAACTCCATGTCGGTGTAAGCACATCTCAATTTAGTAAGTGCGCCATTCTCGCCTTATCAGGTTCACGCTGAACCAATTTTATCGACGACAAAGTAACAATTTACTCCTCCTGGCAATGTTCCCCGTGCCACGGAGAGCTAGACTTCCGATGACCCGGTCAGCTAGTAAACGCTTCCGTTATCAAGCTGAGTTTACGTGCCGTAAGTTAAACGACCGATCCCTTCGAAATTCACCCTCCGCGGCCTTCAGAGTTCGCGAGCTTACCACCGCCATTAATATACTGCGGCAGTCTCCTTTCGGATGGGACATCCTTCCTTGTTCACTTACAAGGGAGGTTTCCAAACGTGAAATCGCAGATCTTAATGAAACTTATACCACATGTAGATATCATAAAAATATTAGACACGTATTTTTTTTTTCGTGCTGAGATGCATATTTAGGGGTTGTAAATGGGGGTTGAAAATCAGCGCAAAATTATGTTTTGTTAAATATCTTATAAACTAAGAGAGATAGACTGAAAGTATAAATTGCAAAAATTCGCGGATTTTTATAAGCTACAAAACTGCCGAAATGAATTTTTTATATTCTCCTTTGTTTTTGTTATATCGCGATTTTTCATATATTTTTTAATAATTTTACCACTAAACGTAATGGAATTTTTATCGGGCTTGGTAGGATTGTAGGGTAGGTATCTCCCCAAAATACGGATAAAATAGATTTTGCCAATTCGAATTTTAAATAAACAATATAGTACTTGAAATTGGACGTACGATTTGCTCCACGTCGAATAGAACTGAAGTACCGATACCAGTCATAGTACCCGTGTAAGTTGTGACGACACTTCTTTAATTAAGGAGGAACATTTTTATTATTCCAACAAATGATTGACAGTCAGCATTCTATCCGCTCGATTATGATGACCCTTTTCGGGGCCAACAATTTCAAACGAAACACAGAATTTTACAAGACCACCGACCGGTGTAAAAACGGGAAAATGTAAGACAGTTAGTCCCTCTCACAATTTGAATATCAGTACAACGCTGTTAAAAGATTAATCCTTTCAAGACTCAATAACAAGTACACGTATTTTCCCATACCCGCCGCGGTCGGGTTTGCGCCACTACCGGATCGCCTCCTTCGGTCGGCCGAACAACAGCATTGACCTGCGTCACTTACAGATTCTTTATTGCTGTCAACCATTTGTTGGAATAATAAAAATGTTCCTCCTTAATTAAAGAAGTGTCGTCACAACTTACACGGGTACTATGACTGGTATCGGTACTTCAGTTCTATTCGACGTGGAGCAAATCGTACGTCCAATTTCAAGTACTATATTGTTTATTTAAAATTCGAATTGGCAAAATCTATTTTATCCGTATTTTGGGGAGATACCTACCCTACAATCCTACCAAGCCCGATAAAAATTCCATTACGTTTAGTGGTAAAATTATTAAAAAATATATGAAAAATCGCGATATAACAAAAACAAAGGCCAATATAAAAAATTCATTTCGGCAGTTTTGTAGCTTATAAAAATCCGCGAATTTTTGCAATTTATACTTTGAGTCTATCTCTCTTAGTTTATAAGATATTTAACAAAACATAATTTTGCGCTGTTTTTCAACCCCCATTTACAACCCCTAAATATGCATCTCAGCACGAAAAAAGAAATACGTGTCTAATATTTTTATGATATCTACATGTGGTATAAGTTTCATTAAGATCTGCGATTTCACGTTTGGAAACCTCCCTTGTTAGAACAAGAATGAACAGTTTGCTTCACTTAATCGAACAGTAATGCTCTACCAACAGATTTCGAATTGAGAGCTAGATGCGTAGAGTTCTATATAGTATATATACGACATGTGAATTAAGTAAATATTGATTAGTGGTTGGCTTTGAAAATACGATGATTTACTATTAAATAATTAAAACGTCAGGTTCGTTGTGCCGCATGGTACAATGCATCGGTAAATTTATATTCGAGCCTACACTGGGATCAAATTCTCGAATGACTGCATTCGGGAAGGAGATCCTAGTAAATACATAAGGTCCCTGGAAACTCCTTTGCCTAGGCGGACAGCCGTAATTTAACTATAATTCCTCGCATAATACTTAAAATCCTCTCGTACGTAACTCGCATCACGGAACGTTTTCGGCTGGTTTACTTTACTCTTGAATGTAATTTTGAATGTATTTCTCATTCGTAGTGAGAATTTTCGCTTCTCCTTATTACGAGATTACTTCTTCGCAGCATCAACGTAACACAGAAATTTGACACAATTCAGTGGTTGAAAAATTTCGAGGAGATTCGAAGAATTTTTTCATCCGATAAAATAAGTTTCCTGATCTCAGGGCAAAGAGGATCATAATTCAGTCCAGATACTTTTAAGATACTCCGGGATGAGTATGCACCGACGTTACATATAATACATACACATGTACGATCGTATTCGAAGCATATAGGCGTGTATACATATATGCATAATACAGGAATGGAGTGGTGGTGCGTAGCCCGGAGCTGGGTGAAATAGAAAATTGGCCCATCCATTTCTCGTAACACTTTTCCTGCCAGGCG
Source organism: Trypoxylon attenuatum (assembly GCA_963989405.1). Classification (NCBI taxonomy): domain Eukaryota; kingdom Metazoa; phylum Arthropoda; class Insecta; order Hymenoptera; family Crabronidae; genus Trypoxylon; species Trypoxylon attenuatum. Next base: position 4,234,250 of record OZ022489.1, on the reverse strand, counting down.
GGATTGGTCGGGCCGGGCTGAATAAATGCACCTATATATATGTATCCTGAAAACATACCGCATTTCGGAGCATGACTTTTCCTCCCCGTTCGAGACGGCACGTACCGCTCTTCGGCATAATATCGCCGGAAAAGGAAGACCAAGAGCCAACGAGATCCGAATCGATGAAGACGTACTACCGCATTCCGTCCACGTCCACCTCGCTCGCCACTCACCCCTTGCTTCGTTAGACCGATAAAGCCATTATCCCCTCCCCAAAAAGGAGAGATAAATTAAACGCTGCTCCTCTTATTAACCCACTAAGAATCATTGTTCCGTCTTCTTCACGTAGGAGAGAGCGTTGAGTTTGCTTTATTTTCCAACGTCCTACCGACCGGGACGAAAGTAGCCCGCAAGACTCGAGATAATGTCATTCTCACTTTACGCTGACTCGTACTTAAGTAATTCGAGGTGAAAAATGGAAGATGTGGCCGAGAAGGAAGAAGATAGAGGGAAAGAGCCAAGGTAGTTCGTGTCCGTCCTATTTTTCGTATACCGCTGAGCGACGGATGGTATTTAGTGTACTTTCGGAGATAGGACCGCGTAAAAAGGTGCAAAATTGTTTGAAAAAGTGGGAAGCTTAATATCCTGTTTTACGAGGAGGAGCAGCGGGTTCCGGACATCCCTGGGAGAAGTTTCAGTTGGCGTCTCTTCAACGATCCGTCTTAGGAGATGGACGTTCGAGGCGCATCTCGCGGTGCAGCATTACGAGAAAGCTGGTTTGCAACCGTCTGCAAACACTCCCCTGCTTGCGGTCATTCCGACACCGACGTCGGAAGATGTAAGAACGGTTGCGTGCTCTGCTCTGCTTCGAGTACTGTAGAGACAGGGGCTGGAGAACAGCGCTAGGCGAACTGTACCTCAGGAAAAAAGTTCGTCTCGTTATTCGGGGCTTAACAAAATCCCCGTTCTTGCAGCATTCACCACTGCGGGGTAAAGCGTCGGTTGAGCCAGACAAACTGCCGTTTCGTAATTTTGTTGGGGGAAAAGGCAACTTCAGTCCGTAACTGCGGTTTACGAAGTTAACCAGCTCACTGCTTCCAGCACTTGCTCGTGGAAACGTGCGCTCAGTCATTAAGAATTGGCGCAATTATTCCATTCGGCTATTGTTAATCCCACTTCCGTCTTTTCTCCATCACGATTCCGGTACGAGCTAACCAGTCATTTTTGCACCGTTCGATTTCGAAGGGTCCGAGATCTCGGCAAAGTTTTCACAGGAACGTTTGCAAGTAAAATCTGTCGTGATGGATGAACTTTTCCATCGTGCGGTGCAATCAGCATTCGCATTTCGGAATTACCAGAGAATCTGCAAGTGAAATTCTGATATGCGACGCGATGGAAATTATGCCAGTGTTGTGCCTGCACACTTTAAGGAAAGCGTATAGTATATGATTAATGGTAGCCCGAGGATGGAAACAAGGGACAGTCGTAGTAGTTGTACTCGGTCGATGTCTGATTTGTGTTATGTTACTCGAGGGAGCCTTTCGATCGTCTCTCGATCGACTGATACATTATCGGCGTAAAAGTGCAACCATTCGAGCGGAAAACTGACCGGTCAGGAGAGCAATTCGACTCCTCTTAATTCCGGCTCTTACTCCGATACCCCGAGTGTTCCGTTCCTCCATTCTGATTTGCTCCCCAGCACTTTTATTCTGCGATGCCGCGGCTTCCTCCCGTTCTCCTTCTTCTTCCTTCCGCATAGTCTTGCTTCTTACCTTTCGGCCCGTTCCCTTTTCGTGCAAAGTGAGCTACACCGTTTGGTTAAGCGTAGTGGAAACGGGAGAGAAAGAAGTTCTATTCGGCGAGTCGGTCGAGCGGTTAGCCCGCGACTTGCTCGAGTGGCCAAGCACGAATTTAAGTTTGGCTTTTTCACGAAATGGCTCTCGACTGAAAGCTCGCTTACCCCGAAAGTCGGATCAAACCTGTGCTTACCACTCGTGCCTGAGCCTTTCAGGAAATGGATACCTCATCGAACAGTAATTTCAATATCTACCTTCATTGGAGCACAGCCAGCGTCCAATGGGACGATGGAACCTACTGTGTGAGATTTTAATACTAAAATCGCGGTTGTTATACGATCTTCGCATTCTATCTATATCGCATGTTAAACGGAGGTTTGTAAAAAAAAACGTGCACAACGCCGTTGGCCATTCGGTTCACTGCGAGTGCGTTGGTCCATGAGTGGCAGAGTAAAAAAGATATTACAGAAGCTTCAACCCGCAATAAACTCATCGTACAGTTGAATGAGTTACTTTTGCTAGCCAGAGTTATCTGGCGTACGCTAGATTTCCGCGGATTTAACAGAACTCTTGCGTTCTTTGCAATTCCCCAAATCGTAATGTCTGATGATCGTTCTCAGTTAGGAGCTAGCTGAAATTCAGCTTTTTCGCTGCTATTTCATCGAAGTAGTGGTTGGACTGTAACCGGAGCAATTCTACTGTAGCCGCCCGTATCCGTGCTTTTTAAAGGCGCTCCCAGTCAATGCCGATCGGAGCGACAACCCGCTTAAATCAGAAGAGGGAGAGAGGGTAATAAATCTTCCGCATTTCGGTTTTTCCTCTAATCGTGGAAATCGTTCCGCTCCTGATTTTACATTCAATTCGTTACGGAAAATGCCTTTCTTCGTACTCGATCAATACGATCGATAAAACAATTTAAAAATCGCTGATTTCGCTGATAGAAGTGGAATAATCAATTTTTTTCCCATTCACGCCACGCGAGAAAACTTTGGACGTTCGGCTTAAACCTGGAGAGATTTCTAGTTTTTCAATTTTTCTTTTTTTACCCCACTTGCAATTGGAATTTATATGAATCCTCGGCATAAAAGTATTCCGTGTTATTGCTTCTTGATCGAAACCTCGGAAATCTGTTTCTCGCGCATGAAACTTTCTCACATGGCGAACAATTGCTCAAGCCTCAGATTTTAACTCAATTGTTGATTCGTCGCGAAATGGAGCCTTCGTAACGACGTGCTCTCATGTCGAATACCTCCAGCGGGATAAATACAAACGGAATATCGCACTTTATACTGTTCTGCCCCAATTTCTCGACAACCCCCTCTTTCCTCCACTCTGTAGATTCAACTCACGTTGGGCGTATCAAAAAGCTTTACACGCGAATTGCGCTTCGATGAGAGCGAAATAAAACGGAATGTTTATGCCTAAGCCTCGACGAGCAACTGACTCACCCCTGCTCTCGATGAGTTACGTCGCTGGTTGATTTGAGTGAACCGTATGCCGTGGATGTATATTCCCTGAAAATCACTGCTCTTGAAAGTTTCATTTAACAAAGTTTCACCCTTCCTTCCTCCACACGCACACATAAACACAGAAATTGAAGAAGAAGCGGGTGCGCGACGCTGTCTTCCCGTAGCACGATTTTTCCCCTTTCGAGAAACAGCAATGAAAGTCCCGGCCGTTCTTTCCATCCGGCAGGTAATTTCATTTCCGGCCTCGTTCCTACGTATGTTTTTACACACTCACGGGTCTGTGTTTCTTCGTACGCATTTATGCTTTAGTGGTAGCTTAACCGAAGCTCGAGGAAAAGAGTGAGGGGAGAGAGAACTGCTTTCCGAGAAAACGACGCTGCCCTGGAATGATTCTATTCTTTCCGCTGGCTTCGTCCCGCGAAATCTTTTCTCTACTTCTTTACAGCACATTATGCGCCGCGCGCTGCAATTTCGAGTTGAGAAATTTCGAGATTCCGCCGCGGTAATCGAGCTCCTCGGCGCCCCGGCAATTGCTGAAACATAATAGCACGGTCTCATTAAATAATTCCATTTTATCGGGCCAATTACGCTTGGGAATGCCTTGATTATTGAAGCTCCTCGCTGTTTTTCTCTTTTTCTTTAATCCTAAGCGAACATTGATTAGTCGCTTGGTATTCGAGATTCTCGAATTACCTCGAAGGTTGCAGTGCGTGGAGCATGACCAAGAAGCTAGGACCACTTTGGGAGCATTTAGTTTGGAGCGTACCTCCGGATGCTTCCCGAACGTCCCCGGACGCCTCTCAACTCCGCCTCCACCGGTAAATTGGAACATTTCGTAGATGGAGGGCGCGCGTAAACCGAGGAAATATCAGGTCGCTCCATTGTAATCGATAAGTTGGACGAGCGTGGTGCGTTCGCTGATATCCATATTGAATAGGCTCGATGGCACGAGCAACGGGAATATACTCGCGACGCGTGACGCTCTGGTTCGAAGCCTCCGCGTAATTGAATGATGACCGGGGGAATGATATTAATGCGGGAAGATTGCCATTCGAACACATTCGAATTGTCATGGGTCGCCGATACCCGGTACAGCTACCCTACAAAGCCAACGGTTGCAATCTTGCATCCGGATTTCGAGACCTGCTCTCTCGAGTTGAAAGATAGAAATAGAGATAGAACCAGAGACAGAGAGAGAGAGAGAGAGAGAAAGGGAGAGAGTGAGAGAGCCGATCTCTGCGTTAGTCGTGCCGACCCGAACAACCTACTGTCCTCCACGTTGACTGTGTGCCTATGAACGCCAATTCACCACCCTCGAACCTCGAACAAGGATGCCCACTCGTGTGTACGATCAGCCGGAGGGTGAATTATACGTGGAATCCGATGTAGACGATCCATCATTATATCTCTTCGAATGCCAGTCGGCTTAATAAATGCGTGCCTTCCAAGTACGAAAGCACCGGGAAAATTACGTTCCAGGTCAATGAGTGAATTAAGTGCGATCCCGTTTCATTTCTTTTTAATGAAGCCAGTAATCGCTTGATAAGATTTGGCTCTCTGTTCCAAGTGCACGGGTAGGAGAATTTATAGGAGTATTTCACTGGGACCTCTTCACCGATGAATGTCGCAGAATCGTGAAAAAGAGGGTGCTGGATGCTAAGAGGATGCTTGTTGTGCGTTCATTTTTCGATGGAGCAAGGGAAACTTGCTGGATTCATTATAACGAAGAGAAATATTCTCAAAATTCAGTGAATGCGATTCGTTCGTACCCCCCCTCTCTCTCTCTCTCTCTCACGCTCTTTCTCATATATCAACTTTCAATCCCTCCATTAGCGAATTATTCGTTGGAATTTATAAAGAGTTTCTCGCAAGCTTTAATGCCTCGAGTAATATGTATCGTGCCAAGTAGAAACAATGCGAATAATTTAATGGATCTGTCGTGAGCGTGCATTCGCCGCAAACTATCGAGATAAAAACTCATTCTTCCGAATACCGTCTCGTATGAAATGAATTATCGGGAGTTTTATTCGAGTGAATTAAAACCGCAAGTTTGAGTTCCTTATCCTACGACCAGTACGGTTCCGCAGAAACATCGCTGTTTTAGATTCCTCCGCAGTGAGGGAATGTTCTCTGCCAATTATTATTTAATGAGATACGTCGAATCTACCACATAGCTGTGCACCAAGTCCGCTGGACTCTGTTACGCGAGGAGTAATACAAATTCCACCTTGCAGGTAGGATTAAGATTGATCCGTTTACAGCCTGACTTAATGGCACGCGTGATTACAAGAGCATTCGAGTAACTATTAGTCTAGTACCAGCAGACAGCTCTGCTCGCACCTCTGCCGCGACGTATCCGATAATAGACAACAGTAGCTTCGTTAATCTTTGACGTGGCCATTATGGACAGACGCATTCCTCACAGCGAATGTGATACATCGGGAGATTGTGTTCTATAATACTGAGGAAGTTTCACAGATTATTTTGCCAAAGCTTATGAAAACTATTAGAACAAATATTTGATTAAAACCGAAAATCTTTAACGAACAATTCGGAGTAGTAGAGGTCGACACATCGACATTTGGAAGAATATAGCGAACTATTGTCGTGGGCGTAAACTGATCTGCATTCGTCCGCAGAAGAGGCGGCCAATTGTGCTCGGGGTTGCCTGGGAAAGCTGTTTGGTGCGTCGAATCGACAGGACAATCCGCTGCATGTAACTCGATGCTTGCACGGATGCACTTTTCGCATGCCGGTGCAGAATGACTCAATTTCAGAGAGATCGAAAAAAAAACGAAAGCGATGGCTGGGAGTTGGGCGGTGAGAGTTCGAGATCGCATCCTATGACAGGGGGTAACGGGGAACCCGATCGGTGGTGGTCCAGCAGGGAGCTTCGACAAATAGATAAGCGGCAGCAACGCCCATTCCGTCGAGGAACAAATACATGAAACCGGTTTTAGTTTCTGTGAATTGCTATCGTTTTTTTGTTGCATATCGATACACGGTCAGATCTGGCCTGACCGATCGCCACTATTTTTCGGTGAAATCGCCCCAACGAATCTGGTTCGAACTCCCCTCGTTACTCTCTTACGGTAAGTCGATTTTGATTGAGCTACTGAAACCTCCGGAAATACAGCACTTGGTGAAAAGTTGTCAATTTTTCTGAATGTCCGATCACACCGGAAACAATATTCATTTGGCGAATAAGCAATAAATTTCGCAGTAAGAGCAGTGACAGTTTATATCATCACAGATAGCGGTCAGTGAATGAACTAAATAAAACTGAGACTGGATTAACTGAAAGACTTTCATTCAGTCATGCGGGAATGATCCTGACAAACAAAAACGCATACGAAACCAATTCCAGATTCAATCAGGTGAATGCACGCCAACATAATGTTGATGGCTGGGCGAAGGGTACTTGACCGCATTCGAATTGGTATTGATTTGGACTGCAGGTTGATAGTCTGTATGCAAATAAGCCGATGCGGAGTGTTTCGGCTTTGCGAGCGTGTAGTCATTCCGCGATAATATTTAAAAGGTTATATCAGTTGGAATTGCGGAATATTGGGTGGCTCGATTCAATTGTTGTTTCCTGCTTTATTCCATTGCACGAGAAGAAGAAAAAAAAACATTGAACGCGCGATACATGCATACTCACAATTCGTAGTTGGCGAACGTTTAAATTCGACAAAGTTACAATGTCGGTTTACTTACGTCTTTATGCCGTTAGAGTTCTGGTATCAGGACCACGAAAATTTTAGCCGCTGTAGCTTATGCGGGATAGCGTTAGTTTCACGGAATGCTTTGCATTTCTGGTTTACTATCTTACCTGTATATTAATGTATGAATGGAATGCATATGTGAACGCGGTCTATTTACTCTCAAGCCCGCATGCGGTATATGTTTAACGCGGTATACGATCAGATGGGAAATTCGATACGCAGACTCATTGACGCTTCGAATACTACGATGTCATAGTGGTTACTGTACGACTACAGTCGTACCAGTGCTCCCTATTCACTCGGAACTTGTATAACGTGTCTTCCTCATGTACATACACATGTATACTATACACACGTGCATGTAGCTAATCAGGAAAATCCAAGTGTTACGTAGAATACAAGAAATATGTACAGTATTTAAAATTCGTCTTTCGGTATACTTCCCCTTGAAAATACATATATTTAATAAAGGATTCTTTTTCTTTGCAAACTGGGAATGCCTGCACTTTCCTACAACATATGTCTTCGGTCTCAAGTTTTTTGATGGTCTCTCATTCTTCAGTGGCGAGAATAGAGAGAGCGAAGAACGAGGCGAGAGGTATCATAATTAGAGACATTGTTCTAACGGGATCTACACCCGTATATTTCACACTCGACATATCCGCGGGTGGTCGCAACTGGCGAATGCGAACTTCGCAAAGAGAAATCCGCAACTGTTTCGGCGAAAAACCGAGCATTCGGATCCAGAGCGTAGCTCCGTTCTTTTGCCAGGCAGCGCGCGGTTTCAGAATTTCGAGAGTGACTTTTCCCGGTGGGTAGGGTGCCCGGTGTCTTGCGCTGCCGCGTGGAAATTTCGTTGGTTTCGCGTTCGTTCGCCCGCGCTGGCTGGTGGGGAAACCGAGGACTCTAGCGAATGCATATGTACCTGCGCATACATAGATGGATAGATAGACACATACGTGTGTGTGTCTATCTCTGTCTGTGCAGAGAATGCAGCGCGCTCGGTACACCACTTGCCGCTCGAGGGGCTGTGGAGACGTGGAAAATAGTTACTGCGAATTCACTGCAGCAGTTGTCCTATTCCTACAGTTGTCTACCGCTCTGCGCGTCTCGTCTTCCAACCCCACTCTCCCACCCACCCCTATCCAGAATCCGCTATGCTCTGTAATACGCTTGCAAACATTCGCGTACGCCGCTTCCTTCGCGTCCAAACAACACAAGCGGCTGGTGTCCGACTCGACAAAGCGGCCTTCGCAAAATGGGTCAACGGTGAAAATTATACAATCTTTCGCGATCCGTCGCGTAACTCGCGCGTACTTCCCCATCCAACGTTTTGTTTCGCAGCCGCTCGTGGGAGATGGTGCCGTGCGTTACACTTTTCGCTACCATGACTCACGACCTGTTTTATTTATTTATTTTTCTTTTTTTTTTTGTTGACCTGACGATAGTCTTGCATACAATGTAAGTTAAATTGTGTTGCGCGAAAAGTTCACAAGAGAAATTTCGGTTCTTCAGAGCACAATTGCTCGCTGTTCTTGCGAATGCATTCGCGTCGGTATCACGCTTGTATCACGTTTTCGGTAAACCACTTGGCACCTGAGCGTCCCGCTACGCAGACCTGGAAAATAGTTGCTCCGAATTTGATAGCCTCCTAGTTACACACACACATCCTGCACGTATTCGCACTACGGTCCTGCCGTGTGTACTTGGAGCATGTATACTCTGTCCCCTAGTGTATCTCGAACCACTTTCCCTTTGCTCGTACACGTGCCAATCCAACTGACAAGTGCGTTGGAGCCGACGCGTACGCTCGACGAGTCAAGAAAATAGTAGATGCATGTACTAACGTTCCGAATGGCAATAGGTAACTTCCATAGTGGCAAAGATACCGAGAAACTGGTTGCTTCGAGCTTTGCTACGTGTATACTTTCTCTCGACTATTTGTCTCTCAGCTCACCGCAAGTAAACTAGTCCTTGTAGTAACTTGGAGACAACTCTTTATGATAAGAGTACTTGCAATTAGCATAAAGACGTCGCGGTGACTTACTTAGTTGTCTGTTATGCTCCGAGTATCTGAAATTTCACGTATACATATATTTAATGAACATGAGTATGACTTTGATTCACGAGGACCAGTTTGTTAGCGCGTCATTGTCACCAAAGTGGATCAACGCCAGAGTTGCGCGGCGCGTCGATTGAGGATCAAAGAGATGGAGATGCAAACAGCAAAGACGTTGCGATTGGTCTTCGCCAGCCGTAGATCCTTGGCACGGTATGAGATGCTGGGACACGGAAGCTATAAATAGCCTAGAGCGCATGAGGAAGAGCAGAAATCAAATGGATGAGCAAAATGCAATATGCAGTAACGGGTCTTCAACCGGATAAGCTTCGAGTAAAAAAGCAGAGATTACGTTCTCTAAAATTTATGTGTTGGAATGAAACAATGGTACAGGTAGGCGTTTCATTTTACATATACTAGCAAACTTTGGCTAACTCTTTAAAATGTACAGCTGAGTTCCTTTCCTTGTTAGGCGAAATACAGTGGTAGATTTGGATCAGTCGTACCCATAGGAGTCCCTATCTACGAGACTCCTCCGCCCATAGAGAATACGGAATCGCTGTTCGGCCCGGTTCCCCATGTCCTCGTACACGTTCAAAACAAACGCAATTAAAGAGAAACGTGACAGGGGTACGGCTCTGCGCCAAAGGTACTTCGACCTCTCGGTAGTGCCTTCGGCAGTTTCCAACATTACTCTAATTTCCGGTCAAGGCCACTTGGAAATCTCTCATGTATTACCTGCCCAATTGGATTCGTGTCCTTATGATAATAATAATTGGCACTTATACAATATGTGCTTTTTCTTTTTCCCATTTGATTCTAAATATTGGTACATCTAGCCCAAGAATATTTCAGTAACGTTCATTCCGCAATTTACGCCAACCTGTGGTCGATGCTAACTTTCAGTTGTAATCGTATTGCTAGCTTAGTTTGTCCAACTACAGGATTAAACACTTATTTTCACTCGGAGCATAATTTCTCCGAGTTCCATATTTTCCCTGGATATTTTCATCTCGCGCGACTTTGTGTCCAAGCCGATGAGACTAACGGAATTTCTGTTGGTACACGTGATATTTCGTGGGGAGAGTACGTACGTGCGAATTCGTAGATTTCGTGTGGCATTTTCTTTTATCTGCCTCTCCAACATTTTATATGTATTATATATATAAAAATAAATTTCTCTCCTCCTTCTTACGGTTCTCCAATATTTTCTTTCGAGTGCTGCGCCGCTAGCGGAATTCTTTTTTCAACCCTGCGGAGAGTCGTCAGAAAGACGATCGAAAGAAATACGCCGCATATACGAAGCACGAAAGTCTTTCTCCGCTTATTTACCTCCATTCATTTTAGCCTTAACCGCAGCGAATCCGCGAATATTTCAACCAACTGGCGTTACCATATTTGCGCTGCCATCATTAACTAAAGGGCATAAGAAGCAGGAGAGGTTGGCTCTCAAAATTAATTGACTCTCACTGGGGAATCGTTATGCTAACTTTACAGCGGTGCTTCGTTCGCAAGGAAATCGCGCGAGCTTTCATTCACGCAGGAAGAGAGAGACTGGACGATAAACATTTTACGTTAGAACTCAAAATGGGAGACTTTAGACGACGTTGAATCGTAGGTGTCATTGTAACGACGACATTCTTCCGTCCGGTGGAGATTGTAGAAGTAAGGATAAAAACCGAATGACAATAACGCCATATCTAATCTTCGAGCAATAAGTTCGTCGTCTACTAGGCTGAACTGTGGAAACGTAAAAGAGCCATGTATTTGCAGCGGCAATAATTCGCCCGCTGCGGAAGCCTCCCTCTTCTCGTACGTCATCCAGTGCATGGTATCGAGCCACGCTCGAGTATCTTTCCGGCTCGTATTATTTATTCGAACGCCAATAACAAACGTGACCTCTCGCCTCCTCCCGTGTAACTCATCAACAGCCGCTATGCTACACACTAAAAGTGATGGCTTTCGATGGCTCGCGTCACTAGCTGCTGATCTGCCATGGCACCATTTGCGCGTTGCTCCCATGAAATACTGTGGAAATCAGCCCGCACTTTCTGGCAACGTTTTGAGAAATGTCTAAGTCGAGCATAGGAACAGGCGTAAGGCGCGGTTGCAACGCGAATTGAAAGACGTGGTTGTCGCTCGCTTTGGTTCCTTAGTAATAACGGAAACGTGCTCACTCGTGGTAACGATCGATCTTGCAACTAGCAACGGGGTTACACCGGAAGATTGTAGGATTTTCTGAATTTCCACGGCATTTTCTCGCGTTACCTTAAAGCGCCGGCAAAGCTTTCCCTACGCCAGCAAGTTTTCAGTTCGCGACGCGAGCTCTACGCAGGGATTCAGGTCAGCCACAGCTCGGCCGTACCATTGGTTTCTCGGTTTCGCCTTCTTCGTTTCCCTAGTTTCCTTTCCACGGCCGCATTGCCTCTTTGCATCTCTCTGTCAGTCTTGCTAATATAATATTTGAACACAATTAATTCAGAGCTACCCTCACTTTAGTTCGTATTCGTTCTGGACAGTACATCGAAGTGAAGTAGCTTGCCTATTAGAAGTTCTGCCTTCAGTCTACAGGATGCTCGATTTTTCGCATTTACTTCTCTGGTTTCCGCGTGTTTCACAATGGAACCGCGAAAATACAGGGGGCTATATCACTTTGTCCGTAAACAGCCCTATTTGTACGCTAATGCGCGCCGATTCGCGATAACAAGTCGTAATTAGTTCGCAGAAGAAACACCGAGCCCAGTAATTTAACCCTCTTTCCCTGTATGGCTGGCACTTGGGATTTCCAGGGAAAATGCACGCGATTACGGTAGAATAAATGAAAATATGCAGATAGTGTATGAATTCGATGAGCGTCTCGCGAGAGAAATAATAAAGTACATCCTGAATTATGAAAGATGCTGAATTTACCAAAATACCATCAAGTTCTTTATGCTTTTTACTTAATAATTACGAGACCGACTTGAATTCTTGGTTTCTACTTTCCACTGCAATTACTGTGCTAGGAAACAGGGGAGAAAATAAATGTAGGGTATTCTTTCTTATAAATTATTGGAATCCATTGCAAAATAAGCTTTACGAGGCTTTCGGCGTTTATATTGCGAAACTCCACAGCGTAACTCAAGTCAACAGGCAAGCTCGTCGAGAAGTCTAGAAACGAGATCGAGTTCTGTAGTACGCGTATAATGGTTACGCTTGGCTATCGCGTTACTCTTCACTCTGGATCCACAGCCACTTGTCGCTATCCTTGCCACGCTTCTTAATATCTCGGTACGTTGGACTCTCCGCGAAAAGTGGTTGTCAGGCTGACGAAATCTTTGGCTTCTTCCATTCCCAATGAAATAAATCCCATTCGAATAACAATATTAGTGCGTCAGGAAATTTCCTAGCAGGATGTTAGCATAAATGTCCGCTTTTCCCTAAAGGAAACAGTGTAACTTTGGAACAAACGTTGTTCATTTGACGTTGCATCCCGAGTCGACTTGCAAGCGCCGAAAGTATTTGAATGTGAATATATCAAGGGCGTAGGGTGTAGAGCCGAAAATATAATTCAGCCAGGGTCTCGACAATAGCAAGGTACTGGTCCACGGCAGTTTTATCCGTTATGTAAATCGATGCAAAGCAGTGCAGTCGTCGTCGCCGTCCTCACGGATGCGAACCACTATCTCCGCGTCTAACCACCCCTCGCGAACCCTAACCGCTAACATCCACCTGCAGACAGTCAGAACTAAGGTACATTTATCATCCGACACACAGAAATCCACCTGGCAAACAAAATCTCTCGGGATCATTGTTGCTTTTATCAAAATTATTATACTGTAGAATAAATTCTTCTGTTCTGATTCCGAAATCGCTTTAAAATCGAGTGTGTTCCGATTAACTGCCTAGCGATATTGGCGAAAGATCAAAGTATCATCAGCAACTGACTTTGATGCACTTCAACCCTGGAATCGACTCGCAAATGTAAATGTTAGGTTTTGATGAAATAATAATTTCTACAGTTTCGGTCGATGATACTAAACAGTTTCAATATTTTTAACTTAATAATGGTTGGCTTTTTGACTGATCCGGAGACTTAATTTGAAGCGTGGATTTGATTCATTATCAACGGTACCTATATGTACTATGTACAGACTTTTATCCTCCGTACTTCTTTCCGTACAAGTTACATTCGCAGCAGTTAGTTTACGATAGTACTTAAGACCGCGTGGTCTTCACTGAGGATTATTCGCGAAAAGCCTATAAAGACATACATGCGTAGGATACATTAACTATCTCAGTAACTTTAATTAAAATAGGAATATCTAGCCGTGTATCAAAGCTAATATCGGGTCTCCTTATTAATTCCGTAATTAGCTATATTCAATCCTCCACACAGGATATTTGTGTTAGACGGCAGTTTTTATTCTTGTGCCTTTCAAATTAGCCAAGGACACGATCGATTGATAGCGATACGCTTCGAGATGTATCCTTACAATTTCAAGACATTCTGACCTATCTTTTATAGCAGCTTCTTCATATTCACAATGGCTCAATATTAGAATGTTCCTCATAGTTCCCATTCAGCGGGCATTACGGATATCAGACAAAAGCATTCGCGGGTCCAAGTGTCACGTTCGAGCGAGGCTTTTTTCGGCTCAGTGCGAAGGATCGAAAGTTTCGAGTCGAGGGTGCGGATAAAAGTTTCTGCGTGTTCCACATACGAAATAAATGTTAATAGCGAGGTAGGTACCCCCATCGGCAGCCATACTTTTTCTCTCGCCTTTCTTCTGTCCGTCGCGTCGGTTTCTCTTTCTTTCCTTCCTTCCTTCGCACCGCGAAAATCGCGCCGAACAAACGAGAGAAGCCTCAGGGCCTCTGGCAATCAGGAGGGTTTTTCCACGATCCGCTGATTCTCCTTTTCTTTTCGCTTTTCCTCTTCCACTTACATCGAGCCATCGAGCACGCTTTCTCTCTCTCTCTCTTTCTCCTTTTTTCTTGCTTTCTTTCTTCCTGTCTGCTTCCACTTGCTGCGAAGTCTAGAGCCACGGGATTCTCGACTCACCTCCCCCTTCTCGTCTCTCTCTCCCTAGATCCTCGCTATCTCCCATCGCTATCTGCTGGCCCGTGTTAAATCGCCCATTACCCAATTGCCGTGCCGTATTCTCCTCTGGTACTCTACATGCACACATTGCCTCTACGTATGTACGCCGTCGAAGTACATTTATATATATGTATATAGAAAACATATATTGCATAGACATAGCCACACACACACACACACACACACATCCACACATACTCGTATAGATAATGGTGCTCGATTTTGCAGCCGCTTGTGTGGCCCGATCGCTCCTGCACTTTTGCCTTTCCGACGCTAATGTTCGTCCTACCAACGACATCCTCCCCAAACCGAACGTTCTCGGGGCTAAGCTACGATTCGCACATCAACGAAAACGCGTGCAAACACCCACGCGCATACATTTAGAACGTGGCTTCTGCCTCATGAGCTTCATGGTCCTAGTTTTGTAGTTTTCTTTTTATTGCCACCCTCGGTAGGGATTTTTTTTTCTTTTCACTATACTTCAGGTACATTAGTGCATACTATAGATCTTCCAGAGCCGTATCGTGCTTCGATGCAGGAATTTCGTACTCGATTTTCAGAATTTTTGCATTTCTTCTGATTCGTGATTTGTTCTCGTTCTTTCTTCATCACAGTGAGCCTTGACATTGATTTACGAAAGTGCTTAAGAGCATATCGCGGAATAGAATACTAGTGCTTATAGAAGTATTTATACTTTTTTATATATTCGTTATAATAGAAAGTCTCATAGGATGAGCTGTCCATCCTCTACCTCTTTTGTGGCACAGAATATTCATTCGAGAAATATTTTCAAAACCGACAATAACCCAATTAGCTGCACTGGCTGCATTGGATTATAAAAACACTTTATCTTCGCAACCTGAAAATTTTGCATGTGGTACTTTTGTTATCAACCAGTTAAATAAAATGTGGCGCAAGTAATGATGGAACGCTATTTTGGAGGGTATATCGGTTAATGTGGATGAAACAGTCATTTCTGAAGGAGATCGGCAGGAAGTGTTACTATTGCTGACTGAAGTGGTGCGATATCGAACTTATGCGTTGTACGTACGTACACACATATCCATGTCCATCAGTTGATGAGGGATGCTGTGCAGAGTGCGTGCTAGTGACAGGAAATACCAGGGACATCAGTGTGTAGCGAAGGTAGACACTGGACAAGTTTAGGTCACTGCCAGTGTTGTAATATTACGAATTTCACGCACATCAAAGCCACCGAAAGCGCACCTCAGAGAACAAAGGGATCCCTTCTGCTCACAAAACTTTTCACATATCGCCTGCGCGTTAGTTCCAAGGTCCCGTGCATGTACTTACACGTATGCCCGTGCGAGTATCGTTGGAAGCACGCGTGCCAGTCAAAAGATCTAGTAATGTATCGCATTAGTTCCGCGGTGTAGACACCGTAACCGATACCTCGTGTGCCAATGATATACAGTCCGTGCGCTTCACCTCGCGGTACCTTGTCAGTGGATATTTTCGCAAAACTTTTTTCCCAGCATTGATTTGGGCTTGCAATCTGCCGACTCGTCCTGATATCCTTTTGTTCGCGAATCTCGTATCCCGCAACGATGAAGCATTTGTCGGTTCGTTTCTGCCGCGAAATCTACGATAAATAAAGGCGAATGAAAAAGTCGGCACGGTGTGGAATATTGGCTTGAACTCGAGGGACGTGGTTATTAGTTTCGATGACAAACTCTTGTTTACCGGTATTCTCTATACCAGCGAGCGACTGGCTACTACTGTTCCATACTCTCGCTTCTCTTCGCTTCTCTCTCGTTTTCCTCTCCTTTGAAAGAGGAGCATCACTTATCATTTTTATGAGTTTTCAGCGCGCCGGACGAGTCTCTAACGTGCGATTATGTTCCCGCAGAAAAAATGTGATGCTCGCCATAAAGTAACACTTCCGACAAAATTCTCCGGGTGTTTTTACATGGAAGAAGAATGCCGCAAAACCGAGCCCTGTGAAAGACTGCTCGCTTGCTTTCTGACGCCGCGACCGCGAGCGTACACATTCCGCGCAAGGTACCAAACAAATTTGCGGTGATCTCGGTATTGCATCTAGCGCATACGCGTTTCCAAGGGATTTACGAAGTTTTTAGTGAGTGCCCAGGGTGATTGCAGACTGATGATGATCCCGAAGGTACCCGAGTAAAATCCTCTTTTCCAACTAGCATCCGAGGTTCTTCGTGGTTCTTTAACGCTGATGCAACCGCGAAACTTGAGGCAAACAGCGAAGAAAGACTAATGAAGTGCGCCGATTATTACGTTCTGTCGGCTGATAGAGGGAGATCGTTCGCCTCGACTTTCACTTAAAGCGCCAGGGAGGTGCAAAACGTAATACTCAGCATTCCGAAAAGTTTTCAGTTGATTAAAGCCAGTTGCGGTCCCGCTTGGCTATAAAAGCCGCCGGAGGTTGCAGCAGAGTGGCTTGGGCATATCTCGGCAAAGAGTGGTTGGCAACTCTTCGCAAACACCGCACCGCTCTACCAGCATTATTCAGGTC
This sequence comes from Trypoxylon attenuatum, assembly GCA_963989405.1. Taxonomy (NCBI): domain Eukaryota; kingdom Metazoa; phylum Arthropoda; class Insecta; order Hymenoptera; family Crabronidae; genus Trypoxylon; species Trypoxylon attenuatum. Next base: position 4,217,633 of record OZ022489.1, on the reverse strand, counting down.
GAATTTAATATTCGCTCATTATTCAAAATTAGCTCGGCTTCCCTTGAGTCTCACTACCCAGTCGTGCTGTCTGCCTAGCTGGTTCGCTCGCTAGTTGTGCGCTGGCTGTGCGCTAGCTGCTCAGTATCATCATTATTACAAACTCGCACCATGCCGCGTCACGTCATGGCGTGCCGGGCGCACCCCTGTATCGCACCAAGAGAGATAGCACTCTCGAAAAGAAAGTCGCAGTCGAGTCGTATTTTCCTTGCTTCCGTACTCTACAATACAACGGTAAACATCGTAAAACGATTTTGGACTAATTCTGGATTTCATGAACGATAGAACACCTTTCCTTTATAACGAATGAATCTGCCAAGCGATTGGGATTTGACAATTATTTCTTAATTATTATCACCGTCACTCTTTGAATCTGCCATGTATGTCCTTCGTGATTCGAGTATCTCTGGAGTTGAGTTTTTTTCCGAAAAATCAAACATTTCGCTGACCATAAAATTTCACTGTTCTGCCGTGGGATCGGTTTAAAATGGGCCGCAGTAACGAGGCCAGCGACTCTTTCTCTTATCTGCATGATACAGCGCGCGAAAGGGCTGAAAAATTGAATTTCGCGAGTTGAGCGCACCGGTGCAAAGTATGCGAAAGGTGGATCGTTCGGTCTGTGTCTGGGGTTGTGTGGATGCGAATGTGGATGTGTGTGAGTGCACTGTGTGTGCAGTCACGAGCTCGATCGGAGCATTAGCATGCGCGGTGGCCGTTTTAGTCGATAGTGCGCGGGTATACTTGGCGTATCGTCCGATTATTTGCCAGAGGGTGTGTACCCCCTCCGCAGAGAGGCTGCTTGATATTGGCTATGCGGAAAACGTGCCCCCAGGGGAAGGTTACACCGAAGTTAATGCGATCGCTACGCAACGTACTAGCTCAGAGAACGGCGGACCTACTTCGAGCTTTGCAGCCCGCTCTGCATTACGTTAAATAGAACGGTACTTTCCTCCGTCCCCCTTTATCCCCCCTTTTCTCCCCCCTTTTCTCCCCCCTTAACCCGCCCGCCAAGCCGCCACTACCGTCACCACGACCACCGACACCACCACAGTGTCGCTGCCACCGAGACCAAATTAAAAACCCGTTTCGAGGCGAACGATTAATTTTCCTTCCCTCCAGCACGCTACGGTTAGCCGCGAAAACAATCGACGTCGCGTAATGAAAAACAGTAATCCATATATCCATTCGTCTCCTGTACAATATCATATTTGCCCTGTTCCCTAACAATGTCGCATTACGTCAAAAAAATAAACTTTCAATTGCGAACAATGAGAGAAGGAGAAAATTCACGCGAGAAACCGGTAACGAGGGGTGCGCGCGAGAGAAAAGCAAGGAGAATAAGAAGACGAAATAGGGGGCGGGTCCAGTTGGCAGGGAAAAAGTATCGCAGAGTGGAATGAGACTCGACGCGACTGTGAAACCAGGATGAAACCAGGGTGAGACGCATCGCGGCTACCTAGAGATTAATACGGTATTGGAGATATCTTGTTTGGACGTGAGGCTCAGGGAGAAAAAGAAGCGAAGACGAAATTACTCGGCGGGTCCGTACCTGCGAGGGGTTATGACATAGAGCGATGGAGGAGAGGCGAGGGAGAAAATTTTATCGGCGGTCAATCGGCTATATGGGATTATCCGATGCCCCGATGTGTGGGAATGTGTGTACACACCGAGCCCTAATCCAGTTGGGGTCGGCAGGATAGTTTGCCGATACACTCTCCACGTATATCCCTGTATATCTACGTATATCTACGTATATCTACGTATATCTACCTATATCCACCCATATCCACCTATACCAACGTATGCAGGGCCATACATTTATCGCTTCTAGGGAGGATGCATCTCACGGTTTGGCTGCGCACAGTTGACAGGGCTAACAATGCGGAGCGCGCGGCCCACCACCGCAGCCTAAATCGCCTCAAATCCTTTCTACCGTCCTCAATCCAGCTTCCACTACTCTCAGTGACTCGAATAATATTTTCGCCCACGCCCTCGTATAACCGACACGCTCCGTCCTACATTACTCCGGAATAATTTACAAAACGATAAATGTACAGTTTGCGAATCTTCCCAACGACGCCAATTCGTAAAGTTTCAACTTTATTAATAAAGTGAATCGTTGATGATTTTCCTTCATGGAGATATTTGCGCTATCGTTAGATTTTTCAAAATACACTAATTTATTGAGCAGCCACGTTCTCTGCGACACGAGGAACGATTGCCCGTCAAACGATTTTGTTTCACCGGTAGGTAAACCATCGGGTACTCGACGTCCTCACCAGCTACAGTACTGATCAATATAGCTTCGTAAGAGTAATTAATTGCCCATCACAAATAGTTTTTATCGCGTGGTTCGCCCCGGCTCCCGAGCTCGGAACAAAGAGAAAATTGTAGGTGCGAGAGATTGGAATACAGGATCCACTATGGAGACTCGTTCCATTCTTTCCGATACCGGCGTCTGGATGCTTTAAAGCATTTGATATTTTGAAAAAGTCGTGGATTATGAGATCGATCACGCCCCCAGGGGTATACCATTAACGGCACTCGCCGCGGGTGAATTCACAAAGAGGAACGCGTTACGTTCGTTAAACAGTGTGGCTTTACGCGCAGAAATTTTCGAGCGTTTCTCAGAGCGAGAGAGATAGAGCGAGTGTGCGGTTGTGTGTGTATGTGTGTGTGTGTGTGAGAGAGAGAGGGAGAGACCGAAAGAGAAAGGGAAAGAGAATCAGCCGAGCCCCCTGGATATGCGTCTGATTATTTTTGGTCTCCTTTCCGTTTCCCGTCAGAACTCTCCTCGTGGAATACATTTTTCTCCAAAGCACCTCTCTGCCAGTGCCGCGACGATTTCATTTCAGTTGGAATTTTTCGAATCTGTCTGGAGTCATCTGTGCATCAAAGCGCGATAAACCCGCGGACAAAGCCTTCCAGCTGGTTATTATCGAGGTTTATTTTTGGACACGCTCTCGACGCTTCTCAGGAATGCATCTGACGTACGTCATTCGAAAAAAATGTATTCTAATCTAACTCAAAACGTCATGCGAGAATATTTTGCGGCTTTACATTGGCGTATTTTAAACCATACCGAAACCAGCAGGTTCCAAAGATGACGTATCGGATGTTACTTGAGAGGACCGTGGAAAAAGCTGGAAACATTGATTATCTCGTTGTTTCCAGAGATTCCACGAGCTAGGGAATAAGACGATTGGTAACTGGAGCAGCATTGCAGTCCAGTGAATGGAGTGCGAAAGAGAACTTAATCTTAAGCCTTAATAAAATTTTCCAGGCAAGATTGCTCACTTTCAAAGTTTCCTTATCGCGATCGATAAGATCGATACCAAGTGAGTGGCCTTCCTGGTGAATAAGGAAAGTCGAAAAAATTGGGTTAGACTCGGGGGCAGAGGAAGCTCATACTTGGATAGCAAGCTCCGGTATAGTGGCTGTGAGAAATTTGATCCGCTCCTCGTCATCCTAAAAACATAATCAAACTTCATGGATAGGTTGGGCATGGGGCGCCAGGACGATGTCTTCTCTATTTTTGCCTTTGGGCACTCCCTTTCCGCGCGAGCTTCTTTTATCTCGACTCGGAGAGGCCAGCGAGCGGAAGTATGCCACTGCCACCCATCCTCCTTACTTCCTTCTTCACCCCTAAGGCGTAAAAGGGGGGGAGGGAGCATAAAAGATGACGCTCCGGCTTGATAACGTTATCTCGCGATAGAGAAACTTTTTTATCCTGCCTTTCGCGCTTCTCCACTTTCTTGTCAACCGGGACGTCTCCAACCCCCCCGCTTAAAATTGATTCGCACTTGACAGCTGACTTGGCCATTCGCTGCGAGCCTTCTAGTACCGTGCGACGACCAATCTGTATTTACTACTTCTGCTAGTGCACTGTCGAGTGCTTTCAGCGCTTGTAGCACAGTCTTGCGAGTTATCCGCGAGGAATCTTATTTACAGGCAGTGGGATTTGTTTGAAACTCCTGATCCTGGAGAAAATCCGTACTGGCTGAGAAGCTAAAGACATATCAGAAATCAGTGTCCTCTCAGGGCCGTTAAGGATATCGAGTTAACTCCAGTTTTTCCCCTGAGGCGCAAAGTGGATCGTAAAGAGCTCTAGATGTTTCTCTTCCTCTCTCTCTCTCTCTCTTCTTCTCACTGCCATTATCCGGGCTCCCTGAATACCGTTGTCTTCTCCTGGCCAGTCCTACCGAGTCATTTCGGATACGGTAGGGGCGCAATAATTTCTTTCTTCGCGAGCTGACCCATTTCGTGCCAATTCCTGACCTATATCAACGCAAGCCCTCCTCTGCACAGGTTTAACCGGCCGCTTTTAGTTTGCTCTACGACGAAAGAGGGTAACTTGACTATCAGACAGGCTAATGGACTTTTCGCTACAAATGGATGCAGATTGCGCGAATGAAAAGGTGATCGTACGTGAAACTTTGCCAATCCTTTGCTCTTCCTGCTCTTCTCGGTCGACCGATTGACACCAATTCCACTCTCTTCTGTGGAAACGTGCGCTCTCTGGGGTATGTGTCTTCGTCAAGTTTGCCAGTAAATGCGGAATACGATCTACCGGAAATTCGATATGAGCATTGTTTTGCAGACTGTAGTCTGTTCCGATAAATTCCAGATTATACCACAATTTAATGTTTACTCTTGAATGACACGTGGATTCTCTAAGTATTTTCCGAAAGTCAGTCTTTTACTACTGACGAATACAATTTAAGATTGATTTTATTCATTGGCTTACCAGTAATGCTCGAGAGTCAAACTCGAAATCTGGCCACGTATGTATACAACGCAGGCGTTACTTGTTCTTTGTATGATAACGCGCGAAGCTTTCTCGCATAAAAGAGGAGGACTTCTAGCGAAACGAGGAAAGGATTTTCGCGTCGATGACCGGGGGTGAGACCGAGTTTATTGCTCTCGAGATTCGCGATTTATTCAGGTTACCCCGAATCCATTCACCCGTTCAAAGAACAGGGATCTTCGATACACAAAAGAATCGCTTTCTTATTTCGCAGCATTGCGTTCCGCGCTTATTCGACCGCACGATATTGTTCGACCTTCCATGAAGAAGAGCAGCCTACCGCGTCGCTCTTTGCCGTGGCTCCTTCAACGGAATATTGCCTCGTGGATTTGCTAGATCACCCACTACAACCCCAATGTGTACGTTTCCATGGACTGCTCGCAGAAACCAAAGTATCACTGAATTAAATCTCCAGCTACGAGGGCACGTAATGGAAGGATAAACTCCCCAGTATTTTTCGAATCGATCTCGACCCCAAGTCGTTCATCCCTCTTTGGTGCCCTCGACTTTATTCTGCTCATTACTAATACCGTGAAATCTTGACTTTATGACCGCAATCGTTTGACGACACGAAGACTTCGCTCAGCGAGGATGCTGGTAGAATTCGATTTTTCTGAGAGACAGAAAGAGAAAGAGAGAGAGAGAGGGGGAGAGAGAGGATGAGTGTCGAGAGGCCAGCATTTCTATCGGAAGTCATCGACTGGAAATTTCATTGTGACGGGCTTGACGTAGCGATGCAAGGGTCGAGGCCAAATGAAATAAGACGGGTCATCCTTGCAACGTTTCTTTACTCCCATTGTCTCGGCTAGTATTGCGGTGACTTTTGACGCGTCGCTTCGGGAACTGCTGCCAGGAGCAGAGAGACACAAAGAGAGAAAGGCGCATGCATGCTACTCTTTCACGGATACGTACATAACGCTTGGCTGAGTCGCGCAGACCGTCCATTTTCATAAAGGTCGACGCAGTGCTTGTTTTCGCCAGGTTCCCTCCTTTCACTGTAGATCGGTATCTACATTCCGGTGAATGCACCATGATTTCCGACTGTGCAATCACGGTTCGTCTTCTTCGTCCACCTTTCGTCACAGCGATCCGTGACCATTCGCGATTATGTCCTCTTCCACATGACTGAACGCTACTCTTCGGATAACGCCAGAGTTCTCTTTGACTCCACGAAACGAGTTGACACCGAGTCTTCTTGACACTCGGCACACACCCGATGATTGGTAAACCGCGTATTAAAGGGCTGGCGATAGACAAGGGAGCGAACACGTATTTCGGTTTTTGTATATTAAGTATAACCCACTTTTCCCTGGTGATGGTATGCTCGAGGTTTTCACTGGCAGAGAAAATTTGTTGGGAACGTGCGCGGCTTGCCGAAGAACTCTACTGACAGAAATTTACGGCCTTGTTAATCCCACGATCCGAGTTCGAGGTCAATTCGACCTGGGAGAGCTTTCCCAGAGGGTCGACGTTGGTGCCTGTTACCAATAACAAGAGGATCACAAAAAAATGTTTCCCCGCGAGAAACTTTTCTTAACCGAGAGCTTGGCTGCTTGGCTGCCAAAGATTTGCTCGACTGTCGGAATTTCAATTTCGCCACGGACCACCACCAGCCGATCGTTCGTTTATGATTAACGGTGGACTTTTTGTTGGTGCGACACTTTCAACAGGGTGAGGGGGAGGGGGGGGGGGATAACTTAGGTCTAAGTTACATTCGTCGAAAGGAGAACGGAGCAGCGCTGTGAATGCGGAGTACGTACCTACGTCCTCGAAACCGGCAGCATGCCAACTCCTTAAACAAACATAAGCTTTAAAGCGTAAGCTCGCTTAAACTTGGCGCAGTGGAGTTTTGGCCCAGTTAGAACCGCGCCCGGACTTGCAAATTACGAGTACGAAACGCAACGTACGTTCGAAATGGACCGCGGGCTCCTTCCATCCCCCGCTTTTGTCCTTTGAAACCTGTTCTTCCTCTGACTCTCACTCACTTCCCTCACTCACTGGTCGTGAGTCTCCACAGCATCTTACTTCATCTTTCGCTGTGTTCATGGCTGTTGCCTTGTCAGATTACATTGCCAGTGGGTACTGCTCAAGGTACTCAAGACGAGACTGCTCCTATTGCTTGCACTGGTGGTCGGTTAAACTAAACTAGTAAACTACAGTTTTCAGCTAGATAGCCTGTTCCATTTCGCGCAATGCTGTTAGTCGTTGACTTACTTCGTCATTCCATTCACTTAATTAAGCGGCTCATCCTATCAGTTTTTGGTTGCGGGGCGTCAATCAGGCGTCATCATTTCGCGATTAAGAGTCTTTGTTGGACGCGGTTAGTTCTCACGATTATTCCTGGCTTTGAAGTTTCACCTTAATCTGGGCTAACGTACTTATAGAGGATACGATGCAGTATGTTACTACGTACTGCCTATCAGAGTATATAAAAGCTGAAACCTCTTAAACCATACCCGCAGATAGCGTGGATTGCATTCGAGTTCTCGTAATTTCCCACCTAACCCATACATCCAAGGCACGTAGCGAGTAACGTAGAAGATTCTACCAACACATACTTGCGAGTTACCTCAGACGAAGTTGAAGCACGAGGAGGAAACTGTTCGGGTGGTTGTTTGCGCTCTCTTGCCAATGGTCGCTGTAGCTATCGCAATTCCAACTTTAAACGATTTCCAGTTGGTTCGTCGAATGAATAATATTAACGATGTAACAAGAAAATAAAAAAATTGCATATTGCATGACGGAAGCGTGGTTCGAAATCGGTGACAAGCGCGAAAGATTGTACTCCAAGGAATAGAATAAAATGATGCAAGAGACGGAAGAGATAGCTTAACGCATGAATTGTGGCGTGTAAGATGCAGGAAGGAAGAATCAATAACATTGACTACGCCTTATATATCCTACGCAGTTTCTACTTTATACGAGGGTGTAAATCGCTATTGATATACGAGCGTTTAATGGTATCGGCTGCAATGGAAAGGGATGCGCGAGGGTGAGTCGAGCACGCGTTCCTGTAAACGACGAATTTTTGGTGGTGTCCTTTTTCGATCGACGTCAACGGCAGTTTTACGGTGAATCAGATAAAACCGCGACCCTTCGAAGGGACCGTCTTGAATACATTCGGAGACGTGCTTTCTCTGGTGATCGAACTTCCTTGGTGCCCGAGCGTGCTGAATTTCTCTCCCTTCGCTCCGAGCTCCAAGTACAAACGACATATTATTCTCAATGGATTTCCGGCGAGTCACCAGACAGTATCTATTCTGCGAATATATCTATTTCACCTACGTATCGGCTTCTTTTTTTTCGCTTTAACACATCAGATATAGAGCAAGTAGGAGATATACCTTCAATTTTCGCTACGTATCAATATTTCGAGCTCAATGTTGGTGGGACTATTTATTCCAGTAGGCACTCTAATAAAAATTGGGTCCCGGTAAGGAGTCTGTCAATGAGTCGTAAGCCTCCAAATTGCAGTTAGATTCGGTCCAGCACCTCGACGGAGGTTATCGATCGCATCAACGATACGGAAAACTCTTCGGCGTTAGCGATCCGCAAGCACGTGTTCGACTCTGAAAACTCTCCCGAGAGCCATTAGAAACCTGTACCCACGCGCATCACTCCCCCCATGCCAATTGACTCTGGAAAGCTTGCCTCGCCTCGGATAATAAGCGAATCGTACCCCTCGTATTACGCCTCTACTGAAATTCCCATTATAAACGTTTCTTCGACCAATCACTTGATCCAAATTCGCGTAGGACGCCGACGATACGATGTCAACCGAGCGAGAACGTGAATGAGCATTGTCGTGGATCTGTCTCAAGCGCAGCTATTTGTTTCGAGTGGGTACAATCGTGCCATAAATCTGCTGAAAAACAACGCGGGTGGGCGCATAGTCTAGCGTCGGGGTTATGAAACGTTGTCTTGACAGAGTGAGCGTTCTGCTAGGTAATCCGCATGCGGAAGAGGACCAGGGGTGGAGTCAGAAGGCCCGGGAGGATCGGGGGCGGCTTGGGTTGTGCCGATCGTAAAATCGAGCCATAAAATTCAAAGTAAAAGAAAGACGTAAGAGCGCGGCAGCACTAAAGTATCGCTCGGGGGCTGGATGCACGCGTACATCGGGGGCTATATCCTCCTCTATATTTTTTTTTTTTTTGCCTCGCGCGTTGCCGCAGGAAATCTGAGATTACCGGACGATGCACTTATATTCCATTGTTGACACTGGATGCTCGCAGGCTCGATCGAACTTGCGAGCATCTAAAGTTCGCTCATAAATATCGGGAAGTGTTCCGGCCAAGGCAGTAATAGTCGAGTGATGCCGGTGACAATAACGGCTTTTATTGAACAAATTGTCGTGCCCGATGACCGGCAACCGGCGGCGAGTTCAACGTAATACACGCAATTTCCTTGTACGTTCTCTCACGGTATACGGGTCAGGATTTATTTCGGCCTTTAAGAACTACGTTTATTACCTGTACCGGTGGCAGAGCGGCTGCTCCCGATCGAGAGGAAAATAAACCAACCGTCCAAGTAGTTTCCCATTTTAACGGTACAATTCCCGAGCCTTCCATTGAATTCCTAAAATATTTATGACTCGCGATTTCGCGATGTCCTGCCGTTACAACATTTACGAGAATTCTTACTCTATCGGTCTGTTGCCACTGCGGATTTCACAAATGATTCTTGACGAAATTATTCGATGAGTTTAATCCTCGATGTTTCCATATTAATCCCTATGAGATTAATACGCGAATCGAGAACGGGAATTTGAAAATATTATTCAGAAAGGGTGGTAGAAGCGTTGCGAAACATGAAATTCTGCGGAAAGCTAGAGACAGTCGATATTGCCTCGAAGTCGACGGCATCCGCAGCTTCGCAGGTAGGTTTGAAGTTTCTCGGACCAGCGCAACGATTTACGAGGTCCCAAGGGTACCGACTATCTTTCCAGGAAGTAATACCTTCTTCTCGGCGCGAATACCAGATACCAGATCCCGGTATACTTTCCATGCTTCTTCCGCCGTTCTATGTACCCAGTTGCAGTTCCTCCGAGGTCTACCAACCCAGAGGTACGAACGAGCCAATCTTTCGCTTCTGAAAATCCCCATAAATTCTCCCACGCAGATTCCTGCCGGAACACGCTACCAAATCATGGATTACGATGTCGACACCCTTGCCGCCTTCTACGCGAGATATTGATTTCCATTTTTATCCGACGACTTTTAATGCGGACGAATAAATGGAGCGATCGCATAGACCGTGTTACGCTATTGTTTCTCTCAACCCCGCTTCAATGAATTGTCAATGAATTCTCCATGTCAAAGTTGCGATATGTATTAACTATAAAAAGAATAAAAATAGTAAATCGGATGCAATCTACAACTTGTCTTCCGTTGTGAAAACTAATTGTTGCATAAAGTTCCTTGTTTCTGAAGTCTGCTAATTCATTGAGCTATACTACTGATTGTGCGATTTCGCTGTTCATATTGGGTGAATAAAAGATTCGAACGATAATATTTACCGGGGCAGGTCCTTTATGGGAAGAAATGACACCTGACATTGATTCCGAGGTGACGAAAGAACGGAAAGCCAATCACTCGGGAGTCGAAGTACCGTGGAACGAGACCCAACGAAAACAGGGACAGACAGTGAATGGGCCTGAGGAGCGGGGTTAAAGGAAAAGCGGAATAGGAAAAGAGCGTAAAGAAGCGCGAAAGCCTGTATCTGACAAAAGAGGATGAGGGAGAAAGCGCGAAGAAGGCAAGACGACTAAACTCAATTACAAAAGTTACGGCCGCTCTCCCAGCTCTCTTCAAACCCATCCCCCTTTCGCCGTTGGAACTCTTTCCTACTTATATCCCCTTCTTTCGAGTTCTCCTTTCGAGCCGCATCACCGATCCCATACTTCGCTTTTCTCTTCTTCCATCTTTCTTGGTTCGAGCTTCATGCCTCGTTTTCGTTTCACTTTTATTGCCGGCGGGTGGCTGCCGCTATTCTTCTCCCTTTATCCCGTGGCCTCCCTGGTCGCGCTCATTCCATCACGACTTCGCAGCTCGTTTTTCTGCTCCTCTTTTTCCAACGCTGAGGCTTCGTGCCTTCACAGTGTCGGCCACGGCTGCTTTAATATGCAAGGCGCGAACGGTAGACAATATGAGAGAGAAATGGCGAGCTTCGAGCTTCGGGCTTCGGCAAGAGCTGGCGTGACGGGAGGGTCGCGCGGAGGGTGCGAGCGTCACATCGCCTCGACGGAATCGTCCCTGAGAGACGATCACGCTGGGCGAGTGGGTGAACTGCGAACGAGCGAACGAACGAACGAACGAGCGAGCGAACGAGCGAACGAGCGAACGAGCGAACGAGCCAGCAGAAATGACACGGACCTTGGGAAGATGATGGGAGGTGGAAAGCGACTGCCGGCCACCGGAAGGAGACGAACCGAGGCCAAGAAGGCTCGGCTTGTCACGTACGAAATGGGGATGACAGTTTCATGCGTCTGATAGTTTTCTTGCTGAATTTCACTCGGAACGATTACTTCTCGAGTGCCAGTGTGAATGAGACCAACGGGATTAGTCTTGGCGATTCTGCAAAAATGACACCTCTCTTCGCTGTGTAGTCAGTTCAACCGGAATCAAGTTTCCTCTTGACCAACCGGCAATCCTGGAAGCCAATTTCTTGTTTCTTTGGATGATGGAAGTAGCATGATGTCGAACTGTCGCTGCTAACGGGCTTCATTTTTGAAATTCAGAAGCCCTCGCAGGTTCCTCGAAAATTACCTGAGAGAATATTGTACGAACTGGGAGTGCGTGACATCCAATATGTTAGGTGGAAAGCTGCTTCCGGTTGATTCCTTACGCTGCCGTGCGCGCGTGCACGCGAGAGTGAGAGAGAGAAAGAGAGTCGACGCGACAAAGGAGTGAACTTTGGAGACAAGGGCGTGGAAGGATCGGGGTGGTTACAAGCGAGAAACGGTTGGGGGTTTGTCATGTCCGGCGTGGAGATGACAGTTCCGTTCGTCTTAAAGTTTGTTGTCTTTTCTGGGCGGGGGAATCGCTACGTGACGAAACTGCGTTATACGTTAGCACCGCAGCCTTCTGCTACGTCAAGGAAATGAGTTTCTCGGTGAAGGGAAATTCCCGAAAAGGGAGCCGAGCCTTTCCATAGCTGTGTGCCCCGGTAATATCATTATCTTGGGAACGATAAAGTGAGATTACCGTCAGCCGTACGCCCGCACCCCTCGACCTCGAAAAATCCACGCTATTCATTCGCCTGTCCTTCAAAATTGTTCTATCGTGAGATTTTATGTCGAGATCTGAAATGGTCTCAAATTACAGCTCTCCTACGAGAAGGAACAGCCATTATTTACGATTGCCCCGCACCGCGACGAGCTGTGTTATGCCGCCAGAAACGACTAAAGGGTTATCGCACGGTCCCTCTTCGCATACTTCGTAATATACGTATAATTCCGTGAAATGAAATGTCACCGTAGCGACGTCTGCTAATCGAGCTTTTCATCAGATATAAGGATATACCTGCCGTTAGTAAAAAGAAAAAAACCTGATGACAGTAATTTCTCTCTAACGTAAGAGAGATTGTATTTCCTCGATTCTTAGCTCTTAGTAAGTTTACTGTCTGCTAAATAATTCAAGTATTTTGACAAGTATAAATATTATAGAGTACCGAGTATTGAGGGAATTGAAAGCGCTGGCCAGCTTTCCGTGTTTCCCGAGAGACAGCGCAAAGCTTGCTACTGCAATTCGCATTTCATATTTAATCCTCGTTCAGTTGGGAATGTTGCGTAAAAGCAATCTAAAAAGTCGACTCCTACCAGCTCGACCAGTTTACAGAGCTTTTTCAATTATCTGCTCAGAAAACTGCAGGTAGGATGCAGAAATTCTCTTGGATACAATGCGCACTGCTGAGATCTAGGTATTGCACACCCACACGGGCGCACGAAGAAAGAGAGAAAGAAAAAGTGAAAGAGAAAGACCGGTTGTTTCATCAGGATTAGACGCATTGACGGTGACGACGAACCAGATTGTCCAGACTTTTGCAACAAACTGCTGCTTAGCATTGGTACGTTCGAAATGAGAGATAGGAGAAAATGAGGACTCATTTTTTCTCACACACGATTCCGTGGAATTGTCTTGAAGCGTGCATACACATGCTTGGAAGCAGAAGTAGCAGCAGCAGAGAACACGGTGGACACGCGTGCTGCTCAGAAGCAGCTGCGGTTGTTTCTGCTACAAAGACGAGCGCAATCGCGAGGCAGTAATTGCTGCATCCTGGAGAGGATGCAACGGATGCCGGCGCGGCGTAGTTTCAGAGCACGAGCTATTGCTGTCTTGGGAATGGGGCCGTCGCGAGGGGAGACGCTACCAGTGGAACGCCTGACTTCGATAGGGAACATCCCGATTGCGCGAACAGCTGTTAGGAAATCATTGGGATGCGATCGCTATCTTAACCCTTTCGCTATCGCGGATGACTATACACGTTCCTCACGACATACTGTTCACGTGGGGACAGCTATCCAAAATTGCTGCCTCAAATACCTCGTGCATTGCTATAACGAAAAATTATAAATTTATTCTTTCAATCAAAAGTCCTTTCATTTTAAACAAAAAAATCCTGTTAAACAGACTCTTGCATATTAATTTCAATCGGGGTTTGAATATTGACAATTTTATACGTTGCGTATTTTAACAATAAGTGCATCGCGTATGCTCCTACGCAGAGATACTGGTTGACGAAGTTTCGTTGAGTAACGTCGGCAAAAACCTGTTCATTGCAGAATGTTTCAAGAGGATATTGTGAACGTCACTGACAGAAATTAATTGAACGATGAATTCAGGACCCATAAATACGTTACGAAAGTTTATGGCCCCGTCGTCATATGTTGCGCGCTGGGGCTTTTTTAATGGCACGAACATCGGCCAGCAAGAGAACACTGAAAACCGGTCAAAGTGAATTTGCATTAATAGCTCACGCTGTCCATTAGCCTGCTAACTGGATTTTTGTTTTATTCTCTTGGCCGTGTGGCTCGCACTCGACGAACCGTCGCGTCGCGGCGCTTAACAGAGTCACTGAAGTGAACGACGTTATGTGCACTCTTCCCAGATAGTTGATCCAGTCTAGATTTCTCGATTACGCAAATTAATCGGTCACAGCCAATCTTCTTGAGTACTTGTACTCTTTGCCTTTAATCTCTTATTCGGAAATAAGAATCTGGCTATACGAACGATCTTCGCTTCTTATCGGTACAAATTGAGTACAATTAAGGGTTGAGCTACAATCGGTAAACTGAATAAATATAGTTTTAACAGTTTTGAATGAATTTTTAACATCGTCAATAATTTGGCTAGCTAATCGCTATGCTGATGCGTATGGCAATCTCGTAGCGAGGTCAAGCACGAAAAGGGTCGTTGAAAAGTTGGCAAGGTGTTGCGACAATCGGTTCGGTTGTGGTTGGCCCATGAAAGTTTCCCTGATGTTGGCCGATAGCCTTCATGTGGGTCATTGAGAGCCCTCAATTTATTCGATCCGCCTTATCTGATTCTATTACGTTCTACAAAAGACGTTTGTCTTCATGGATCTTCACACTAGAATTTTTACTACGCTTCAGGAATGTAAACAGGAAGGTTTTTGCGTTTATCGTGTCCTGAATTTCTCAACAACGGCATGCAAATTGTATTAAAGTATAGTATATCACAGTAAGGTCGTTGTTGGCAAGATGAAAAGAATGTCAGTGGATCGCTAGATATTTTCGGATAATATCCATATCGTAAGGTTAATATTTACAAATACCACATTTTTTTAGCGTTTTCTTTGTCAAGTTATCTTCATCGCTGGCTGTACTTCCCTTTAACGACACCGGATTATTTTTATGCGGTTGCATCGCGTATGCTAAAATACGCGGTGCAACAAGAATAGCTGTCTGACAGACTCGCTTCGTAGTCTGATCATAAGACATACGATGTTTATACATACATGTACAGTATAACTCGAGAAACTGGTATATCGCCATTACCCCATTTTTCCGTAGAGTTTTGCGGAGCAGGTCCATTACTAGCCCGTCGAAAAGTTTGTATTCTTGACCTATCGGATACTGTTCAGCGAGTTGACGTACAATAAATTTGATAGCACGATAACTTTTCCTTCTGCTGAATATAATGTTACGGTACTATCAACCAGTATCGACAAGTAGTTTTACTTACTTTGCGCCATATCGAAGTGTCAATTATCCAAGAATGCCAAGCCACCTTCGAATTCCACGCGTAAGAAGAAGTACTGCGATTAAAAAGTTTCCTTTGCAGCTCTCTTCGGTAGCACAGCAAGTTTGGTTCAACTGTTGGACTAGGAAAATCAAATGTTTATTTTCGTGTCAGACTGTCTGAAAGCGCCTTTGTTTCTCGATTAGGCGTGGGTCGCTCCAGTAATAAAGAGTCTCGCCCCCTTCTTGGGTCTCGCAAGATCTAGGGTCGGCGTTTTCGAGTGCGACCCTTAAAAACGACTGCGAACTGGGGTGATAGGGTAAGGGGTGTCGAGGAGTAAAATAGTCCGGCGTTTTGCTCCGGTTCGCGGACTATGGATCCGATGTGCAGTCGAGTCGAACGGCTAATTCGGAACGTGCGACGACTTGGAATGTCGAGGCACTGGCGATTCTTCACCGACCAAGCGCGAGGAGAGAAGCTCCAGCACCAGTGCCCACCGGAAAGGAAATAAGGAATCAAGAGTCTTCCAAGAGAAAGATAGGCAAAAGGGAAAAGGGAAAAGGAGGAAAATGTAGCCGACCACGGTGCGCGCGTGCTCGATGGGAAGGTTAGTCAACGTTGATCTATTCCTCGCTCGAGTTATCGATGGATATTTCGAGCTTGCTCATCCCCTTTCTCTTTTCTCCATCCCATCGCCTTTTTCCTAGTTACTATTCAGGCCTCGCCACTGCCATAAAGATCCGCTCGGTGCTTTTTGCGAAATCATTAATGGGGCCCTACTCGTGTTCCGATCGACCGTACAATAAAACATCGGGCTGCTTTAAAACTCGCGGATCCAACTGTTCTCGAGTCGCGCCAGTTGCGAATTAAATTACGCCTGTGTTTCTACCGGGGTAAACAGCGTACTACTTTCCTAATAATGGCTTTTCGCAAGTCAATAGCGAAAAGTACGCGACGTGCTGGAGATCCTTTAAATTGAGAAGGCGATGTGTGTGTGTGTGTGTGCGTGCGCGTGTGCGCGCGAAATAGGTTAAGGGAGAGAGACGGAGAGAGGTATTAATTGTCTGTTTTATCTTTTACGCTCGTTTAAGAGCAAAAAAGGTGTAGCAGCGTGTCCGCTCTTTGGAAGAACAGCTACTTAATATTCCTTGGACGCGACGTTGTAACTTAGTTCGAGGGAGAACGTAATTTGTTGGTAAAGAGGTCCGCTGATCCTGCAGTATAGCGGTATACCGGTATAGCCACTGATTATTCCTTGCACGTGGAATTTGATTGTTGTCTCTCGGCCAGGAACAATCTTAATTACTGTCTGAATTACCAAGCCGACTTGTCGAAACTTTCCTACCATTTCGGACGGTACTTACCACGACAGCAGGCGACTTATTTTCCAACGATGATTATTCAACTTTTATCGATTACTGTGAAAGATGGTTAGCTGCAGAAGCAGAGTCCCTAAGATTTTCAAAGTGAACTGAATTCGTAATGTTCTGGATTTATATTAAATTAAATCGTCAGGATCATCTCTGCAGCGTCATTTCTCGTCCCCTCGTGCACCATAACGAGGACGTCCACGACCATCTTTCTTTATACGTCTGCAGTCGTTCCGATGTCAGCGGCTTGATAAAAACCAATTAGAAAAACGTTCGCGTTATACTCGCAGAGAGCCCATTAACGTACGACCGTATTTTATACTTTCCACTTATACATTTCAAGCAGATTTTCCCAATTATTCAAGTAGGGAATGACTAATTCGATGTCTAGTTAGCGGTAAAAGGAAATTGCATAAAGGGATTGAAAAATGTAGAAAACGCAAGGAAGAGAGGATGAGAGAGAAAGAGAGAGTTTTGTTTCTTTGAAAATCTATTGAAAGTACAAGCGGATGAGGGTTCCTTTCCCGACTCTCATAGAGATCATAACAGTGGAACAGTGGAAAAATGGAGCGGAATAACCGAGGGGGAAAAGTAGCGCGTGTATTATACGATGGAATTGAATCAGTGAACACGTTAAGCAGGGTTCGTCAGATCGGCATACTGCTGGAAAAGTTAAGCTGTCTACTTGAGAATGGCGAGTCATGCCAGTTTCTAAGGACTATACCGCATCGCATGTCCTTTTTACTGATTTATGGTTCGCCAAGCAATCATCTTTGCACGCAATTCTCGCCCACCTCTCTCTCTCTCTCTCTCTCTCTCCCCGACTAACGCACAATCGCGGCAATATGTTCGTTGTACTACGTCATCCTTCACGGCCAAATCAAATTTCTCCACACGTAGAACACAATATGAATTGGTCGAAAGATTTATCGCCCTGATACTGCAAACTTTCTGCTTTCTCCGTGAACGTTTTCCTTAGATTGTTAACGGCAAGCATAAGTTTATAGTTGTAAGAATCTTCTACTCGAGAAAAAAGCTCCGGTTAGACCCTTGAAATAGGTAACTCGAAAGAGTTCTTCGTCGCGGTTTCCGCGCAATTTGTTATTTAAGGGATCTACGATTCTCTCTAGGCGAGTAGGGAAGAATATGAGTCTGGCGGGACAATATTACACGGGGAAAGCAACTCCTCTGGCTGACCATGGAGGATGCTAAATCCTAGTCGCGGGAGCAGGTGGTTTCACTTGAGCACGGAGATGTTGAAACTACGTTTCACTTGGCAACTAAATAAGCAAGAGAGTTCCGACCAGGTAGATCCCATCTATATATGTTCCGTACGGTAGAGGATGGGTCTCTGGTTCAGATTTGCCTGGCTTGTTTATTTACGTGAACAGCAGCTTTACTTACGAGGAACCCTGATTGTAAAATCCGTGAGAAGCAATGAAGGCTTGTACCGAACACTTTTCGTTTCATTTATCGATGTAGTTACAGGATCAGAAGGTCGTTTGTGAATTTTGACTGCCACTTTCCATGATGTTGAATGTTAATTTATTCCTCCGCGGGAAATGTAAAGCATGTTAATTGCAGTTGGTAGTAGTCGAAAACCAACAGAGTGCGTTTGTACGAATTACAATTGTCCCTAACCAGACATCTAAATCGGAGCCTATTTACTGTCAGTATTTACTGCAGCGTGTTAATACTAGTAGCGATCAGAGTTCAAGGATCGTCATTTTTATCTCTCGCGCGTTCCACTGTGTAATTTGATCGAAAACTGATTGTGAGTACCAATCAGTATCCAGAACGAAACCCCCGAATTCCGGATTCCCCGATCGATCCTACATCCAGCACAGCCAGCAATTAACTACCGTGAATCCAACATTTTCGATCCTATATTAATCCTGGGTGAACACGATTACAAAGAGATTCGATATTAGCTTCGACTCTGGTCATTGTGATGTGGAAAATTGAGAGTCCCGTTGCTTTTGGTATCGCTAATTGTATTCTACTGATGAAAGTAATCAGATGAAGCATGAAATATAATTTGCGCTCGTGTTATCATTCGACGAAGTAATATATGAACTAGCCGGGTCGGACTACCGAGACACAGGAGGGACAATTTAGTATTGACCGTGTCAAGCAACAATTACAGTAGATACAGAGCAAATATGAAAACAGCGCGTATTTAAAAATCACCAGGGATAAAACAATCCGTTTTCACCTTCATCACCTCTTGTAACTGGTGGAACAATGCCATTGACGTCATCATTTTTTAATTCCACGTGGACAGAGTTACGCGTCCGAAGGAGAAGGGAACGAACTCCGATCCGGACAAATTTCACGTTTGCGCGAGCCAGTTGGAAAGGGTCTTCTGGTTCGGTTTGATTCCGGCTTGTATGCTCGGCAGGACTCCTCGATTTTTCAAGGCGAACCCCTCGGAACACTCGTTTTCTCGTGGTTACTGCGCGCACATTCGCGAGACTCTTGAGTTACTTGAGAACGTCTCAACCGAATACCTACTCTGCACCACGTATATGTATGTATTGTATATCATACAATGGCATTGGAGTGCTGTCGGTGTAGAGGGAATCTTGAAGCAGTGGAGAGAAGGACTTTCTTCGTCCTGCGACGTTCTCTCTTTTCCTCCAGTCGTAATGAGACAAGAACATTACTATGACGGAGGATTTCTGTTTCCTATTTCGCGAATAGACTTTTTAATTATCCGAACCGTATAACCATCGTATGTACTTGGCATTATGCGTCTTTCGCGTTGTCAGGTGAAACGTGAAAAAGTGAGCAATATTCACAGAAGTCACGTGTTATCGCGATACAGATTGTTCGCCGACTAGTATCGGGAACAAGCTATTTCTTTGGTACGAAGTTTCGGAATAATCGGTAAAACAAGAACTATTCGAGGCTGAGAAAGTCGAGGGGAGAGAAACTGAACTAGCGGCGTGAGTGGAGGGGTATCCAGGAGAGACCACAGTACCAATTCCATAGGGCAGTTACCCTGGCCAGTATGGCATTGTCCGGCCGGTAGCCGCAATGCGACGTGTTCTCCGTCTCGCTTCCACCCCCGCGGATGGTGACTTCCCTCTCCTGGTAGCTGGAAGTTTTAGGCTAGGTCGTTGGTTGTTAGCAAAGTAACAAACCCCGGTAGGAATTCCCCCGGCTGACCTTTACCGAACCACATTCATGCCTTCTCGCATTTCATGCTCCCTGCAACCCCTTGCCATGTCGTGGCGGTCCATTCTCACCCCTCCTCGAGCAACCCTCACTTGTCACCGGCAGCTGGCTTTCCGCGAATGCGAAGCCGCGCGAATCATGATATATCGCACTTCTTCTTTATTACGACGCGACGTACGTCGAACTGACAGCTCGATAAGTACCTCCACTATACCAACAAGCGCGGAGGGCTCAGAGGCAGACGCCCGCGCAGCGCCGCGCCGCGCGTTCTCTGGGTACGTTGGCCAATATTTGTTTATGAAAGCACATACGCTCGAGTCCATACTGATTCGGCTCGCATATTCCACGAGGATTGTACTTGGATTTGCTTTCGTTTCATTCCGGTGGGAAAGCCACAACCACCACCACCACCACCACCACCACCATCACCAACAGTAGCAAGTATCCGTTGATGCAATAGAGAAGATGAGATATCGCGGACAGATATAAAATGGCAATGCGGATGGACCGTGGGGGATGCTTGGAAAAATGGCTACTGGCAACTGGCATTCGCAGAATCCAGCAGTATCCCGCGCAATAACGCAGTCGCGAGGACCGGATAGAATTCCGAGGAGAGGCGCGGGAAAGAAGAAGCAGAAACGCGGTCGGATTCCAATCAGGCAGGACAATGCTTGGCCGAAGTGTGCTACGCGGCAAGATTCGCAATTCGTCAAGGTACCGTTGGCGTGCAAGTAATTCTGCTCGCCTGTACACTGCACCTATGCTATGCGAGGCAATGCGACATGATGCGACGCGATGCAACGCAACGCGATGCGACCGAACGCTGCGCGTGTCTGTCGCTGGCGTTACCTTTCAATTTCGGCGGACTGATAGATTCCTCGCGTACGACCAGCACGAAGAAAAGAGTTTTGATTGGAACCGTTCGAGCAGCCGTCTCGCCCGACCAAGGATTCTTTTGTTCGTTTTCGACATTGCTGCCGGTGATGCGGCGGCCGTTGTTGCTGCTACTGGACAAATCCCCCGTGGATTTTCCTCTTTTCTCACCCCGTGTGTTATCCTCTTCCTAAAATGAAGCGGTCGACGTTGCTGCCGTTGTCGGTGTGGCTCAAAAAAGTTTTTCACAGGAGCTGTCGGAACGTCGTACTCGGCTTCCTCCGCTGCTAAGGATGTGAGAGAAATTGTGGGGAAAGTTTTCCGCCGGTGCCCGTTCCTTTCTCTGTCTTTGTCTCTTTCTATCATGGTATTCGGAGAGTTGATAGCATTTGGCACCGGGGAAGGAGATAGGTACGGTGAGTTGAAAGTCGCTCCGATGGAATCCTCGGGAGGAAAACCATCAGCGGGACCAATACCAGGGGTTACTATCTCGATGTTCAAAGGACAAAGACAATCAGTCGACTGCCTCTAGCGGCTGAGTAATATTTTATCCGCGTGCTAATTAACGTTGTCATATATTTTTCAAGCGATACCAATGGCCGGTTTTCAACATAAAACGACAGGTCAGAGCTTATCGTTTTCTCGAAACGACAGTGCTCCGGTTCCGTTCCATTTCAATACTAAGGGATCAGAGACACTTCCTGCTGCGGCACAGTTTGTCGGTGCAAGATGAATGTCAGACCGATTGAATCCCCGTGAGAAAACACATCGATGGCTTCGATACGTCGCGTCGCGCCGCACCGCACCGGGGGAAGCTGGTATTTTTCGCGCAGCAACCTGAAAGCCCCCGACATTCTTTTCCCTCTGTTCTTTTTCATTCGGCGCTTCCTTCTCGGAAGCTTGATATCCACGTGGCCCTCCCATCTCCCATCTCCTCGCTGGCTCCTTGCTGACTCTTGCCAGTGCACCGGCCTTTTCCTCCTTCATCTTCAGTCGCCGTCGTCTAACGTTCTTAGCTTCGCTCTTGTTTTCTTTCTAGCCCCACTTTTTTCTTTCTTTTCTTCGTTTTTTCGCTTCCCACCCCCTTCGAGCACTGGCGGCTGAGCGCCGCACCGACCGCAGAGCGACATAAAACTTCATAAACAGGGAGACCTCCTCGGGGGACTCTTCGCACGGTAACAAATATTTTCAGATTGTAGCCAGTCTAGTGCAGAGGGCGATTCTTCGTGGGCTTGGCTTGCCGGGACCGACGAGGCATTATTAAAATTTACAAAGGTACAATATGGGGCTTATTAAGAGGGCACCGCTCGCGAAACAGAAATCCTCGAATGGTCTTGGCGAGCCCTCCTTCCGATCCTCTTTTCTCCGGGCTTTCGCCGTTAAACTTGCCTTTACGAGCGGAAGTCCTTTTTGGTCGCGAAGTATTGAAGTTTGAGGAACTTTATCGTCAATTTCAGCCATTTTTCGATGAAATGGCTTTTCAGCTGCCGACCCTTTCTGCACGGTGCCGGCTGCTTTCTCCAGACTATATTCAAATAATATTTTTCCGACCACCGTTGTCTTCTTGCGTCGCTCTCGCTTCGACTGACTGCGCGCAAAGCGAGAAATTTTTTTCCTTTTTTCGAAATTCTGCTCTACCGCTCCCCAGGGAAACCTTTTGCGCGAACATTCCACAGCGTTTGCCAGACTTAACGCAGAGTTCCCGCGACCAGTGTTGGGTGCCGCGCGAAATAAAAAATTTCCATTATGATCTATGTAAGTATATAGTTTAAACAGTTTAACGGCTAAATTTTTGGAACCGTTGGCTCCCAAAAGCACCGTGTTTCTTTTCGCCTGAGCTACCACGACCAAACGTGCTGAGTAATCGTGTTCTCTTTTCCGTCGCGATGGAACTTAAAAGGCGACAAATTTCTTTTTGCTGATTGCACTGGGATTCATTATGCGACCGCTTCCTCGTAAATGGCGGAACCAATGATGAACCGAGGAACCCGAAGTGGGACACCCTGGGAAAATGGCAGATTCGAAAGAATCTCGAAAGGCTTATCCAACGGGTTTCAAACAGCTGTTGTGATCCTCCCCCAGGACAGTTGAAGTAACTAATAATGGCATTTACTGAAACGGCTATGACCGAAAGCCCGCGGGGGTAGTTATAATCCGACTCTTAGTAACCAGGGCATCGTTTGAACTGCAAGAAACAGCTCAGCAAAGAACAGAAAAAGAAGAGAGAAAGAGAGAAGAGCAAAAGGATAGAAGGAGGGAGAAGAAGAGAGTACGACTACCTTCTCATCCAGTTTCCCTCGCGCTCGCTCGAGCATCAAGAAAAAAATAAACGAGCCACGTACCTTTAGCCCCGATAATTTATTTCAAGGCACGCCTCTACCGGAGGAGGAGCGCGCCCAGCAAAATTGCGCGCAAATAACCGGGAAAATAATTATCTCTGCTTTGCTCGGCGCACCCCGTGAAAGTCCGTCAACAATGTAGGAAGCGGCGCAAGAGGCGCGGAGGCGAAGAGAGAAGCAAAGGGGAACAGAGAGAGGATCGCGGCTTAAGGAAAATCGTGGAGAAAGCTTCTGTCAAAGGACGCTCGCGAAAGGGGAAAGGAAAAAAGAACAATGCAGACGGACAGTTCTACAGTGGGCGCTAGAGAAGCAAATTGCGAATTGCGCTGCTGTCATGCGAAAAGCATCGCGAACCTAATACTCTCAAGCGAGAAATCTACTGGCCATACCTGTAACTTGCCATCGAGTAACTTTCCGCGTGGAATGGAGATGCGAACGAACTCGTAACTTCGATGAGGCAAGTCGCGCAGCAAAGCCGGGGTGATCAGCTTCTTTTAACTTGAGAACTGTTTTCCCATAAAGTAGGGATTTTATCGGTGGAAAAGGAAGCCGGCTTGGTAACGCGACGCGTACACGCGTGCACAGTGTGCACGGCCTGCGGACAAGCCGAGAGCGGGAAAATAGATGGTACGGGGGTCGTTCCTACCCGAGGGCTATAAAAATATAAGCGAGCCGCCTTCAGGCTGGCTACATAAAGCCAAGGACGACAGGAGTATGCTTTTAGCCACCTTTTTGTCCACGGGCTAAAACTTCTTCTTTGTGTCACGCTCGTTTGAAATCCGATGCCAATGCCTTTTTCGCTTGTGCAACCCCCATTTGTTTTTACTACCCGCGAAATGGTACGCGGAGTCGCGATCGTGATTTGCATCTGGTGAATCGAAAATTTTTCACCTAAATCCTGGCCTACTGTCAATAACAATCGAAAACAACCTATTCCATTGTAACTATTATTGCTCGTAGATGAGGGAAATCTTAGAATTTGCAATGAGATAACACCAGATGAGAGGAGACTAGCAAGTGACGACTAAAGAAAGACGAACCGTTTGTCAATCGTGCAGCTGTACGATAAATCGCCATGATGAAAAACCGTAGGAAGAGGGGTCGCGGCATTAAAGGTACAGAGCTTCTGGGCTTCAGGTATCGTTCCGGAAGCTCTTGAATTATCTACTTGGTCTTGTCTGCGTCTACATTATGAAGAGCTTCGTTGGGCTGACTCTTTGAAATCTCACGATAAATCCTTCATCGGGGGGACAAAGACAGATGGAGCGTCCCCTGTTCGCGTCCCGCCACTCCACGTCGCGACGTGAATTTCGCGGAAAAGGATGCGCAGCGTACTTTCGCAGCGAATTTAAAAGGGGTTCAAGGGGAGGGCAATTTGAAAATTTTTTATTATACGCGATCAATATTAACTGTGCAATTCACACTTACTGTGTACATACCCGCACACGCGTGACACTGATTACATTTGTTGCGCGTGATAATTTAGTATCGTTATTAGCTCGGTGAGGGAGTGTCAGAGTTGGGAAAAAAATTCGGTGAAATCAGGGAAATGATCGAAACTAGACAGGATTTTTTCAAGCCGCTTGATAACCTTCCGCTTGATTCAATTCGCCGTCCGAGCTAGCGCACAATTACAATCAGCGTAACGACGCGACGCAACCCTCGCCGCGGATAGGACACTTTTTTGCCGCAGGCACCCGTATTATTGCTCTGATTGCCGGTCCTGATTGTACACATCAGCCTGAATTACACGGAGAAGCATTGGTCCAGAGTGCAAATGCTGTGTTGGTGCTGGTCGAGGTTTCCTGATAAAAATGCTTCATTCGTACGCGAAAATTCCAGCCATTTCCTTTTAAGCCTCGATTAAGTGTCAGTGACATTTTTCAAAGCTTGTTACCGAAAAATGTGCATGAAAAAATCGGTAGAGGGTCTCGAGGAAAAATGGGAAATTATTCCTAGCGCAACCGAGTAGTTGGCTGGTTTTGTCGAATAGCTGGGGAGGGCCGATCAATTCCGCAAGGGTGCCTGTTGTTCTCTCGTTAATTAAGACGGCGGAGCGCAGATCGTAAGGTACGGGGCACAAAGTCCGCACAATAGACCGCGAATCGAAGTTACTGCTGGGGTAATGGTTCACATTAATGCGTGTATCGCTTAATGCGTGGTAATTAATTTTGGAAAGTGGTGATACTTAGAATGGCTCCATCAGGATCGGGAGAGAGAGAGAGAGAGAGAGAGCGAGAGGCAGAGAGAGGTGCTCGTTATCCTCACGGTGCGCCCGTTTGTTCCGAGTTGGGGAACACGATTTCCGTGGACGTGGAATAACGTGCCAGGCACGCGCGCATTTTCGACACTGGATTACCCTTTCGAGGGGTCTGTGCTCGTGCTCGGCCTTAGTGCATAGTCGGTATTCGAGCTACGAGCTTCTTGGTCGTTGCGATCGTTCCATTTCCGGCCCCATCACCGAACCCACCCCTGCTCTGCTTCCAGCCTCTCTGCCATCCTGTCTCTCTACGAAACGCCTCTACCAGCGCCTCTACCAGCGCCTCTACCAGCGCCTCTACCACCGTCGCTAATTCCATACCCGCCATTAATAACAAGAACAAGCGTGCCCGGGAAAGAGCAAGAGCAGACGAGATGAAACCAAACGTGAGAAGAGGCTCGAGGCAACTGATAAAATCTCATTAGCTATTCCTTCTGCTCTTTAATCCAGTGCGATTATCGAAGGATTTTAATTGAGGACGATTATGCCCATCCAGTAGAGGAGGGAAGCTCGAAAACCTATTGATCGCATCTTCCTGGTAATTCTTTTCCGATGGTACCGTTGGCCAAGATGAAGTATCTTCGCACGAGTGAAAGCTTGTAGCAGAGCGACACCCCGAGATTCACCCAAGATTTCCTTCCATCGATCTTAGAGATGGGCGCGAGATTGCTATCCGGGTGATCGGATCGACAAGGTGTTAGATAGAAACGTAGAGTGAAAAGGAGGAGGGGGGTACTACCTCGTATCTCGTACACCGACCGTTTTGTTGCTCGTCACTCTTTAACGCGCCGTGTCCGCGATTGCGCGAAACTCACGCGAGCTCTACTCTACACGTCTGAGGGAGCTTTTTACATCTGGGAAAGGTTACGCTCGCACCTTTCGGAATTAATTTATTACGGCAACAGGGACCATGTTTGCGGAGAGTGCGTGGACAAAGACGAAGAAAGAGAATGGCCAACGAGGGAGGGAGGGGGTCCGAGTAGTTTTTTAACTCCAAGTGACCTAATTAATTTGCCGAGTATTCACGGAGTTCTCTGCCGCCATCGTTGGAATGCGCGACACGCTGCCGCATGGAACTTGGAAGAGCTTAAAAATGTTGGCAGGACGGAAAACACCTTGTCCTCGAATTTTTTCCCACTAATCCCTGCAAAACCGTCATTGTACGATGAATGACTACCTCGCTTAATTGTTACTACAGTTTTCAGCTTCATTACCGGCTGAAACTAAATCTGCAAAGCTTTACCGAATTAGCTTAAAAATCGATAGTATAGCCAGAGAAGGAAGTATAAGCCAAATTTCTACTGTGGCTTTATGCAAATTGCCGGGATCGGATCACCGCGAACGCGTCAGCATACGCCACGCAGCTTAAAGTATAAACGGAATTGTTTGCATGCAGGAAGTTGATTACCCATTTTCCGGCTAGAATGTTTTTCAAGTCTTCTATTATGGTACTAGTCGGCACATACTCTATCTTTTCGTGCGGAATTTATGAGGCATTAATAAGTTTTCATTTTTTTGCGTACCCATTCGAGCCGAGGGAAATACACTAGAGAGGCGAAACAAGAGCCTCACTCAAATCAAGACTTTTAAATTGTATCACTAATAAAAATAATTCAACGCGTTCTCTTTTTATATTCGAAAACAATTGGCGCTATAAAATATATGCTGCACAATAATAAAGAACGTAAGATCGAAATGTCCAACGTGAACTTGAGGAAACTCTTTCGAAAACTTCTCGTAAGAACGGCAGAGAACTCGACATCTTGCGAACGTCCCATTCCACGATCTTTTAAGTGATCTCTTCTTTCTTAGGGCGGTTAGATTATAGAAAGTATAAAGGTATGTGGGACAAAAACGCTTACAAGAAAGTGCGATCATTGTAAAAGCAGTAATCTTCGCACCATTCGTGGAACTTTGGAGTTGGATATACCCCGTTCGTTCACGACTACAGCTAATTCGGATCAAGCCAATCGCTCAGAAGACACCAGTGGAGGTTTGAACATGGGAAGAGAGAATGAGCCTGAAACCAACGAGAGCAAGCAAAGGTGCAGGGTCTAAGAAAGACAGAAAACAGAGAGAGAGAGAAAGGGATAGTAAGGGAGGTAAGGGCGGCAGAAATTTCAGCGCCGTCACCGGTTTTATGTCATTCCCGCCATTCGGCGGCTTCCATTTCCAGTCTGGACTACCAGAGCTCGTAATTCAAACACGACCTAGGAACGAACATCGTCGTCATCGTCGTCGTCGTCGTCGTCGTCGTCCTCGACTTCCTCCCTCCACAGACCCATCCTCTATGCTCGTAACTCACCAGCCAAAACTCGTTCCTCCTTTTGCGTCCGGTTTCCCTGTAGATTTCCCATACTCCGGAATCGCGGTAAGCCGATAAATTCGATATTTGTTTCAACTTTTGCCGGATTTTACTCATCTTTCTTTGTGTTCGTCCTGCTCTACACCCTGTCGGTTCTTTGACCCTAGGGCTTTTCCGTCTCTTCTACTGTTTTCGCTCGTAGTTCTCTTCTTCGTGGGACCCCTTTATCTCGATTTATCTCGAGAAAATTGTTTCTCTAATGAGCGAAGAGAAGCTTTCGTAATATCTTCTACTCGTCTCCTAACAATGGGAAATCTTACTATTGCTGGGTTGATATCGCAAAACACGGCTTATTACTGTTAATGCTTCCTGTTACCGAATAAACCTTGCACTGCTAGTGCAAGTAGATATAACTGTCAGTACTGCAAGGTGAGGAAGATATTTATAACTTAAGTCGTATAAGACACATTCTACAAGAGTCTCGTAGCACATTGTCAGGGATTTCGCATTGCGTTTCAAGTTACACAGAACTCATCAGAGGAATTCGTGTACCGGGTTTCAATGTAAAGGGGTTTACGTTAGTTCGAGATAATATCGATATTTCTGTAGACATTGACAAACTTTGCCAATATCGAATGAAGTGGCAAGTAGACAGAGAATTCGGTCCATACTATGGCTTTCGAAGTCTTTGATCTACTGAATAATCTCGATTGTCCGTATGTTATACTTCGAGCTTGTCACAAGAGTTTTAAATGTGACTCTCGCGTGGTAGACGATCCGTTTTGAGACAAGCTTCTCAAGTACTTCTCCAGAGTCTGATGTTCTTTTTGATAGCTAAGTAATACTAGCAGATGCTGCCAATATCCTAGCTCCGTTCACCGACACAGCAAATACTCCGAGTAACTAGTTCGAGCAGCAGCTTCACGGAATTTCTCTGTCGGAAAATAAATAAACTTGCAGGGTATCTTGGTAAATTTCTTGACAATTTGTCGTGCTCTTGGAACGTATACGCCATTGATGCGACTTTTTTCTCGTTTACTATGAAAACAAAATCTCCGCCCAACCGATTCCCCGTCGCGTCTGGGGAAATGGAAGAGAAGAGAAAAGCAGATAAGAATGGGAGAGGGAGAACGACGTAGCGATAATCTTTAATTTCCTGTTCAATGGTCGCGGGTATTGCAAGCCGCGTGTATGTTGCATCGAGGTTACAGGGTGTTTCGTGAGGTTCTAAATGTTATCCCCCTCAATACCGTCGTGGGCCCGATCCCCGGATCAGATTCTCCTTTCCCTGCGTCTCGGCATTCTCTTCGAAGGATAGCTACCGCCAGATGTTGCCAATACCCTTGGATCGTTCACTGGAACAGCAAACATAGTAGCTAACTGGTTCGGGGCTACGGCTGGTGGAAGCGGCAAAGGAGCAGAGAAGCAAGTTTCCACGGGTGAACCCCGTAATAGTCGGTAGAGAATTGCCGTGTGTGCAGCGCGCAACGATCGGCGAATCGTTGTATAAAGTTCAAGCTTCAGCCAAGTATCGCGAAATTCCAGAAACTCGGGTTCTCCTGCCCTCTCCTGATCCTTACCGGCACCTTTTGGCCACTCCCGATCGCTCACTCGCGCGTGCCTTTCATTTCGACCCGTGGGAAAATTAGCGTCACCCCTCCTGCCCCTCGCGGCAACCTGGTAACGCGAGCGATGATGAAAGAACCCGCGGCCGATAATGAAATTTCCGGCCCAATCCCGAAGCTCCGAGCTTCACTAGCTCGACATTCATCCATCTCTAGGCTTGAGTGGGTGCTCGCACATCCGCCAAACATCCTCGAAACTTTTGTTATCGTCCTCGTCAACCGATAAGCGAGGCTCAACAGCAGGTAGTGCATACTTCAAGTACTCGAGCGGCGGGGTGTCGATAGCTTTGTTTCCTCGGTGTGGCGCGGCACGCTCATGCAACGTTCCTCTCTCCGCACCGTCGAGGTGTGCAACCTCACTGCGAAATCGGGATGCGCTGAGTGAGCCATCATCCATGGAGCAAGTAAGCCAAGAGCCGCATTGAGGATGTGTATTTATATAATATAGTATAAGCGATCAACGATCGTACGGGCCAGTGAAAACCATACCCGCGATTCGCCTTACTAGATGGGCGCACTTCAGTGAACGCCCTACTCGTGAACCGATTGCCCGATCACCTTGAACGAGAATCGCGCGCACACCACACAACGATCAGAGTTTTGGTCTGGATCGGCAGCGCGGCGTACCGCTGCGTGGCGGCAATGTAAAGCAGGTATCGGAAAGTGCAAGTGAGGCGGGACGGTTCACTGGGCAATTAGACTATCGGGGCTGCGATACTTTCAAGATAGAAGCCAGTATAATTGGAAACCAATCGGGCGTTGACGCTTCGAAAGGGAGCAAGGACATTCTAAATGCGAACGAGGCGGCTTTTGTTATTAAAGGGTGTTGTTTCGCTCGGTAGTACGCGTAACAGGGACGATGTGAAAGATATGTTCGTACCCCGATATCACACGGGGTTACAAGACTCGACCACCGTAGAAGATTTGCGCGTAACCTAAATCGCGAGGACGACAACCGAGACGAGCTGAACTGGAATAATCGCAGATGTAATACAAAGGGAAGCGAAGATAGGAAGTTCTAAGGCGATTATAACGAATGGTAGGAGTGTTAATCCATGAAGAAGACGTAAATTTAGTCTGCACCACTTAAGCGCTTCGCCACCCACAATATCCCTTAGTAAACAAAGGGAAAAATTGCGTAAAGAGAAAAACGAGATAAGAGAAAAGTAGCTAGCTAGCCGTCTTCGTCGGAAAGATCGCGATCTCTCAATGGAATACTCATTTTATTTTTGAGAAAGCTCTGCTCCTGGAACGTTCTGACGTAGTAGCTTCGCAATCAGTAACTCGATGCGCTAGAAAATTGTGTCTCAGGACCATCGCCGATCTAGGTGCGCCGTCGCTGCCCAATCTCGTGCGGAAAGGTTTGACTTTTCGATTTTCCTCCCCAGGATCTCTCTCTACCTTTCTATCCTCGTCTACAGCTGGCTTCATCCTCGCTCTCCTGGCTCATCTCGGATCGCCGAACCTCGTTCGTCCACGGAGTAATGGGCGTACCTTCGCTTCCTGGACGAGAGTAAGGCAGAAAGAACGGGAGTAGGAGAAGTTCCGTTGGCCCGATCGTTGTCTTCCCTTTTTTTCAATTGGTCCAAGTTTTCGGACCGAACGACTTATTCCAGTCGATCCAATCTGCTCTATTCTTCGATTGCTCCTGTACCTGTTCCATCCACGAACTATCCACCATTTTCCTCTTGCTCGATCTTCCTTCGGACTTCCTTTCTCGCCATGTGTCACGACAAACGGAAGATCTGCGAGTGATCATTGATGAAGTGCAAATCTCATCCTAAACTCTGCTTCCTTCTTCCCACCTTGACGCTTCCTTTGGCAATTCAACTGACAATCTACGCTATTGATATTCCAGTTATAAAGATTCTTCATTCGTCACTTCGTAATTGGTTCCGCAACGGGTTGCTTTTATCGTTTGTCTTTCGAATACCTCTCGAACTAGTTAACCGCTGTTTTGGACAACTTTCTAAACACGAGTCATTCGCCCGATGATTCCAGATCCTTGAAGGTGAGAAATCGTGGCGTGACCGTAGTCCTGAATTCAGAGGATTGATTTATTTCCTGGGTCGTCCATCGAGAATCTAATTGACCGGGCAATTCCTTCCGATCGCAATTACTTCATACCCTCGGCTGTTCCTTTCAGGGCCCAGCTTCGCCTTAAAATCTTTCGACTTTCTTCCGACCTTTATTTAATGGACGACACGTCTTTTCTCGGGAAGGACGGACGAACGAGCGGAAAGAAAAGTTCTATTAGTTATCTATCTCCTTTTTAGACTGGCGCGATTAAACAAAGTCGTCCCCTGAATGTAGCGTTTCTCTATCCGGTCTGTTTCGAGCGTCCGTCAAGGATCTAGTTAGCCGCGAATGAACGGCTTCGCCAGAAAGAACTTCCGCTAGCAACTCTCTCTCTCTTTCCGTGTCTTGGCTGTTGAATGTGTGGGTGTGCGGTCGTTCGAAGTGGAGGACTGGCTAGTGTGGTAAAGGTAACGGAAAGAAAGAGGAAGAAAAGAGAAAGAAAAGAAGAAGAAAAGAGAAGAGAAACGCGAGTGGCGGGGGCCACGACCGGATAAAGCCGTCCGCTATATCGTTTGATTCAATATCGCGGGCCCCGAGGATTTATATCGGGGGAAAATTGCGTTAGCAACAGCTGCCGGTTGCCTCCGTATACCTACCTCTTAACGTGCACGAGATCCCGTTACCTGTAAGACGTGTTAATAAAGCCACGAGCCCGAGAGCGCCGCGGCTGCCACACCAAGCCCATTCCGCAACCTTAGTGCTTTCTCAAGCCCCTGCCTGCCGTCACCACTACCGTTGCCACCACCGTTGCCACCACCGTTGCCACCACCGCTACCACCACCGCTACCACTACCGGTAGCATACCCCTGCCTCGAGTCACCCACCCACGTCCACCTCACCAACGGGGAGGATTCTCCGGGGATCACTCGAGTGCCAAGTTTTCTCTCGGCGAAGAAAGCGCGGACAATGCTTATCGTATACCTCCCCATCATTGTTATATCGACGGTTATTGCCTCGGAACGACGCCCCTAACTTCCCGCACTATTTATATATCGTACCGCGATTCTCCCTCGTTCGACGCTTCGCCAGTCAATTATAGTTCCAACTCGGTTAGTATCTGGCCTACTTTCGGACTTGCGCTATAACGACAGTATCCAATTCTCCGCATAATTGAGTGGCAGTTATTTCGCTAATGCGGCTGGGATTGAGGTTGATGCTGACATCGATGAGAAGGGAATCGAGATCCGCGTAAGCTCCGTGGTTGGAACTGTGAGACAGGCACGAGTTCGGTAATAATCCAGCTCGTCCTTGACCAAACAGATCTTACAGCGAAGTCAAAGTCTCGGTAAACTTTGGCTAATCTCGAAGAAAGGGCTTCCGCCAGAGTAGCTTTATCACGGCTAATGATCACGCATATCCATTGTCGTGAAAGTTCGACGAGTCAAGGGACTCATAAGGGATATTACCTCCTGTGCTCGAAATAAAACGGAGAGGCAATAGGAAATTATTCAGCAATTAGCGGCAGGGAAACACGTTCTGGGTTATCCTGCTTGTAAACGCGAACTCCATCGAATGAGTTTTATTGGGGAACGCGATCGCTTAATTCTTAAGCATATTTTTTCTAGGTATATAACAAGAATTATAATCTCGATATCCGCCGAATGGGTCCGTAAACTCACGGCCAGCACCGCAGGAAAAGGAAAAAATTGAATTTATGGAAATTGCATTGAGAGGAAGAACGAAACTAAAAAGGCAGCAGCATTTGGCTATAATCGCGCGCACCACGCCGACCGGACTTTATCGTGGCTCCTATTCTATTTATGAGCGTGATAAATCGAATCGCGCGAACAATGCACGCAATGTCTAATTGTGCTTAGACAATTAACGGAACAGCGACGTTCCCGCGTGTTTTGCGGAGCGATGCTACAAGAGAAGAGGGAGCTGCAAATTTTGAAATGTTCGCCGATTGCTATCGTGTTGAATGGGTCAGGAAATTTAGGAATCCCGTGCGATAAGGTTTATCGCGAATGGACTATTAATCTCGACAAAATGTTGGCCGAATCGAGGACCCGTAGAAGGACAGAAAAACGAGCGACATCGATAACGGCTGAGAAAGCAAGCGCAGAGAAAGAGAGACATGGTTAGACTTTATCCGAATAGTAATATTTCTACTTCTACAGTGTCCTGTTAAAGCCTGAGATTTCACTCTCCCTTTTATTCTGGTTATTTCATATCTCTCGCTCTCATCCTCGTTCCTGCTTTCAACCTGAGATAGGACTGACATAATTTTCCGAGATAGTACCTCCTAGCTCCCTCCTGTGTCCGCCTCCGTCTTCTTTTCTTTCGCCTTCGAGCTCACTAAGCTCCGTGACTCCTTTTTTACTTCTCTTTCCTACTTTTCATCCTTGCCCTTTTACCTTCGTCTTTGCAGCTCCTTCTCTTCTCCTTCTCTGCTTGGCGTCAAAGGCTCCCGTAAGTCAACCACCTCAACGATCGCCAGCTCTTCTTTTCTTTTATCGCTTCCCTCCAACTGCTCCTTCTTGCTTCTCTTTTTTCTTTCCGTTCTCCTCATCCGTAGTTTCTTTCTACCCAGTTGCAATATATTCAAGGAATACCTTAGATTATCTACATCCCTTTCGACGTTTCCTTTGAGTAATTTTTTTTCCGCAAGTAGTTTGAGTACCTCGGGTGAACCAATTGTTAGGAGCGATTACAAATCAACGAAAACCCGTGTTCGATCTCTTTAACTGTCTTGCCAGTTCGCAGCGCCGTTCGAAACGAGCGAGTGAAATGAAATTAAAATTTGTTTTGCGGAAGAATGGAGCACACAATCAGAAAGTACGAGATTTCGATAAGTCGGACTAGTACGGGAACACATTGCCGGAAGACACATCTAGGGTTGGTCGATTAAAACCATTCGTAGTTACCCAGCGCTATCCAATCAAGGCTGTCCGCACCTAGTGCACATTGCTGCACCGTAGGAACAACCACATCCACTGCACTCGGGCCAGCTATGCTTGACCCATTCTACTGTGTCCCTTTCTTATGTCTCTTTGTTCCCGTGCTGGCCCTTGGTGCATTGCTCCGGTGTTGCTGTTTCGTGTTATCGTTTCATCCTCCTATTTCAGACGGCATTTCTTCGTGAACACAAGCTTTCTTAATCCTCAATTTAATGTTACCAAGCTTCCTGCACTTTGATACTTGGAATTTTGCGGTAGGACGTTTGGAAAAAATCAAAGGGAAGCAGAAAAAGAAAAGAATCGATACTCACTGTCCTCAAAGTAAGAACAGTAATTGATTGGTGTGACGAAAGGGAGTATTGCGTCATATTTGTGGAATATTTACATGCTGTAAGGCAGATTTTCATGCACTCATACAAAACACGAAGCAAGTCCCTGTCTGGTGACAGTACGACGACTATCGCTAGTAAAATCTATCCCAACAAAAGTTTCGAGACTCTTTGCGTTCCGATGTGCCTTCTATCCCGCTGAGTGGCGCAAGGAGCGTGCGAGAAAACTAAGAGACAGTGGGAAAAGGAATGGATAAGGAGAGAGCGAAACAGTCTGTGTGAGCCAGCCCCGGTCGCAACGGCACGACCGTCGAGCCCCTAACTCTTTTCGTGGAGCACACGAGAGGTGACTTTTATCGGAAAGTGATATCGCCTGAGCCGCAGGCACCGCACTCCTACCGAACGAAAGAGTAAGTCGACATGGAGGAGGACTTAAAGGAAGTAAAAATACAGGTGTAGCAGCCTGTAGAAAGAAAGAACGAAAGAAAGGAAGAAAGGAAGGAAGTAAGAAAGTAAGAAAGTCACAAAGTAAGAAAGATAAAAAGATAGAAAGAAGTGCGGTTTGGCAGAGCAGGCGGATAGCACATAAAGAAAGTCGAGGAAGAGAAGGTAGGTAAAGGAGAGAAAGATGCGAGAAGAGTTGAGAGAGTTTCGAAAATACTTGATCGGTTTGAGGCTGCGCTGGGAAGCTTTTAGGGCTGAGAGAGAAAGAGTGTGAGAGAGAGAGAGAGAAACCGATCGCATTGGTCACGAGGACCGAGAGTTCTTCCACGATGGTATACGACTTGTCCTTGAGTCACCAGCACCGTTTCCACTGGGTACCTTTCTTCTCTCCGGTGCTGTGAGTTTTCCTTTCTTTTTCTCCGATTCCTTCCTCCTGACTCGCCCTTCGGCCTTTGCTTCTGGCCTGGGATCCCCGGAGCTCGAGGGTGACGCTTGAGGATGGTGCAATTGTGCGGGCCGGCCACTGAATTCAGCGACACAGAAAAGCTATTCTTCCATGAAAAGAATCGAACTCGTTCACGTGGCGATCGCGGTCCAGCGGCGTAATCCACCGTGTACCCGCATCGACTACGGATCTACCATTTCTTCGTACGAACATCCGTACTTACTAGCCATTGCTTGCTGCGTCTGATTTTTCAACCATCGGTAGACGCTTTCCGAGGAATGAGTCAGTCTCTGTCGATACCTACCGAAATGCTACGGATCCTTATCACTGTCGACCCGAATTGCGAACCAACCAATTTGAATTCAAAACCGTAAATATACATGCTGCTCTGTCCAGCGTACGTATCACTCGATGATTAATGGATGCGAGCATTTACAGCTTCATCGGGATGGGTTTCATCGCCACGCTACGCCGTTCAAATAACTGTCAAAGCGGATATTAAATTTTCCATTGAGCAAAGAACCGTGCTAATCTCTGATGTGACAGTCTCGCGGGCATTTTATTGTGCGAGCAAAATGCATCGGCTATTACTGATTGATCAAAAAATTGTGCCACTGCGTGATTAAGGGCGATTGAGACTTTCTAGTCGATGGCCGCGAGAGTCAGTCCGATGTAAAAGTAAATTTCAAAGATTGACGAACCCCTTCTGTACGTAGCGAACCCTTAATTGACATGAAAAGCACTCTGACAGAATGATGATTCTCCCAGTGTAGCTCGCCAAAAAATATTACTCCTTGCATGTGTTTATTTGGATAATTACGAGTGGATGCACGCCAATGATTAATCACGGTTCGCCGAGCACAAATGCACATCGCGAACTTTGTAGCAACGCTGAGCGGAAATATCTCTTACGCACCTGATGTGTGTATACGGTAATCATAATAATTACAACTTCCATAAATTACCAGGAATCTGGCCGAGAAGAATATGTACTGTGCTCAAATATTAATATTTTCTGCTGACTCATTGATATGAGATTATTCGTAATTAATAATTGGCAGTTTCTACTGTGTTTAAATTTGGAATATTGCTCATTAACTGGTCCTGCATTTTAACTTAAATTATATTTTCCGTATTCGTCCGACTTCCTCGAAGAAAGCCCGGTATTATTTTACTGAGAGTATAGTTTGGGTGAAAGTGTAAAAAAATCCAGGAGGAAATTCATTTAGAATGTCGTCCTATCGAGAGACAATTAATTAATTTAGAGAGAAGACAATTGAATTGGAAGGAAGAAGCTAGTTGAGAGTTGTGAAGGGTGACTTTAGTAGATTCGCGGGTGAACGAATGGTAGTCGATACGTCGAAGAAGCGAGGATGCACGTCGACGTTGCTGGTAGCGCAAAGGGTGAGGGCGCAGCACCGGCAAAGCAATAAACCTCCTTTGCTTCGTGCCAGCACCACGGGCCACTATCCGTTATTACGAAATACTTTACGTATCTGCAGGACGTTTTTATTGCTGAACCACAGAGCGAAAGAGGGGTCGTAGGGGGTGGGGAGAATGGTGGCCACCAGGAGGGTTCCGAAACAGCGCAGCGGCTCGAAAAGCGACAAGAAACACTACTGCATGCCGGTTGCGCGCCGCGCTTCTGCACCGACACCAATTACGCGACCGCATACGCGCTCACATGAATCTCTATTACTTACAATTTGTCAACTTAATGGATCGATGTACTTTCTCGACTCGAATAATTCTCCCTCGTCGAGCGAACTCTGGTGGCATCTGCTGACCACCTGCTTTTTTAGTCGAGCTTTTATGTCCGTGATTCGACAATAAAACGACGCTATTAATTAAACCTTGCTGAACGATTTTCTGGGATCGATCTAGCTGTTGGGTGATTCTCAGAAAAACCCCAAGACGAGAAGCTTGTTCCATTGTTACGGGGATCTCGACTACGACGAACCGCTGTCTGTCTTGAGGCATGCATAGTTGAAGAAACGCGAAAGAACCGTGAAATGGAACTTTGAGAATTGGAGGCGTGGATAACGATAACAGGCCGGTATCCAAACAAACATCTGGTTCCACGAAAGTTTCGCGCGCGCGTTGAGAAAATACTTTTTACCTTTTTCGCATCTAGCTACCACCCACGACACGGCCGGCTGGCCCGGTGTATACAGTTTCGAATAAGAGAGAAGCATGAATATTTACATAACAGTAGCTTGCGATGCTTTATCTTGAAAAAACCTGTTACCAAGGCGAGCCAGGGAGCCGAGAGACTCGAGAGAAAAGGAGAAAGAGAGCACGAACAAGGGAACGAGGTCGGGACGAAGTATGAAAGTGAGATCTTGGAATGATCAGTTGAGCCTCATGCAAAATTCACGATCCCGGCATTACTCTGTTTATCAAGAGAGCGCAGAAACATTTTTGAAGTCCCTTGGAAAAAGAACAGCAGGATTGAATTTGAAAGGTCCGTTCTCGCGACCGGACTACGAATTCCCACTTCAAACTATTCCACGCTGCAATTTAGCCTCGCGCGCGCAATCAGTTTCCAACCGGCGACATAAATTCCGCTCCCATAAATCATGCCGCCCGAAAAATCAATACCGCTGCGGGGTAACGCCTGTTATTACATATATATACATATATATATATATATATATATATATATATATATACACACATATATGTATATCCACAACTTAGCGCAAAAAAAGGAGAAAAAATCAATAAGCTGCGTGTGTGCGAGGGTAATCGGGCTGCTCATCCGACGGGGCGTCACCAGTAATCCTGGAGTATTTGCGCGAGCAGAGCCACTTCCAATGGATGATCCGGATGGCGAATGCCCGATACTTGGGGCCGATGTCGTTGGAACGATTGGAAAAAGAGGCTGAATGGTGGTGTCTGGTCGACAGGACGACGTCACCCGATCTCCGACGCAACATGCCGCGTCTCACCAGGACGTATACAATATTCATAATCCAACGGCGTTATAATGTTTGCCAAGATGACTGAGCTACAGGAGGCCTCACCGAGCACGGAGAGAGCCGTGAAAACGATGAAGGAGGATATAAGCGAAGCGACCAAAGGTGTGCAGGGAAATATTATGACTCGAAGCAGTAAGCGACTGTAATGGATCGGCGCGCGCTGCCAGAGCGAAGGGAACGCTGTGTTAGGGGCCACGGACCATCGCGCTGCATTCCCACTTTATAAATCACCACCTGTACTTACCTACTGAAAAATCGGCTCCGCGGGAAAATGGCTCTCGCTATGGCCGCGGGGAATAAAGGTGTGGTGAGCTTGGATTTTTTCGCAAGATCATCCTTCCTCAGGATACTTTATAGAAGAACGGTAACGATGCTACGCGACTCCCTGCTTTCGTCGCAAACCCTTCCGCGAAAACACCGACTCGCAAAACCCGAATCGATCTCTCAACCTGCTTTTCGCTTTGACGTGCACCGGGAATTTTACATCATATTCATAGTATTAAACACTACGCTAGCGTAAACCTCGATTGTACCATATTTCGATATGTCACGTTATTGACTTGGCTCGGAACGCATTCTCGCTAGTGGCTCTTTGTTTATCAACAGACTGATTGACGTTCGTAACAGGCACTGTGACGAAACACAGCATGGATCAACTGGTTCACACAAAGAGCTTCGACACTTGCGCGGGTGAGTAGGGATTACGTCTAGCTATATGTTGTGCATAAACCAACAGTCTCAGGTGACTACGCGACGAGTAGGGTTTTCCACTCGCACGCCTCTATGGCTTAACTTCCACTGATAAAAAAAAAAAAAATAGTTTAACGAATTTCAACGCGAACGACTGCATAACTTCTTATCGATGCACAACCTTCTCAAAGTCAATTCAAAGTGAACCGGTGCCTCGACTACTCTCGACACATCACAGGAACTTCGTCTTTGACTCAAGACCGAAATCACTCTGGTACCTTAATGGAGCGATGGTGCAGTATTTATTAACCAGCGGACATTAAATCACGACTTCACAGTTCCGATTTTTTCATAGAAGATATTACATCAAACATCGGATCGAAGTAGTACTTTTCATGTTACTGGTCCAAGTCCCTTCGACCGGTCGTAAATCTTGGAACAAAATAGAAAGGTGAAATCTTTCGTCTAGTGAAGCCATCGCCATTATTCGAAGGAGCTTTTAAGGCAAGCTCCCTTTTACATGATTAAGAATGTTTTTGCTTCGGGGCCTCTTACTTAGCGCGAACTTCCATGGATGGGAAGCCACGGAGTTAAGATGTTTCATCTTCTCTTTGACGAACAGTCGAAGTCTATTGGCGGGAGTAAGCTTCCGGTTGAGGTCGTGCGCGAGAGAAAAAGGGTGGCAAGTTCTTATTTTGTGGAATGATGGGAAATAGAGAAAGTTTTACTGCGAATTGCGAATACACCCTGTACAAATCTCTACTAGTTGCGACTGCTAGGGATTGGGATCATTGCAACCAAACGTAGAACTCGAAAGAAATTTCAATATTGGTGAGGTAAGCTTTATCAGGTTTTTCGGTCACGTGTCACAGTCTATTAATCATTTGATCGATCGTTCGATGGCTTAGCGCGAAAATGTGACGCTCGGATTTGGTTGATCAAACTCGAAAAAAAATTTCCCTCGCTCGCTGCAACTTTCCCACTTGTGATGAGTGTATGTTTTGATTAACCACCATGCAAATGTGCAAACGTGATAAACAAATAATATGACATATCGAAATCTATCCTACTACGTTATTGCATTAACATTATATTTAATGATTCGCGTAATATTGACATGATTGCGTGTAACATTCACTTACCCGCCTGAAATGTGTAAATTGTCCTACACTGGTCAGTATTTATATTTGCGCTTTGGGAGAATGCTGTAAGTTGTTTTCGTTTGGATCTCTTTACCACTTTTCCACACACAAAATTTTATTGAATGTGACAGTACCACTCGAGTATAAAGTTCAACAGCCCTTTGCCCAGACTCCGTGCTATCAACATTCTCTAATTAGATATTAATATTGTCAAGAGTAGCGTTGCGATCCGTCCACTGCTTTAAACCAACTGTTCATAATACTGTTTTCAATAATAGAAGATAATATGTAGCTTTTATTTCATAACGTAATAATTGCCCTGTGATTATTACTTTGCCGGAAATGAATTCGGAAACGTGTTATATGTATAGTATCACACAACGGAGTAACGTCATTGTCGTGTCGCTGACACGTATAATATTATTATACAGTCTCCCGGACTTTTCGGCCAAATTTTCCTACTGCATTCTATGAATACCAAAATCGAGAGGGAAAGAGAGAGGAAGAGACGCATAAATGGTTCGATGAAAAGTTGTATTAAAAAACATGAAATTCGTGTAACTCTTGTCAAGTGGAAGAGCCGAACTCTTTCAGTGTTTCAGTTTTTTCCCCGAGGGCATTAGTTTGTAAAAAAAACTACTGTCGCATGTGAAGAAAGTAAGTCCAGGATATAATGGAAAATTTAATGTACTCTAGTCTAGCTTTATTATGTCGATAACTAATTAAGCTGGGTCGAGCTTATTCAGTGGCATAATTAGAAAGAGAAGAGGCAGCACGATTTGTGGAAAGTCGCGAGTAAATTCCACTCACGCGCGACAGTCTATTAGTTAATCACGCAGCCCGCCGCGACTACTGCTTATCTTGGACGATCTAGTTTCACTACCATTGCATTCTTCCTCCAGCCAGACAGTCTGTGTTGTCGGTGAACCGTGCGATAAATTACCTGTGTCGAGATAAGGTTGCGTGTCCATGATTAAGCCGCAAATACCGTGATGAATAATAATTTCATACGGAGAATGGACTCAAATGTTCTAAAGTGTAAAAGCGCTGGTCGTCGACTGACTGAAATATGTGTTCGTAGCTTTCGTCAGCATCGTGATTAGAGGTCGTCGCGAATCGTACTCCAAGACAACCAAGCGCTTCATAACACTATGTGTGTATTTTGTTTACCTGACTGCCGAGTCTCATCACACTCGCTCACAATAGAAATTCTGTTCTACTTTTCTACGGTGGATTAACACATCCACTATCTCTGTTTCTATAGTGGACCACGTGTCTACCTCGGAATTCGCTCCTTCTTCTTTAACACGTTGACCACCGCGATAGCTTTATTTTCCAATGTAAATACATTAAAAAAAATTAAATCAGTAATAATTATTAGGAAATGAGTTTTTATTACTGAAAAGTAACCATGGCGTTCTGAGCTATCCCACCGTTGAGGGACCTAGCCTTTCGCCGAATGAAGATGGAGATGTTGGAGTAGTGAGCGAATACTTGTAGGAGAGTAAATGACAACAGTACCTTGCGAATGAGTGAGATTCGGCGATGCGGACAGGTAAACACAGTAGTGCTGTGGAGCGCGCACTAATCCTGTTCCGAGAATCGTACGAAGGAGGTTTCCCCTTCTCTTTCTATCTCTTAAGGAGCGGAATAATTCACCATCTCATAGTTAGCAAATATTTATCGAAATGATCCTCGTAGTAAGCGTCAGGCTTCGTACCTCACGAGGAGTTGAATAGTTGCCAATTACCGAGCCGAGAAAACCGACTCTTTGAAAAATTTCGTTTTTATAGAGGCGAAAGATCGAAAGCTATTTGGAAATGAGAAGCTGCGAGTGCTTTGGTTATTCAACGACACGCGGAAAACTTAATCCCACAGAGTTATAGCGAATTCCATTGGAATGTTAGTTTTTTGCTTCGGACTTGCTGGATGCACGGAATCACATGACAGAATGATCACGATGGGCACTCGTGAAAAATTGCCTTTTCTCGGCTATATGTATTCCATAACGGCATTCTGTGTCGTGCATCAATCGGAAACTAGAGCTGCTATACATATTGTACGTATAGTCACAGGTTTCGTACGTGATAATTTAAAGAGTTACTCTGCAATTTAAACTTGAACAATTAGAATTTTTTTTCTCATTTAAAACTACGAGGAGTTCTTTCCAGTTTCTACGACTCTCTCCAACCCTCGAAACTCAAGTCATGCTTACTGGAGCAATCTCTTTGCATTCGTACGTACTACATATGCGTGTACATCATTCGCAAGGAACAGTGTTTCAAAATACTTTTCCTAAAGAAACGAGGGAGACATTCCTAAAGATTCGAATAGAATTTTATTGATAGGATGATCGCATTATCTTTCTTGACCCCTTTAGAAAAAGCTACTTTTTCAATCACCGCACTCGTGGTCGCGTAAATCGACGGTGCAGCGCAGCGTACCAGCCGATAACGAAGCGGAGCGGGCTTCTCCTCGAAGAGGCGAAGTTTACATTACAAATTAGAACAATTCGTGTCCGCATCAGTTGTCGCGGTGCTGTTCGTTAAACCGCTTAAGCAAATCATAACCCGACAAGTAGGACAGAACTCAGCTGGCAAGAGTGAAGGGGATGGCGGGGCGATGGATTCGGAGAAAGAGAAGGTAGAAGAGGGGTTGGTTGTGCTCGATCTCCGAAGTTCATTCTTAAAGAAACGAATCGGCTCCTCCAGCTTCTTTCCCCTTCGGTTCGGCGAGCAGCATGGCGAAGAGCTTTCAGAAATTATTCAGCCCACTCGGCTGCCTCATTCTCTCTCCCCTTTCTCGGCAGGTTCGCTCGAGCCTAGAAGGTGGCAGATCACCCACGGCATTAACATAAAGTGGGTTCAATATCTGCGGCTAAGAACTTAATTTAAATCCCTTCGAATATCTCAAAGGTCTTGGGGGTGTTGAATATCGGACGGTCACAGTGTGCTGTCAAGCTTGCTGCGCACGAAGGAGTCTGTCGACACCGCGAATCAAAGTCTGCTACTCGCCCGAGAGCTTCTCGAAGGATATCACGTAGCGTGGATTTAACACGAGTTAGCTCGTTAGGTCATTCGCAGCGAATTGGATTTGTCACGGAACCGAGCCGCTGACTAGCCGAGGCGTTCGGTGAGCGAGCTGCATGGCTGACCTTATGGATCAACCGGTCCCATATGCCCCATAATTTAGCCTGGCAAACCGATTAAGGCAGACACCGTGTAAATAGGATTCGCAGAATGCATTATCCCGGCTACATTAAGCCGCCTTTGTCGAGAAAAAAGAAATTACGTATACTGCGTGTTTCACACTACTGTGAGTAAGGCTAAGGAAAGTTCATTTAAAATTCTACACTGAAAATTGTAAAACTCACAAAACTTATTTTCCTTATATGCACTTTGTAGATTTTTATTCAATCGTGTTTTAAAAACAAAGTGTGCTCAAACTGCCGCTTTCTGTCGAATCAATTTTGAAATATACTCGTTATATTGGCATACTTTGTTCAATATTTGGCAGGATTGAAGATACCAACAATACCGCTGGCTCGTTCGCTAAGTTTTAATGATTGCACTCTGTAACACAATAAATCAAGTTTGAATATCGTCCATTACTCGAGGATCGTTGATTGGCCAGCGCAAACTTTTGCTGGCCTTCGTCAGTGACGCGAGGCGAAACTTAATAACTGCAGGGTGCCACATATGTGCGGACTGTTCAATTTGAAACAGGGTCTGATTAAGTTCCACGGGACCCGAGGAAGCTTTATAAGCTGCGAGAGCTCCGCAGTAGAATGCGAAACGTTTTGGCCGAAAATTTATTTCATTGATATTAATTGCACGTCGTTTCCATGCCGCGGCGAAGTTCTGTTATTGATCCGCAAAGTTGCACAGGGAAACTTATCGCCGGTGGTGTCCCATATGCTCCTGGTTTTGGGCGACAAATCGATTAACTCGGACGCGCTGCTGTGGAAATGGCTTCTGCAAAGTGTGATCCCGTGAGCATATTATTTACACACTTTACGAGAAGCATAATAGTAGACACGGAAGCGGCCGAAACTCGAATGTTGTGCGTTAATTTTGACGTAGGACCTTTACGCAAATCGTGGCAAAGTTCCGGCCAGCGATCGAGCACTTGTTTCGGCTTTTCCGGCTCTCAAATACACCACGGACTGGATATCTCGCAGGACTGTGCGAATAATCCTGAAAATACTACCTTATACTTAGGGAATTACGCGAGTATATCGCACTATGAAACAGAGCTACGAGGGCGTACCTGTACTACCCTTGCGAATACTCGGAGTCGACTGCGTTAGAAGCAACGTTAGCGTAGATAAGGGTTCTATAAGGGAATGCAGATAACGATGCATCCCTGGACTTAATTCGAGTCAAGGTGAAATTA
Source organism: Trypoxylon attenuatum (assembly GCA_963989405.1). Lineage (NCBI taxonomy): Eukaryota > Metazoa > Arthropoda > Insecta > Hymenoptera > Crabronidae > Trypoxylon > Trypoxylon attenuatum. Next base: position 4,173,231 of record OZ022489.1, on the reverse strand, counting down.
CGCTATGCGTTGGCCGAGTCGGGTCAGAGCTGGGTGATTCCCAAAGAATCACCCGGCGAGAATCCCAGATCGAGTAATCTTTCGCTGATATTGAGCGAACGTCAACTCTTCGACCTAATTACACGCACAAGCGCCGCTGAACAAATCGTGAAATTGATGAGAACAGTTTCGTAGCTAGTTAGCTAGCATGCAGCAGTTCTCGGCGGTTGCTGAGAAAAATTGTAAAGGCGAACAACAATCGCGAAACAGCTTGAACCGAGTGCTCTGCGAAGCGACCCGTACACCGGAGATCAAACAATCGTTCTCGAGTAGAAAGAAAGCCAACGTCCGGGAAAATGGGAGAACCGCATTCTGTATACACATTCTTCCAGTGATATGAGATAAGTGACATTGTTTCGAATATTCAGTTACTTGTTTGCGAGGTATAATCGTAGGAACGAAGTCAAATGAAGTTCCCGATAAAGGCTGGTCAATGATTAAATTTCTAAGGTAAAACGAAAGAAAAAACCCTGTGTAGGATTGTGCCACGTGCGTAAACTTTCGCTTTATTCGTTGAGATATATATGTTTCGTTGAATCTAGGGAACTGGATGGGCACACGGGGCTTTACTTATTCGGGTGAAAAATACGAAGCGCCATGTGAATCGTCCCAACCACGACGACTCACATTCTCGTGGCACATAATCGTAAGGTAGAAATTATGAGTGAGTTAAGTTTGTTGCGAACTGTGCTCAGCACTTCGGAAACAATGCGCAGTATTTTCAAGTTTGTTTGCAACTTTCGCATTCGAGTCGCACCTTATCACGCGTATACCCAGAACATCACAATAAAGGATAATGGATATCGCAGCGGGCAATGCTGGAGGGAATGAAACAGCGGCAGAATATAACGGAGCCGTGGATGGTTTCCATGTCGTTCGGCGAGCAATGACTATTATTCCAGATTTTCTCCATTCCGCTCTGAATGCCGTCAATTTTACGCCTCACCGAGGTTGGGCTCCTACCAAATAATTTCGATCGCCAGTAACCCGGGGAACTTCCGTTACTTAAATACCGAAAGTTTTCCCGGTAGCCGCGTGAGAAGTCGTTGTAATTACGAGGAGAGGAGGCGGAGTTCAGTGGTAGCCGGTAGGTCGCGAATTAAATGGCAAAGGCGGTGATCACCTTCCTTGAGTCTGGCTGGTGAGTCTACTATTGAATTTTCGGAACAGCCGGTGCGGCGCGGCGTGGTGTTCTGCTTGCGCGCAACCCCGGATAACGGCAATCATAACCACCGACCAGAGAGAATCTCCAACTTTTTTAGGGGAAAAAGAAGCGCTCGGGATCGCACGCGACCAACGGAAAGTGCAATGCTGTCAGGATTCATATCGAAGTCCGGGTTCATCCTACTATACCTATGTATATCCGTGGGAATCTGTTCGCATTCTCGGATCATGAAGCTGCAACTATTCGAAGGTCTCTGTGCTTCGGATAAAGAAAAGAACTTCACAGCTGTAACTGGCTGTTGACCCAACCGAATGCGATCTCACGGAATTAGTACAAATGCCTGGTTAAACAGACACAAAGATAGATTCCATGAAAGGGTTGTAGCGAAGTCGTCAGACATACGCGAAAGGGGAATCCAATAAAAGTCAAACACATTCGCAAAGCGCGAATCCACCGGGCGAAAGAGGAGCTTCGAGGATTTTCGCGGACGCGTGGCAACCGAAAGAAAGAACAACCGCAGGTAGACAGATAAAGAGTGAGCCTGAGATCGGCTAATTAGCTCGACACGGAACGGCGAAACAATGAAGGAAGAAACGACTGGTCGTTCTCGCGTTCACAGGGCGAGGGAGAAGGCCAAAGCGAAGAGTTTGCGATAAAGAGAGAGAGAGGCTAAGGCAAGAAGCAGACAGAAAGGTGGATTGGAGGAAACGACAGAGAAGGGTATAGCACAAAGGAGGCAGCTGGATCGGAGGGTGGGAGCCCGGTGAAAGGGGCGCAGAAAGAGAGAGAGAGAGAGAGAGAGGAAGAAGGACAAGAAGGGTGGTAGAGAGAAAAACAGGGACGTAGGGCACCGCGCGATGAAAGAAAGAAGCGAAAGAAAAGGGAGGTGAGAGGCAAGGGAGGACTGAAGCGCGGAGAAAGGGCGAGAGTGGCGTGTGAGCGCGAGAGGGTAAGAGAGGAAAGCGGTGGAAAGCAGTGGAAAGCAGTGGAAAGCAGTGGAAAGCAGTGGAAAGCGGCGAAAGAGAGACAGTGGAAGCAAGGGCGCGAGGCCGGAGGGGACGGGGGTGGTGGGTGGAGAGGGGAATCGATGTGAGTGTGGGGGACTGGTGGGGAGGCTGGGCACCAATCAATAGACGCGCGGCGGCGCCCCACCTGTCAACGCTCGCCGAAATAAACAGCGCTATCCAGATTGGTATTTAAAGCTACCCCTCGATGTGACCCGAGTCCTCGTCTCTTCTGTCTGACCGAAGGACCTGCCATCCCACCGAGCTCCGCTTCCTAACCGCGACTTTGAATTCGAATGCTCTTCTTCTTCTTCTTCTTCTTCTTCTTCTTCCATCACGATCCACTTGTGTTTTTACGGGCGATCCCGCGCGACGTCCTAACTCCCCTTGATACCCAGGCTACTTACGCTCTGACGAGCTTTCAGGTACATATCGGTTCTCGATTTATTTAGTATTCTACGAGCACGCGCACTATTTACGTATATGGGTTACGGTATTATTGCCATCGGGTCACGTTGGTAAACCATAATTCCGGCGGCCGATACCGAAAGCTCACCATGGGACAGAGAGCCTCCCGAGTGGATGGAAATTTTTACTATCGTGTTTTGAGTTTGACGGTAAAGTAGGGCAATATCTTGCTCCGTAATGCATTTAGAGTTACGAGGCTTGTCGCGGAGTGAATGACGCGCTGTCGCGGCAACTGGTATATGAGTAAGATCTCCCGTGTACCAGACTATAAATACTTGATCGTTGTTGTACAACTCTATCGAAGCGACTCGGCCGAGTTTCACTGGAAACCCCCTTCACTTAACGTTCCATCCTCTTCGAAATGACTAACATTCCGAGTTCTCCGAGAACTGGAAACTTATATTGATTCTTCACGAGCACATACACTCGCGAAAGTTACAGATTTCTCTTCGGAATCGCTTGATACTCCTTGCGCTATGTTCGGCGGAGAAAACGAACTTGAATTGTCGGGTGTAAAACGTGCTGTAATGCGGTAAAATGCTTTTTTAACTTAGAATTCCGAAAACGAGTAAGTTAAGATCCCAGGTTGAAAGGGCTTTCCTATCTTCTTGGCTGAATTTTAATGGATAAAAATTAGTTAGGACGTTGTAAGGTAACACTGGGCTCAACGCGGTCTGGCTCCTTGGTTGTTCGGCGAAATCCCGGATGAATTATAATCGAGCTTCTTCTGATACGGTTTTACGGACTCCCTGACCCGCAGAGTCCCACCATAAAAGCTGCGACGACGCTGACGGCAAGCGTGGCCTCGATAAGAGCCGGGGGAAAAGCGAGTCACGTTGACGCGACTAAACCCACACATACACACGACCCACACGACTAAAATCGCAGTAGAAATTCATTCATCTTTTAAACGCTACAATCTACACACACCAAACATGATAAATTTGAGCAAAATTCGGAAAGCTTCTCGTTTGAAGCGTTTCCCAAATGAATCGCAGAATAATTAGATAGTTAATGGGGGGACACTTTTGCAAAATTGAAATATTCCCTCCACAGTTCTGAATGGGTTTTCAAAGTTCGCTCTCGCGCGTTGGCACGTATGTTTAAAAAATCCTCGTCAAGTTACGCGAACTTTGGCTTTGTCGTAGAATTGGAGAGCGTTGAATTCAGAAGCAGGACAGAAATACGAAACGCGAAATAAAAGAAGAGCAACTGAAGAGAAAGAATGCTGAAATAATATTATCTAACATCCGAAGATGTATCTACCCGTGTGTATGGAAAATTCTGCCACAACGCGAAAAAGGCAAACGTGTCGAATGCGTAATTCCTCCTACCATAAATTTCAAAGATACAAAAATGATTTCGGAGCCGTTTGAATTAGTGGGAATTATATTTTTGTACGCTTCTTTCCAATTAGTCGAAGGGGTTTCCGCAAAACTACATACACAAACGAAATTGGCTTTATTCGGTAAAATGTTCCGGAGCGTTAATCATCTAAGCGCATCACACAAATAAGAAGAGTTTGTACAATATAAAATACTGCTCCAAAATGCACCAAGATAAGATACCTTCTTCCAGCACTTCTACATACGTCATAAAATATTCAATGCATAAAAAAAGGCTTCTACAATAGATAAAAGTTTTTGTCTACGGGAAATGTAGCTTCTCATTCCATGCAGCAAAATTTCATTAATAATACATACATTTCTAAACTTCTCTCTTTTTCTCTCTTTCCCTTCCTTCGTATTGAACAAACTCTGAAAACGCTTTCTATTCGGGGAAAGTATATCAGCTTTCGAGATATCGAGAATCGTGTACGCCTGATATTGAAAATCGACCCTGACCACACTAAGGATCAGGAATGTCCGCATCGGAAGGGTAAACAAATGAGATAAGTTTGCAAACAGCCCTTCGCCAAACTAGCGATTCAAGGAGAGAAATTTTACCACTCGAAGTTCGACCACAAAATTCGAACCACAAAAGGATGACCCGATGATGCGAGGGATTGCGGGAATTATGGAGAGGGATTCGGCGGAATATCGGATATCTGGCCAGTTTAGGGTAAACCCTGGGATAGGTGGTAGCATTAATATCGGTACGTATTACCGACTATTAACGGCGAATGGATCGACGTAATTACACCAGGGTCGTATGCAGACAGTGTCGGACCAGACGTTGGCTCGTACTACTATGACCACCGTATGTGGGCCAGTAGTAAACGGAGACCTACAATCAGACAGTGAAACTCCGTTTCACCTCGAATTATGACATTCCATTTCACAGTAAACCAAACTGAATCTTATGTCTATTTGTCCCGTTGATACTCCAAAATCACTTCGAATTGTTAAACATTGCCTTCGCGTATTCCAGTACTTCAATGAATTCCGTGGCATGACGATTACATAAAGCTGGTGTTATCCATATTTTAGTAACGACACAACATGTTATTTTTATGTTATAATATCAATTGATACTTGAGCAAAGTCCGCAAGAAATAATTTACATATCTGCTCGATGGCAGAAAAATATTCTCCATTTTACTGTTTCTCTTTGTGTCACTCGAATCTCAATATGGAGTGTATGAAGGACCAATAAGAGGGATCGAATTTTAATTAACGACACATAATAAACGACCACGAAGAATTCGAGCGCATTCCATTTTCTCCATAATTTGCGAACAATCCACTTAAACTATTGTACAAATAAGTGGCTGCTTCGCATTGAAAATGCATTGAAATTCCGTGGCCGAGTCACAAAGCAAGAATTGCCCTCTGTCTGAAGCGTCTTTACTTATGTTGAGCTTGGATAAAAGCAATGTTTCTTTTCTTTCACACTGACAAAGTAATTCATATTCTTCTGTTTCTTATCTGCTTTCAGGTGCAATTTTCGAGCAAGGCACCGACGAAGTTCAGTCAGCCTTCAAATTCGCGATGTTCAACCATAACCAGAATAACACCACTCGGAAGTTTGAGCTACAGGCCTTCGTAGACGTAATTAATACCGCGGATGCCTACAAGCTATCTCGCATTAGTGAGTATGAACTTTGCCAATTGCACGCATTAATGTCACGTGTTCTACTGCATCCTGTGGGATCATACCTTCCCCCTTTGTCTGCGACTCGTAGCATCGCTCTCGAATAATTGAAAGACAGTTTGCAAGTTCAATTTTCTCTTGCGCAATTAGCACCCCAACCACCGCTAATTATACAGATATCAATTACTAAAGTGGAGACTGTATTCCGAAAGCTCCCGCTGTTAGCAGAGTTTTTCCAGTGCCTTCTGCTGAATTTCCGTGTATTTTATAATCGTTCGAGGAAAGGCAATCTATTTCAGTCAGTTTCCTTAATAAATGGGAACAGCCTTATTAGCTCGATGGACCCTGAGTGGAATTTAAAATTCATCGAACAGTACAAAATACTTTACACGACCTAAGAAACACAATTCGGCGTGTCGAGTGTATTTTAACTTAGCATGATTCGCGAAGAGTGCTTTGTAATTACTTCGGAGACTCAGCAGAAACCTTTTATTTAACTTCCACTCAAAATATACCTTAAAAATATACGGTGTGCTACTCGAAACGGAGATAACGTCTCGGAAGACAGTAATATATTACGGTCTTGTATGGTTCGTGATTAAGTTTATGATACATTAAGGGATGTTTTGCCACGCGAAATAGTGGAAAGGCCAAATGAGGTCTTTTGAATAATCAACTCCGATATCGGGAAATCGTTCGCATCAGGGAAGTTACGATCTTGGAAATGAGCAATGTTTTGTCTCTATTACCATGTAGATATTAATCTCGGTGGCACTTCCATTTCCTGTCTTTGTTGTGATCTTTAAACGCGATAGGAGAATCTTACCGCTGATTGCCAGCGGGAGCTTCCAACAAAGACAACTTGTTAGTTAGATTAAGGCTTCTTAGATTCGAGATATCGCGAGTAACTTTTGGCTACTTCCGCTACTGATTTTGATTCGCCGAGCAAAAAGGATCTTTGATGCTTCGGTTCTTCTACTCGATGTCATTTACTTGTACTTTAACGAACATTCTCCATATGCTTAAAGGGCTAATTAAAAAACATTCCGATCGTTTAAGTAGGACAAATGTAGAAATCTTCCAAGTGTTTGGAGCTATTCCATTCGATTTCTATGCCTTGGAAAATTTCGTGGGTACTAGAACAAAACGACCGATAAGTTCAATGGTCCATTAGCCTGCGCAACGATTCCAAGCTTGAAAGCATTAAAGCACGACCAATTGAGTTGCGCTAGAAATGCCCTTTGAAGTCCACTGAAGTTGATCGAAACTATCAATGAAAGAGAAGATAAAGGGCTGTCAGTGTTATAGGTGTCAGTATTCGGATCTATTCACTAGGTTTCATTAACAACGATCAGTCCGATCGGCGATTCTCTTAACTGTTAGTATTCCGTTAGACGTTATCAGGGTTGCACAATGTGCTTTACATGCTTAACAGTCTATTTAACCAGGCCAAGCAACATGTGCCTTCGCCACTTTACAACCCAAGCTACTTTGAGTTTAATGACACTCAGTTAGCACTAGAACCAGATAGTATCGGGACTCTGAAAATGGGCTCGACAGAGCGTAAGAATTTACTTAAAAAATTTTCTAAAGAGTATAATAGATGTAAAGACGATAAGGAGTGTCGAGCGTGTGGTTAACAAGTGAGTAACGAAATTTGCAGACAGGTCGATTCGCAACGTTTTCCTCCGAGATCCGTGAATATTTGGGCCAAGTCCAAGAGGCTGCCAGTCGGCAGAGCGTTATGGTACTTAGCAAAGCTTCGCTAATTGTATTAATGCTAGTCGGTTCGGTCGGATCAAGACCCCGTTGTTATAATCCCAGGGTGAGCCGTGTTGCTGGCCGCCATATCTATTGTCGGGATGCGGCCCGTTTAAATGTTTCCAGCCAGCGCGTGGCTCAGACGCCACACCGCCACTTCCTTGGCCTACCTCCTAGCATTCCCTTGCTTCCCTTGCTTCTCTAACCCGAGAATGGGAATCAGAATGCAGGACCTCACTCTCCTCTTGCCACAGAGCTTTCGTCCAACCACGAAACTACTCTTGCTCGCCCCAACTCCTATCCCACTGGCAGTCCACACGACGTTTTTTCCCAGCAATCTCGCGAACGCTAATGAAAACCTACAGTCGCAGTAGGTCCTTTATTCACGAGGTTCTCTGGGGGACCAGATTTCGCGCGCGACTGGGGCAAAAAAAGCCCCATGAAAAACTGATGCGGCTCGAGAAACAGGCTGAACATAAGTCCTCGTTTGCTGCGTACTGTTGCCGCTGTTGTTGTCGGTTCTGCTGACAGTGTACTGCTGGTGGTAGTACTACCGGTAGTGCTAGTCACGAGAGTCACCGGGGAACAGCCGCGAGGCTAATATGATAATGCACTTGGTGCTATCGCGAAAATTTTGGTTTTCATTTTACCCACCCGACTGTTTTGCCGCGAGGGAAATGCACTCGCGCCTCCAGTGTATTAAGGAAGAAAGAGTGAAGTCCCTCGTCAAAAACATCGTTACTAAAGCCGCTCTGACATGTTACGCCGCCGGGTGCAGAGACCGCAAAGAGGTTCGCGCGATTTACTAACAGCGCGATGGGGATGCGCGAGCGAACGCGCTCGGGATATCATGCTCGCGCGATTTTCCCATTAAAATTCACTTTCTCATAATGGAGGATAATGGTAGGCTGAAAGCTTTAGAGAGCAAGGTACGCGAGTACGAACGAACGAGCGAGCGAGCGAGCGCGTTTCGACATCGATGTTATACAGAACTCACAAAAACAATCGGGAACTGCGGTCAACGGCCGGCCATGAAGAGTGAAGAAATGATTTTGCCGAGAAATCTCATCATAAAACTGAAAATCTTTGCTGAGCGCGCGACAGCTGGAAGAAGAATGGGGAAGAAGGACCGCAGCCGGAAGCGAGGTTTTCGTGAGGTAGTGCGCTCGTCTTTGCGGAACGTAATAGCCATCTATCAAGTTTGGGTGCATACCGTATAATATCTTGGAGAATCCTTTGGCTGGAAGGTGTACCCCGGTGGGTAGAGAGAGAGAGAGAGAGAGAGTGTGTAAAAGTGTATGGGGTGCCAGGTTGCCAGCGAGCTAGCCAGCTAGCCAGCTAGCCAACCAGCCAGCCATCCAACCATTCAGCCAACCCGCCAACCATCCAGGGCCAGCATAAATCTGCCGAGGGTTCCCGAGGGTATTTCCCGCCTTTTTTCCCCTATACCCTTCCGCGTTTCTATCCCCTTTTCCTTCTCTCTCTCTCTATCTCCACTTCTCTTTCTCTTCACTTCACCACTCTTCTCGACTTCACCTCTTGTTCTCGGTCTCTCTATTTAGTGGCTGCCTCCGCATTGCTCCCGCATGTTCGAACAAGCCCTACTAGACGCGAAACGACTCTCTGACGCCTGGATTCCCACGCGGTTTATCCTGCAGCAGACCGTCCGTTACTCTCGTCCCGGTCTCTAGCATCAGGAAAAGGTGGAGAAGTAAGCGCGAAACGTGACAGCACGAGCCGTGTCGCGTTGCGCTACGCTGCTCGCTCGTTACCTTTCAAAGAAGATTGAGCATCCGGATTATGATTTCATTGGATTACGCTTTGGGTGGGGCAGCCAAATTTTGGGCGATTTGGTAGATTGCTATCCACCGACAACTTTATGACATACTATGTTTTTTTTTTTTTTTTATCAGCGCTCGTTTTAAAACGTTATCGCGCGAGTGAAACTCTAGTGCTTTTTTTTAAGGTGCCACTTTTAGCAATGGCTGCGTGAATGGGTACCATCATTTTTTATGATTGCCGTTTGCTTCATCGAGCGATTGGAATCCTACCATCCTCGGTTCTCGATCCGAGCTGGATAAACACAGTGGTCGGATCATTCACGGCGGTAGCCTTCGTTCGATTGGAGTTCATTGGCCCTCGGTGAGTTTGGGTTGCAATGCGGATATTGGATTATCATTGTCAAAACGGCAACGTGAAAATTTTGTTAGATGGAATGCCTATCCACTGGTTCAAGGTTCGTAGAGAAATGTAGCAGTCAACGTACAGGTTTTTGACCTTCCCACTCCTACATAACGAACACGATTGTTTATTTATTATGTGACGGTAGAATCTTCGTCTTGGGCAACTTGCCATTTCTCTTTCTTCCTGTTGCGCGGACTCCTTCAGGCGCCTTTTGTGTCACGAGATCGTGCCCATACTCGCGTGTACTACTTTACGCTCGGTCCAATATCAGAGGTGACACGAGTCTTGGGGATCAATTTCCGCGCGGTTCATTTCCGAGCATTGAATCCTCGGCCTGAAAAGTTGGAAGGAGGCAGTCGAGAAAAAATCGGTGGCATGTGACGAAGCCAATACACTGCTATCTTTCGCTGTACCAATGCAGCGGCTGGTTGAAGATTGCGAAAAAGAATATTACTCGCGCGTATTCGACGAGGATTCTTTTTTCCCGCTCGCCTTCGTATTGCCATTGTCTCTCGTGCGCGGAACTCAAGGCTCTGCGCTCAACGAATCTGTCTCCTTCTCGAATAAGGTGGAATTTCTACCGTCACGAAGACGAGACTATTTATTTGGCTGGGCGAGAACGCGTCATTTCCGATTGTCATTTCTCACGGAAAACGGCGAGCGGGTTAAGGGGATCCATTCAAAGTTCCGTGCGCGCAATATACAATATGCAAACACATTATATGGTACGAGTGACATGCGAGGGACGCAACACCAATTTTAGGGGAAAATTGACTTGAGCCGAGTTTCCCACGTACAATACTACCGGGTCTTCGTCATGACCCCGAAAAATTATACCTGACAAATGTCTTGTATTATTCCATAGCTTTTAATGGAACGTCGAATGGGCAGTCAGCGAGGGTTATAAAAAAAACAGCGAACGCATACCGAACTGACGAGGCACAGAGCGTGTTCGCTATGATCCAATCTCGCCTTTGACCTCGCACTAAAATGCAACAGCGTTTGCCACGGAGTAAATACGTGAGACTAATGCCCAAAGTGGATTAGAGCGTTTAACTCGATTTCCAGCGACATGCCCTTCGCCTTTCCAAAATATTTGCTTGGCAAACACTGGCTTCCTTTTTCTGCGCGGTGTTCGGAATCGCGTGAATGCGAAAGCAACAACAGACGGATGAGTAACAATGTCGAAACTGTAAGGGGGGTGAGAGAAGTTGTACCGGCGTTCGATTGCCAGGCGGAAGACGAAGGAGGAGTTAAAAGTCGGGACAAGAAATGAGGGAAGGTCGGAATCTCGCGGACGTTGGGTTGCTTCGCGGGGACGAACGTCAGGTCATTACGCTTTCGATTTAAAACTTTTGAGTTAGATTACGAGAGACGACTGCTATTTCTTGCCTTCCTCTTCCTTCTTTTCCCTCTCTCCATCTGGTGGTCCCTTAGACCATTTAAAAGTTTGGCGGTGAACCTTTCCTCCTTCGCAGGAAGCATCTTCGTCCTTTTCCCTTTCTACTCGTGAATCCTTACTATCCTTACTAGCCTCTCGCCTCCCAGGGGGATTACTCTCGATCGTTTGCACTTCCGACTAGCTCACGTTTCTCCGACGATTGCCCAAAATTTCAGTCCGCCCCCCGATTAATTCTCCATCGAGTGGACTCAATAAATTCGACGCCCCGTGAAATGCATTTGGGGACGGAGGGGGCTACTCGGCAAGTGACTAGCTTGCTTCCCACTACCTCCTTAGATTCGTGTTAGTTACGAGGGCTCGTTACCTTTATTGCCGGCAATCATGACTCTAACTCTCTCTCTCTCTCTCTTTTGAGTACGCCGAAATAATAACCCTTCTCTTTAAGCTACTCGACCGCTTTTATTCTCCTCGCTCCCTCACCAGCCGATTCCTTGCCTCGAGAAACTTTGTCACCGATTTATTTTTTATCGGGCAAACGATAATTCCTTCATCAAGATATATCGCGCGCTTTTACTGCCGCAAAGTTTACTCCGAAGGCTATCCTAGAACTTGCGCGGAGTTTTAGGTGACTCCGGAGAATTATCGATCTACCGTAGCTCACGCCAGTAGCCGGCAATAATTTGTCGTCGATTAATCTTGCGATCGACAAATTATCATTTATTCTCTCCCGGCTGTTTCTTGTTTGCGAGCGTGCACAGTGAGGCGCGCAGAGAACGAGCCGAACTTTGAAATGGTCGGTTGAATTCAAGTAGAAAAATGCTACGGGAAATAGGATGCATAATGGGGTTCTTAAAGATGCAAGAATAGCACTGGAGGGAAGAATACCGAGTTTCTCGACCTTTTCGGCGAACTCGCTTGTCAAGGCGGTTAAATCGATCAGCAGACCTGCTGACATGGGGAAAGAGTGGCGCGAAAGCCACCGCGAAGATTAGCAAGGGGTTGAAACGTGCGAATAACGACACCCGAGGGATTCAAGAACAGCCTTGAAAGTCATGCGGCGGCAGGTAAGAAAAGAACCTGGAGTAAGGGGACGACGACGGCTTAAGTAATAAGAAATCGATAAGAGCTGCAAATTGGCTGCAGAAGCAGAGAAAATTCAGTCGAGGGTGGCTTATGAGAATTCGATGGATAATATGCCCGTCAACTCTATCGTTATTTAACGAATCGCTGATTGAGCGATATTTGCAAAAATCGTCATGCGCGGTATTAAGTTACAATTAATAAATTATATTGTTGAAAACTTTGTTGCCCACACTTTAAATTATGTTTGAATTGTGCTCAAAACATGCTAGCTCCAATCTATTCGTGTTAACTGTGATATGTGCGATACTCAAATTAATAAGTATGCTAACAATGGTAAAAAGGCACGCGTTAGAATTAACTAGCGAACAGTAAGTAGTTCGTCAACACATAAGTTCCGTAAATGGTAATCAATCTAACTATCGAAAGATGCTAATCGATGGTGCCGATTAATCCATTAAGATAATGGATTTTCCGAGAAATGGAATGGGTTGGAGTTTCGTAAAGATAATGGTAGAAGGATCGAGATGAATAGGTATGCGTAAAACAGTGTACCGCTATCAGAATCTGAAGTTTGACTTCTAATTACGGCAAAGCCCTAAATTGAAAGACGGATCGGAAAACAGTGGTAGAGGCTAGGAAGCAGACTTGGCCAGTTCCGACTTCTTCTCTTTCGTTTCACCACTTCTACTTCCATCACTCGCGCTTTTTTTCACCGGCGAACTTTCTTAATTTGTGCGCGGTTCACCGGACTAATTAATATTGATGATTAAAAAGTACTCCCGCGGGTGATCAATTTTCATCGGTATTAATATTCCCGGTTTCAAAAAGAAGCCCTTCAGACCGCTCTCCCCTGACTTTTGCCTTTTTATATCAGCTCGATTCGGAAAGCGACCGAGTGCGCGAGCTTAATTAAAGTAAAGTGTGAATTTTTTTCAACTTGCCAGAAGTCTGAACTCAGGATATTAGAGTTCCGAGATGATTTTTCGCTATCGAGGAATACTACACACTCTGGGACCAAAACATCCTATCCTGTTCCGATCAATCTCGCCATATCTCCTCTTCGTTCTTCTCCCTATTTAAGCTTCAACATAGAACGAATCCATAAATCTATCTCACTCAGTGTTGGGAAACAATTCATAAGGGATTTCCGCAAACTTCTCCCCGGGGGTAGTGGTGGGTGTAAAGGCGCGAAAGAGAAAAAGGATCTTTATCGGGGTGAAGCTGTAAGGGCTGTTTTCTCCGGTATCAAGTTTTTATGGGAACATTTAAGCCACGGTATATCTGAAATTTCGGCAGCGCCCGTTACTTTTAAGAGCTCATTATAAGCGTTCCTTTTTGCGCGATATTGTTGCGTGACTTAAAGTAGAAGTTTCGGGCCGCGGGTAGAAAAAAATATGCAAATCGAGTAAATCGTCTCGAATAAATCAAACTGAATTATTCTAGTTGCCCTGGTCGACCGCTCTACCCAGTGCGGTAGGGCGATTTAAAACTTAAAAGTCGAGACCAACAAAAGGAACGCAAGCTAATAGCTCTTGTTAATACTACAAATCCTGTTTATGCTGGAAAAATCACCCTATCTTCCAGCGAATTACGCTCCACTTTAACTCTCGCTAAATCGTTTTACCCCGTGTCATCCGGTTAGACCAGAAGGAGGAAGTGAAAGGAAGAGAAAGGGAGAGATGGCGAGTAATACATTGTCCGCAAGTTGATTTTGACGAATGGTCCGTCTCGAGAGCTGCCGCTCCAGAGTTGGAAAAGAGTCAAGAAAACCCAGGGCGTAATTTATATTGGGCTTTGAAATAACGAAGAAGCGAAGGCCGCTTCGCATAGAGGGGATTTATGCTTTATGGGTAATCACTAATAATCCAACCCACTCCCTCCTCAGTGGATAGCCAATTTATGATTATAACGCGGCGTGAAAGTTAACGAGAAAACCGGCCCGCGGCTCGCTTCCAGAGAGAGGACGTCACAAACTCGTTTGTTAAACTTAAAATTGATCCTCCCTTCAATGAGAAGAGCAGCGCGTTACATTAATTACGGTGGATCACTGAGAGACAGCTCGAGGAGGTAGTTACTACCCCAGGAGTGGTTTTGCCGACCGAATTACTAGGTCTTTGCCGCAAAGCAAAGCCCAGGTCTTCGGGTCTTGACCCTTGCCATGACAACGATGGGAAAGCGGAACTTGCTTCTGTGTAGCGTTGCCTCTCTTTAGCCCTAACTTTGCATACACCTACCAATGCTTCGTGACTGCTTTGAATTAAGACTAAATTGAATGTCAGTAATTAATATGATGGGTAAATTCGAAATTATTAAAGAATTTCCAATTGGATTTCAATATGCAAACTGAATATTCATCAGGCATCGATCTAATGCCTTTAAAATATACTCTGATAAGATAAGATAATTATCCGGTAACATATTTAATAACCGTGGCGTGACTCCCTCGATGAAAGCCGTGTCTGAAGAGCGAAAGTTCGGCAACAGCCTTAACACTGTTGAAACATCCTTCAATTCCCTTTCGCGATTCATAGTGTATGGGTCTCGCGGCAAGTTCCATTCATGCTTTTATAATTATGTTTGTGTAGTAGCTATGTAAATTACTCTGAAATATTCCATCTTCCCAATGTAGAAATTTATAACTAGAATCGTCGGAACAATTGGAACGTAACGCATATTTCACTAGTGATAGGAATTCTGCGGGACTCCATAAAAATATGATTCTAACCAGGGTCACGAAGGTCGGAAGAAGCAGCCGATTCGAAAGAGATAATCGCGCGTACGCGATCCGCAAATGATCGTTGGGGCAAACACGGCAAGTTACACAGAAAGAACGAAAGAGAGAGAGAGAGAGAGGGAGCGACAAGAAGCTTGGTTTCTTTCTCGAGACCAATGATTTTTTATTCATTCCACATAACCATCTTTCTTCCTCCCAGGCGAAGCGCGCCTTTCATTGCGCTATCTCACTCTCCTCTCCGGTACCCGCGCCCTTCCGCTTCGCCTTCCACTTCGCGGCTTCGGCCGGCTTTTTACAGCTGGTCGTTAGGAGCCGGACCGCAAATGTCTCCGCATGAATTCTAATGTCCGACCCCTACTTCAATCCTTCTCCCAACCCCTACCTTCGTCCCACTGGCCTGAGCTCTCTGGAAACCTTGGCCACGCGCACACGGCAATCCCAATCTACGTCTCTCTCTCTTTACGTCTCCTCTCTCAGCTCTCCAGCCCTTCAGGAATTGCCAGAGCTTGCGCCACGGAGCGCGAATTCCGCACGGAAGTCGTGCGAGCCCAGGAAAGCGTTTTGTCCTGCATTTTCCATAAGATTCCGTCGGGCGCCCGTTAAGGCTAATTGTTCTCCTAATTTACGAGGGTTGTACTCTTATATGCTAACGAGACTGACAGAGAGGACGCGTCTGGTAATTACCGCGCCATTCCTGCCACCGATGAGCTCTGGCTTCCTCATCGTCGTCGTCGTCGTCGTCGTCGTCGTCATTGCGTCGCGTCGGCTAGTTCACCCTTGTATGTTCGTGCCACTATCGATTGGACAGGAGCTCTGTCCTCTTGCCGTTATTATACATGCGTTAGCATTGGCCGATGTCGAGGGAAATTAGTTGGAGCAACCAGGAGTATTCTTCGGATAACAGGGATAGACGATTGGTGAACTCAAAATGGCATCGTAATTCGGAAAAAGAGAGAGGTTCAAGGGAGTTTCGGACGAAATAAACGTCGGTGTTCTCCTGAAGTTCCCCTCGATAATCCCGTTTGACGAGACCGGCCCGGTCAGAGACTCGTTTTTTAACGAACCTGCGAGCGACTCGTCGATAAAAATGACAGAACTTTATCAGACATGCTCGCTCGGCCATACTGCAGCTGGCTCGATAACGTGGGCCTGCTTCCTGCTGCGCGATTTATGTTGGAGTCCTTATCGGGTTAGGCGGATCGAGTGTTTTGTTCGGTGAAAAATTGGAAAAAATTATTTCCACCTATTGTCGCGGCAAAGTCGAACGAACCAATCCATCAAGCCGTCAACGTCGCCCGTCTCGCGTTCGTGGTATTCTTTATAAATTAGAATACGTCCAAGTGTTTTTTCCCGCACCAGTTGGACTAGGCTTTAAATAGTCAAATTGGATAGGAGACTGAAACAGACGTTTGTCGAACCTTGTTCAAAAATGGTAAAAAAAGCAGCTAGACAAACAAGCAGGTTGGTTGGGCGTCAGAGAAAGCCAATCCCTTTGGAAAGAATGTCGGCCGGACAAATTCATCCAGCTGGAGAAAAAAGCGGAAGATCGATCGGAATTACCGTGGTACAGTTCCTACGAACTGGATAAAGCACAGCACACGCAGGCACGATTTATTTCTCTTAGCCGTAATTGTAAGACGCCCATTTTTCCGGCTATTTTCCGGACAATTTTTTCTCCCTACCGCACGGTATACACATCCACCTTCGAATGAAGACAAACGCGACGCGAGAGACTTCACCCCGATACACCGACATACATAAAGGTATGCGCATCGCCGAAAGTATACGTATACATGATGGTTCAACGAGTCACGATACTGCTGTCTGACTTGCCTCGTGGCCCCTGAATCTCCTGATTCCAGAATAAAATATCACGAGGGACAATCGCTACTCCATCAAACTATTGTATCATAAATTGCTCCGTTCAATTCTCACAACAAATCTGACATATTTCCTTCCTACCACGCCACTAGTTTACATTATTCGATCTACCGAATATTCGTGGTCTCGTGTACGCATCAAGCGTATCCACTTATTTTCGTAGAAATTAGTACGATTTCTATTTGAGAACGTCTCGAGCGACAGAACTTTGCAGTTCCTTCAGCCGTACTGGCTGTGTCGCGAGGAGGATCTCTCGAGGATCTCGCTGTGATCTTTAACATTTCCTCGGGAGGTAAATATTTTGGCGATGTGAGCCAAGCCGAGCTGAGCTGAGCCGCGGAAGTATCACTAGCATGAATCAGCCTGTATACGCCGAGTGGGTTAAGTGACGTGGGGGCTGGCTTTATGGAAATGAACGGTAGAGTTGCACATTTACGGTGGTGCACCGGCGAAAAGTTTTCGGAGGGAATTTGGTCTCCAGTGCGATTCCAGACCCGCTGCGTCCAAGTTTCCCTGTAGGGAAGGGTAGAAGAAGGAAGAGGTGGGAAGGGGGGCGAAGAGCCGACGGCGACGCCCTCGCAAATGCGTTTCCAAGATGAACTCACTCTTCCCACAGCTTTTCTCTCTCGCTCTCATTTACCCCCTTTCCAAAAGTTCAACACTGAAAATGTCCTCCGAGCCGAAAATCAGCAAACAGCAGGGCGAGAAAGAAAAATCCAACCAATCGCAATCGACTGATCACGATATTCCTTGTTAGTCGTCCAGAATCGAATTTACCCTTTCTTAGAGGAATTCCATTAAAAAATACGTTTTCGATGTGAAGAAACTACAATATCCCATCGTTTGAATAACCCTGGTAATACTAGGGTTAGTGAACTCGTGGCAATAGGAATAATACTGGAAAACAATCATATTATATATAAACGGATTCGAACACTGGATAGATAGGTTTGCCAAAAAGTGGTTTACCCGAGGTTGGCTACTACCGCGTTGTTTGCGACTCTATCCACTTAGCGGATTTAATAGGGAAAGGACGATACCGAAAAGTACGTATACACAGGTGTGGATTCCGTATCTTCTCATTACACTCGCAGAAATTGTAATACAATTTCTGTCCACGCGCACTAGTGGCTACTCTGGCATAACGAAAGTTTATGTGTGTGCGGTATTATATCAGACATGAAATCCCTTTTTAGTTTTGCCAAATGACAAAAGGTACATTTTGCGTTATGAACTCCCGCAATTTCAACTCGGATAAGTTCTTCGAAGATCCTTGTAATCGTAAATTCTTTGGAATTTTTTTATACACAACAGTCGTTTGATACTGTAAGTATGTTAAGGACACGTCTTCGCAGATAACAAAGCGAATTGAAGATTTTGGACCGTCTTACGTGTTTCTACTTACGCGATAATTCGTACCTCGAAAGATCTAGTCGCAGCATTAGTAACAGACAGAAGCAGGATACCGAAATAGATTTCGTAGAGAACAGGAATATATGTATGTGGCCCCAGGAACAATTCGTGTACACGGATTCGTGACCCGCTCATCATACTTGCACGTGAGTTATAATCTTCTTACACTTGGCAAACGAGAGCGTGTGCATACATCGTGCATGCTGCGCTCCCGTATATCGCGAACGTCGAGTTATAGGTACGATTTCCAAGATATCTGGCCTCCGCCAAAGGCTTGTATCGCAATTCACAAGTATCCCCGTCAACGAAATATCTCGTAAAAAACGAACTAAGGAACGCGAGATACGTATCGTGCGAGTAATTATCCGCGCAGTTTTCGAATTTACTATCGTATTCGGCTGAATACCCTAAATTGCTCTCGACAGTCAAGTCGTTTGCCGAATGCGCAAAACTGACGATATTGTATCTATATTACATCGATTAAAATGGTATTAATTGAAAATACCTACGCCCTTCTACCTCAAACACGACGCGTCGCAGGATCAACGTAGTTGTATACACAATGCGTGGCGATCGATAAAGCGACTGTAATCCTGAATATTCCGCGATAATAATAATCCTGAAATTTAGCAGGAGCAAGCAAGCCGGGAAAATTTATGGCAAGGACGCACTTCAATATTTCGGCCGTTCCTAATTGTTCTTCGATGCGGAGTTTTATTGATTTTCCATTGAGCGCCAGTTCCCTCGTTCGCTCGCGCGCAATTCGCGTAGCATTTGCATATTATAATTCATTAAGCTGGCATTCATTCGCTAAACCCGGGAGAGCACTATCCTGGAGCCCCGGAGCTCGATTAAACCGAGAAAAGTCCCAGCACTTTCGTGAGCGCAGCCCGGACTTATCTTTATTGGCCCTAATCCATTCGACGTTTTATTCGTATGTAGAGTCCCGCGAGGAAAGGATCTCCGATCCTAATCGATACATTAGCGACGGATGGATTCGGGTGCAATCAAGCTGAAATGAATCATATTGAACAAGGCGGCGACTAATCCAGGTCGAAAATAATTGTCGGTTATCAGCGGTAAGGTCAGTGCCACCGAGGGTGACCAAGGTGGACGAGGAGAACAGGGGTCGGTCGTCCGGCCGCTAATCAGACTGCAATATAGAGGGGACAACGAACCAGACGCGAGAAAAGAGCTGGGCTAACGGGGAAGCAAGTGGAAAGTGGGATGAGGGAATAGAGGGGACGGAGGAGACAGAGACAAAAGGGACCGCCAGAGGACGACAGAGAAGCGAGTCACCCCACAAGAGCCACCGAAGACGAGCGACAGAAGAGAGAGCGCCGAGAGAAGAAGAAGAAGAAGAAGAGGAGACAAGGAGGGAGGAGAGGTAGAGAAAGAGAATAAAACACGAAGAGTGTGAGCTCGGTCCTTCCAATAGGATTAACCCTCGTCCCGTTAATCCTTTTATTGGGGCGGCAAATCCTGCGACAGGTCACGGAGGCGGGTGGCTGCCGTGCGGCAGCCGCCGCAGCGCCACGCCGCGCCACACCGCGCCATGCCACACCGGTTTCCGCGAGTGGGGACGAGAACATCCCCTGCGAAGGAGGTTGGAACACGATTCCAAGAGTATATATCGAAATCGCCACTAGACTCAATGGTTTAACGACTCCGATAACGGTCTTATAAGGGTCCTACGTATGTCTACGGATATCGAAAATTCGGTTCTCCGATTTCCAGCTCCTCGATTACCGCCACCGATAATTCCAAGATCCTACGTCCGGTAGTCCGCCCTATTTTCGTCTCACGAGGATCCTCCTCTACTTACGACTACCCCCAAGAGGATACGGCTGACCACCGGCCAGACTCGATCCCAAGCCCTCGTCCAATAATTATGAAAACTCGGAGAAAAGGAAGAGCAGTGATCAAAGCTCCAACCAGGTCGGGAGATACGCGCAATAATTTCGATTGGCGAATCGCGAAGTAGAAGCAGAGAATAACGGAGTGCAGTGGCTGCAGTCTGTCTTTCATCTTCGGCAATTCCTGAAAGTGGAAGGAATCGGAATAGGTGGGTGCAGTTGGAATGGAAGTGGCGTAGGTGCATTAGCGAAACCAGGCGGGTTGCAGAGGGGGGACGAGGGGTGGAGGTGAGGAAAGCGGAGAGAGAGGCCAGACGAGGTTGAAAGTGCAGCTAGTGAACTGAGGAGCAAGGCGGTGAGCCGTGCTGGTATGTAGTACGTATGGGGTGGCAAAGGGGAAGAGAGAGGGAGAGAAGGGGAGAAAGGCCAGTACAGAAAGCACGTAAAGATACAGGCGAGCAGACGCGCACGGAAATAGGGATAAGCTCGTTGGAGCTCGATCAAAAGACGAGCATTGATTTCCATTTAAATGCGAGTCCATCTTCGGCTGGCAGGATCGACGGCTCCTTTGCGTGGCCATGACACGATGTGGCCGACGGATCAAACGACGAATTTCCTCGCCTTTGATCCGGACGCGAATATGCGTCTCATTAAATCCTTGCACAGTCCGGATCCAGGAATCGCTTGAGAAATCCTATGGGTTGGTGGATAATGGATTATACCAGTTACCATCGGAAACAGCGTACAGATTAATTGTCACTAATGGGGTACTAGTCTTATCGGCATAAGCATTAGCTTTACTCTCTGACACTTTACATCCTAACACAATTTTTTACTTAATCACGCCAACGAACCCGAATGCAAACTATGAGGGACTGGACTCAGAAAATTAGTTCTAATGCAATTTGCTCCTTTACCTTAAGTTCGGGAAGCCTGGCAATAAAGGTGAAATTCTCCAAGGCGAAGCTGCTCATCCCGGTTTGCCTAGCATCGCGCCAACGTATGTGCCGGTAGCTCGGGTCACGTGTGGCTATAGATACATATAGGTACATACATATATGTATAGACGTATGAAGGTGCAGGAGCAGACGAAGCCTCCCTCGCACGAGCGAACTTACAAATCAAATTGTGCTCCAGAGGCTGCAACCGGCCAACCGCTTGCAAAAAGGATCGTCCGCCCGGAGGAAACGGAGAAAAATCACAAGACACGCGCTGCGAGAAGAGGGACTAATGGCAGGAAGGGGTAGAGCTGGGAAAGGGACAAAGACGAGGGGGCTACCCTAACAAATAGAATGGTCCGGGAGACCCGACGGTTTTATCGTAACCGATAGAATCTCCCAAAACGGCCGGTTCACTCGTTTGTCTCCGAAAAACGACGACACACGCGCGACACCCTCCGTGCTTTTTACCAGGATAATTAATCTTTCGCGTATGGTCCATCGCCTCTGGCGAACGCAGTACGCGCATACTTGACGCTGGCGAATCTTTATACTTTGCAATCTTGCGGGCACCATTTCGTCTCTAAATGGCAGATCCCACTGTCTTCGTTCTCTCGACTCTCGGAGTAAACGACCTCTCGGCGGGAGCATTACTTTTATGGCAGGGATCCTGCAGTATGGCGCAAGAATTTACTCGCCCTGGCAGCAGGAAGATTTACGCCGTGACGAGTTTATGCGCATTGGTAACGCTGCCAAATATGTCAGACGTATATTCGTTTTGCTCGGACCGTAAATGCGGTGGTCTACTCGTAAGCTGCCTGCGATCCTCGGATATTACGATTCCGGATGATTTGCATGTTTGCCGAAGGTCAATTTTTATTCGCTAATAACAATAATATCGCCCATTCTGGAGGTATACGGATCCAACGTTAGTCAAGGTAGTTCGGAGTAAGTTTAAGCACGTACTCAATTTTCTTTGAATTTTCGGAAATGTGCACGCAATTTAACAAAAACTAGCATCTAATAACGTTAACACGCTCGAAAGCTAACAGGATGCATGCTGGACGAAAGGGTAATAGAAGCATTTTTTCTTCATCGAGCATTTAACACCAATGGCTAAACGTACTGTGTACGGCTGTTAAAGGAATTTCGTTTCCGCAAGTGAACCGCTTCTGCTGTCTGCTAATGGCATCGCCACACCGTCGTTTCAATTACACGCGATAACGTAGCGAAAGCTTTTGTCGTTTGCTTTAAAGTTAATGTTCGCTGACCGCGAGCCGTTCGCTGGCAGCGCGGCAAAGAACTCGTCACGTACCAACAACGATTACGGGACACCGGCAAACAAAAAATATCCGGAAACTTTTCCAAGCCTCAGAAATGTTTCGGCCCGTAGAATATTCATGGGGCATTATAACACACGGGAATGAAGTTGAGAAATTAAGAATTTAATTATATGCAAAGTATTCTTCCGCAACGAGAACAACGCCAGTTTCGGGGGCACGGTGCATCTGCTTATGTTTAATGCAAGAAGGATTCGATTTTTCTAAACTAAAAATTACGAGCCTCGTGGACCCACTACCGCGCCATTCCAGTTAAGTTTAGTCGACCGCTCGAGAGGCAGAGGAAACTGAAAAGAAGGCCGAAGGTCTTCGATCTAAATCAAGCTGGTCTGTTTAAGGACATGTCTCGAATGAGGCACTCTACATCCTCCTCTCGTTTCTTTCGCCATTGGAATCCTGTCAGGTGCAGGCTATTTCTTATCGTAACTGATCTCCCGTAAAACGAGACACCGAAGGGTTTCCCTATCCCCGATTACTAACTTGACTGCCCTTGTGTAATCAATTATTTTTTACAAATTGAAAGGGACAGCAGCTTCCATTCAATGCGTTCGTACCTTTCGTGAAATTTGTATCTCTGTTGATCTCGAGTCGCGCGATTACGCTTCCCTCTGACTTGCAAAAACTTTTCCCGATCACGGCGAGCAGATTCGTGAGACTAAAATCTTAGAGAATCGCAGCGAAATCCGTGCGAGAACGTTAAAACAATCGAGTTAATTCCGTGTCGTTACGTGTTATGCGTTTTTATTGGATATTGTGTGGTGCAGCACTAGCCTCGGGGCAAACAAGCATTGCACTGGGACTTTATCGAACTTCTCGCAGTAAAGTCCCTCGCATTTCCACGCGGTGATATTCCATCCGCGTTCCTTTGGTCTCGGGGCGACACACGTGTGCCACGTCCATGTAAACTTTTTCGCAAGAAAATGCGGACACGGAAGCGAAAAGCTGGGGAAAAAGGAAGCGAGCTTAGCCTCGTCGAGACCTAGCCCACGTAGAAGTGTACGACGCGATGCAATGGCGTAAAGGCGGTGGAAAAGCCAGGAGAGAAGCGTCGCCACTGTCCAACAGGAAAACTGGACGGTCCTCGGAAAATACCACGACATTATTACGCGTCTCTCGCGCCACATATCGTCGACAAAGAATAATGGCTGCTTCCTGCATCGACTTCCAGCCTTCGTCCAAATGAAAACTCAGGAAATGAAAACCCTCGGACCGATTCGATTCCTTGCGCAATAATACATACACTCGAAGGCATTCGCTGAGAAAGAATCGCAGTCTTTTAATCGAACATGTGACCTACGTTGAACTCGCAGAAATTTTCTAAAACATTACCACCTTTGGAACAATAGTTTTCGGCTTGGAAACTGCATTAAACTCGTTAGAATTTGAAGCAAAGTGGATGTGGATTGGTTCAAGTACAGGATGAATTTCGTATTTTCGAGGGATGAGGATAATCTCGTCAAAGCACGAGAAACTAGTCGCCAGAGGGTAATGGCAGTTGGTTTTCGACACACAGTCAGTCCGATTATCTTGAGACATTTCGAGGAACATTAGAATCTGAGGGTTGCTTAGCGTTGAGAACGCGTTGGCATTCAATTTAGAGGCACTTGGGGCTGGTGGTGTCTGTATTCTTGTTCTTCGGCGAATTCTAGAAATCGTATGCGGGGCCAAGTGCAACGGGTTCGCCCCGGAGATAATCGGTAGATCGAAGAAACTTTGTCTATTGTGCGCGAGAACTTCGCAGGATGCAGGAGGGCCACGAAACAGCACCCCGATAATTCTGATAAGGTCGGCTGCGGGGTCTATGTATGTATGCGTTCTGCCGCTCTCCCTCCATACACCTATAGAGCCGAGGCGACAGTTAAAGGACAAATAGGAACATGCGTGATAGGACAAGTTACCAAGTTAAATGGTCCGCGAACGGTAGTTCGTTGTAGAATTAGTTGTTCCCTAGTTACTAAATATAATACTAGAGCTATGTGCTCCAGAGCGCTCCTCTATTCAGGACGACCCGATGTCTTTACACGGTTTCTCGAGTCGTTCCTCGAGTAACGCACATACTTATTGTACCCTAACAATAAGACACAGACGCATACCGTATTAAACGTACAGTTCTTTTAAGAGTATTTTAATAATTTACCTTTTAATAACTTGTACAGAAACTAAAAGTCCGACTTGAGAGTTGTTACCGTTAATTACAGGCAGTCCTGTTGAAATATGGAATTATTCCAAGAAGATTGTTGAAATTTGTTGGTCTCCCACGAGCAACGAACATCTTTACCTAGCTTGGTCTGGAATCCCAACGACTGTGGCTACATTATGTCGAGCACTTGAAACTTTGGGAGTAAAAAATAATTTCGGCGGAGCAATATTCGAGTCCTCCCTGAGAATCTTTCCTTTCTCCCCCACCCGGTGAGTGGTGCGAGTGTTCCCCCTTGATGGGCAGAGGCTAAGTTACGGAACGAACGCCCGAAAAGTTCTCTCAACTAAAAATAGTGCCGCGAGAAACGGCGAAAGTATGCCGAAAGACGCGCGGGTACACAGGAAAGTTTGAAATGAAAATTTCGATGAATCCCACGGTGGAAACATCTGCATGCACCACCTAATTCAGCGCCGCGCCAAATCCACTTTTCCATCCGTTTGGCAGGCTATTAATGTTTTATGTAAAAAGAAGGAATATTTCGCGAGTGGAGGATGCACTGGGCGCGCGAAGCCGAGTGGAACGGCAAAACTGAAACATTTAAACGTACGTACTTCGGAGCAGTTAATAAATTTCGTTGCCAGTAGCAGAACAGTATCAGCAGACCTTATTTGTTGGTGTCATTTAATGTGGTGCTCGAGCACAGTGCACAGCGACTTGTGGTGCGCGGTGCGCGATGCGCAACGCAGTTACGTCGCAGTAGGGTGTGTACACCATCTGCACTCGTCGGTGTAAAGCAGAAACTTCTCGCCGACATCATTAGTCTGAGGGAGGCTAATCCTGGCAACTAAATATGTCGGCGTAATAACAGACGTTAACTTGTTCGGTTGTGAGCTAATACACGGACTCGATAATACTGCAACCATCTGCCGCTTGCCGATCGTACAAACCCCCGTGCATACTTGACGTAACTTTGAAGCACACACTTCGTTCGGTATACTGCCATGCATATCGATTATACGAGCAGAGGCTACTACTGGCCACTTCAGGCAAATAAAATGTTCGCGACGCATTCACTGAAATGTACGGCTTTCTAAATTTTTTCAGTCGGCTTTTTTCCCTGAAAATGCTGACTTTTGGCCGAGCCAAAACTGTTCCGGGAAAATTGGTGGCCAGCGGTATTAAAAACGGGATGTAGCTTTGTTCAAAACGAGGAAAGCACATTGTGTATTCCTTTGGTGCTCGTTGGGTTATTTTTTGTTTTGTTGGCCGAGTGTATATGCACACTCGATAATGGCGAAACCATCTGCCGCCGCCTACTTGATCGTTCATCCTCTTTGCATACTTGACGCAACTTCACCATATCTACACTCTCTGCAACACGCAGCATGGCATATCGATTAGAAGCGCCACTATAGCGAGCAGGTCGCTTTATCAGGCCGTATACCTAGACCGGATACTTACACCAAACTATGTTATGTAGAGGCGAAAAATCGATTAGTACGCGAAACGCAGACACCTATAATGACGTTGTTGATCCCCTAGTCTACCCTACGATCGGAAATGGTGTCGCTATAATTAGTACGAGCGAGAAGGAGCAAGTGTCGGAGAATTGGTTCATCAACTTCTCAAGGGAGTAGTCTATCAACTGTTGCACGACTGGTACTGTTACTCTTGCCAAGTTGTCCGCTATCAAAAATAGCGTAACACTATTTACTACTCTTTCATTTGGTGAAGTTACTTAAGAATCCAGTTATCAAGTCGACAACGCGCGAGCTACGAAATGGTCGGTAAATTTCCTGCGAAACAAGCCAGGCCAAGGGAAGAGTGCCGCAGAACAAATCACGCGAACTTTTTGATTACGTTGCTGTGGAGGGTGTACCACCCGGCAAATATTAGCGTGCTCCGTGAAAAAGGGAAAAGGGAAAATTTCGGCGAAACAAAGGTGAAAAATTGGCGAGTGGATTCTTTGGGGCAATAAAGCCTAAAATAAGAGGAACGAAACAAAAAGAGGGCGGACAGCCGCGGAACTAGTGGTGATAGTGTTGGTGCGTGAACTCGAGAAATTTGAGCGAGGTAGCAAAGTCTCGCGAAATTAATAATGATGAAAGAGGGAAGGGACAGCCTTGACCAAGGCACAACAGTATATATCATGATGCCCCATTATGCTTATGAATATAAATGCACCCTTGGGGTGGCCACAATAAATGCTGGCCACTGCGCCACTGCCACCGGATCTCTGAATTCTGCTCTACCGCACATACACGTGGTTCTTGTGAAGCAACCAAAATAAAAACGGCCGGTGCGTTGCCTACTTTTTCTTCCATTCCGTCCCGCACGCTTCGCCCCTTTCTCCCCCTTTTCGCGTTGCCACTATTGCTCTTGCCATCTCTCTTTTTCTCTACCGCTCTCACCCTCGTTTTTCTCCGGCCACAGCCTCGTCTGACAAAGAGCATAAAAGAATAATTAGAACAAAGTAGGCCCCACCTTAATTTCCCCGCTGAAATTATATGTAACTACAATAACGATAACAATGAAGCGGTTAATAAGGGGGTGTCTCTGGACGGGCACTCCGAGGGCGACCAAACCCGCACTTCGCCGAAGCTAATTGCGCGTACAAAAGATAGCCGAGCCGCTCCAGAGCACGAAACGAAATTGCAATTCCTGCTTTAAGGATCCCCCGATGCTGTCATTGTTATCGCATTGCGATAGCATTGTGCCGCTTAAGTTTGCGCCGTTAAAACTTTCGGCGGGTATTGTGGAGAATTTGCCCCCCCTCACTCGGGACGGACAATTGGTTTTACGCCGTCATGGCTCACTTCGGTAAGTGTGACTTTGAGGCAGCTCACGAAATGGGAAACCCTCTTTTGTGAGCCGCGTATGTCTATATCAGAGTCTAGAAGAGATTTCTCGTGACCGTGATCCAAGAGGTCCATCGATCTTGGCCACTCTTCCTCGCGATTAACTTTTGCGAAGCACTCCTAGCGTTCCTTGCCCGATTCCCCTTTATCCGCGACACTCTTTTATCCAGTGTCCACCTTCACCTTGGACCGCGGCCAAGCGTTTGAATCTTCGGACCTCCACCCAGCCTTCCTACCGACCTAACCTCACCCTCTGGGATATCATATCTACCACACTCTTCCTCGGAGTTTCCACTTGTCCTCCCCAAAAATTCTTTCCCGGTGCTTTATCGCGCTGACCCTCGCCATTTGCCGCAGGTGTATCCGTCGTTTTGCAGAAGCTAACGTTCGCGAATTATATTGCCACTGCGACCTATGATGCGCGTTGGCCAAGTGCTGCGGGCAATTCGACAAATTTCTCCTGAATAATGCTACCCTCCGACTATCGAGAGTAGCCTACTGATGTTTTACTCATTTTTAATCGACGCTAACAAAGTGTCGGTGCAGTTGGAGTATGCTGTGGCTTGTTCCATGAGGTCGGAGCTTTTACTGGTTGGATTTTGCGTCAAAAGGTATTTTTAGTCAAAGGCAGGTTTTAGTCAGACACAGAATAATCGTATTGCATGGCGAATTCCGTCTGCAATAAACGTTCCATTTAAGCGGGAATTAGCGACAGACGCGTCACGCAAGGTAATATCAATGTGCGGCTCTATTAAAAGGTTTATAAGCGCATCCCTTAAATTCCCTTAAATTCCCTTAAATTCCCTTCCGCCTTTGTCTTCAGTGGAGCAATAAAAACGGACTTACCGACGTCTGGCTATACGCTGACACTTTCCAGGATGGTATTATGCCTCCACAAAAAGACACTGCCACACCCGAATGCTCGCACACTGTCGAATAAAATAAAGTATTACGTATCTTCAAAACTGATCCGATGGCATTCTAAAATTTTATAATCCTTGATTGTTGAAAAAATGCACATCGCCGCAGTTCCCTGTCGTATTATTATTCTCGGTCCCTTCGGTGGTCTAATCGGATCAACCGCAGCGTTGAATCGTTCAGCCCTGTCCAAATTTACGATTGATGAAATTGAAATGGAGCGTTATCACCGATTCCAAAAATACGGATCGATATGAGCCACCTATTTTAATAAGGGCCCTGATCCTAGTTGGATACAAAAATTACAGGAAAAAATACGAACGAGGGAAAATGTAACTCTGCAGTGGAGGTTGAAATATACACCTCCGCGAAACTTGCTATGAAAAATTCCTATTTTATTAAATAGAAATTTCCATGCTAGACGAGAGAGAGAGAGAGAGAGGAGGATTTTCTAGTCGTGGCATGTATGTTTTCGACGATGTAACTCGCCGCTGGGAGCTGAATTTACTAATACTACTTGTCTCTATCTGTTGCAGTATGCAATCAATTCGGCCGAGGCGTATATTCCATGTTGGGAGCCATGAGTCCGGATTCGTTCGACACCCTCCACTCTTACAGCAACACGTTTCAGATGCCTTTCGTAACGCCCTGGTTTCCGGAGAAGGTAAATAGCACATTTCCAGCGGTAGCCGCTAACTAGAAAATTAGAATCTCGTCTGCAAGAGAGACTCTTGCAAACTCCACGCCTATTTCCAACCTCGAGACTTTTTCCACGCGCCGTGCCTTCGTTCTTTTCCTTCCACGTACTCATTTTTATCACCTTGGCGAAGATGCACCTGCGCCGCAAAAGTATGAACGATAAGGCGGCGCGCTACGAACACGACAATTGATCGCGAAACACCTTCCACGCGAAAACTTTGCCGAGTAAACTTGCTCGCCGATGATTTTCAAGATAAACAGCATAAGCAGCGGAACTTGATGCTTGCCTAGTAAAATTAATCACGAGAGATCTTCACCACGCAAAAATCGATCTAGCGTCCAATCCCCGGGGCATTTTCCTTGGTCACCACAGAACTCTTGAATAGCTGCACCAACTGGAATCGATACTCTTGTGAAATTGCGATTGGTAATTAGCGCCGCGCAAGCTAGATAGTAGTACCCACACGCATAATCACAATCCGCTCACTCAATCACTCTCCCGCTCGCTAACTCTGCACATCGCTATGTTTACATGTGAATGCATCAATATGTATGCCGCTAGGAGGTACAAACATATTACAATTTGAATTTCCAAATGAATCGGGACTATTGCAAATTTATGCAGTGTGCGCCAAATGCAAGGGTGACAGGATTGTGCGCGAGGTAAATTCGCAGTGGGTGCATTTATCGAAGAGCGTGGGGGTGTGCGTCGTGAGAGCGAAACTGATATGGTATGTCCATGTGAGATAAATGGTACACGCGTATTTTTCCATCGACGTAAGTGTGCTGGTTTTTACCTTTAACGAGTGTAAGTGCTCTAACAAGAGAGAGTATACATACCTGCGATACCGTGCGTACGTGTGGCCACATAACGAACGCCAGTGTCGTTTAAATGCTAATCGCGCGGTAATGCTGATTCCACGCCTCGCGTTTTTTCTGCTCAATTGCGGTCCGCTCGGACTGGCCATTTATATAGAGAAAATCCTTTTTCAATTTCCCCCGGAAACCACGCTTAGCCCCGTTTTGCCCCGTTTTGCCATACCCCCGGAAAGCCGTTACGCGACTGTGTATGAAAGAGACACTTTGATTTCTGAGCCCCCGAGATTTTCCCAAGCACTGTCAAAAATCTACGGATTATCCTTACGAATCTCCAACAGATTCGTGGGACAGAACTTTTTTGAGAAACCTTTGAGTAAGAGCATGAGATACGAATATTCTCCCAAAGCAATTTGTTGACTTCGCGCAAGAATGAGAGGCAATCAAAGTTAAAATTGATCCTAATATTGGCCTAAATTTAATCAACCACTAACTCTACATATGAATATTAGAGCGGACAGAAAATTCTTTCTCGCAGCAATGCGCAATGAAAGAAATCTGTACGAAGGCAGGGAAGGCAAAGCAAAATCTCAAGGATGAAATGCATATATTATGAATGTGTTACGTTACATCCAGGTTCTGACGCCGTCCTCTGGTCTCCTGGACTTTG
Organism: Trypoxylon attenuatum; assembly: GCA_963989405.1. Classification (NCBI taxonomy): domain Eukaryota; kingdom Metazoa; phylum Arthropoda; class Insecta; order Hymenoptera; family Crabronidae; genus Trypoxylon; species Trypoxylon attenuatum. The sequence goes on along the minus strand of OZ022489.1, from coordinate 4,142,829 downwards.
CCATAAGCATGCGCCCGGATTATCATCGAGCTATCATCGACACCGTGCGATACTACGGTTGGAAGAAAATCATCTACCTCTACGACTCCCACGACGGTAAGTCCCTTACCCTCTGGCTTCCTCATGCATTTCTCATTTTACAGCACAAACCTCCAGGCTACCACCTCTGCTTCCGCTCGTTCTCTCCCTCTTCATCCCTCTTCCTTCCTTTCCCATCCTCTTCGCGGTCTCACCTTTATCCACCTTTCTCCACCTTGCTTCAGGTATTCCTATTTTTATTGCGTCTACCAGAGATCCACCGCGTTTGGTCCCCGGTGGCCAACTTTCCTTTCTCGAAGCCGAGGAGCTTCGACACCTGGATCTAAGCTGGATATACCTATATACATATGTACCCACCAGCCGCCATGGTTTCTAATCGAATAATGATCACGTTTCTACCAGACTCTCGCGTTACGCAGCTACCACATTTCCATGTGAAGCTGCTTCTCACGAAAATGAGGGGAATTTTGACGAGAACGTCACCAGGAATATTCGCAACTCCATTTGCTGGAAATGTATTCGTGTCAAGGCAAAGTGTAAATTGAATTGACAAGTTACTATCAATTCGTTCCGCGTCGAGGAAAATCTAAAAGAGTGCATATTAATTACTGTGTGCTCAAGCAGAAAAGGTTTGCTCGTTTAAGGCGAAGTGATCGTAGCAGGGAAATCTGTTTGGGTGGTCGGAATTAAACGTGTATATGAAATTACGAAGAAACGATTCGATACGGAAGGTCGACACAATTGTCTGCAGCTCCGATCAAGGTTTTTCCCTTTACTTTCGCCGTTTATAGGAACGATTCCAGTTATGCATACAATTACTTCGCCGAAGCAGATTTTAACCGCAAACGTTTGTCATCTTAGTAATTACACGCTGCATACTAATGGCCTAAAAATTATAATTCGCCACATGCAGGTTTTAACAGTTTTGAAGAAAGAAGCATTTCTAAGAAATAAACACTGGTTTAGCCTTCCTCGTATACTATAGGTCCTAATCATCATTTTTAATACTACGGTATCGATCGCAAGGCGGAAACCACTCGCGAACGAGAAAAAGTACAACTTAATTGATTAATCAATTTCATCGAAAATTCAGAGATTTCGAGCCAATTAATAACCACAAGAATGCCACTGCGTATCTTAGAGCTTTGCATATTATATCTTGGTCACGCACAACGGCAAAGCCATTTCGAATTTCTCCGCTCGACCAATTGCTCTTCTTCGACAAACTACGACAAGAACGAGCTCGAAGGGAACGCTAGTATCGTAGAAACGGACGGAGTTTAATTACCGAATGCAAATGCAAATATACTTTAGGGACTAGCACGCTGTCTCCGTACGTTGAACGCGTACCCTACCTCCTTTAGCTCTGACTGTGCCTCTACCATTGCCTTTACCATCGTCTCTACCTACCACTGCAGAAGCTCTCTCGGCTTCTCGGCTTCTCAGCTCTTCTGTGCTTACCCCTTACATACTGTCCGTCTCTCTTTCCAGTCTCTCGCAGCGCGAGAATACGACGCAGTCTAATCGCGCCCTTTCTCGATTAGTGCCAAAACGGTGGAACGGGGATTACACTCGAAACGGGGAGATATAGGACTCCGTAGAAATTTAACCCCGTGCAAAGCCCACTCGGTTGATCCACCTATTTGACTAATCTTCGCTTTTTTGCTCACGATACTCAAATTGAAGGTTTTCATTGAAAATATTTTTGTATGTATCGGGATAAGTAGCCGTTTAGTCATATTATTATTCGAAAGGTGAGAAAAACGTCTACATGGAATCAAGGATTTTTCTTAAGATCTCAACCGTACATCGTGTGCGTTTCGATCTGATTCTGAGAATTAGTAAAAAGAAGAAAAATGGAAATACTCTGCGGTATTGCGTTTTGCAGAACTGTAACTGGTTTCCTCCTTGAGGAGGAAGATTTTTTCCAATCTCAATGACTTTTGGATGCAATGGTACTTCCCTCTTTCACAAGCGTGAATATATTAAACGGCAACGAATTGCCTTCGTCAGACCTTCGGTATATTCCAAGTCTAAAGCTATGCAATTATTAATTATGTTTACACTCCGGCGCGCTTTAAGATTCGATTAAATATTAAAAGTTTCGTATTTCGTATACTTTACCGCACCTGAAACTATTTCGATGGAATTTCCTAATAACTTTGGAGCGATCAACGCTCGTCCAAAATTAATTCAAAAGCGAACTTGATTTCGTGTTACATTATTAAATGTTTCGGAATGCCGTAGCTGGTTCGTGAAGAAGAAGCGAGGCGCACGTAACGCCTCTGACATTTTTCAGGGGAAAGTCAATGTTGTTGGATTTCCACATCACAATTTGAAATCAATTACAGGATAGCACTGTGAGTCGCTAAAGAAAGAAAATTCGTTCACTGTCATCCGAGCGTGTATATTGCGCCATGGCGCAAAAAACACAGTGGGAAAAGGTCCGGTAGAGGGAAAAACAAGAGCTCGGTCAAGTTGTAAGCAATAAATGCCGGCGAAGCGTGACGATCTACAATCGTAGGAAAGAAAGAGGGGGAAGAGCGAATAAAATCACGGAGATTTTAACGTGGCCACTTAGCAGTTTTGTGTCCAGTATTCCTCTTTCACCGGTACACTGGAGGATGCTGTCGGAACAGATGCCGGTTCGAATTGCGAACAGTGAATGTCCGTTCGACCTTCGATCTTCGGCGCCGGTAACCTTCGCAATCCGGACACTCGTGACAGGTGCGTGAACTCGGAGTGCATTGAATTCGTGGTTTCAACTCGATTTCGACTCGCCAAGAGTACGCCGGTACTGGCTTCTGCAGTGCAGAACTACCTTCTGGACAATCTAAAACTTTTCCCGAGCAGCTATCAGCGGATATTGCTAAATGGAACGGAGAGGAATATATTCGGAATGATGGTGGCCCACTTTCCCATAAAGATCAGATTTCGCCAAGTAGCACTCTGCTGAATATCTCCACGACACCCAGCGAATTTCGACAGAAGTCGCATTTTTTTCAACGTTCAGTTGCATCGTGTAATTTTCCATTATTCTCTTTATCGTTTTTCCAAGACAAAATCAGTGGCCAAGTATCAGTTTGAGAAGCATGTATCAAGTTGAATCAGTGTATTAGATAACGCGCACTGGATCAAAACAGGTTAATTATATTCGCATAGTTTTATACGCGAACCATTGCTAACGTGTGAGGTAACATGGATCAATTACGGAAAAAGAATGCTGGTGTGCGTCGTTCAAGGACTGACTGAGCGCAATTCCCGCAGGCTGTAGCAATACTAGTGCACCGAAGTATGCACGTAAAAAGGCGGCTTCATTGCAAAGATTACACTGCACTGCAGTGTTGACTTAATTAACAGTCCTATTATAGCATTGACAACCACGCAGATAACAACAGACGCTTGCGTAAGGAATAGCGACTACTTTTCAAGTAAGGAAATTCGTTTAATTTTTAATTCAGGTGGAAAAATTGAACTGTTCGATTGTACGAAATTCACCTGTTGTTCGTGAGAAATCCGCTTTTCGACGGGCGAGGCAGAATGGGAGAAGGGGATGCTAGCTCGAACTAAATATCAAATTAAATACGATTACTACAATTTCCGGTAATCCTACCATTATATGGCGTGGTTTCATTATTTACACCGCAGGCAAAAGCCGTTTTTGTTATCGACACGACAATAATCCCGAGATATTGAACTTGTCGCTATTTCTGTCGTACCTTCCGCATTGGTTTCATTGCCGCGACGCATTGCCAATTCAAAATTGCCGCGAATGCATCCGAGCAAAATATTCGAAGTTTAATCCATCTTAAAATACAGACGGCCGCTTCAACATTTTTCAATTACCGACAGACCCACTCGCAAGCTTCGTCTCATTTTCAATAATCCGGATCCGCGAGAACGAGGATAATCCAATTCTCAGAAATTACGCAAGGAATTGTGAAATTCTGAAGACTTACCTTCATCGATTTTCTAGGATTTGCGTTCTTAAAACGCAGAATCTTTAAGAAGCACGATAGCGATGTAATGAGGTATCTTCGCGAAATGATGCCGAGGGTGACTCGTATCTAAAGTAATCCGCATACGACTGATTCAGTCTACCATTGATCGAGATAGGATTAACGCTTTTCATCGATCGAACGAATTCGAGAGTCGGATAAATGATGGGAAATTTATGAGACAGGGCTACGGGTTAGTTGGCACAATTTCTTACGTACGTATTCGCGTATAGTGAGAAAATAAAAATTTTTGTCCCAAAATTAAATCCTAAATGTTATTTGCAAAGTACACGTGACCACTAGAAATGTTAGGGGTCACGGGATTCGCCAACCACCCGCAGGAAATATTACTGGGTCCCGTGTAATAACATCAAATTGTAGTCACGCTTGGCTTTCCATTGAAGGGCGAGCGCTCGTTGAAACTGTGGCTACGGACGGATCGAGAAGTAACGAAGCCAATTTGACGCGCATACGTTAGATCAGATTTTCGAGCGTTTCTGTTTGCTCGTTTCGGCAAGTGACTCTCAGAAATTCCCACTACACTGCCGACCATCAAACCACATCATTCTCCGAAATAAACGTATCCATTTTTGCAGAAATAAATACTTCAACTCATCGAGAACGATTTAAGCTACCGAATGGGATCATGTGAAAAAGAAAATCGGTATCTAGACTGCCGGCAGTAGAAAAGTAAACTTAGGGTGCGCAAATTTGCTGAAGATAATCTTATGATCAAACACGAGTATCATTCGCGATAGTCAGGGAATCTGGGAGACGACCAACAAACAAACAATCAACTTCATAATTAAATATAACAATACACTACGTGCAAGTAAAAATGAAAGAAATGAGGAAACTGACGGATTGTCTTGTGTTTCTAATTTAATTGAGCCTTCTACGGTTCTTTGACCCTCGGAGAAAAAACAGGTTTGACTCAATGCGTATGATGTTTTCGCGTTCCAAACCTGATTTTCGCGTTTGTCTGGGAATTCACATGCTTTTGCGTCATCTTCACACAAAAATAGTGGGGAATCCCCGTAAATATCAGGAGCCTCTATCGAGCTGTGTTAGACAGAAGAAGAAACAGCAGCTTATCGATAATAAGATTGTTTTCAGACGTGAGTACACACTAATTGTAAGCAAGTCTGCCCTACATTATCGCTACCGATTATTTACCGATTATTCGCACGCCCTGATTACTTCGAAGTGCATACCCGTATGAATTTCGTTATCTTCGCGAGCGATCGCTCGACGTGTTGACGTTTATGATAAATAATTCGTCGTGTTGCTAATTACGAATCCTTAGCCGTCTCGAGTAATTTCAATCAATATCGGTGGTTAGCTTTACTCGAACCAAGAATCTGTCGGATAAGGTAATGCCAGTGCAGATAGATTTACCTCACGATCAGCCAGTCTGTTACATGCTCCAATCCGTCAAGACGAATATGCGATGAAACGCTCCTAAGGTTTTTCAGGCATATTCTTCTGTGATACATCTGTGACTGCGTTAAAGCTTTCTGCTGATAAATTGCAAACAGAAGCTGATGACACTGTCATAAGAACAATGAACTTAGTGACCGTACAATAATTGATACCTGGGCTGTGCGTACAGCACAAGGCAATGCGATAAGGGAAACTAGAATTGTCGCGAGACTATCCGAAATTTTGCAAGAATTCTCACAATCAGTCTTTTGAGATCGGTCGCAGTTCAGAGTAAAAGTAATGGCAAATCTTCGAAGGGTTAGTTGGAAAAAGAGAGTAAAGTCGAATTAAATAGTAGTAATATTATTCAGTATTATACCATAGTCGATGACTAATTACGATAATATTATTGCGTACAATAATTTATCTGAAAGTACCCGCTTTACAAGTGTCAGTACAAATACGAACGTGAAACGAATCCAAATACATGTATACATATTATAAATATTTCTTTCTCGCTGGAACGCTGCACGCCAGTATATATTTGAGCAACTGCACGCCAACTGTAGTACGGGAAAGTCAGATAAACGCGAAAGTGTCTGACTGAGGTGGGTGATAAATTGACGTTTAAGAGACGGACGCGCTTCGGTTGGGATTTTGACTCCTATTAACAGGTATATCGTATCGCCGACCGTAAACTGTCACGATCGGGCGTTACAAAGCAAAGCCAAGTACTCTCGGAACCGAAGTAAGCGTGCAGTGTAGAGCCGTCTCCGTGCACATGCAAGCGATAATATCGCACTCCTACTCCCGAGACGATGTATGCCCTGGAATCTGGTTAGTACCCTAGTTGGCTTTATTTCCGCTATCTCCGCGTCAGGGCTCACCGAAATCTCCGCCCTCCGCCCAGCTGCACCGTGTTATTAGATGCCACGGAATCTCCCTGATCTCGGATCTTGGCTTCTGATTGTCCAAAAATTAGAAACATGCACTCCAGGAATTCAGCCAATTTACGATGCTCGCCTGGACTTAACTTAACGCATTACTCTTTGAAAAGTGATATTCATTCTCTTTTTCTTTCCTTTTTAGTTGAGCATGCGAACCACACGAGAAACTAGTCTGATGGTTTTTTAATGAGTCTTTAACAAGTTCCTATGGTTGTCATCATGAGCAAGTAACGTTATTTGAAATTTCGCTAGGAGCACTTCTGAAATTTATTGCCAAACGCGTGGAGCTTGTTAGCAAGATGGATCTCGGCATAGTTCGACAAGTAATTATCGGAATAATATGTAAGTATGACGGTGACAGTTAGGTGGGTTCCTGATGAGTAAACGAACAGGGCAACGAGTTTACTTGGTCTCGCGGTTGCGTAGGCAATCTTCTGGTAATCGACTGTGGAATGAACGAAGGATGGAGTACGCCGATAATACCGAAATTCAATACGCAAGAGGACCCTTTAAAGGTGACGAACGACCAGGTCGCCTGGGTCGTCAACCTGATGTACGTGGGAGTCGGAATCGGTTCGATCGTGCCATACCTCTTTATGGACAGAATCGGTCGGAAAGGCACTCTCCTCGTTGCCACTTTACCCAAAATCACCAGTTGGTTACTTTTGGGCTTGGCCGATACAGTTCCAGAGTTATACGTCGGTCGAATACTCGCGGGTATAGGATGTGGTATCACCTATCCCGTCATGTCGATGTACCTCGGCGAAGTGACCAGCAAAAGGACCAGGGGACCATTAGGTACAGTTACTAAGGTCGAAGCATCTACTAATGAAGCTAAGCCACCATACGTATACATTCCTCTATCGCTTGGCTCAATGATCACAGGATAATATTGGTATAGGAACTGTAATATCTGTGCTATTAAACATTGGGATGCTGATGGCATATGGAATCGGTTTATCGGTCTCACGATTTACGATGGCAATGATATCGGTGACATTTCCAATAATCTTCTTGGTGACGTCCATCTGGCTACCGGAGAGTTCGGTTTTCCTCATGAGAAACAATAAGCCCACGTCCGCAGAAAGAACGCTCCGCTGGGCCCTGGGTAAAGAAGACGTGGACGAGGAGCTCGAGGAGATCAAGAGGATCATAGCGACCGACGAGCAATGTACGAAAATGACCCTCTCGCGGCCTTGGAAGGAGATCTACTTTAGAAGAGAAAATCGGAGGGCGTTCTCCATTGTCCTGATACTCTTCAGCGCACTCACTCTAACGGGTGTAGCACCCGTTCTCGCCTACCAGTCTTACATATACGAAGAAGCTGGATTCTCAATCTCAACGAATTTGAGCATAATCATGACTGGTTGTGCGATTGTACTTGGAGGTACCGCTTGCGTCCTCTTGGTCAAAAAGACTGGCAAACGACTACTGCTTATGATTGCATCGCCAATGTGTACCATTTCTTTGATGGTTTTGGCGACTTTCTTTACGTTCTTAGGCAACGGCTACGACGTATCCAACTTTAAGTGGGTGCCTACTGTTTTCGTCATTGTCTATGTTTTCAGTTACGGCTTCGCTTTAAATCCGATACCATTGGCTTACAATGGTGAGATATTTCACGTTGAAGTCAAGGTCGGTGCAGCTATATTTTGTGCCTTGTATTATGCAGCTACTACGACGGCTGTCGTTAAGTTTTATCAGGTAAGCATACAGAAGTTCACGCCTCAGTTCCGAGAAATTTCATTTCACGCTAATACTTATAGACAAAGAAAAAATTACTGATTCGAGTCGCGCGTAATTGCACGCGAGACATTTATGTAATTTGAGAAGGCTTTCTGGGAACAGAGAACTAATCTCATTTGAAAGCGATAAATTATAATCGAATGCCTTATTGATAGATGATGCAAGAATCATATGGAACGCATGCACCACTATGGGCGTTCGCAGCGATTACATTCTCCATATGGATTCTAATTTATAAATACGTGCCGGAGACTGAAGGAAAAACCTTGGAAGAAATACAGAACGAGTTGAAAAGCAGAAAATAAGAGACAGTCTACACGACAACAGAATTGACACAATGAATTATGTTCCTCTTTGCTATTTCCTTAAGCCACCTGCGGAGTGTAATTACATAACTCATTTGCGCGGATTTTCCAACACATAATCGTGTTTGATTCGAATATAACTTTTCTACCTCATGAATATATGTACTAGTGAATTGCAGTCTGAATGTAGGATGTCTTACGATATCTGTGACGAAATTTGTGTGTTAGTATAACATTATAATAATATCAGTGTCACGAGTGAGTTCACCGAATCAACGTTTGAGAGAAGTCATTTTTTTGGAGATTACACCTAGTCTGAAAACGAGCTGAGGAAAGGAAGAAATCGTTATCAATCAGGAGAATCTACCATTTGGCTGAATTACATCGAAAACTAGGAAGGCAAGAGGAAGGAAAGAGGAAGAGGTCTATTGGATCCGTTTGATCCCGAAGTTCGCCGTCTGCAAAGGGAATCGTTAAGTAGGGATATCGTGTGGGACGAAATTTGCGCGTTTGATTTCAGATGTTTGAGCTTCCCAGAAAAACATCCTTATAATTCAATTTAACCGTTTGCTGCTTGCGCGAACGTTTCTTCATGTTGATTTTACGACACGTGAGAATACTGATTTACTCATTAATCAGACACCCTCGACGCCCAATTTTCTTTGCTCTTTGATCTTAATGCATAGTTAATTACCAGGCGTCCTTTTCTCGACATTAACAATTACTCTTTGAAGTGAAAAAATCGCAGAAATTAGATAGAAATTCATAAATGATAAATGTAAAATTGAATCAAGCATATTATGCTTAAACGGATATAAGCAGCTAAATTGTACAAGAGCTTTCGCTACAAACGCAAGCGTAGTTTCGCAAGCGTACTGACCAATTCCACTGACCTCCTTGACCAATTCCCTTTTCTAGTTTCAGTCGTAGCTACGGCTCATTTCAAAATTCAGAGCGAACATTGTGAAATGCAGCTCTCTAAGCGGACACTGAAATGAAACGCCTCGTTACGGCATGAACGGTAGTGCATTGACGATAAGCTTATGTCCTACTTACATTCAACACTACATTCGACATTAACATGCCAGGGAAATAGAGAGTGCGACAGTCATACTAAACAAAATTCGAGGATCGTCTTCGACCCAGTACTCGTACTTTATTCCAATTAAAAATAATCTCCAGCCGATGAGCCGATAGCCTTCGTTCGATCGCAAACACGAAACTGAATATTAAATCAGTCAAAATAAGATACGCGACTAGCCTTTGAATGGAAGTTCGCATTCGCGACAGAGGGAGAAGACGAGCAGCACGTGCTCTCATCAATATTCGCCGTACTCGAAATACGTTGCTAAAAAATGCAAGGTATACCCAGCACGTAATCTCAGCTGGAGGAGACGGCTCGTGGTTCCAGTTGCAGAGGTAGTAGTAGTAGTAGTAGTAGTAGTAGCTCGTCGCGCTGCTCGTCACGCTGCTCGTTCTCACCCCGGCAAACATCCCAGGGATATACAGGTATAGGTGGGCCACGTAACATTCTCCTTCGCGCTCGCTATTTACCCCGTGGCCGCCTTAACGAAATGCGTCTGTGTTTACGTCTCCCATGCTCGCGGACACTTGCTCGCAGTTTGCTGCCGCTCCGGTCTACGTATACGTGTATATGTGTGTGTGTGTGTGTGTCTGTATAGATATATCTACATATGTATGCATAGAGGAAGTACGCAGACTCAAGTAAGAGTGTATTCAGTATACAGATACAGCCGTAGAAATTGAGGCGCGCATTTGAGCAGGGTTCGCAGAGACAAACACGCGCGAGTCAGGTATGCGAGCGTTAACGTGCTAGTGGAGTGAGGGAAGCGGTGAGGAAGATAGTAGAGGTTGAACGGCATCAGGGTGCTTGTGGGGTTGCTGGCACGCGTGTTGGTCGCGCCTATTTGATCCGCGGCCGTGTAGGAACACGGCTGGTGTGGTGGCCTCGTCGGCTGGTACTGTGTTGCAGTAGTCGGACTGCACTACTGGTAGAAGCAGCACGACTAACACGAGCCGAGATCAAGATTGATAGGCTACGAGTCGCAACACGTATGGAGCATCCACTTAGCAGTGCATTATCCCAATGAGAATGTGTGCCGGCTGGATCTTACCTAATGCAACGAGCCTGCAATCCTGATAATGGTAGCTACTTGTCCGCGAAGGAGCTAGACCGAATCTTGCTAATCGGCCATTTCGCTCAGCTAGCTTCTCATTCCTCCAGTCTGCTTCTTTCTTATTCTATTGCTCCTTAGACGTGATATTTGTTTCGAATGCCACGGCTATTCGTATGTGTGTACCTATGTACATATATTCGCATGTAGATAGATTCCCCGATACTATTCAATTCACTGGACCGAGCGGCAATGGAAATGCTGAAATTCAGCATACTTTTTAACGGATGCGAAAAAATCCGAGTGCGCGATCTAGTGAACAGACCGATGAGGTTGCCGCCGTGGCAAAGTGAACGCGTGTCGTATGTACAACTTGCCCTCCAACTTTTCTCCCTCTGTGACGCGCATTTCATTCGAATATACATACGCAAAGCTTGCACTGTAATGGCACTGAAAAATACGTCGCGCTCGCGTCACTCCATTTGCCCAGAGAATGTTTGCTTTACCTGTTTACCGGGCACAGTCCGCTACCCTCGGTTGCATCAAGTTTATTTTGCGACTATTATTCCTCGAAGTAAATTCTCTTTTTCAAACACTGCGCCACTTTGTTTTGGTTGAAACTACAATAGAAATACGCTTAATGGCACTTTGTCAGAGGCAACGTCTTAACCCAGTAGCATTGACAGATTTGAAAATTTCAATCTTTGAATTGAAGGGAGCAAATAGTTTACGTTTAAGGAAACGTTTTAAAAAATTACAAAGTTCCAGTATCAGTACGATATTCAGTGGTCGGTCACGAAAGTAAAAATATACGTAGCGCGGGGTCCTTACAACTCTCACGTGTTGAAGCGGTCTCCTTCATTATTCTGAGCTTTTCGAAGAGTGACCGAGGTAGTATTTAATACCTGGCAAATGAATTTTTGTTTGCAAGCGTTAGAATGTAATCGACCACCAAGTCGATGTAGGGTCCCACGCTAACTGACAACTTAATTCTTTGTCTTCGAATAAGTTTCCTCGCAAACGGGCTGAGTAATCCCATCCATTTCCACTTGTCGAGCATGCCTCCGTAATTGCAGTTGATTCATCACGCCGATCGTTCTTCATTACGGGCAAAAAGGTTGCAAAAAGGTTTAAATGACTCGTGAAACTATGTAACTTTGACTGCGACGAAGCAATTTTCCCAAATGATCGAATATTCCCATGGATACTCCGTGTGTATACTTCCGGCGCAGATGCAACGATCAGCCGCAATGGCCATGAAACATTTCTGAAATACGGCCGGTAGTTAGGGAACTTCCTCGGAATATCAGAGATAACCAAGCCACAAAGTCTAATGGGAAAAGCAAGTTTCGAAAATAAGTCTAACAAATTCTGACATATGTACCTTCAACGAAAAGACAAGAAGCGAAAAGAAATCTTTCGCGAAAGTGTACACGGAAAATTGGCAGAAAAAAAATGATAACTGCGAGAGCAAATAATTGAGAGTAGACGGTTAAGCCTAAAGGCCAATAGAGAAACCCGGCCGGCACTTGCAGCCGCTTATCCCGACAAACGTACAAGATCACGATATCGGCTTGCCCGAGGGTTTTTAGTCTCGGCGTCTTCGATCGATCTTCACCTTTCCTCCGAGCGAGGCTTCTTCCTCTCGTTCCACTGCTTTTATTTCTTTCTACATTATTTTCCCCGCTCGATATCGCGGTGGTCCTGCAGGCAAAACAGACAGAGCAGGCAAAGCATACGGAGACAGCTTTAAACGAACGGTTCCGTGTGAAGCGCGAATCAGTCGGTGTCGATAAACCTCGGGGAAGTCGAAGGCTGAAAGGTGAGTAGAAGAGTGCTCGCTCGCTCACTCTCTCATCCGGCCATCAAAGCGGAACTCCACGACACACCATTCTCGCCGTCGTCGGCAAATTATCCACTGTGGCAGATCAAACAGTCTCGTAAGAGTGTTTCACGGCTTTCTGGCTCGGGTCTGTGCGCCCAAAAAGCCGTCTGTCCCTTCCAATCCCGCCACCGCCACCGATGTCGAGTGCCGGTGGTGAGTCCTACACAAAACGCTGTCCAATCGATCGGACGCGACTCCACACACATGATCGCCTTTGCTTAATCGTGTCTGATTGAAAGGTTCGATGAATAAGGTCGCCGTTAAAACGAGTCAAGTCCAACTGTAACTGATCGGAAAACACGCCGAGCTTACTCGATATTATTGACTAGCTTCGTCGATGGTTGATATTAAGTGATAGTTATCCGACAGAATGTATCGACGATTCTCGGTGATCCGTAGCGGAATCCGACAGACTTACTTAAAAGCGGTAGAGGAAAGGATCCTCCTCTACCCGAGTGGTAGTGCTGGACTATTTGAGATTCAATGCGAAACTGCATTGATGCGGTTCACAGGGCAGCGAGGAAATATAAGCGGATTCCAGCAGGATCCAGTGTCAAGTCGATGGAGCAACGGCGCCGCTAACAGTCAATCCGTTTTGGAGCTACCCGATGTAATCCTTTATGCTACGCGTTAGAAGCCGCGCGCCTCCGCTCGCCCTGTGCTTCGCGTAAGGCGAAGGAAAATACGGCTGGCACGAAAAACGCGGCACCCGTCCAAATATGTAAGCGGCTATAACGGTGTATATAAAGGAGAAACGAATAAACGAGGCAACAAAACTTCCCCGCGCCACGCTGAAGTAAACGTATCGCGGTAAAGGCGTCTCTACCGAGCATAAATCGTAGGGCGAACGCGCGCGAGCTTGAAGCTCGCGTAGATCGATAAATGCTTATAAAATCTAATGGAAATAAAAAATTTTATACGAACCACGTGCATGGGGAGAAAAGAAGGAATTATATTGCCCGATATAAAAGAGATTGGCCTTCCCGAAATGACTGTCTTTGAAGAATCGATCTCCAACAATGGAATTAGATCGTATTCATCGGTATCTTCCAGTGGAATTCTCTTATTCCAGATATTCCCAATAAAGAGACCGGTAAATCGTGCCTGAGCATTCGTCAAAAAGCACGAGGGTTCGTAAGGAGAGCCGAGCAACCCTCGAGAGAGAGAGAGACCACAAGAAATGAACAATGCCAGTGCAGACAGGTCAAATAAAGAAAGAGAGAGAGAGGGAGAGAGAGCACGCGTAACATTAACAGATAATTCTTGAAGGTTGCCGTGGTTCGCCCCATCTTCATCAAGATGTTTCCGCACATTCTAAGACCTCTTCTCTGATTCCCGTGGTACAGTCGGTTGGAAAGGAGCAGCCCAGTGCAATAAATTCGCGTTTCGTAAGCTGTTCGCGAGCGCGTATATGTGTGTGTGTGCAGTGGCCATCGTGGCTAGTAACATAATTAAACAAAGAGGCACAGACAAGCAGCTACCTGCGGCTGAATTAGCCATTACGTAATAAAGCTCTCGAGAGGAAAAGTGGCGGCAGCGGCAGCGACGCCGGTGGCGGCGGTGGCTTTTGCCAAGGTAGTTCGAGCAGTAGAAAAGAACGACGTGGCAGGGTGGCGTGGTGCGGGTGAGTAGAGCGCGATCGATAGTCGGCTTAATACCTACCGATTTATTGGACGAAAATAACGGGAGCAATTCTTTCCGTATTAAGACTATTAGTAGGGTTGTTAGTCAGCCGATAAGTATCGGTGCCGGTGCAGTAAACCGCAGCACGCTCGCGTTACTGCTAGGTATGCTCGCGATAAATTCACCCTCGATGACACGGTTCGCCGAGAGCTAGCGCTCACCCCGTAGATTTTCGTGGGCCTTGCTCATCAGGTGACACGTGAGCAATCATTAAGGCTTGCTGCGTTCGCTAACGAGCATGATAACTTGCATGTACTCCCATTAAATAGATTCGCGCGATGCCTCGTATAGTTTTACAAAGAAAAACAGTGATAATGTATTAAATAACGGTCTCGCGCTCGTAATATTTTCAATTGTGTCTAGACTTCGGGTTAACAGTGCGAATGATCATACCGTGACCGGAATAAAATTGTCGGACTGATTTAAAGTCGTGCTCCAATTGTAAATGCCTTCCACGAAATTGTTCACGGTCATAATTAGAGAGGTTTATTACAGCCATGCTGGCAATTTTGTCGAGAATTTTTTATTGCGAAAAAGATGTAACGCGACATTTTACGCAAGATTCGCCGCTTCGAAACGCATTTCGGAGGCATTAAAAGTAGACGGAATGAAACATAATGAGACAATAAGGGTAGGAAATAATCGGGAAATCAATGTTCTCGGATTCTACTGGATATAAAAGGTACACTCGAGAAAGATGTTTGCAATGAAAGCTGTGGGTTAATAATCGGAGCAATTTAATAATCGCAGGGTACTAGGCATCCTTTGGCCAGGCAACATTCCCAAGAGACAAGATCGATCTGCATCTAGCCAGTTCCCTCGAGACCGAGCGCGTACCGACAAATATAGAGACGCGAGTAGATGCATCCGCAAACTACATATGTATATGCCGAGCAACGCGAATTTCAGCTCGACCACGAAACCATCTTCCCTAATAATGGGATGCAAAAACAAATTTCACGGCGGCAGAGTCGGAGAACTCGCGCGTTCCAATCGGCGATAAGGGCCGATTTAATCTCGCGAAACGTGGGGAGCGCAATCACTGTGCCGAATTGCAAACGCGGTCTGCGCCAACGTTCCGCCGAATTTTTTGCCAAACTCAGTAATCGTACGCCTATCGAGCCCCCATTCATTAGTATCCTTGCCTGCGATTCGCTCCGGAAACGCGCATGGCCAAATCCTCTTCGCTTCTGTTGGCTATCCTGTCCGAAAAATCCCTGGAAAATCGGCTTGGCACGAGCTTTCATACTTCCTATCTCACTGTCTCTCTCTCTCTCTCTCTCTCTCTCTCTCTCTCTCTCTCTCTCATCCTCTTTCTCTCGTCTCCACACAGACAGATATCAGTTGGCGAAAATTGTGGCATAATGAAAATTTCGATGTGCACTATTCGATTTTCATTCGAACGATGTACGAGCAAGGACACACGAAAGAAGAGGATATGGGCAAGATATTACGCACACTATTTCCCCGCTTATCGGCAGGTGAAATCGGAAATTCGTTGGTTTCGTGCCATTTCGCGTGGCAGGCTCATGGGAGCAGTTCCACCAATCTGACCATTGGAAAAAATTCAAAGCTCTATGCTCGTCCTTCACCTCCTCTTTCTGTCATTTCCAGCAACGGCGCCAAAACTCCTCACAGTGTCTGTAATTTTAGGCTGCCATACATGGTAACATGGGCGTGCCTTAATCTCCCTGGTATCCCTTTTTCGCAGGCCCACATGTAAAACATGCAGGTTGGCTATTACTGGGGATTAAAGTATCTCATTCTTTGAGTATGGGAGAGCCGAGGCGTCGCGTCGCTCAGCGTCGTTCCGCTGTGGCCAGTTCCAACTGAATTTTTCGTTTCCGCCATGTACCCTCTTTCGTCAAAGACGAACAGCATCCGGTAATTTTGCTAGACCATGAATTTCAGGAAGCTTGCCAGAAAAGAATCTGCCGCTTTATAAATCGGACGATGAATCTCGTTTTAGCGCTAGCTGCCTTCAGAGTCGTCTTACTCGAGCGATATCGATTTTTGCGGTTTTCCCTACGGAAGCGAGATCGCGATCGAATAAAGACACTTCGATGGGTGATAACGTGTATTAATGTTCATGCAATACCACAGAAGCAAAATCCTTGGACCGGAGACTAGGAAAGAGCATCCATCGAACGTAATCTACCTTTTTTGAACTAGGATCGATATAAGAACGACGAGGCATCGTCCGCAGATCAGCCGACCGACCAAGACGACAAATGCCTCTAAGCGAAACAAGAATTTCAATTTGCGTCATGTACGTGACTGGCATGCCGCACTACGAAAATTCCCTGCTTCCTTCGTGGTTTTCCCTGCAGCCAGCAACGTAGCCAAACCCTACTGGTTGCGCAAGCAACTGTATGGTGGTTTTGGTGCTTTCTCTCTCTTTTCTCTCTTTCTTTCTCCCCTTCCCCTTCCCTTTCCATTTTTGCATTTTACACACCTCCCGCAGGCGAGAACATGTTGGTAACAATACCTTTTCCACGCCCGGATAATACCTGTCGTGCCCAGACAATTTCCATAATTTTTCGAGAGACCACAATATGGCGATGTAACTTTGAAAATGCGCAAACAGCATCAAGCTTGTTAGGAAATTATCCCATGAATCCTACTTAATTATGTTTCAAATTAATGAACTTTGGAGAAGCGATCGTTCGACCTTCCAATATTTCATCCATCTCTGCTATTCTTTGCCACTGATGAATTTTCAAAAAGAGCGATAAACAATATCGTTAAAAGAAATATCGTGCCGCGGTTGAGGACGAGCGAGGAATTCGATTTCATCGAATACCAATCGCGTCGCTTGGATTCAAGTAAAATAGACAAATAGGCAGGTATTATAAAATATTGGTTGGTAACGGGTTCGGTGGCAGGTTCGGGAGCAGAGTCGGTAGCAGGGTCGGTAGCAGGGTCGGTAGCAGGGTCAGTAGCCACGGTTTGAAGCAGGGGCCTCTTTGACTGGCGCCTTTATGGAAATGCGAGATAATGAAAAAGCGGCCGCGGAATTGTATTTCGAAGGGAGGCTCGCAGCTCGCGGCTCGCGGCTCGGGCGCGCACGGTCGGGTAGGATCGATCGATCCTGAGGGGTGCCGTCGGGGGTGGAAGGGCGGCCCTTTAAACGGCTCCGGACTCGGAGAGCATTTCCGCCGGACGGCGACGCCCTCGACGGAACAATGCGCCGCGATATGTCACGCGTTCCAAAGTGTCCTCGACGTGCCATTAATTGGAATTCAAATGGACATAAACATCTCTCGGCCGCGACCAGCGTGCTGCAGCGCTCCAAACGGGTGAGGATACGGCAGGGCGGCCGAGCGCGTGCAACCGAGCGAGCGAGAGGAATCTCTCACGAGCGCAGGATCGAAGGTGGATTCAAACACCTTTGAATCTCGATTGCCTCCCGCAATCGTAAATTACTCAGACTACCAGCACTCAGGCTGCCAACTGTTTTCCCACGAAATTACCTTGCACAAACACGACACCGTGAGACTCGATAGAAAAATCTAACCATCCTTCTTGGATTCGAATATTTGACTCGCGAATGATTTCGGTATCGAGCGGAAACCGTCGTGCAAATTTCCCCCCAACCTATCCTTTTGTCAACGCTGGAAAAAACGAATGTCAATATTTCAGTGTGTAAACGTGAAATCTCGTGGAATTGCTCTTGGGGCAAAAATCGAAGTGATGTGTGTATCTCCATATACATTGTACATGCATACGTATAGATGTACCTCGGAAATATGCCTTGAATATTTAATCTGAATAGCGATGCCGGGGGCACGCGCGATTGACGCATTGATCTTCCTCTCGTAAGGATAATTTAATGTGTACAGGTTCGTAATCGACCTTCCACAGCCTAATCCTCCTCCTCGGGGTATCTGGCGGAGGCACCTTGGAAGAGAAGCAATCGTCTCATCCATTGGATAAAGAGCTTAGGCTGACCTTTCGCTAACTTTATCGAAGCCTTTGGACTCTGCTACATCATCATCGCGGGTCCGGCAAACGTACCAGACCGAGTCGAGGTGAACGGAAAGCATGAAAGGAGGTTGCGGTTTGAAAATTAGTGGTGGATCGAGTTCGCGTCGGTGTTCGCGACACCTTCTCTAAAATTCAAGTCACACGGAACGTGTCGGGGTTCGGACTCTGGGGCAAATGCGGCATTGACGAGTAGGTAATTCGCAGAGGGGCTCGTTGTTGCGGTTCACCCGGCAAAGAACCAACACGAGCCTTCCGATCGACCTTCTCAAGGTACCACGGTAATCGAACGGAAACACAAAGAGTCGCCTGGAAAAATTGCTTCCCTTCTGAAACCAGCCCCTTCCTTCGTCCACGTATCCCCCGTTTCTCTCTATATAGCGGGCGTGTGTTCTCGCTCTAGATGGCGTATTCCCTCGCTCGGTTTGATGGTGCGCTCGCAGGCTGACGGATTCCGCGCCTCTTGTACGTGACCCTCCCCATCGTGTGGTTCTGCATTTTGACGAGAACCCGGTGCATCGCACTCGCACAGCCCTGTGTCTGCGCGTTATTCTCGAATTATGGTGGGACACTAGGCACTGCTCTCGTCAATTATCATGTCGAACCGGCAGAACGTCTGGCTCGCTCTGAATACCAGACTTCCGTCTAGCATTATCAAACGACCTTATAGCACTCCTGGGGATTCCTTCATTATGCCTTATGCGAGGAATGCGGCTGCTAATATTATACTTGATTGCAGTATAATTATTTCTTCGGTGCTCGAAGAGAATTCTTTGTCGTCGGCTGAGAAACTTTAATTAATTCCACTGTTTTCAGCACGCTGCCATTATCGTCACTGTACTACTCACAACTTGGAAGTACTTTCCTCGAGTTCTTGGCATAAGTCATTACTTTATCTATGACTTCGTGCTACTGTCCCTGCTCGAAAGGAGCGGAATTAATTCGCTCGAGTAAATGATCCCAATCGACGTCGAATATTCTATTTGCCATCATGAGCGACACTAAGCGGGAGACAATGCTGGAACAGTGCGACGGTGTTTAACAGAGGCTTAACAGGATTTAACCCTGCTTCCCGTAACCCGCGAGCCCTGAAAACGGTTAGCACAGGTATCCAAGTCGATCCACAGTTTCAATTCATTCGCACGTGACCATTGTGCCGCGTAGAAAAGTAACAATGTACCCGCTGGGCCGTCCTACCGCAAATCCACTCACCTTCCTCGAAACCTCGCAATTCGCAAGCCCGGCTTCCATTATATTTCCGATCGCACTATTTTTTCCCCCACGAATCACGAGCGACCTCCCTCGTTCGCGCGACTTGAAATTTGTTTACGATAATCCGACCGCAAACATCGCACGCGTATTATAACGATTTAAAAGATCAAAATGCATACCCATGCTACCAACGTTCGTAGCGGTAGTACTACGCTCCTGGTCAATTATTTTAGGTATTTATTTAATCACCCAGTTACTCCTGGCATTGGCAGAGGTACACAACGTGGATTAAATCGCACCGCTGGTATTTTTATTCAAGCGCGCTCTACAGCTACATCCTGATTACCGTGTGGTTTACCGGGGCTGATTGCCCGCGCCGCAATTCGAACCCTTTATTCCTGCAAATAGTCATTGTGTCCTCGGTTTTCCACCCGTTAGAATCAGCAGGAAGGCTGATTAGCAATATTGGTGGTATTGGGTGCTCGATACGTTCGAGGGGGTGGGGATGGGGATTCTTGACCGGCTGGAGTAGCAATTCTATTGGAGTTCGATAGGGTGGGCGACGGAGCTTGAACTCAAAGTGGCGCACGAATGATTCGCATGCGTTTGGCATCCGGTGGCAGTGCGGGATCATGAAAACGCGAACAAACCGTAAATCGGAAATAACGGTGAAAACGACCGGGATAAATACCACGTGAATACTGACAGCGCGCGCGGCTCGAGCGGACGCAGATCTTCCAACTTTCGGTTTTACCGGACTTGCTACAATAGAATTCAGCGGGAAAATTTGGGCAACGCGGAATGTCCAATGCCCCACAGCCACGATCATTTGTCCGTAAAGAATAAACGTGACAACTGTGAGGCCTACGCGCAAAATGTCCGGTAGCAAATACAGTCAGAAATATTTTTCAAAAAACCTGCTGCCTCGACTACGCGTGGAAAACAGGAAATCATTTTAATGAATAGCCGTTACGGGAACATATCGAAATGCTTATTAGAGCAAGGTACATTCATACAATCCGGATAATCGAGGAATATCCGTTATACGTATCGTGATGCCAGCTCGTATTCTGACGGTAATTTCCATTACCGGGTACGAGTGGGTAGCGATTCCGAAACTCTGACTGGTGGCTGCGAGGCCGATCGACTCCGCTCAATTTACGTTGCTGCAGAATCGATTGAGGCAACCCCATTCTAAGACAGAAGGACTAGGACCAAATCCATCGGGTAAACGGCAGAGTGCACTCATCGTGCGGTACGATATCAGAGAATTTAACGGAGAATTCTCCTTCGGTTCGATCATCCAAAAATGAAGTAGTAGTGACCAGCACTATAATCCGAATCCATCCTAATCTACCTTTTCTGTGAGACTCATTCTAAAAACTGCCGGCAAATTAATTCCATTGATATAATTAATTTCCCTAAGAAAGCACCAAGCTGAACTTAAGCCAAGATTAAGCAAAGATTAATGTTGCCCTCGGCAGAACTCCCATAAAATCTACAAAGTTCGTATATATACCAAGCGAGTTGCGCGCAATTACAAATTTCTTTCCTCGGGATGCATCATCACGATGCTGGATTTCGGGCCAAATTAATCAGGCGTGAGATTTAAAAGAAAATACAATTTTATTACTGCACAAAGTACGTTATAAAGATGGATCAGAGGAGTCCAGTAGCCGTGGTTCGTAGATTCGTCAGTGAAGCTGAGAATTCCGTAAAAACGAGACCCATCGAGGTCACGAAAGAAGAGGGAAGAAATACGTCCAATCTCTTGGTAGAAGTTTTAGAAAGCTGCCGATTCGTCGGTGTCTTTCCATTCGACGACGACGACGAAGACGATGCCGTGACGAATGCAGTGGAACAAAGGTCTGAAAAATTCTGAAGACTTTTGTCCGTCCCCTTCGTCTTCGGCCAGTGTACCCCCCCTTTTCCGCTAATAGCCCAGTCTTAAGGTGGCCGTAATGTGGCCTCCATCTAGGATTAGAAAAAGCGGAGGCCATCCGAGATTGCTGGAAGACGATTACGAGGTAGGACGCGTTAATCAGTCGCTCCCTCGGTTATTCGGACTAATCAGGGCCCCTCGAATCTTCCGGACGTCTACCTTTTTTACGGGGGCGAACGAACTTTGGCGACTGACTAGAGCACTGAGCTAGCACACCTAATATTTTGCAGTCTATTATCGGTCTCGTCAGTTATCCGAGGTGGTCTCTTATCTCTGATAACTGGTGTCGTCGTTAATCTATATCATCGATTATCGACCTTGTTAGTAATGGCATTAGTGCGCTCTTAGTCGCCGAACGATCCTCTCGAGAACAAATCCTTGCGGATGCCGTTACTATTACTCACGCCACAAACCTGTTAAACCCGTCAGCTATATACTCATTGCGTAATATCAATTATTAATCGTGGATAATTGAACAGCTCGCAAGTAATTGCCAGTGATACGGCATTAGTTCACAGCTTGATAGACGATTATTTAACAGGATTATAACATCCATCTTGTTCCACGACATTTTTGCAACCAATTCGAGATATTGATGTATCGTTTAGCATAAATTTATTCAACTTGGAGTCGAATGGTGGAATATTCCCAGGAATCGCGATTCATAGACAATACGAAGCACGAAAGATAAAGCATATATATACATATCTAATGAATAGAAGGAGAAAACAAGCGCAGTGAGACAATACACGGAAATACTCCGCAAAGTGAATTGTTTAGGTTCTATGCATTCCTCGGGAGGACGTGTATTCTAATAAAACAGCTTACCCTTCGTCACAGCTTAATTACTAGCATCGACAATGCATATTATTCTGTGGCATGCATACTTCCACTGCGCTTGATATTAGAACTTACAAGTGGCCTCCACTGAAACGTAACAATAGCTTTTAGCAACTGCAACTGCATCGATATTTTCCGTTGGAAAAAATGCAATAGCAGAGTAGAGTAGAGCAAAGCATAGCAGCCACTCATCGACCTCGAACGCGAGTAGTCGCCGCCGCTCTGGTCTCAAATCTCAAATTTTCACATGCGAAAATGCACGTTTCGTTTTCCAAGTCGAATAAATAAGCTGGCTGAAAAGCACTCGAAACGCACAACGCGAGCACTTGAATTGAATTGAGAACGCAGGCCCGAGAGAAGGAAGAACTTGCCGAAAAATGCGTCAGGCATTCTAACGCACGGTAATACCAATTTCTATAACTGTGCGAATGCAATATATTAGCTAACTGACCTAGTTCCGCACCGAAGAGAGTTTGTATTTTCCAATAAAACTTTTTCCACGTTCTACCGAATACCAATGGTTACTGAAAGTCCACAGACCGCATCAAAAGTCGATATTCACACAAAGAATTTCCATCTACAGATTCTTATTGCACGTTCCGAAACCGAATCTAGTCAGGTTGGAGTATTGCGCGAAAAATACTTGTTTTAATGGAATTGATTCTTTCTCGATGGATTCACAGATTAATAGTGTAAACGGGTGAATGCAAAAGTGGTTGCGCGCAAGTTTGACAAGGAGATTCGTCAAACAGAATCGGGCAGCAGTCGATGGAAAACTGTCACTGGGGGGGCTGGTACTCCCAGTTCGCATGCTCCGCTGGTAGTTTCAGAGAGCCTCGATGGCATTTCCGTCTGCAAGTACACTGCAGGAGAAACCGCAAGCCTGCCATAGGAGACAGTAGCGAGAATTGTTCGCATGTGCAGCTAGACGTCCCACGTATACAATGTATGTAGTACGTGAGTTTGCGTGGGCCTCGTGGTCCCTCGGGCGATCACGGTACGGTCGTTGATCGTTGAATTCATGGGTGAAAACGCCGCGCATCACTCGCATCCTCCAGATATGAAGGGCAGGGTGACGAGTGACGACGCATCAGGCCACAACTGTTATCACCAACAGAACCAACTCGTAAGTCGTCAGACTGACTCCAGTGATGCCCACGTAGATAAATCACCGCTTGCTGTTATTATAATAACGCCTCTTTTGCTCGAACAATGCACGAACCTGTGTGCGACAACTCGCGATGCGCCGCTTGAGTGCGATGATGAGACACTTGTTCGCGAGCACGATGATACCTACGAGTAACACTCGACTCAAGTTAAGAAACTTCTAGACGCGAGGCTATATTGACTGGTACATGTCTGGGATTTCTTGTTTGCTCGCATTGTGTACACACTGACGAGCTTCCGCGAAATTAGCGGCAAAGGAGTAAAGCGTTTTTGAAATCGAATTAAGACGAGGTTGGCATTTCGCAACACGTCGTTCGGGTCGACTGTTGATCTGGCACGGTGCAGCTTCGAATCTAACAGCGCCAAGGCAATCGGAAGAGATCGAAATTCAATTATCACGCTCGGAAACCCAAAGAAATAGATTATTGATACACTCAACTGAAAATATGGCACTCTTCAAAGAGACTGGATGAAAGAAGTTATATTTATTAATATCAGACAGCTACGCAAATATGAGCAATTTGAGCGACACGATCTCCGTGAATATTCATTCTTGAATCATCTTAAGATTCGAAAGACTCCTGGCATCCCTTTTGGCGAGAAAAAATCCAAACTCAGAGTCAAAATGCATAAATGCATCGACTGCATTTATCAAGTTACATTTAGGATTCTGGAATGTATGTCCGTTACCCGAAGCCTTATTCCGACGATGGGAAGCGGCTTAATTACCTGCAAAGACCTCTTGTAAACGAACCTTTTAATTAAAGCATTAATCTGGGAAATGGTGCACATGTCGCTGGCGGATTATGATACACATTGTTCGAGAAGCGGTGTCGACGTAACTAGGATCTAGGCAGAAGAAAAATTTCAGGATCTAATCAGATTTCGGTGATTCAGACGCTTGCGCGGTATAGAGCGGTATAAGCATGATTAAAGGGGAATATGAAGCCAATGAAGCGCGAAGGCCCGAAACAGGCGGAGAAGGGAAGCACGGGATTCGGCCAGGATTTTCCGGATGCGCGCTATTGTGGAAAATGTATTTGCCGGCCCCGAGGCCCCAAAGCTAGTTCGGTTGGTAGCTCAGAAGAGCCGTTTTCGTCATTGCAATCCGGTAATTGGAATCGGATGAGACACGCTCGGGAACAAACACAGCGGACGGCGGGTGACACTGAGTGGAGGATCCTCTTGCTCGAAGAAGAAGCCAACAACCTCGCGATTTCACTTGGGAAGCAATTCACAAAGCCACATGCATTTGACACCAAACAAGACTACACGAAATATTTTCAGAATGAAAGCGCGGTGAGATTTAAAGCATCGCGCGCTCAGCATGGCGACTTAAAATGAAATTCCGCGAGAGCTACTTCCGCTAATTAATTTGCATATTGACATATCCCGAATGAGAAATCCTCCGAGGCTAAATTGTCACGGTTCAGTAAAGATTTCTTAAAAGAGCTGCTCAACCTTTGCTCTCATCGCGGACTCTCCTGTTTGCTCGTTATTATTACTATCAGACCTTTGTTCGCGTACCTCTCACATTTTCCAACAATTTTGTGCCGCGCACGACAGGACGAAGAAGTATGCGTCGGCAAACAGGTGGTGAGAAAGCAGACAGGGGAATTAAGAGAGCTCGAGCAGAAGTAAAAAGGTGGCTTTAGTAAAGTTTGTCGATTAGTGCTCATTTGATATGTTCGAGTCTCTACGCACATTGCCTTGCAAATGAACAGCGCGCAGCTTCAAAGCCACTGGCACAATTGCAATGGTTGCTTGATACGAGTCGACTGTAACAACTAAAGGGATCGTGTACGCCGTATAGTAGTCGCTTGTAACGAGCTGGCTTATGTGTGCTTCGAATGTACGCGGAATCAGCCGTGTAATCGACGTGTCGCAGACTCTCCCTGACGCGCGAACGTTATTTTACGAAGGTCTACATGTATGCATGTACATACGAGTTGCGTACATAATCACACACACTATCTTCCTTGGGAAAAACGTTCACTTTGAATCAAGCATGCCAAGAGACGTTCGGAAAATATGATATATTAGTCGAAATGACCGGAAGAATTTTCCCAACGAATCTCAAGCCTCAATTTCTCATTTATGTTCGAACAATGAAAATTCCAAGCTCTTGGAAATTCGTCGGTGATATTATTGTTAAGACAAAAAGGTCGGGGTAGAGGAAGAGTGGCCAAGGTGAATAGGACCCACGAAAAAGCGTTCCCGAACGCTCATCCGAATTCCTAGTTTTTCGCGGCTGGCAGGTGCGCGCGCGTAGCTCGTTAATCCAGTCATCAGTTGCACGCAGAGCGCTTGTAAAAAGTACCGGCGGGGCGTCGCAACAATAGCATGCTACAGAGGGTGGCGCGCTGTTGACTCTTCCTACTCCCTAGCGAGAGCGAGAAGCGAGAAGCGAGAAGGGAAAAGCGAGAAGCGCAATGCGCTCTTCCATTTTTGATTTTTCAATTTGCCCTCCTAGTAATTACGGTTCCGTGCACGACCGATCTTCCCATTATGTAGCAGCGGATTGTTTAGCTCCGCGGCCGCGTGTTCCGGCTTCGCGTTCCACTGGTAAAAACCAGACAGAGAGACGCTCCATCCACTCGCAGTGAGTAATCGTAAATTATTATTAGCGAGCGTCCTTGATGCATCGGCGATCGTTATTGCGCTTGACAATTGGGATTACGAAATTGAAGTGTGATTCGCTCTAGACCCTACGGAGAGAAGAAGATTTCGTGGAATCGTGCTCCTGGCACCACGTAAACCGTAACCGTATCTTTACTCCGAACATATTTTCTCCTCTAGTGTTCCGTTCCACTCGGAGGAACTCTCTCTTTACGTAACGACAAAGATTTCTTCCTCGTAACTCTCGACATCCGCGAACACATGACACATCTCGTAACTTACGGCGACTGCTCGCGATCGTAAAAGTAACGAGAGTCCAAAGATTCGTAGGTGAACCATCACACTGGTAAATGCCCTTTTCCGCGAGGACCTACATATGTATTGTAACGTAGTATTTTGGACTATGCTCCGTTCCCCAAGCCAACCTCTAAGCGGGCCGAAACTAGTACATATTATGTACATACGTATACTGTAATACAGCACCCGCTTCGACTCTGGTCTTTGTGTTCCATGCTCGACTGTGTTTTGAGATTGATGGCGCGATAGCTCGAAACAAATTTGTAGAATTGGCGTAAAACAGTAGCGGCGAGTTATGCGGAGGTTTGAATTTAGAGCAATTATGGCATGCATCTGTTTCGACCGCAGAGTGCGTTAAAGCGGAACTGAAATATCGTCGAGGAACTCGGTAGCAATGGTTTAGTATAAAGTGGGCTGTAGATATCGCGATAATATTCTATTGATCGATACGGGAGGAAATGAAGGATACGGAAGCGAAGGGCCAGCGAAAAAGCAGCTGGTATAGTCTAGCACTCCACAACCGTGAAAGGGGTGGCTCGTATCCACAGAGAGGCAATGTTTCAGACTCGACTGGAGACCGCAGACCGAAACTGGGCCTGCCAATGAATTACGATAGAGCCTTCGTGACGTGCAATCGCGCGTACGTAATATTCGGAAGACGTATACGTATGTACGTATACGTATAGCCACATACGTGTAGACTAGGTACATAACCACCGAGTGGCGAACCATGTTTGCTTTTGCCTTTAACCGAAATTTTCGAACGTTCGTATAAACGGCTGCGCTCGCATTTTCCGTTGTTGCAGGCTTGCTCAGGCTGCAGCAGATCTACCAGGGACTGAAGCCGGGTAACGAGTCCTTTCAGGTCGAGACGGTGAAAAGAATACAAAACATGTCCGAGGCAATTGATTTTCTACGCAGCTTGGAGGAACTTAATCGGTGAGTCTACCAGTCCTGCCTATTTGTCCCCATCTTCCTCTTTCTCTGCTATTGCCGCAACCGAGTTCGATTTTGACTCGCCTTTGGCTCGCAAAGCGAAGTAACAAGGCAGCGCACAGCGAGCAAGTCTCGTGGAAAATTCGATGACAATGAATTTGATTAGAAAGCAAATGCCCCCGGGGGCTACACGCTCGGCGGGTATTAGTACAGCTATTATTTTCGGGAGGTTGAATTCTGTCCGCATTCGGACAGTCTGACGGATTACGCTTTTGTCGCGACACTCGTGGTCGGCGGGGCGTCTCTGCCGCAATTTACCACCGGTTACGCGTTTTGCGCGATCCAGGTAATCAACAGTGGGCCGCGACAATGAGTCTGAATCGAGTGGACACCGTAGTTACCGGAAACAAAACGAAACTATTGCGAATCGTCAGGCAGAAAGGGGACAGTATAGTGCGAATTTATAGTGAGTCCGGTTAGAGGACGCTGGATACGTTTAACGCTCGAATGCCAACACAGCTTCACGGTACCTTTCACCGATTTATTCAATCTGGCAATTTGGCAATCCGTCGAATCGGCCAGGCTCTTTCGTTTCGAGAATCGCAAAATGAATTTCCAACGCCTTGGTTTCGCCCAGATGGAGCAATAAGTACGTGGTGCTGGACTGCCCGACCGACATGGCGAAGGACATCGTGGTCAGCCACGTGAGGGACGTCGCCCTGGGAAAACGAACGTATCACTATCTGCTAAGTGGACTGGTAAGTGAAGAGTGCAAAAATGTAATAAAGCAAGAATCGCGATTCTCGACGATATTTGCTTTGCCGTCATAAAGTCTGGCGAAAAGCTAGGGAGAAATTGAGTGAATCAGACGAAATTCTGAGGCAGTCGAGAGGACTCGAATTTAGCCGAAACACTTTGTCGTGGAACGGGAGTTCGCACGCGCTCTTTGAAATTTAGGGAACAATTCGGCTTATGTTTAGCGGTTTGAAGCGAATAGCAAGGAGCAGAAGCCATTATGTCCTCGCGCCACGAAGACAGCGAAGCATACCTTCATTTACATCTACTTCCGCTTGCACGAGGCGCACCATTGTCATTTATCGCGCTGTTCTCGAAATGGCTGCCTCCACCTTGCCTCGTTGACGCGAGTGCGAGCACCAGAGTCAATTTCTACATTTTAACCCCGTCTATTCCCAGCTCATTTTCACGCATTACTCACTTCGCGTTCCTTAAAATTTACCCCCATCTGTCTCTGGGCCAGAGATGACAGGAAAAGCTTTACCGCTGTCTCTCACTCACAATTAGCCGCTACTAAATCAGAGATCAAATTAAATGAACATGCCCATGGATTTTTATTTAAGCTCTCAGTCGGCCACGGACTTTGCATCTTCCAAGAACGACCCTCTTCAAATTTTCTACAACATTTTTCCTGATATGCTCATATTTTCGGCCTTTAATTATTCGCTTCCTTCATTCGTCTTCTTCTTAGCTCGTTTCGCTTTTCATTCTAGTAGAAACAAAAAGAGGGTGCCTGTGCTAAAGTTCTGCCTTTCGCAGCAGAGATTAGAAATATGTTCGTGTTCCACGGAACCATTTATTTCTGGCGTTTGATCAGCGCGTTACGAGCGCGATTACACTTACGGGTAAAAGGTAGTGGGATCGTACGGAACGATGATTAAACGAGTGAATCGAACGAAGGGAGTAGCGGAACGAGAAAAGAGCGAGTAATCTTAGATGAATCGAAAGTTTTCGCGCGCCAAAGAAGTGGTAGCGCCTGGACGTACATGTTCCACCCTTGTAACGGAGCATGTCTCCCATTCTCGAGTACATCCACATCAGTGTTTCGGTGTAATCAGATAATGGACGACCGTTGGGAGAGCGAGGTGATCGAGTACGGTGCCATCAACATCACCGGGTTTCGCATCCTGGATGCCACTCGACCCCATGTCAAGGATTTCCTGACCGGCTGGCACCGTTTGGATCCGGCTACGTCTCAAGGAGCTGGTCGCGAATCTATTTCTGTACGTATAATTTCACTTATCTACATATAACTCTAATCCCCTGAACAATACCATACGTATATTTTACTTTCCATAAGATCATAAGAAGAAATCCCTCCTTATCTGAGTACATATTCTGTCTGTATTGCGATTGGAGAAAAGACCCTTATTTTGTAACTCTAGTTAAAGACAGTTGCGAACATTCCGAATAGTTAAATTCTACTGTTGTACGATGGTAGTAGAGATTCACTCGAGTTGCGAAGTGGTTCTTTGACTGTGTATCTGGTAAACTGTTCAAGCTACATGGTCAAGCACGCTTCGTGATAGGGGTTAGGTTTCTTATCCTCGAAAGCGAGAAGAAAAGCAAAGATGAAGCCGTGCAACTCGAAGGAGAATTCCAAGGAGAAACTCCAAGTATGACCACCCGCATGCAAGAAGTACTACTTTAAAGTCAAATTATAAAATGCCTCTGGTAACTGGCCACTTGTACCTCCACACTCAGAGAAAATTTAAAGCTTTCTATTTGGCTTTGGCTGCAAAGAATCAACAGATCTCTGAGGATATTACTTGCAAAATACTATCAGTAAAATACCAACGATCACGGTCTATCCAACGTGATACACAAAAAAATTTTACTATTTATCTGTGTACAATTTTTTTTACCTGATAGTTATAGTCAATTTTCCTTGGCAAATCTATTGGAGCAATATTTAGCAGCGCATCTCTATTCGCAAATATTTGCCGCGATCGAAGATAATATCGATTTGGCTGTGTTACTTGTTGGCTAGAACCCCGTGAAACGTGTGCGCAAATTTGCTATATACGCGCTCACACATGTTTCGCGCAGAGTGAAAACTCCATTTTGAAAGAAGTGGAAAGCACGTGTAGGAGGATCGCGAAAATAGAATAAAGTATGAAGCGAGATAAAGGTAACAATTTAGTACAACGATTATCGTGGCTGATCATTACGGCCGGGCAAGTCTGTGTGAGATCCGTGGTTGTTCAAGTTTGGCTTGCTGCCCGGTATAGTTCTGTCGCCGAGAATCTGCGTATGTTTCGCGAATACGACAAATGGTCTCCTTCGTCCTAGAGAAACCTCCTTGCCGGAGAAGATTTCTTACATCCTATCTGCGCGTAATTCCTACGAAGAATTTATTCGTTCTACTAGACTGCACTCGTACAACAAAACTCTACTTCGAGAGAAAGTCGCATTATCGGCCGCTGAAAGATTTCAGCTTGATTATGCAGTAATATGGGAATGGTTGGGAATAAAAAGTAGAGATGGATAAAAAGTAGAGACATTTGATTCAAGATTCGTTGATCGAATAATCTCCGTTAAACTAGGCACAAGCCGCACTGATGTACGACGCCGTGTTCGTTCTCATCGAAGCGTTCAACAAGTTTCTGAGGAAAAAGCCAGATCGAAATAACTCGAGGCGAACTGGCAGTCCTGGCGGTAGTCAACCAACCAACAGCACAAAAGCACTGGATTGTAACATTAGCCAGGGTTGGGGGGTCACCCCCTTTGAATATGGAGAGAAAATTTCGAGACTTCTCAGAAAGGTGAGTCCTTCTCAATATCACTTATTTATTCGTCATAATTTAATCCACGTGTATTATATATATCTATGGCTAAAATCCTGTAAGACTCTCGACATTACTCGACATCAATTCATGTTGAAATCAAGCTGCAAATTTTTTTATTACAGTCTATGTACTTCGATCGATTTATCCCGATATTAGTTTTCCATCAGTCGAAGAGATCATCGATAATAGCCTCCGAAATTCTTGGTACACGCGTTAGGGTTGGTAGTAGCCGATATGTTTCGAATACCGTGGCAACCGAAATTGCCAGGGAGCCTTTCCGGCGTTTCTCTGCTCCTGACAGTAATTGGCGGTTATTCTGACTCTAACGGAATTCCAACGTCCGCGTCAAATAGTCCTGCTCTGGGTGGCAGTATACCGTGTGTACGGCGTATGTGCGTGTAGTTACTCTTATCCCCGATGCTTCCTTTTCTATCTCTGGTGGTGGTTCACGAATGGGAAAGCAGTGTTCCCCTTCCAGAGGACTCGTTAGTACTTGGGAAATTCGCACTCTTCTCAATTCTAAAGGCACAAAGCAAATTCTCCATACTACTCCAGTAGGAAAAGATTGTAGAAGCTTTGCATTAGCTCCTGTTTCAGCTTCTCATTTATCTTCCTAATTACTGTTGCACTACTACGAGTTTGACACAATTTCCCCCGTATGCCTTTAGGTCGAGATCGAGGGGCTAACTGGGGAAATTCGGTTCAACGACGATGGCAGGCGACAGAATTATACCTTACACGTTGTCGAGATGACTGTCAACAGTGCCATGGTGAAGGTAATTACATTTTTTCTATTTCAATATCCTTGAATATATCGCATATACTGCTTTAACAATGCGATTGTAGGTTGCAGAATGGACTGACGAAGGTGGCTTCCAAGCTATTGCTGCCAAGTACATTCGGCTCCGGCCACATACGGAAATCGAGAAGAACAAGACTTACATTGTCACTACGATAGTGGTAAGTATTGAAGAATCAGTTAAAATAAATACAAAAATCTATTTTCACCGTGAATATTTCAAGTATCGTGCTAATGGTTGTTTTTCTTCTTTTGTACAGGAAGAACCATACATCATGAAGAAGAAGTCAAAATCTGGAGAGGTATTAGTTGGCAACGACAGCTACGAAGGCTACTGTAAGGATCTCGCGGATCTCATAGCGAAAAAGTTAGGAATCGCGTGTAAGTATGATGTACTGGTTTCATTTGCATAGACTAACATCAAGTGGCTATTTTGCCCTGTGTTACCCCAACTTCGGAATAACTTTCCGTCCTTTGATCAAAGAAGCACGTTCTGTTCGAAGTCGAAATAAAAATGAGTACAAGCGGGCAAATTTACGATGTAAATTCACGATGAAAACTTTTGCAAGGCTGCCCTTAAATAATTCTAGCTGGGTCATCGACCTTTACCAGCCGTGCGTTCCTCCAAATCAATAATCAACAAACTTCCGCCCGTCAATTTGTGGCTAACTCGATCTGATCCGTCTCCTGATATCCGAATTTTCAGACGAGCTGAGGATAGTTAAGGACGGCAAATACGGAACCGAAAACCCGGGTGTTCCTGGCGGCTGGGATGGAATGGTCGGAGAGCTTATCAGAAAAGTGAGTACCGCAAAATCGGCCACAATGCTTTGACGTGATCGACACATGCCAGAATGATCCCCGTTAGAGGGGTGAAACATCCTGAAAGTTTATATGGGACGTTGGCTCGAACGAGTCGAGTAGAGATCCTAGAAAAAGTGTAACTATTGATCGCGGGGGTTGGCCATGTAATGGAAGCTGAATGAGCTGTTTTATCTCTTGCTGCGAGCTACGAAAGCTTTCCACCAGATGCCTCGAGCTTGCAAGCACTTGACCGTATTGGGATCTATTCGAGACTACATCTGGTGGTACAATTTGAAATGGTTACTTTGGAAACTCGAGTTACCCGTCCCTGTGTTGGTATTACTACTCTCGATAACACTGACTCGAAAAACCATCCTCAAAGACCTTTTTTTTCAAAAAAAATAGATACCAATATTTACACAGAATGCAGTATGTGAAAAAAGACTGAATACTAATATTTTTTCCGTAGTTATGAGAGATGTTCAAATATAAATTGATTATTGTTTGCATTATTTGAACAGGAAGCCGACATCGCAATTGCTCCGATGACAATAACATCAGAACGTGAGCGGGTGATCGACTTCAGTAAACCATTCATGTCCCTGGGCATCAGCATCATGATCAAGAAGCCTATTAAACAAAAACCGGGGGTCTTTAGCTTTTTGAATCCCTTGAGCAAAGAAATCTGGGTTTGCGTAATCTTTTCGTACATGGGTGTATCCATCGTTCTATTTATCGTATCCAGGTAAAATTTATTTCCTTCGTTAATTGACGATATCCTGTTACCGATAAAGTCAAAAAATGTGCGGTTTCTTAAATTTTAATTTTATAATGCTTGGAAATGAAAATATTCTTATATTGAATATATCCATTAAAAATGGAAAATTAGAAATTCACAGAACTGAAATTCCTGTTGATAAATGTTTTTGTCAACATACAACCGAGACGCGTGTAGGTGTACGTTTGCTTAACATTCCACGTTTACTGCAGCCTATATAACGTTTCTGGAATTCCACAAGAAATGCTCACTATGCTTGGCCTTTTAATTTCTTCGAGCATACTTAAGGGAATGCGAAAATTCCACGGCACAAAATAGAGAAAGAAACTCAAGTAGCATTATGCCAAAAATACTAGGAGTCAGTTAATTCGAGTATACAAGTCCCGTCTATAAATTCTTTCCTTACTCTACTGTATAATTGTGCAATGTGATTTTTACTGACCTCCGCGCGCAATAACAGGCCAATATATCAAGGCACGATAATTATGCGTTCATTTATCGTACTTTGGTGAACACATTATGCCGCGGATATCGTATTTAATTCGCACTGCTTTTACTCGAGCCAGTACACTCTGTTTGCTCTTTCTTATTTCGCGTGATCTCGCCAAATGTAGGTTCTTGGTGGCCTTACGGAATAAAGAATTCGTGGTCTTGATACCAGCGATAAGCTTAAGCACATTGTACCATAATCGTTTCCCCCGATGTTTACGTCGATCAATGTATAACTCACGTGTGCAGCAGTGCATCATCTTGGCAAACGTGTCGACTTATATGCCCGGAAGTATGCTAAAGAGCTCTCCGATTATTAAACCAATCGTGGACAGAGCTTACTACACCGAAGCATAAAACAGAATTTCGAATTAAAGAGAAAAAAAAAAAAGAAAATTTGTATATCGAATCCCCATCGCGGCACGAACAAAAATAGCATGGACCATATTAACATATAACGACTGATACGTTCTCATGAACGTTGCATTGCCACACATTACCATATCTACGCGGACGATCTTAAAATATGCTGCGAACACTGATTATGCAGGCCATGTTTTATTTCATGCATTTACTGAAGCATTCCTACTCTTTTTTGTGCAGGTTTTCACCGTACGAGTGGAGAGTTCTGACTCTAAGTACCGGGACGGATCCTACAATGCCAGGGAGAAATGATCCAGCTTTGCAGCACCCGCACGGGCCTCAAGGTTCGCCCCATACACAGGCATCTAGTATGGCTAATGACTTCAGCATCGTCAATAGCCTCTGGTTCGCCCTCGCGGCGTTTATGCAACAGGGCTGCGATATTTCACCCAGGTAATTCACTTTATTCCCCTAATTGTTCTGTCACTAAAGCAAGTCTTTTAATTAGTTTAGATAGAATTTTTAGTCCAACGGTTTATGTTGAATCTCTCGGTAATACGATAAATTCGTATTTCGTTGTAAAAGGATCGACAAAGAAACTTAATAAAACAAATTTGCAATGGATAGTAATTTATGCGATTTACGAGGTTTCAATCAGAGCATATTGGATCAACCATAAATGCCGAATAGATAATAGATGGATAGATGATGAGTCAAGCATAAAGCTCGCCAATATTGTGCAAATGATATCAGGTAGATTGTACATACTTATTATCAATTCCGAGAGTAAACTGCATTAGCATGCATTGAGCAATGTAAACGGTATCCGAACAAAGACTATCATCCTAAAAAGAAGAATCTAGTATGCGATACTAGAGATATAAGAAGCGCAGTGCGTGATAGGAAATTTCGAAGTCAGCCACTACTAATTACAATTGGCGACTCTTACCTCCCTCCATTTCCATTTCCGTTTCCGTGGTTTGTGCGCGGGTAAGTAGTACATAAAGGTATGCGGACCGAACAGCTCGGTTTATTTGGAGCAGGTCAAGCGTAGAAGCCGCAAATAGGATGAATCGACCAGGATTCAAAAGGTTCGTCAGTTACGACAGTTAAACCCCTAGTGGCCCGCGGCTCGCTCTGATGACGATGACTTAATTTAGTCATCGGGATGCCTACCGAGAAAGTCACCTAAAACGAGCAACCTCCGAAAATTCCACATAATCGTGTCGGTAATTCCTTGAGGCCTTTAAAATGGCGATTGAAAGGAGAGATAATCTCGTAAAGACCAACCAACCTAGAAGACAGCCTCACTGGAAGGTTTTTCATAAAACAAGTGCTGCGCGAATCCAAGCTCTCGCAATCAGAGTCGCGTGGCCAGAATTTTCGCCGGGTAATCCGATTACATTTGGTACTCTCGTGTTGGATGTAATTTAGAGCAGCTTCATAATAGGGTTCGCGATTAGGTAGGAGAGGGTGACTCATTTAAATGAGCGTGCGGCGTCCAAGCGCGAGTTCCGCGTGCGCCACGACACACGGCTTTCTTCCTCAGGTTCTGATTTTTTTACGGCTCCGCGATCCTTTTACCCTTTCAAGGTTTTATGTATTTCTTCCCATGCACGGAGCATCGATCAACACGTAAGATCGTGGGTAATACTCTTTATCCTAGTGGCTCTTGGCCTCTTTACATAAAATTCCCTTTGCCTCGAAGTCTAGCGGCCCTCCCCCTCCCTCTCCCCCGACAGCGTTTGGAAAGGGTGGAAAATGCAGGATTTTATGGCGAAATTGTTTGAGTGCACCTTGACTTCAGTGTCACTTGATGTAGGGAGGGTTGTATAAGTCGACATGGTTTATTGCCAAGAGCCCCCCTCTACTCCCCGAACCTCTTCATTGCAACCGATTGGAGACTCGAGTGTTTGATACCCCAACTTTTTAGCTTTCGAGGACGCAGAAGACTTTGAGAGGCCTTAATGACCCGGGAATATTCATCCAACAGTCATGGCAATCGTTCTTCTTTTTTTCCACCGTTATTGGACGTCAAAACGGGTGACGTAGCGCTCAATATCCCGCGCTGATCGGTAATGTGTTGCTAAGCTGACGACGGGGCGGATTAAATTAAGTTCTCGCGACACGTTCCGCCAACGAAGAAGAAGAAATGCAGTCGCTAAGAATTTGCACGCGTTTTGCCAGACGTGCCCATTCCGAAAGTGGGTCTCAATTAATTTACATTTCCTCGTAACCAGTGCGCCACCCCATTCTGGTAGCCTCCTCGATTAATGGTTTAAATATTCGCGCACGATGCCGATATGAATTGTAAATTTCACGAAACCTTCTGGCTTCTGGCTTCCTCGTGGCCTCCGCCTTTTCCACACGCTTCTTCTTCAGTCCACCTTCCTCCTCTCGCCCATAGTCGACGTAAACCCTCGTTATTAAATGCCGTCATATCTATCGGACCTGCAGTGTGTAATCCGATTGACTCACTCTCTCTCTCTCTCTCTCTTTCTCTCTCGCAAGCGCTCTCTTCTTACTCTCTTCTCTTTTCCTCTTCGCAAGACTTACGACTCTTTCGTTCTCCCGCACACTTGGCTCCACTAGCCCATATTCTGTGACGCACGGAAAAATTATTTTTCGGATGCAATTTGAGCAATTTAGGAGAGTTTAATATAATGCATTACTTCCCCTAACATATGAACTCCTGATGGAAACACTTTTACACGGAATTTAGAAAATTTATTTGCGCTCTCGTACGGTTGAAAAATTGTTTAAGAGGATAATGCTAATTCTGACTGTTCGAAATAACCACTCTCTACAAACTAAACAAAATTCTTCTATTGAAAAAACGATTTATGAAACTGTAGAAGAGAACTCTCGGCAATTTTCAATGAGTCGATGTTAACATAGAAAAATGTAACTGCTGGAATAACGGGAAGAAATTTGTTCTATTGAAAAGTAAATGGTAATATTTGTATGATAGATCTATATCTGGACGAATAGTTGGAAGTGTCTGGTGGTTCTTCACTTTGATCCTGATATCCTCGTATACCGCGAACTTGGCGGCCTTCTTGACCGTGGAGCGCATGGTTGCCCCAATTAATTCACCGGAGGATCTGGCCTCTCAAACAGAGGTGCAATACGGAACGCTATCTCACGGATCCACTTGGGACTTTTTTCGCGTGAGTATAATTGATCACCTTGAGCTAACTGGCAAAATAACGGGTATAAGAGATTCTTTGTCATGAGGCTCGCGGTATATTTCCTTGAGAAGGATATCAACAATATAATGCACTTTACGAATCCGTAGAAGTCGCAAATTAGTCTCTACAGCAAAATGTGGGAGTTCATGAACTCACGGCAACATGTCTTCGTGAAAACGTACGACGAAGGAATACGAAGAGTAAGGACCAGCAAGGGCAAATACGCCCTTTTGATAGAGAGCCCAAAAAACGAGTATATCAACGAGAGGGAACCCTGTGACACGATGAAAGTTGGGCGGAACCTCGACGCGAAAGGTTTTGGTGTCGCAACGCCCCTTGGATCTCCTCTTAGGTAAGTTTCCGCAATTTCCTTCTTCGCGTCTATTTAAATGCGCATCGACCAGGATTAAATATACAGAATAGCGAAGTCTCGCGAAATGAAATTTACACTCGCAGACAAAATGCCTTCTCTCGTTCGGCCCTCGACTTTCGCAATCCTCCGCTACTGGCGATGGTTATTTTCATCCCATTCATTTCACTCGTCAGTAGACACTAGTGAAAGAGTTAGTGCTCCAAAATGAAAGCGTAGACACCGTTCGACCTGTTTTACATCCTACCACGACATAATTGACAAGGTTTTGTCGTCATGAAGGGAAAACGACGTACGGCACTTGTGCTTCCGTTCTTAATCCCTTTTTTCAAAACGCCCTGCCTCATTACACGCAATTAGCGCAGCAGAACCTAAAATCTGTGTACCCCTTTTTTCCATATCATTACCTCTCGACGGACAAGAGCTTGCCATCGACCCGGTCTAGTAGGCTTTCCGTATACAGAGGTTCGCGATCTGACCCACCCACCACACTTTACCCCGAAACCTCGCTCTTCACCCTTACTTAACTTCGATCTCATCCAAGCCCGCGGAGTGACTTACGGCTCCTAATTGGAGAAGTGCGCCTGTATCGACCTTATTACGTCTACGGATACCGAACGTAGCTGGCTCACCCTTCTTCAACTTGACCCCCACTACTGTTTTCTCTCTGATCCCGACTCTGATCGCTTCGAAAAGTTTCTTCAGGAACTTTCGAAACCCTGGAAATGAGCTATCCCAATGATGATGGTTGCACCACATTTGCCAGCCTCAACTTCTCAATTATTTTCGCGCTTAAGTAATTGGGCCAACCGAAAGTTTTCCCTGTAATTATGAGCCTCTATGCTGCTTCGTGATCTTGCATGAAATCGTGATGGATCGACGAGAGTGAAAGAGTACGCGGGAAGGACAAGGAAGGAAGCAATCAATGAACCTTACAACGTTATTTCTCTTGCTCGATTTTTCCAGAGACCCGATCAACCTCGCGGTTCTCTCGCTAAAGGAGAATGGTGAGTTGACGAAACTTGTGAATCGATGGTGGTTCGACCGAACGGAATGTCGGCATGGCGACAAACAGGATGCCTCCAGGAACGAATTATCCCTGAGCAATGTGGCAGGGATATTTTACATCCTCATTGGTGGCCTCCTTCTTGCGTTAGCCGTTGCCCTACTGGAATTCTGCTATAAATCTCACGCGGAAGCCACCAGAGCAAAGGTAATGAAATACTTCCCTCGCAAGCACACCATCTCGCAAATACCAATCTCGCTCATCCTGCTCATTCCCATCCCTAAATTTAATTGCCGTTGAAATTTGGCGAAAATCAAGCAAAGACAGATCGGTTGCCATTTAAGAAGTAAACCTTTCTCAACAGAAATACTAACACCGCTCATTTCGAGGGATAGCTGGTGATTGTAAGGTTTTATTTTAGATACCATTGTCCGATGCCATGAAGGCGAAAGCCAGGATGACCATTGGTGGTGGTCGAGATTTCGACAACGGACGGGTAAGTGAGCTCGCAGAATTCCTCGTATCAGTATTGTCGTTCGCATACGCATACACGCATAGAGTAAAGATTCGTAGAATTAACTTTGGCAAAAGATGTTTGGAGTGTAAGAGGCGTTTCGATCTCTATTGCAAGATTCGTTGCATGTCGCGGTTTAATTCTGATAAACGCCCTAATAGAAACTCTGGCGTACCTTGCCTGAAACTTGATAATTACTTTGCCATCAAAGACGAGACGCCTCGTACAGCCATCGCTATACTTCAGTCTCGAGCCAAACGTATCGATGTACCATGTAACATATTTTCGTAACAAGAGCATCGTACAATATATATATATATATAATACATACTCATATATACATAAACCTATACATATGTATACATATAGATATACAGATAGAGTACGCTTGGCATGCAGTTAGCAGCGTATAAACGTTTGACACACTTCCGTTAGCTTTCCCGTGCTCGATGAAGCGCCCGAGACCGTCTCGAACTGTGATTCAATGTCGCTGACAATGGGATCGAACGATCGTGTCGAAATGTCGTAATGTCGATTTCTGCGTGTATACATAATTTCATCCATACTTGCGTCAACATATACATGTATACATAAACAAATTGTACGTACTACATACTACTACATGCGTGCAATGTGCGGCTGGCTGGATGTGTTGCGCTCTTTTTCTTCTATCTCTCCACATATTTCTCCAACTGTATCTCTTTCTACTCGATGGATGCGGAAGGCGTACTTGCTCGGTGGTTTGCGCGTTTCGTTCTACTTTTGTTTTTGTCTCTAGTGGTACGGACTGCAGAGTTAGACGGAGGATGCATGCGCCTTTCCCGGGACCATATGTGAGTACTTTCGCCCTTAATTTTAATCCCACTCTGTATCAGTCACTTTATGTCGAGTCGTTCTTCACTTTCCATATGTATCTTTTTTCGATCTCTCTTTTTCTCTATTTCTCTCTCACGTTTTCTCCCTCTTTCACTCTCTCTCTCTTTCTCTTTCTCTTCCTGTCTCCCGTTCTCCCTCTTCGGATTATTTAGCTTTCCGAATTTAGCTCCCAGCATAGAATATACCTCAGTTCATCGGAACTGCCCCGATTCAAACGGGCTTCGCTCCGTTAGAAGAAAATCCTTAGAAAGACTTACCTCGTTCGACCTTGGGGTTATTTGCTCATCCATCGTCGACGGAAGATAAATTGTACGATCGCTGGGTGCACCCTCTTGAGCAGCGATTTTCAAATCACATGGACCGTTTAGTGGAAGCTGCCGTAAAAAAGGTGTGCGAGCTTTTAGGCAGTGATAGTACAATTTACGGAGTAACTTCCCTTCGCGGAGTTGGGTAGTGTACACCTGAAAACTCCATTCTAGTTTTTCCCGTTTAGGGGAACAGCACACTCACTTTCTTCCGCCGTATACCCGACTTTCAGACCTCATCGGTGCGGAGCGAGCATGGCTTGAAAAAGTTAACTACGTTAAGGAAAGAGTAGTATAGTATACCGATGTATATCCGATCGCATGACGCTTTTGTAAAATTGCAATGCTTGTAGACTACTAAGAGTATTCGGCACGCTTTCGCTGGTTTCGATCCTGTGGACACGTATGTAGACTACAGTCGTTTCACGCGAGACCGGTATATACTGTGTACACTAATTGTTTTCGACACACGATCAACCAGAATCTAAAGTTGAAGGATCACGTGTCCTTTGACCAATCGTACCCACTAAACTCTCACGATTGACTTTGTAGACTCTTTACCAGAAGCTCACACATGACACACTAGTCCAACAGCACAATGTCCACAAATCCATAAACACCTAACCACGCTTCATACACTGTCCCAAGCAAGGAAGCCACACCGATCAACTTTATTCCGTTGAATGTGGACACGGTCTCCTTGGAACAATGATTCACCATTGGTGGCCACAAAAGACACACAAATTGTATCTTGTATCTGGTCTTCTCCTCGCTCTCGATGCGAAGACTCTCTTCGAGCCGTGCTATAACATTCCGATCTTTTACAGTACTACGCTCCGGCAAACGCGATTGGCAATACGGAGGGCGACCAGGTACACAGCAATACGCATACCCAGGTATAAGTTTCCTGGAGAGCCCGAGCGAATCGCCAGCGATATCCCTGCCCACACCACCACCACCACCGCCGCCGCCGCCCAGGAGACCCAGAAGAAGCGTCACCTTCGCGGAGTCGCCGCCAAAGAGTCCAAAGCGACCGAAATTTTCACCGTTCATACGCAGACCAAGCGTAACAACTTTGGACGTTGCGGTACCCTGGACACCAGCCTCACCACGCGTCTGGACTGGTCGCGCCGGCGACGACAAGCCCGAATACGTCAAGTGAATCTGATAACCGATGTCCCGCGTACTACTCCTTCTTTTCATTCTCCTCGTAACTTATCGGTTTTGTTTCTTATTCAAATCTACCTTTCGCGATGGGATGCGAAGAGCGATTTCAACGCAATGTCGTGTCTAGGATGAATTTGCTAATGCTCATAAACGACGGATCGTTGTTTTGTCGGAAAATGGATGGAAGGGCAGATCAATGCCGAATTCGATATGAAATAGTCTAGATGCATGCTACGCCGGTATACGAAGCTTGAAAAGAACGCAAAGTTAGACCCTTGAGTTTGATGTAAGATCGCAGCTACAGTTTATTTGCAATAAACCACTCGATCGCATTCTGTCTTCTGGAAGCTCTTAACCGGAGTTTATAGCAGAAACGAGTATAGCCGGGTAAAAAATAAACCGGTAAGTTACGACCCCCTACTGACTACTTGTAATCACTATTCTCCAGTACCCCTGATCCGCAACCGACAACCGCGTTTGCCGATGATCGAATTCACGTGACTCGCTTCTCTGATCCCGTTCCGTCGAGTTTCGACATCAACGAGCCCGCAAATAGAATTTCGATTTCTTCGGTCTATTATTTCGAATTGGTCATATTTACCAGTCAAGTTGGCTAATGTATGGCGAGCGATACGTGCAGAGCCGTTGTCGAATTGGCAATGGCAGGCCGAGGCCGCTCGTTCCGTTGATTAGACCCTCTGAAAAACGATCGGCTGCATGTGCGGGTGGCCGTTTCATTTATGCGGAATCCGGAGGTCGGGAGCGAATTCCTTGGAATAGAGAATCGAGTCACGGCAGCTCGCGCCGGGGATTTTCGTGACGAGGACAAGCCTATTCCACGAAACGCGAGATCGTAGCCACGCGAGATCGCGCTCAAGCTCGTGCAGGTCGCCGCCTCGCGACGAAAATCCCCGCTGCACTCGAAGCACTGTACATTGTAAATATACTTATAATCGAATCAAATAAGGAATCAAAAGCGAAGAAACAGAAGAACGCGAGCACTGAAACGAAGCGGCGACGATGAAGTCGCCGAATTCGATAGTGGTATCATGGTCCTGGGGTGGGTGCATGTGTAACCAGCAAACTGAAAACTATACGATTACTGCCATTTCACAAAGTACATAATGAGCGCAAATACAAATATGCGAAACTACGTAAATATGAATGAGAGAGCGAGCGTGTGCCTGTGTGAACGAGAGAGAGAGCGATTTTCACGACGACGACCGCGCGCGAAGATAAAGCTCGTGGAAGCAACCGAACTGGACAAATAAACTCGCGGAGATGATGCGACAGGGAGAATCAAAATAAAGCTGTGCTGCGCGGAGGACGGTCCATCGTGATGAAAACTACTATTATTATGATTATTATGATTATTACAACTAGTTCTTATTATTACGAATTACGATTACTTATTACAGTATACCGGTGCAACTATTTTGTGAGAGTGCGAAAGAGTGAAACTTTTTGAGTAACCGTCGGAGCCGCATGAATTTTTTAACTACACGGATGTATACTCGCATCGGTGCGCGTGAACGTTGCGTGTGCAATAGTATATACATACGTATAAATATATAAATAAATAAATATATATATAAATATATATATATATATAAATATGAATATACATACATATAGACGTTTATTAATGAGACGCGAGGCGGATGACTTGCGAGTGCCCTGGAAGTATGCAAGAACGGAGTATGCGTGCGACTAATGTAGGTTAATCGTGTAAACGCATTAATATGTACCTATGACTGCCAGTTCGCGCCGATCGGCATGGATGATCGGCATTAGAGATCGTTTCAAAGTCGCAAGAACCCAAATGAAGGGTGGATTTTTTGCTCGCGTCGTCTCGCAATCGTCGCGAGCTGGCTCGAAGACGCGACGTTTACAGCCAAGGTTTTTGGTGCCAAAAACAAGAACGATATCTCCCGCCAATAACGTCCAATGCTGCGATATTTTCACGTGAAGACTCCAAGCAAAACACTCGCCATTGATACAAAGCAAAGAATCGAATATTAAACCGATGTATATACATACAGATTCGTTAATCGAGTCTGACCGAAAAGAAAATCAGGATTGAAAGAAAGAGAATAAGTAGGAGAAATTGTTTGGTACTGACACTTCTGTACAATGAAACAGAAACACGCGAAACCTGATTTCATTTCGGAGCAGCGATACTATTGGACAAGATAGGGGGAGGAATCAAGAGCCAAATTGTAAGTTGCGACGTATAAAACTATTTTTCTGATAAGCAAATACTGTTCGTTAATAATCTGTTAATTTTGCGGTGATACAGTTAAGAAAATTTTTCCTGCTGACGGGTTCTCCTTGTCGAGAGAGTAACGACAAGGCTAGACTTGTCTTTCAAGGTTTTACTTACGACTTGAACATTAAGTAGATGGTAATGTTTTGAGAGAAACTTCCTTTTCGCGGTAGTTTGAGAGTATACACACCCATACACACATAAACATGTACACACAGACATATATTGTATACACACGAAAGCCGACGA
Organism: Trypoxylon attenuatum; assembly: GCA_963989405.1. Lineage (NCBI taxonomy): Eukaryota > Metazoa > Arthropoda > Insecta > Hymenoptera > Crabronidae > Trypoxylon > Trypoxylon attenuatum. Next base: position 4,098,911 of record OZ022489.1, on the reverse strand, counting down.
GGGTTAAATCGAGAAAAAGAACACGAGACAGTTTTATACGTGGCAGCGTAAAAAGACCGATCTACCTATCATATCGCCAGATTTTCTTATTACGACTAATTGTTATCTATCAGCGATTAATAACGATAGATAATGCGTATCGGGTATTGAGTCGTTAAAATAAAGGATAATGATAAACGTGGGATGCGTAATATCGTTAAGAGCGAGTGAGGAAGGCAAGCTCGAGAGGTGGAGCCCATCTTGCGAGAGAAAAGAGCAGCCACGTTGTCACGACTACGTTGACCCAGTGTGATTAAACTAGAAATATATTTGACGTAATTAACGCGCGTTACGGAGCCCGCGCACGAGCGATTAAGGAAGAGAAAAACCTCTTAAGAAACCTGAAACCTTAAGTCTCGTGTAAAACGCTCCTCGGTCAGAGTCGCGCGCGTGCGATACTCGACTCAAGTGCGACGAACGTTTTTTTCTTTCGTCGTTATCGTCGTTAACGTTATCGTGTTGATGTTCATCGTAACTTTTTCTATCCTCGAATTCTCTGGTACGGAAAAAGCAAAAGTAACTAACTAACTTAACGTCTGAAACGGTGTCACAATCCCCGCATACCGTCCCGGCGTCGTTGCTCTAGGTGCAAAGAATCAATTTGCACGACTCTGTTTTGCCACCCCCTAACCTGCCCTCTCCGACATCTAAAATATCTTTATCTTCCTTTTGTATGTGGTTTTTGCAGAATACCTATGGAAACCTCCCCCACAGGATCGCTGCAAGTACCCTCTTGGTAGTAGTTCGGAGTGTAGATCCGAGGGGGGGCGACTCGCGAGATACTTTTTTAATTTTATAAAATCGTTACAATCTGCCGGGATAGGATGAAATTGTCGGATAGGACGACGCAGGACAATGACATGTGGAAAAACTGTAAAGTAATCATAAACGAAGATTGAGGGTGTAAGAAGTTGCCATCGAGGGAGAATGCGAGGAGTACTTGCAGATATCCAGTAGAATATCCCAGCGGATGATCGGACAATGTATTCTTGGTATTGGTCGAAAGGTCTGTCAAAGAATGTGCGCAGAGCAAAAAGCGAATTGGGAGATAGAGGGAGAGAATACATCATCGGTTGAGAATGAAAGATGAAGGAAGAAGAAAAAAATAGCGTCTTCCAATTTGCGCTTTCGTTTGTCGCTACATTCCACTTACGCTTGTACCTTCGAATCGAGTACCCTTCGTCATCTCCCGTATCATCCCGTGGCGCGATTACGATCAACTCCCTTGTAAACCGTTGTATACCAATCGAATTTGTCACAATACAGGATCGTTTATTTAAATGTAACATCTAACGCTTCTCGCAATCACCCGGCCTCCTTTTTCTTTCAGCTAACCATAGGTAAGTTATTGTGTCAGTAACAAAGAAAATGGTGAGTAGTCTTTTGAAAGGAATTTTTCTAATTTTCACAAGGCCTTGCAAGAGTAACGAAACGGCAGATCAATATTGAAATTCACTTTACGGAAGCCTTGATACAAATAGCAGTAATTCACCTTCACCTTCGCGAACCTATGATGCTACCATTAGAGTAAAATATTCTGGACGATAAATTAGTCACCATTTCGTAGCCACATAAGGGATCGCGAGTGGCTAAATACACGAGTATATGCCTACTTTAAATCGCAAGACCGCAGTGCGGAACCAGTGCGCTTAATGGTTTATGCAGAGGCCAGTCAGAAATCGTAGCGTATTTTCGTGGTACGCGATCCGCGACAGCAGGGCATTATCCACGGGCAAAAGGAAACTTTCGAACAATGTCGCTTTGTCCCAATTATTATGCCTGCCCTGGGATATGCGGCGAATGCGACGGCGACTTTAACTGTCGTGGCAGCTAAAAAGAAGCACGAAATAATAATTACGAAGGAAGAGAGAGCCGCCTTTGCCACTGGCGTCACCACCGTCGTCATCGCCGTCGTCATCGCCGTCGTCATCACCATCGTCATCACCGTCGTTTCAAGGGAAGTTGAGGCTTTTATTGGCGGGTCTTGCGCAAACGGATCACAAAAGAGTTCCTCGCACTTGATATGCATTCGCTTGGCTGAACTTGCCGCGGAAGTTATCACGAAAAGTACTGCGTAATTATAAAAGGCATCGCCGCAGCGTAATTACAGTATGGAAATAAATTCTCTTTCTGGCCGCAGGCGAGTTATACCATTTTAGTGTAGCGCGGCGCGGGCCTATGCCGCGGCTGCGACGTTCAAAGAGGACAATTTCTAAGGAAGTTGCTGGCAGCGCGGCGAAATAAAAATTACAAGGCAACTGATTGAAAAAATGGTAATTTCTAAGGAAGAACGCAGGGTAAACGGGAGTGAAAGAGCTCGATAAAATGGAAATGAACTTGCGCGCTGGTTTTCTTCTGGAACAAACATCTTGCTCGGCGGTACGATGAGAATGTATTATTATTAAAACAGGTAGTCAAGCGACTCGAGGAATAGCCGAAAGATCGTAGAAAGTTAGTGATAGCGGATGGTGAGTATGTTCGCGTACTAAAACGGTGCGGATCAAACGAACGAATTAACTTTGATTCGCTTCAACTTGGAGGATGACCGTCGCGGGACTCGTCCTCGTAAAGATCCCCCTGACGCGGCGTCTTCTATTTCGTGCATTTGCATTCGAATTATTTCAGCCTAATGGCCGGCGATCGATGGATCCTATCCCCCGGCAGTCTTGAGCGTAGCCGAGCTGAATTCGAACGACTAGGTTCCAGCTCATTCACATACTAACGACGAGCGCGCTCGCGATCGATGCGGCTCAATCCTGAGTCAGGACGGCCCTTGAGATGTATTTTATACCCGCACTTATACACACCCCACACTAAGCCCCATACACACGTACAGACACAAAGACAAACTATGGTGAGCTTGTCGATAAACATTAATCATGATAATTTAAACCGAGTTCCGCCGGAAGTAGAGAATACCCATCGATCCGAGTCGAACTAGCGCACCGCCTACGGCAAGTTAATAACGTTTGAATTTAAATGGACCAAATTCCCGGGCACTTCCCTCGAATCCTGCGGAATGAGCCGACTGTCCGCACTCGAAATACGAGATGCGAATATTGAACCGATAATGCCAATGCAACCGTCCACTGATCGAGCTTTATTTCTGTCGGTTGAGCCTTCCGATTGAGCCGTTGCGTTGGTTGGAGGTGCGCCCGCCACTCTCTACCGCCCAATATGCACCGTGCGCTGCGCATACACTCTGATAGATACAGGGATGAATGATGGATAGGACAATTTCGCATGGCGAGCGCATACAGTGCATATATCATAAAACTGCGATTGGCCTTTAACAAAAAAGCAAGAGAAAGAGAAGAGTCCGATATCTGAGGATAAATGGAAGAGGCCCGCTATCGATTTCGGCTGAGAATACGAAACGAGTGACATTAGGCTCTCGACGCGCCTTCGCATGGTCAGAGAAAACCCAGTGAATCCATTCCTCTCGAGCGACTAACGACGAGCCATATGTATACTCGAGGACCTCTGCGTAGGAAACTCGCTCGGCGAGACTATAAAGAAGGGACGTCAGACCACTCATTCATTTCCGCATCTAGAAATAAATAACGAAGCTCTCGCTGTTCCCTGGCGGCCGGTTTGCGGGCCTGCCATCGATTCTCATAGCCCAGTGAACCCGGACATGCACACTCGGTCCTGCTTCGCTGCAGGAAGCGCCGAGCTCGAGCGCGACGCGGCGCGGTACGGCGCGCGATGACTCGCGTCTTGCATCTCGCGCGACCCGGACCCATCTCGGGCTCGGTGTGTTGATCGGGTGTCGTTCGAGCCGCCGCCTCTAGGATTCGACGCCGGCGCAGACCGCTTGTTTATATCCTCTCTCGAGAGAAACAAGTTGACATGAGCGGGAGAGAAAGAGAGAGAGAGACGGGTATGGATGAAAAACAGACAGCGTAAGAGAAAGGGAGAGAAAGGGAGAGAAAGGGAGAGAAAGAGTGGGAGAGTGGGAGGGTGGAGGGGTGGGATAGAATGGATGCTAAATATAGAAAGGGTTGCCAGGTTGCAGAAACAGCCGCCGCCCCTCTGGGTACTGGGACGGGTTGCCTCGGCCCGAAGGGGTAGCGTGGAAGATCGTGGAGGCCTGGCGCGAGGGTGCGAGGGACCGCGAGCGGGTGCAGGAGGGCAGCAAGGTCGCGTCATTGATCGAGGGTAGAGGGGGCCGCTCAGTGACGCTCCTAGTGACGTCATACCCAGCTACAACCCCCTCGAACTACCCGCAGGCTACCCTCTTAGCCCCTCGGCCTCCCTCGCTCTTCCCTGCTCCGGGTGTCCCTCTTTCTCCAGCCCGGCCTAGGCCCGTTTGTTGCCTCGCCCTGATACTCCTGGCCCCTCACCCCCTCCCCAACCGCCAAACCAGCCTCGCTCTCCAACCTTTGCCTCGCTTTGGCTCGCGCTTTTTTTGGTACGCTTTACTTAGCGCTACGCCGCGGTTGGACGCGCTGCTGCTCTCTTTCCCTTCTGATCCTCGCTCACTCGATTTGTTCTCCTTACAGAATCGGTCAGCCGGATCAATTCTCGTTCGGTCTCCGGAAGTCTCGGCTAGCGAGAACCGCAAGAACTCCCGGGGGACCTCGGGAGACCCCGAGAGATCCCGGGACCCCCGGTTAATCGAGCTGACGCGCTCGAGAAACAAAGATAATAACGAGAATTGCGTGAATGGAACGTTCACCGAGAACGTCCAACCGACTGACCTAACAATCGAAACTTAATTCTGCGACAATCGAATCTCTCTTCTTGCTCGAGTCGAAGCGATACTACTACCCTCCTAACGAATCGTACACGGTGAACACCGGTGGCCTGGTAATCTCGCGAAACGAGGACTTTCTCCGTGTAAAAGAGTATCGCCTCGATTAGGTAGCGTCAGAGCGGCAGAGCGGCAGCGGCAGTGGCAGTGGCAGGTTCTCGGATAGCGGGGGAGCAATAAAAATCTATACGACCTGCGAGGGGGAAATACAGGGGACGTGAGGAAGGAAGAGAGACAGTTTCAGGAGCAGAGCCTCCCGAAGAAAAGAGGAATACCGAAGAGAAAAAAGGGCGGTGCGACAAGATACGGCGCGATCTCCCAGGGCGCGCGTATTCTGCAGGTTTCCGCCGCCGGTAGTTCGGATCCCGGCAGGCTCACGGGCAAGCCGCCCGTTCCTCCTCGTGACGGGTATAAATTATGCCGCTGGCCTATTTACATGGCTGCCATCCTGGCCAGCCCGACCTGGTTGCTCTTCACAGCAGAGATACCTACTTACGTACCTACGTACGGACCGACGCGCGACGCAACGGATGAACCGACGGACTTACGTACGTACGTACGTAGGTACATACGACCCTCGGCATTCAGCGCATTCGATTTAGAAAGGGAGCGAGGCGCCACCGCGGCCGGAGACGAGAGAGTGCCACTTACGAGAGGGTTGCGCCAAAGAGCGAGGGGATGGCACGCTGCGCCGAAACCTCAGTGAAGAAGATCATTTCTCTCACGGACCATTCGTCCTCGCCCCTATGGTCGAGGACCAAAATCGGATGGTAATAGAATCTGCAGGCTACAGAAGGGCGTTGGTACTGCGAAGAAAGGGCGGGGCGGAGGCGAACGACCACCAGCAGCAGAAGTAGTAACAGCAGCAATTGGAACGAGGAAGAAGGTAGAAGTGAGGCACGAACCAGCCGTCCGGCTTTAAAATGAGCTCCCAGTTTCTCCGGGTCGAGCGGCCTTTCTCGAGCTAATTAGGATCAAGATATTCTAAGTAAACGTTGAAAAAATAATCGGTACTTGGTGAAAATAATTAGACGGCTGCTCGCTAGGATCATCTTGCAGCAAACACCGAAATCTACGTGACACGAGGAGAAAGGAAACTGGGTACTCATCCCTACCCTTCAGCCATTGACAAAGAAAGCGGAGAAGGAGGAAGGAAGAATTGTGCGCGGGAAAGAGGGAGAAGTTCAGGGCGTATACTATTCTGCAATGTCACTATTTGCGATTACGAAGTACAGTGAAATGAAATTAACGTTTACGCGAAATGAGTTTTTCAAAATCCTTACGTTCAATTCCGCAATGCAAGCTCGTCAAGGAAGTGGATTTTTTTCGAGTCCACCTACTTTATTGGGTACATAAAGTTGTTGTGGAGCAGTAGAGAGGAGGAGAACGTAGGCGACGAGGACGATGTCGTCGACAGCGATGCCGTCGGTACCGGCGACTACAGTGGATCGCGGAGGGCGGAGGGCGGATAGGAAGAGCGAGTCGCAAAAGGACAAGGACAAAAAAGAAGGAAAGGGGGAACAGAGAAGGAACACATCCGCGCATTCTATTTTCCCGGTCTTTCTTTGCGCTACACTCTAGATCTCGCTGCAGGAATCAGACAAAGGTCCTTCCGGAACTCGCGGCCTGGTATTCTCCGGTCCAATTAGAAACCAAGTGTCAAATGGAAAATTCACGAGAATAACTACTTTCCTGAGGGGCAAGTTATTCATAGCTGGCAAAGCCAAAAATGAATCTGAACAAAAGCGAAACAGACGAGAAGTTCACGGCGATTAATTTATAATTCAATTACCGACTGACCTACGAGATACAGATGCTCGGAAAGTAGCAGCGACTTTCTCGGGGAGCAAAAAAAAAAACCAATATTCGCCACGCGGCTCGTAGAAAGTGCAATTTTTATTTAAATAAAAAGGACTACTCGAATATAAAAGATCAATATTAAATGAACCTTAAGTGAACCGAAGCAACTGGGTCACAATATGTTAATTGCACTCCCCCGCGGCCTGTTCTAAAAGAGCACGTAACGAAATAACTGTATTTCCAACACACTGACAATACGTCACATCACTCGACCAATATTCTTGAATATGTTAAATTATATGTTCGCTATTGTGAAAATCCTTTCGCGCAGTATGCAAATTGAAAGCGTGCTCGGGGAATTAACGAGATAACAGGGAAAGCTGAAAAACAGGCTACGTTTCGCGGAGCGATGAATCTATAAAATTGCGTTTGACGGAAAATTCGATTACGGAGAAGCGAATCGATCTTGGTGAAACTGGTACCTAGCGACGAAGATGTGCCAGGGTTGATCGTGGCACTTGGTTCAATGAATTAATTACAGTTAATTGGCAATTACCGGGTTGCGCCTCCCCGCGACCGTGATAGACTGGCCCAATGACGCTGCAGAGGAAAATATATTTTCGAGCTAATGCGATTCCGCACTTCGCTCGGGCTGATAGCGAGTCCGCCGTTTTGTGGTCCAAATTGGTTTCATAGGGTAGCGTACCGCGCGAGCACGGCGTGGCACTGCCTACATCGATAATCGAGCGGAATATTGGCTCATTGCGCCGCGGCGGACCGATATAGTAAGGGAGTCTATTCCCAGACGAGATTATTTATAATTACTTTCATCGATACCATTGACGTATACACGTTCGCTCTCTTTCTCTATCCCCAACTTACCCCTTTCCCCTTTCTCCTTTCTCTTTTCTCCGTTCTCCCTTTCCACAGTTCCTCCATAGCGCACAAACGATAAACCTATTACCCTTTAACACTTTAAGGAGGCACAACCAGTAAGTAGGTACGCCAGGCCACGAGGCTTTCAGAGTACACATGCTCACTGCAACGGCAGCGAGGAGCAGCCCGCAGTCATCAGGCTCCTATTGAATCTACTCCAGGCTTCTTGCATCGTGCAGTACCGCAGAGATATTTGAATCGAGCTGAACTCGAATCAAAATGTAGGAAACCGCACGAAAGAACCATCCTTATCGCGTTACGAACCTACCGGAAGAATGACGCTCCAGCCGTGCTCGTCGAGCAATATACCTACCTCAGAATAGAGTACAAGCGTAGAAGCGTAGAAGCATGCAGCGCGTACTCAACGAGAACCAAGTAGAGTATAGACATTGACAGCGCGTCGCACTTAAAAGAGTCTATAATTCCTAGGGCATGAGTTTGAATGGCTGAAGCGAGAGAAGAAAAGACGGGGAAAAAATTGCATTGGTAGGTCTCAAAACAGGCCGACGAAATTCCACCGAGCCGAACGAGGATAATTAATGACTCGAATGAAAGGAAGAAAAACGCCAAGAGGATTCGTGCTCCAATGAAAAGGGTTCGCAGAAGGTATAAAGAGGCCTAAGCACCATCGGAACCCTCCCGTTGCGACCATGCGCGAAAAGATGTCCAAGCGTCTCAAAGAAACAGCTCGTAACGTCTCGGAAGGTGTTTAGCTCAACTGAATCACGTCATTAACACCCCTTCTAATTCAGTGTCAAGTCGCGCGCGTGTTGCACTGGCTCATCGTCATCGTCGTCATCATCGTCATCATCGTCATCATCATCATCATCATCATCCTGACAATCGTGACTGTTCGACCGAGAACAAGTCCAAATTAAACCGTTCACCCTGGTCTGTCGGACAGCAGCAAGGCAGAGAACCGCAGAGCGGGCTGATGACAGTAGCCAGGTCTACATGGCGTGCCAGTATAAATGAGGAGAAGGACCAGAAACTCGCATTTGTGGCCTCGCATTTGGCGGTACGTTAGTAACTGTGTGGCTTGCATCCAGGTATCAGGATTCTCTATACATATGTCGACACGGTGCGACTCCATGGCTCGTTGTTGCGAGAGACACACCAAAAGAACGAGAGGAAAATTCACTGTTATATTGCAATTCAAGAGTGGCAAGGAGCCATGAATAAGCGGCATTACACTTGTTAGGAGGACTAATACGCGAGGCGTGTGTTAACGCCTCGGCGGAAAAGTCATCTCGAAACATACGCTAACACTGGCTTCCAGTCAAAGCCAGTGCCGAAGTGTAACGACGCGACGCGACATCCTCTTTGTAATTCAGAATCATATGCTCGTCGACGCAGCTATTCGCCTATTTGCTTCGCTACAGCTGCATTTATGCTCGCAAGTGATTGCACTAACACAATTCGTAATGCTTCCACGCAATTCTATGCAAAGGAATTTTAACTGCCAGACAGGAATACGCTTTTTCAATATACGATTGTGCATGTCAAGAGTGGAGGGTACCGTTTAAAAGAAACTCTCTCTCTTAAAATACTATCAAGGCCGTCGATCGAAACTTATTTCACATCATACGATTCTCGTATAGAAGATTCGGAAAAGAGCATTGGGCATGAGTTATGAGTAAAAGTGCATGGATTTAGTGTGACTCACCAACATTTTCTTACGACTGGAATGCAGTTTCACGGGCGCATTAGTATCCAGATATCCTCACACCTGCAAAGCAGAACTGGCTTTAAAGTTTCAGCGTGGAAAAGTTTCAGATACTAGGGCTGAGATAATTCATGCATCATTCGTCTATTTCAAAGTCGCGCCACGGTTCATTAGGAGTAATTTCTTTCAGATGAGTATGAATGTGAGTAATTAATCATACGTCCATTCGTCTCTTTCAAAAAGTCAGCAAAAAACCAGTCGACTCATTCGCATATTTCCGGATAGCTCACTGCTACTTCTCGTGCATACCTACATGCACATAAGCACATTGCACTAGTCAAGAATTTTTATCGTGCGCCCAAGACAACGGATGGCAACGTATAATATCATCAGTGAGAAGCTGTTGTAGCTTGCAAAAGATTAGAATTTGTATTGGGAGATTTATTAACGAAGCAATAAGTTTTGCCGCCTGATACGCGTTTGGAATATTTTCACAAAGTCAAGAGACTCCTAATATCCCGATATGCTCGAAACTTAAGATAAACACATTGGTAAAACGAGATTCGATAGAAAAGTTCGAGTCATATTCATAGGAACCTGCTGCTTAGATCTGAAGCATTAAACGATTTATATGAGATGAGGATCCTAGTGTTTCCCCACGAGAGTGAGAATTTTTCTATAATCCGATCCGAAACTTAGGCACCCGACCCATCGAGTACCCGACAGCGAAGACGCTCGCAATTAGCTGAATACGCGGAAGAGGCTTAATAGAGTATTAACAGCATCGATCAATGGTGCGATACCTGTGGAACAGTTCTCTCGAAAACTACCTTATCCAGCACTCGAGATTATCTTAGCCGCGATAATTAACCGTAAGGTCTCGATCGAGCCTCGTGTATTAATTAATTATACGCATTCCCGTGTTCCCTTTTGCCAGGTACACGTCAGATTGCATACTCGCAGCAGCAGTTCCTGTAAATTATTCCCAGCTGGCCGGCAGGTGGCATTCCCGGTGGCTCGAATCGATGCGAGGATCCCGCTGGTGTGGAACGGCCCCGGCGTGGTGGCCGGGTGAGAAATTTCAAGCTAATACCTGAATCTTTAAATCAGATTTTGGGTGCGGCACCGCGAGCCCGGATTAAGATGTAAATTTTTTAATGAAGTCTTTTAGGAGTTTCACGCAAACCGAGAGACGTTAATTATTAAAAGACACGCTCAGCCTTTCCGATGAAAGGTCACCTTGCCTCGACTCGCATTTGAGAAAAGCAAATTACTATGCGGTAACTAGAGAGATTTACTCCGCGAACTCGAAATTCTCTTCTATATCATTTTCTCTGGCTCCATTTTGTCAATAATTCCAGAAAGGGCAACGCGAATTGCGAATCTCCCGAGTTAGTAGGCTCCAGAAATATGGACTGGCTGCGCGCGAGATCCTTATCGCCAGGCTACTCGTTTCTTAATATTTCCATTTTGCAACCGCTACGAACCGAGTAAATAATTACACAAGTTCTTGCACTTCCATTTGCCAGGCATACGCGAAATTGTGTGTTAATGGCATCGTTCCAACTCATTGCATTGAATTATATGTTGGGGCGGACTGCTGGAACCTAGCCTCTTTTGCGGCGAACTATCAAGTTTAAGTAATTGCACAAATTATCGAAGTCCGTCCGCAGGAGTTTCGAGTTTTCCGGAAGGACTTGCGAAAGGGTGTCACGGTTTTCCGAAAGCCGGATTTTCAATCTGTAAGCGCGACGATGCGAGCACTGAGTTCGGTTCATCGGCACGAAAACGGATCCGAATTAAAAGCTAAATCGCCGAATCAGGAAGAGAAAAGGTCGCTTTCCAACGTTATCACTTTTACACGAATTTTCAGATTATCATTAGCGCGGGCCCTGCTGGAGCGACGAAATGTCGGAGGTAACGAGTGGGTGACACGAACCGGAAGCATGTGTTCCCGATCCTCTTTTTATTCCGGCCGCGGAAACTCGTCGCGTGTCGAATCTACGGAATATGACATAAGCCCCGCACCGACGCCGACGCCGACGCCGACGCCACATCGGCTCGAATGAGCATGACACCCGAATGGAACGGGGCTTTTAATTAACTTTTAATTAATTTTACGTCGCATCATTTCTCTTTTTCCATCGCAAGGCACCTGGCGGCCATGTTCCGGGTCAAGGCCCAAGAAGAAATCCTTGCTCGTAAAGAAGGCGGCCGTGCCGAGATCCCAACCGTACTGACTCCCCCTACTGATTTTATAATTAGCAATATCGACTCCCAAAACTCGTACAAACTAAGCTCTAAGCTCTACCCAGAGATAATGTCATGCCGTCGATCGCATGCGAGCTGCTCCTACTATCTCACAATAGTTTTCACGAAAATCCATTGGTAGAACGTAGGAGAGGCAGTACTACCAGCGATTATTCCCATTAATTCTGCTTATGGAATGCGCTGCCATATTCGAGGATTGTGTGAGAAAATCTGGGAGTGCGGCAATATCCAGGATTGCGTATACATCAGACAAAACCCCGAAGTTTCGATTGACTCTATGAGGTCGCCCGGAGCTATAGGCCCTGAGTTAAAGCGCTGTTGCGCCGCTTTCAGGACAGGAGGAAAACGTGAGGGTGGCTTAAATCAATTCGGTACATTCACGCTGGAATACCCAGTAGGTATATTATGTACCTATTATCGGAAAAGGTAATCCACCGCGAATATCGTCGGGGCCGCGAACACTGTGCGAAGCTCGATTTCCCTAATCGAGTAGCAGTTAGTTAACCACCTCTGCCCTCTTCTGCCCTACACCTTCACCTTCTTCGCCTTTATATCTTATTTTACACCGAAATTCTCGCGGAAGCCAGCCAACGCTATATAGATCTGCTTTCGCATCCCAATGCGAAATCCCTTTGCACATCAATAGTCCCACTCTTCCACCATAAATTACCTTAATTCCAGATGGAAGAAGTACTTGGAATAAATTTTTGCAAAAACTATCCTCTTCGCAAACTACAAAGAATCCACATTTGTAATCGAGTTATAACGTTCCATTAAAGTCGGAGAGAAACCCAAGTATCAAGTATGCAGAAAATGTTCTGTTCGTTAACTACATATTCATGTTACACAAGTAGGAGATACCGCATGAGCTAATAGGGTGAATTAATAAATCGTGGAGAAAATATTGCATTCCCCGTTGGTATATCTGGATAGCTAGGAAAGATTCTCCGGTGGAATGGATATAAGTTTAGACAAGCAGGGGTTGTCCGAAAAATCCCGGCGTGGCTGTCGCAAAGCGTTCCCGCAAGCGTGGCGGTAAATAGACGCAAACCGGTCGAGAAGTCGCGATCCGTCGGAGCAGGGTTACATCGGGTGAATAATAAATGCGAAGAGTGGGCACTGCGACCCCGGGAGTGGTCACAGATGCGCTAGGCTTAGGATGCACTTTACTGCAGTGCAGTCTCGGCTGGCGGCATCCTACGTACATGTACCGTCCACCTATATTATGTAACGTGTGTGCCATAAACTTTTTCTTAAGTATTCTACGCCATGGCGTTTCGTTTTCGCCTTGACGAAGCCATTCCGATTCGGTTGCCGTCGTACTTTTCAACCGCGAATCTACCTCGTACTTCTCTCGCTTCCTCTTCCCCTTTCTATCCGAGTGTAGAAACCAGTCTGCACGTACGCGATACTCCGATTTGCATAAGTTGAACTGCAGCTATTTGCCAGGCCGATACCTTGTGCCGGGAGCCGAGCTCAGCGGCCAGATTTTCTCTTATTTTTGCATCGGTGACAATGCTCCTCCTCAGAACTTTGCTCCCTCTCTCTCTCTCTCGTTCTCGACACTCGATCGCAAGCGGGTACCGTCGCGAGATGCATTTAATTAGCGCCCTCTTCTCGAATTTCGCAGTCGAGAGCACGCAGTCCACCCTGTTTTCTCCGGTTTCCAACTGGATCGAGGATCCTCATGCTGGCCGCGCGCGTGCATGCATCGGAGAAGAGCAACGCAGCAACACTGTCAATAGTAATGAGAGGCGAATGCGGGCATATCGAGTAACAGTGACGGGATTCGAATCAAAAATAAATGGCGAACCCGGCCACGGATGCATCACTGATTCGCAATTATCTCAAGGAGGACTTTCGAATATCTCTTGATTTCTGAAAAATGGAAATGAGGAGAAGAAAGATGGGCGCGAAAGCAACTTGGAGCAGATCGGTCTGACGAAGGAAGCCAGTAGCTAAGGGTAGGCACGTGGAATAGGGAAAGCTTGCAAAGAAGGAAGGCACTGGAGCAACGTAAACGGGTAGGTACGTGCGGCGGATAGGAGTCAGATGGAAAATAAGAGTCACGCGATGCCAGCCGCAGTGCAGCTCGTAGCGGATAGAGGCGCGTGTAGACTGTAGGTAGGTACAACTACGTGTGTAGACACGCTCAGGGTAATCCGACGGTATTTTCGTGGAGGCCAACTTCGCGACAGGTAACGAGCTTAAACCAGCGCTGTCGTATATGCGCTCTGAGATCGGGAGAGTCTCGAAATCTTTTGCGCTAGCCCGCCAGAATTTATGGCCCACGTTCAGCCGCGCCAATGAATTTTTAATACTTCGCTTCGGATTTTTGATCTTCCTTGGCTAAGCCCACCACCTTCGCCAAGAATCCCACTACCTATATGTATTGGACATCGTAGTCGATTTTTCCTGACTCCGGCTTCCAATCAAGTCTCCAAGTTGCCTCTTATCTTTTAAAGTATGCGCTCTCCGACGTCTTGTTCTTTTTTAATAGAGGCCATTTGGCCAGGATGCCCAGAGTTCGCCGCGATGACCAACATTCCGCAATAATACCCTAGGCTAAATCGCGCACCAACCAGAATCTGACTCGTTCCGAAAAGGCGAAATTTCGCAGTGGCATTTTAGGTCCATTTGTCGTAACAGCCTGGTGTAATTCGAGCAGGTGCATACACGGCCGCAAGGTAATCCGATGGCGTTTTCGTGGAAGCTAACTTCGCGACAGGTAAGAAGCTTAAACTGCTGATCGTGTGTGCGGTACAGTGGGGCTCGCGTTTAACGCGAATGTTCTGACGGCGGTGCTCGCGTTCAGGGATATCACGCGATACCAGTCATCAAATTACTCGCCATCCGTACTTCAAATATTTCGTAATAACCCCGTAAATAAACCTTGAACACGCTATGCCTTCTTCTCTATAGCTATCTTCAATCTCATGCGGTATATTTATCGCAATTCCAAATCAAGTTTCGAACAAACAAAAAATGCCCTTGACAATCGTGCGATAAGTAATTTCAGCAAGATTTTACCAAGAAACGCTTGTCGAGTTTGTTCCTATCACGCGAAAACCTAGTAAGTAAGATCTCCATCGAGGGGTTGATGGCTGAAACATTAACATTGGCAGGGAAGAGGAGGAAAAATGAGCGAGCAATCGAAGATCGCTTCGAAATCGAAAGAAAGTGGGGATGGTGGAGGTAAAAGAAGAGGAGCTGGTCGCAAGCTACCTTTATGTACCTTAAAGGTATAGAGGTAGCAGGGTGCGGGTTACCTTATCGGAGGAACCGACGAGCCATGAAATCGATAGCTCGATACTTTGCGCCGTCGCCGCCACTGCCGCGCGCGCGGCCTCGTTTCGCCGTAAAATCCTTCTAACGAGTTTCCGCGTTTTCTGAAGTCGCCCGCGATCTATCACCGACTTCCTCCGATACTTTCTCGCACCAGCCATCCCACCGTCCTCCTTAACCCGCCGTGGGTTTTCCTTCTTCCTTTTTCCACGGTTGCATTCGCAAAACTTTGCACGCGCCGCGCGCCTCGCCACACCAACCCACAAGCCGTGTTTGCAACTTCCTCAGACGGATGTAAATGCAACTACGCGCATTGTTCCGAGAAAAGTGGCTTAAGAGGTGGGATTTGCCAGTCGCGCCGCGCCGCGTTGCCAGACGCAATGCAGAAAGGCCAGAGACGGCTCTTGATTTTGAGGACAATTTGAGAGAGATGGTCTTCCGTCTCGTAACTGATTCCGAGCGGTGAAAATGAGTCCTGGGAATTTAGTTCGGCAGACTCATATACGCCAGACCTCTTTAAAGCTGAAATTTCATCGTAATTAAAAGGCAAGATCTCTTATTCGCGATCCAAAGAATAGCCTCGGCAGTTTGCTTTTCTGGTATTCAATTTCCTGTTATTAGAGCACGCTTCTCGTTCGAAGAAGAGGGTGAATTATATTCGATAATCGGTCGAAATCTTGATCGTCTAGCAAATTGCTGGTATCCACTTCCGACGATAACGGCAGAAGGACTCGGTACTCATCGATAGGCAGCCCCGATAGGGCTGAGCGATAACACGGTATACGGTGCGGCGCAGTGGCAGCGCCAATTGCGATTCAGATGTTTCGTGAGCCTCCTCTCTTTCGTACAAGTAGTACGAAGACTCTCCAAGAAAAGCCCCAGGCAAATCCGTCCGTCGAAACCTTTTATAGTGAATTACTAACAAGCGAATTTGCCACTCGTTACAAGTACTCCTTCCGAGACCACCCCAACCTAGTGCCATTAATATTATTGCCTGTTTCGCAAATAAACCGTTTACCTTTTCTGATCTAATCACCGTGAAGAACAGAAAACTAGAGATTACAATCCCAACAAGGAGACGAAATGTCCAAGTAGGTCTTCTTTAAACACCATTGCGTGTGTAGCTGGCAAGCGAAAGGTCTCCTGTTTCAAGGATGCATTGTTAATCGTATTTAGCGAAATTCCGACGGTGGCGAGCAGAAGATGGGCCGGGTAAGCCCGAAATGGGGCTTCGAAGCGAACAAGTAACTGAGCAGCGGGCAGTGGCCATGCGGCTTTTGTGCAGCCGCATACACCAGCATCGGTAGAAACACATCCGGCTCGCTAACTTCCGCCGCAAAACCGAAATAGAATTTTAATTCTCCAGAATTTTGGTATATCATCCTACTGCTACATAGTATTATATTTCCAGGGCTCGTTTCGCAACCAGCAGATAAAAAGAGGGAAGAATGTAAATATGAAAAAGAGAGTGCCATAGTGAGCTACTAACAATAAGACTATCGATACATCCATAACATCCTCTTCGTCCTTTCTCAAGCAAAGTCGTGTCGTGACTGGTCCTAGAAGCGGAAGAAGTCGAAAGAAAGAGGGTGGAGAGGAAGGAGAAGAGGGTAGATGGGAAGGAATAGAGTATAGAGGAAGAAGAACAGTTGGCAGTATGCCAGGCCTGTTGAACGCCACGCCCTGGGGAAAGAAAAGCAAACGAAAAGGGGATGGGCTCGGGGAGGCTGGAAAATCATCGCTACGATTCGAGCCAGGTGCCGATCGGCCAGCCGGCCGCCGAGCGACCAACCGCCTTCGCAGATATAGCTTTCGGCCTACTCTTGTCATGCCTGTTGCATTCTCTGTACGGAATACTTCCGCTCAAGCCGCGTCCGAACTCTCTTCTTTCTTCGGGAATGCAGATACAACCGGATATTCAACTTTCCCCGACAAATTGCTCTCCTACCCTTCCTCGGTCGCGGTCGTCCAACCGGGCACTCTTCCACAAATGGGTCGCACCTTGCTGCCCCGGGCATCCCAGTATCCTCCGCAAAGCTATTACAACTATTACAGTCCTGCGCACATAAACCGGATAAGTGCGCGCCACTAAATGCAAACATTTGTTCATCAATTGTGGAAATGTTAATAAGTGGAGGCTCATCAAGACGGTTGGAGGGCCGCAATTTACTCGTGAAACCGTATTTACTAGAGGAGCGTAATGCTCTAACCCCAAGGTTCCTCAGAGATCTCTCAGATGCCTTCTCATTTCGCGCGTTTCGAATCGCGCGAGGACTGTTTCCACGAGCATTACCCTTGTAAGAACTTCCGCGCTGAAGCAATCAGCAGGATTTACGCGCGGAACGCACCAGTAAGAACCATACTCTCTCTCTCTCTCTCTCTCTCTCTCATCCTGTCTCGACTCTTTGCAGGACGGATTAGCAATGAGCTCGGCACAGAATTACCTAGTTAAAAAATACGTGAGCTAGGTTTCGACTGAATTTTTTGGTATCTCATTACCCGGTGACTGCTTGTCCGCACTTATATCCTGTAACAGTTGGAAAAAGCTGTTTCGTAGTTACTGTTTCGCGCAGAAACTTTTCTACTCCCTGAGAAAATAGACGAGAAGAACCACAGTGACGGTAGAACGTAACGTTGAGGTCGAAAAGAAGAAAGGTGTCTAAATGACTGTGCGACAGATTGCCACTAGAGACCGGTACACACGTATTTCGCTTATTGACACACTCGTTTCAGGTGGAGGCACACCCTCCGTGAACCATATGCGGTGAATAAGCGTCGGATAGTCTTCCAAATATTGACAAAACCAAGCAACAAAAGATGACTCGTATGCCTCTGTCAACGTAGGGTATGGATCGCGCGGTCTAAATTTTTCAAGGAAACATTTTTCAAGCTTGCAGCTAACAATTGCTCTAAGAAATGTTTGTCTTAAACTAAACACAACAACCGGAATAATTCTCTGACAGATTTACTCGGTCCGTGAGTATTTGCTTTCCACGCGAGGATAACATTTCCGTCAAACTCATTAGGACCAGAGCAATAATATCGGTCTATCAAGACACAGTCTTGGTGCTGGCATATTCTTTTTATGACAGCGTGCACACAGCGAACGCTGCAGAGTATAGTGGCATACTCTTCGTAGTGGCATACTTCTCTCTCTCTCTCTCCGTCTCTCTCTGTAAAGTGTACACCTTGCGATGTTTGCCGAAATAATGTCAGCACACATGCGCTCCGCGAAACAGATTAAATAGTGATACGTTTACATATCAGTACGATTCGATCACGTAGTCTCGACAACATTCAACATTTGCTCAATAAACAGCTTTCACCCCGAAAAAGTAAATGTAACTATCAAAAGATCTCGGGTGAAGTTATTACTCTCCCAATTACTGTATCAGTTCACAAGAGTTACGTAACGCAAGCACTAGCTTCAAACGTATGTAATTCGATAGAATGATCACCACGCAGATCCGTAGAATATCCGGAGGTCCTTTAACTCGAGCTATTTGACGCCACACCACCATACGTCTAACTGCCAAGCTCACTGGCACGCTATAACATAGAATGCCATTGGAAGAGAAAGGATGGCAGTTGTACACGGACAATTCGACCACGGGTGAGACCTTACCGAATTTCTGCCCACCGAAACGATATCCGCGGTAGGAAGTTTGTTGCAAAGGTAGCAGGAATTTGCTCGCGCGCCCCAAACCGGAAGGATCGATGTTATCCTGTTTCAGCTTGAAACTATTTACCCCCGGAAGAACAATATCGAGCCCTCTCGCTTCTTTCGTCCACCCTTCGCTTTCTTTTCCTCTCGTTTAATCGGCAATCAGAAGGGCGTTGAAGCCACTGAACGATTTCAATTAGCGCGATAACGATTCAATAAAGCGGAAAGTATGTACGAGGCGAGCTTGGCGTGTTTAAGAGTAGGGCTCAATCACTTCATATCCCATTCTCGTGACGATCCATTTGCCTGGGCAGCGATAAGACCAGGGAAAGCCCATTAGCCTATATTTTCGGGAGCCATTCCGAGAGACTCTATCCCCAAAGCGTGCACGCAAAACAATTCGATACGACGAGCAGACGAGGTTCAGCTTTGGCTCGCTTATTCGCGCGAGTCCTCGAATCTTGAAGTTTCATCGGTAAGAGATCGGTATCGACCAATCAATTTGACGCGCTTTTGAGAGCGAAGGGTATGGGTTACGGCCGCCACGGAAAGAGGTGTCGGAGAATGTCGTCCCCCGTGATCCCGTATCTGTCCCGTTGGTTGGCGTATCATTCGGGTTGGCGGCTTGGCGGCTTGGCGGCTTGGCCCGTGCAGAGAGTGGCGTGAGAGGCGAGCGGAGCCGAGATCACGCGAGAGGAGACGAGGGAGGGCGCGGTGCGGCGAGGTGAGGCGAGGTGAGGCGAGGTGAGACGAGGCAAGGCGAGCAACGGTATACGAGAGAGCAGACACTCGAGCGCTTCTCGTTCCGGCGCGCAACGGTGGCCAAGATCAATAGGCGGGCCACGAGCCATCATCCCAGGCGACAGAGAGCCCGCTGGTTTTGATCTCTTGCGCAAGCGCTCCCGTCTTTTCTATATACCGGCCACCGCTGGTAATAACGCCGAGGGCACGGCCTATAATAATAATAAAGCCATCGGCGAACTGCGAGGGGCAGCCGCGCAAGATCGCAACGGATCATGCCGGATCGCGTCCGATCCTAGCCGTACTAGTACCACTCGAGGCTGAGGATACCACCCTATCGCAAAAGCTCGCGCGTATCACTTCATTTCGCGACGCACAGCTTGCGTCCCGCGAAATGAAATCCTCCTACCGAGAAGGATCTCATGCTACACCGTTTAATTACGCTTGTAATATCGTCGTTGGGTGCTTCGGTCACGAGCAACTTTTCTAGGGCTCGGCTACCAACGCTGTGTGAAAGTTATAAAAAAATTGCGGCTATTTTTGGAGGCTGCTTGCGCTCAGTGAGTTACGGCTGAGACCTTTTAGATGAGCACATCATGAAAGAATGATTAGGGCACGGGCGCGTCGTAATCGAAACAACCGAAGCGAAGGGCTCGACCATTAGCCAAGTAGAAATAGTGCGTGGATCTATACGTTGACCTGTACCACTTCCGAACCGGCCCGCTCGCTAATGTAACTCTAAACCCGTGGCTGAGCTATACCGATTTATCTCCGCCCTATTACCCTCCCTGGACCGAACGCAACAATTAACCGTGGAAACGGAAGCAGGAAGCGGTTCCATTCGCGAGATTATCAATGCCAAGCGGGGACACGAGTGAAAAGAAGCCTGTTTAACGACGTGGAAAATGCGGAACAAAATTACCGCGACGACTACTACTACTACTACTACTACTACTACTCTTCTTCTTCTCTCTTTCTTACCCCCTTTTGCTCCTCTTTTTTTTCTCCCCTTTTAGGACGCACGCGTTTTCTCGCGATGCGTGCAAATAACCGCCCGGCGGGGTAACCAGAGCGGTTAGAACAGCGCAGGAAACGAAACGTGAGGAGAGAGTGGAAAACAGAGAGGCAGAGAGTGCCAAGGGAAAAGAAACAACCCTTGCACGTGTCGCTTTGTGATGAGCGTCGGCGCGAAACTCGTGAGTTTAAGATGAGACTGTCCGGAGAGAAAACTCCTCATGGATGGATATCGTGTTTTTTATCCGTACGTCGGTCGACACGCTGGTCCTCGCATACATCCCCATAAAGAGTCAGATACATCTGGGAGGTTCCACCACTTCCGCGACATTCGATGCTAACAACAACCACCTGCAGAGTATCTCTTTCCCCATGGCTAATCGATACCCCAACCGCTTAATGATCGAGAAAGGCGTTAAATGTCGCGGTGTCGATTTTAATTACAGGTCGTGGACGGTGCGATGAGCCTGCTCTTTCATTTCGCTCGAGTACAATCGACTCAAACAAGACTCCCCCCATCTCTTTCATTAACGAAGCGGTATTACTTTAATTATGGCCTTGAGATTTTTGCAGACCGGCCCGCACACCTTATCGCTTACTGGAACGACAATTGCGTAGCTATTTCCTCGACGAGTCAGGGTAATCTCGAAGCTTAATTTTTTCGCGTGACTTATGATTGATTATTCGCACGCGTGGCAATTACGAGAGGTCGAGTACCGCGGAACAAGCTGATTGAACTGGTGTTCGTAAGCGAACGAGAGAGTAAGACTGTTGAGTTGCATAACTTTATAATGATATCGTGTACTTTTCGTAATATCGTAATATTTTGCCACGCCCAAAGCATGTTGTCACGCTGACTGCCTTGCAAATCGTAGCAAAATTTTGATAATATTACGAAAAAACATGAACTGGATCAACTAAATGCAAAATGATACGCTTCGCAATAATTGGAATTCAATTTCTATCAAATTTGTTTTTTGCACTGAAAACGATCATTTATATCGTTTTAAATACTTTTGCTTGCACCTCTACGAACAATGGCGAATTGAAATAAACGATAAGAGAGAATGACCCGCGGTTCTTAAGAAAGTTCTTTCCGAGTCGTTGGTGTTGTGCACGACTGATGATGGAAAAGGATGAGACGCGAGATACGCGAATAATCTTAAATTACCATGCGGAAGAATGACGCTAGTGTGATGTTTCTTTTCATTAATTCTTGTCCCTTCAGAAGCGATACTCGACTTTCTAAAGAGGAAATAGCGTGCTCGATGAAACAAGGGCTCGCGGTTAATAACGATGGGGCGGTAGCGATGTGGCGAAGCAGCGGGTGAGACCCGATGCCGAACAACGACGACACCAATCCAGACACCGACTACGCTTCTGTCGGGCGCGTATTCGAATGAAAATGTAACCGGGCTGATCGATCGGATGTCTCTGGAGCTTTACATCCGATATCGTTTGTATCCCTCTCCTCCTGTTGGCGATAAGCGGCGCCTTACCGCGCCCCGCGGATGCTTTATTTCAAATAACATCCAATTTCCCACACTCGCGCGCGGCAAAGACATTCACTGGAGCGTCGTCCTTGGTCGCTAGCATCGTCGTGCGTCCCGGTGGTTTTTCGCCAGGCTTTCGAGAGGAAAGAAGCGAATGCACTCGACACTCGAGCAGAAGACTTCCAAGACTTTCTTCCCTCTTCCTTAATTACTTCGTAACGAGAGATATCTCGCTTCTACTGTATAAACGAACATTTTTTATTTCACCTTGTTCATGGCAAACGCTCGCGAAGAAAAAAGATTTGGATAAAAGATATTCAAGAAATCCAAGAAGTTTATCAAGTGACAGTGGTGCGCCGTGATTCGCGTAGTTGGAGTCGCGAAGAGAATTTTTTCACGGACGAAATTGTAAACCACCTCGGCCTCTAATAAGTAGGTCTGCTTTGCGTCGATTTTTTTCTTCTCTGTTGTAAACGATGCTCGGTGAAAGGACGCAGGAAGGACGAGGGAAAACGCTAAAATAGGATCTGGCAAACAGCGACCACACAAAGCGGCGTTCTACCGGTCCCAAATTAGAGCGGCCGTTTCTTAAAAAATATTACAATAGCGATAAAAGTAAAAAACAAAAAGCACTCTATACCACAAAGAGAGCGGTTGCAATCGGTGCTTTTTACCGGAGGAAAATGCGAAAGAGGCCGAAATAAAACCCGCACTGACTCGTA
Organism: Trypoxylon attenuatum; assembly: GCA_963989405.1. NCBI lineage: Eukaryota > Metazoa > Arthropoda > Insecta > Hymenoptera > Crabronidae > Trypoxylon > Trypoxylon attenuatum. Next base: position 4,076,524 of record OZ022489.1, on the reverse strand, counting down.
ATAACTCGACGTAGTCGATATGTGCAGTTGGAAGGTCAACGATCGTTTAAGCCCACGTGGAACCACTTCAGGATCTGCAAATGTGCCCTACTGCTGGATTACTGTCCCTCCCTCCCTCGAACCCCGCGACCAGGAGGGTCCTGCCTCGGTCGCGCTCTCTGCGTCAAAATAAACGAGTGGAAAGCGCGCGTCCATCCAACCAGTCGAGCATGTAACTGATCCAAAAATTAATTGCGACACCGGCCTGAAACGAGCGTGGATGGCCGGCCATTCCACCCCTTTTTCACCCTCCAGCTCAGCCCTTGCAAACCGAGAGCACACGCGGAAGAAGAAAGTCAGCGGCAAACTTTTAAGTGGCATTTAAGCGTCGCGAGCGTGCATCTCTGTCCGCAAAGTCTTTGGGTGTGGCTTTGTAATTAATAATCAGTATGCGATACTTTGTAACCGCGTATCTGCAATGAAGTTTAGCGCCTTACGCGGCTGGGTAAACTTTGTTCAGGGTGTGAGACAAGTAGCGAGGAGACGCGAGAGAAGGGCAAGAGGGAAGATGAAGGGAGAGTATTCCACATGCCAACAGAGTTCATTAAAGTGCGAGAGGCCAAAGGAGAAGAGCGCAGACAGGATAAGAGTAGGTGGAGGAGGACGAAGAATCGGCCCTTGAGGAGGTATTTCAGTTTCGAGGATCGAGGGAGAATCGATCATCCCGATATGCAATGAGCATTCGAGGACGGATTCTCGAGTTACTCGAAATGCCGCCGTTAAATCGTCGGCGGAACTTTTGCACGAGGAATAGTTTGAAAGCCGTAATATCGGCTCTATCCTTCTCCATCCTCGTTGTGGTATCTCTCTTGTCCTTTCTTGCCTACCAACTATCTTCTTCTCTCTCTCTCTTTCTCTCGTGCGTTTAACCACCTACCTTCTGTCTCCTTTTCTCTCTGTTTCTCCATGTCTTTCGCGCACCCGCGCACCCATTCGCGGCTCACTTCCTGCACATTCAAGCGTGCGAATGCATGATGCGAAACCTTGCGCTCGGTTAATTCGCGGACCCACCACTGTTACTCGCGATGGATCTTCCTGTGAAATCAAGACCAACCGTGCCGTTTTCCGTACCGTCCGTTTGCTGCAACACTCTGCTAAAAAAAAAGATCACCATCGCAAGGAAACAAACACCGACAGATTGACACAAGTACCACTTTTAACGCGACTATGTACTTCGAACCCAGGATCGATTTCGTGGATGCTGATGTCAAATGAAATTTGCTACCCTGCATGTAAACATCCAGCTATTTGGGAGAGGTGCCGCTGTTACCCGAGACCGATTGTAGGCTTACATAGTTTAGTGGGCTATTAAATTACAATCTTGGGAGATGGCTCATAGCATTTGGCGGCATGCGCTCGGCGATTGTGTACGCGCATACAAACAGGGTAGAATACGCGTCGCTTGACTCGGTGAAACATACGAGCTGCATGTTTGTGCCACGTATCTAAAGTTTATCCCGCCAATGGGGGCGATGTTCAAGTGAGAATCGCACAAACGGACAGAGCATGCATTAACTTTTGTGCATATACCGATCGTAACTATCCCTGATCCGATTATACTGTGACGATAGTTCATTCTTGCTTACGATTAGTTACGTGGTATGCGTACTTGCGTCACTATGCGCCTCCTCCGTTCACAGGTGCGTAATATAGAGAGGTGCGTTCGATATTAACTTGAGGTTGCAAATACACACGTCCTTAAAAGGAATCAGTCACCCTCGATTGCACGTTATCCGTCGAGAAGGCAATTCGCATCGTGGAGGATCATCGACAAGGGATCAAAATATAATAACGGTGGATGCCACCAAAGAGAGCATCCGATGCGCCTGTTTTTGCGGAAGAATGTGCGATGGTAGGGGAAGAAAGGTGTGCCGTCGCACATAATGAACTTCATCAAGATACGAGGTGAAGGGTTGCACACAGACTGCCGCAGGCTAACGAGGGTCGCGTCACCGCTCACCTCGAACTTACAATGAAGACTCAATGCAGCCCAGCTGATTGAGCCTGGAATCAAATAAGCATCGAGAAGAGTAGTCGATCACTGCTTGACAACAACTTTGACATTAAGCATCTAATCAAACCTGCACCACAATAGGAGTAACGGAACAGGTGCAATCGGGCATGCAGGTCGAGCGGATTCATATACATTGTATGTACATAGGTAGTATATGTGCACATAAAGATATACAGTCACGTAGGCGAACAAGGTAATAATCAACCAGTCAAACGAGCAGGTGTAGTCAGTCCAGGGCGACAAGTGATCCAGTAAGCAGGTACGCAAGTAGTCAGACAGGATGGAAAGTGGAGGGTAGTTAGGTAGGTAGATAGATAGATAAATATACAGTTGTATATAGTTGGGTAGGCAGATAGGCAGGGGTGCAAGCAGAAAAATAGTCGGGCAGGAGAATAGGCAGGCGGGTAGGCAGGCATGCAGGCAGGCAGGCAGGCAGGCAGGCAGGCAGGCAAGCAAGCGGACAAGCGGGCAAGTAGGCAGGCAGGCAGGCAGGAAGAGAGGAAACAAGTGCGCTTGCGCGGCGATACGGCCGGGCTAGACGCGAGAGCCGCCACTCCCGAGCGCGTAGCGGTGTAGCGCGGGTGCTGACCGAGTGTCCCCGTGAGAAGAGCAAGAGAGCGGAGAGCGGTGAGACCGGAGACGAAAGAAGAATGTCCATCGTCGAGGGAAGAATCCCGTGGAAGCGGAGCCTGAGGCAGGACCCCGCCGATGATCGGCCGATTCCACGAGTCTAGGACGCGAGAAGACAGAAGAACTCGAGAGAGAAGAATCTTGCCGCTTTGTCTCCCTCCTCCGCTGATCCCCTGTCGCTTCCTCGTGAGCTAGTGAGACCCTGGTCCACCCATCCCCGAGGTAAGCCAGGAGAAGAGTGCGCGCGCGAGTTCGAGCAACGTTCGCGCTTGACCGTCACACGAGATTGCTCGGAGAAAGACGCTTTTCGCCACCCTCGGGGGTGCATCCCTGGTGCACAAGACTGTTCGAAATCTAGCATCGGACTACGAGGACGACTGACAGCGAAAACAGCAGTACCCGACAACAGCGGAAGCTGATATTGAGACGCAGAGAAAGACAGAAGGAGAGAGACCGACAGACTGACTGACAGACAAGAGAAAGAAAAAGAAAGAGAAAGAGGGATAGGAAGAGGTACGTCGCAGCGGGGCGAGGCTGCCGAACGAGCAGCCCTCGTTGCGATCAGAGCGCGAGTGACAGGGTGGTGTAGACCAGGTGAACGCGACAGCTCGGTGCTCGGTGAATCTCCAACGCGACCGGTCGTCTCCCACTCGGGGCAGCCCCTCGGCGCGCTCGAGATCGTGTGCGGTGATTCGATATCCAAGCGAACGGTACACAGTGTTTTCCGGCGCTTCGCCGCCCCCGCGAGTGACAGTGAGAAAACCGAAAGAACAGAAACCAGGTGACAAGAAGAAACCACGACGACGACGACGACGACGACGACGAGCGAAGGGAAACGCTGAATTGGGGGTAGTCGCAGCTGAGAGGTGAACGGGCCGCGAAAACCCGAGGAAAAAACATTCGGAAGGAGTGACGAAAACGGAAATTTTTCACGAGAAAACGAGAGAGAAACGGAGAAGAAGAAAAGGAGAGCGAGAGGGAGGTCGAGGGAGGTTTCAGGGTGAGAAGAGAGCAGAAGACGGCGGTAGAAGGGCGGGGCGGGCGGGCGGGGGGTAGATAGGGAGCGAACGAGGGAGGTAGAGAGGAGAAGGAGGAGTAGGAGGAAGAGGAGGAGGAGAAGGGTGGTAGCAGTGGCGGCGGAGGGGAGCGGGGAGGGTGGGTGAGACGCGGACGGCACGCAGAGAGGCGCCGGGTCAACGCGCCAGGTAACAACGCCTCAGGACACCCGCCGACATCCTCGTCGCTGTTATCCCGACGTGGCAGAGAGAGCAGCTGGCCGCAGCCCGACGGCGCGAGTTCTTTCTCCAGGCCTGGATCAACGAGGACAGGATACCATGAGGTCCCTCCACGCGGCCTCCTGGAGCTGCGCCCTCGTCGCGGCGACGATAGCGTTGCTGCGCGCCACAGACCGGTCGACGTTCGCACAGGCCGCGTAAGTATCGGCCATCCCAGAGCTTGCTATCGCTTTAGACTAGGTACACACAGTATAGAGTAGTAGTTGCCCCTCTGCATCGCCTCTAGGTTAGTCCCTGACTCTCATGCCAGTCAGCTGAACGCGAACACGTTCTTCTGCCCTTACGCTCTTCCATTGACACGCTGGCAGCTATCGGTAAATAATGACCAGTAGAGAAGACTGCCTATTCCACAATCCTCGTTACGCAGAGCGCGGGGCCACAGTCGTGTGCGTTCGACTGACACAATAGCCCACGCAAAGCGGCAGCTGAGGTGAAACGTTGCGTAGGAGGGCATTCTCGTGGTCGTGACTCCTGTCCTCGGTTCGAACGATCAAACGCTAAAGTTCAGACACAAAGCCGGTGGATTCCAATATCAATCTGTTCGAGGTGTGTACCGTGCGCTTTTTGCGCGTTCGCAGTGTAAAGAATGCATTTCACTCTTCGCGGACATCGGAATGGTAAAAGCTGGACAGGATGAAAAAAAAAGTCGCGCATAAACAAGACACTCGGCGTAACCATAAATTGGGATGAGCAGCTAATTATGCCAGAAATATGCGGGAACTGGGTACTAATTAATGAGCAGCTCTATATACCGATCGTAAATTTGGCCAGCAGCAACCACTGTATACCGCAACATGAGCACGAGCGATTGGTCAATAAGCGGCTCGGCAGCCATAAATCACGATAATGCGGAAACCGCGTGAAAAATGTAAGGTGACCAACGTATCGCATCAGTTACATATTTTCTTGCGCCAGCAGCACATTTCCTCGGTATCTCCGTATGATTCCGACGCCACGTGCGAGCGCGAGTTTACGAGGCCTCTCTCTTTGACACGGTACACTCGACTATCCTCAAATGCGAGGGTAAACCGCTTTCTTCGCTGTCTCGATCCACGTTCGTGATTGCATGTAAATGAGCGGAAACGTGTAGCTATGCCGCATACTCAGACCTTCGACTCACTACGAACGCGCGCCAGTTCTTCCAATGATCGCGATCATGTCGTTTCTTGTACCTCGCAATATTAAGATGTCTAGCGATTGTCTTCTTCGAAGAAGCAGTAATTATCACCACAATTCATATGTTCTCTCGTGACTTGTGTCTTTCGCTCTTTTTGTTCTATTGGATTAACTACAGATCTTACCACAATTGTAATCTACTAGTATTATATTGTAGTTATCGTTATTCAAGTCCTAATGTGTTTTGGAGAATTCAATGAATCACAACTGCAAAAGATATGGCACGGAAGGTTTAATATAAATCCTCTATTGAACGATGAAGGGAGTAAACAGGTTGAATGCTCAGAGCATTCAAGCCTCAAATGGAATATCCAGTTAATAAATATGATCGCACCTGTGATATAATAAGGCTTAGACCGCGCCGACCGCAGACGATGTCTCGGGAGTGACAGCGGCTTCGTGAGAACAATGGTGAAGCAGAAATTAGTTGTACCAGCTCATCCCTTCCCACGTTAACGCGCGATTCAGTCGCCTCGTATATCTGTAATCCGCAAACGTTTCTGTAGCACGAACCAAGCTAGGATCTAGTGCACGGCATGGAATATGCAACGCGTTTTATTCAATTTGTGTTATCCGCGGCCGTGTCTCTTCGTCAAGACTCGTCCGTCGAGTCCTATAATCCGAAATTAATACTTTCACACCAAGCGGCTGTTAAAGCCTCACCGTCGAATTGGTCAAAAACAAAGCTCCACTACACTATGACCCGAAAGATAGTAGTTTCCTAAGTGATAGAACGTTCAATATTTGAACCTTCCCCTACGGTAAACACATTGAGAATCGCTTATGAAAGTGTCAATGACGGAGGCGGGACAGTCCGATTGACCCGGCGGAGAAGGCTTGCTTGCAGGAGCACGTTTGGTCAACAGTATCGTCGACGACAAAAGTGCGAGACGACAAATATGCGCGTCATAACCAAAACTGTTTTAGATAACGGGGCGCGATCTAATCCAGGAAGGGTAGAAGAGGGTAGTTAGGTAGAGTCAAGGGAATTATCAATATTTACGCTCTCCCGGCAAGCAGAGCCTAGGTCGTTTCACCTGTTTCCTTCTCGAGGGCCCTGGCTCTCTGTAGCCTCCTCCAAAGCCGTACGAGTACCAACCGCGGACGTTCTGTAGTGTGGTATCGGTGATCGCAGTAGAGCTCTCGAGCAGGAGGGTGCTCCCGGCGTGGCAGAGCTCCAAATCCTCCTACGCTGCCACCCTCAGCAGTAGCGGTAGCGGGAGCAGCGGTAACGGGAGCAACGGCAGCACCACCACTGCCATCACCGTTCTTCTTTACGGGGCTCGCGCGACGTACCATCTCCTGGATCATGACCGGCACCCACCATGTACCGGGGCGGCGAGTGTACTCACCAGTGGTACGATCGCCCGTCGCACCGCTACCGCTTCTTCCTACCGTATGTCTACGTCCTCGCGTCTTATCGCGCGGAACAGCCCTTTTCCTGCTCTCCGCTAATGCTTCTCTCCTTCCTTTCTCTCTCTCTCTCTCTCCCTTACCTCTCTATCCCGCTCTCTTTCACCGACACTCCACCCGCATTCCAGTCCTCGGTCACCCGAATCGACATCGACCCGGAATCGCAGCTATTGCCACTAGGTTCATCGACGCCTACCCGCTTCTCCCTTCTCTCTCCTCATCCTTCTTCTCCACCTCCTACTTCTCCCCCCCATTTCCTTCTCCTCACCGCGTCCCGTACGCTCACTCTGTCGTGTGCGAATACTGCTAGCGAGTGCACACCGGGTAGCTCTATGCCGAGACCCGCTTTTCCGCATGCGACGACAGCGTCTGCGAGCTCGCAAATCGAAGAGCCCTCTTTGAAAAGTAGGCGATCCGCGCTGGTAAAGCCTGTCGGATTCGTTACGAACCGAGATGGGATAGGATTTCCCGTGTGAAAGGCATTTTATGCGAAAGGGTAGTTATTAGCGTGCTGGGACCCTGACACGGAGTAAGTTTCAGCCGCCTCTTGATTAGTGACTTTGAAGACTTTGTGGCAAGGAACGAAAAACCTGCTCGTTAGTGCGATTACAATCCGCCGCTGAGTGCGAGCGGTGAGATATAAATTGGTAAGAGAGCGGATCAGAGATCAGATGATTCAGAAAAAGGAGTTTCATCGGCTTCCTCTGACTGTCCAAGGACCGACCTAATAGGCCCATTAGACGTCGATAATGAAGCCGTGTCCTAAAGAGCTCAAGGAGGGGGCAAAAAGAGTCTGGTGGAAGCTTGAGGCCCAGCTAAAATTTCGGGCGACAGTAGGAATGGCCGTGCGCGCGCGAGTCCGCGAATTACTTGGGAAATACGTGTTTTCGCTGTGAAAGGAGGGAGATCGTCTACCGCGGAAACGAGAGAAATCGTGCCAAGTCATTCGACTCGGTCTGACCTACTTTTCCCGGAAGCGTAAAACGCGTGCACTTTGTGACGATCCAACGAAACTGGTTCTACTTTAGTCCTGTCACTATCCCCAACTACTCTGTTATTTTTCAGTGGTCACGTTGAACGACTTCTGAGGTCTATGTATTCTACAACGACGATCATTCTTCTCCGTGTTCGTTCGAATTGCAATGCGCCCTTAAATTGATCAGACTCAATCCAAGAGATATTTTAAATGCACGCGACTTATTGCCAATCGCTTAACGAAGAAAAAAGAATTTGGCTCAGTGCAAATATTTACCGAGATTCTGCGGTAACTATGCAAATCAGGGCTAATGTTGATCCTGGTCCAATTTTTGCTGAAAGTATGACCCGCAGGCATCCGAGAGATATCTAACAGCAATTTTTTAGATGACGTACGTCAGCATTATACGGGCGAATGGCGAATATCAGTCGTGGAAGAAGAATCGGGAGTACGTACTTTGGAATTCTTTTCTTCCTGGAATTTTCTGCTTCATCGTAAGAACGTTATTATTTTGTTCACGTATATTTAACAGCCAAAAGCTCCATCGGCGACAGTGGAGAATGAGGCACTTCTTAGAAGAGGTTAAATTTACTGGGCGTTCGCGACAGCTATTAAGGATTCAAATTAGCAAGCGTGTCACATGCATATAAAACCGAATGGAACGCTTTTACCCGCTAATGAATGAGTAAACGCATCAAACGAAGTTTTTAAAAACTACTGAAACATTCATCCAGTGAAGTGTGAACTGAAAACATTTGCGAGAGATTACAAATACGATTTGCCACCTCCCCGAGCGGACTCAGTTCGCCCCTCTTTCCGCATTATTTTCAATACCACGGTTGGTGCTCTTTGAAATCCTGATTCCGCGGCTAAATTACAGAAATTACGTTAAGCCGATATTGCAGAAATCTCGGCTGTTCGCTGCAGCCGTTCTGATTTTGCGCATAATAACGCGTCCTCCTGGCTCGGTGCACACATGCACAAACACACCCCAACACACAGGCTTTCCGATAATTGCCGCTAATTTAAAACATACAACCGAAGAGCCAAGTGACTAGTAATCGGTGCGCAACTACTAATTATCCTCCACACTAATAATAATCATAACTCGCAGCGCAATGTTCCCCGGAAAGTCCTATCTATTTGCACCTAAATATTCGGCTTGCTCTCTCTCTTTCTCTCGTCGAGCAATTCCCTCCCTCCTTTCAGTCAAACTCTTCGCCGCGAGAACTGGGTTAGTTTACACTGTTACTTTAGGCTACTCCTGGCACATCTCACAAGCTCCAACCGGGAGGCTGAAATATTTTTTTTACCCCTATTTTCCTTTCTTCCAACAACATCAATAAGCATGTAATCCACCCTCGAACTTCACAGAAGCGACCACAGAGAGAGAGCGATCCCGCGAGCCGTGTGACGTCAGTGGCCAACAGCAGAGTGCTCACAACGATTGTTGCGATTAAGTAAATATTAAAGCGGCCAAACACACAGGGAAATTGTGCGCGCGCGAACCAATTGACAGCAATTAACGGCTAATTAGCGGGAACGAACGTGAGGGGAGAGATCGGTGAGGTAAGCGGAACGTTAAATATGAATCGCATAGTAATGTGGTAGGTCGCAGGGAGGCGCGGTAGTGTGCCACTGCCGAAGAGGTCGACGCTCGTGTCGACCCAAATTCGAAAAAATCACTTTTCGCAGTGGCGATTAGTAACTGACAAGCAAAATATAAAAGTAGGAGGCAAGCGAATAGAGCGTCGTCCTGACGGTCCGCAGCGCCTCGCTCGCAAACAACCAATGCATATTTAATAGTCGACGATTATTAATGCCCGCTTAGCCAAGAGTGATTGATGAAGCTGCATCGTTCGTGGAGCCTTCAACACTTTCCATCGTGCACTCAACATCGTAATAATCGCGACACGGAACTAAGTATACCCCAACGAAACACAAAAGACTCTTCCGTGAGTCTTCTAAAGACAATGCTCTTCCTGCAGGGAAGAAAAGCGTTTGCCTTATCGTTTTGAGAGCCAAGAGAAGGATGAGATTAAAGGTTGGCTGAATCAGTTGGACAAGGAAGAAATTATCGAGGCTCTGGATTTCGCGTATGTAGGGTAAAGTAAGGGTGGTGCGAATACGCGAAACGGGATCCTGGAATGCCGGTTTGAGGGGGGTGCAGATGACACGGCGGAAGATATGAGAGCCGGGTATGCGAATTAACTAATGAATCTTGCTAGGTTCGTGGAAATTGAATATTCTTCGGTGACTGTAATATCCGGGGTAGCGGTTTGGCGGAATCAAGCCTAAGCCCGGCTGACTGCACGCAGGGTTATACCACTGGCTGGTAGGTAAACTTCATAAACCTCGGGCGGGTAGCGATCCCGAGGAAATCAGTGTCGCTGGGATAAACTTGATTATTTCATCGGCTTCCGTTACTTATTATCGAGTATCCTTTCCACCTTGTAAATTTGCTCGTCGACAAAGGCGAAACTAAAACATTTGCCGAGACTGATGAATCGGATATCAAGTTTTATCACGGTTCGTGTTTCATTCACTTCCTCGTTGCACATCGCCAACTATGTATCTCTTTTCGAAGAAAAACATTTTTCATGTGAGTGTCGAACAATTTTTCGCTGCCGACTCTTTTCTTCTTCTCCGGCCTTTATTACTCCCGTATCGATGTGAATTCGCTGGTGCAAATAGCAACAGGAAGAGCTGGTTTTTCATCGCAATTACTCGATTCTTCCAGCAAAAACTTTTTCCGTAAGTCTGATACTTTTGTCACAGTGGTTACGCGATTCCCGCCTCATCTTCTGCTTGACAATTGTGAATGACATTTCGTGAGCGAACTTCATAACGCGATAGTTTCCATAGCTGGCAATTACGAGTTACTTTTTGCACGGGGTGCTTTAGTAAAATTATAATTCATTAGAATCCCCTCGATGCAATTAAGGGACGGCTTCAGCGTTTCCCCGACAAGTTCCTTGCTCGACGCAAATTTTCCAAACGACCGCAAACGTGCTGGTCCGAGTTATTAGTAGCGGAGTTGGGGTACTTGGACAAGTATTCACGATGAAGGACTGGTGGACTGGAGCGGCAGACTCGAGCGGTCACGCGATTCGAAGAGTTTCCCTCCTGCTTCTGGATTTTAACTCGCGGCTTTTAAGCTCATAAATTCGTGCACCATGGTGAGTGCCACGAGTAACATGCGGTTGTTCCACCACTCGTCCTCGTGGTCTCTCTTTCTACCTAGTCTTCTTCAAGCTTGCTCTCGGTCTGTTTTCGCTAGGTCCCTTTGTCGACGTGCCCACTCCCGTTCGCGAGGCCAAGCCAAGAGCGTGTCGCGACTCCGCGACTGTACTTTCAAATTACTTTGAAATCACCCCCTGCCAAAAGCAGAGATTCTACTGGCACACGCAAGCTGAGCCGCGAAAAAATTAGCCAAATTAGTCAGTTGCACGGGGCGCGGTACTAGAATCTTCTCGTGTCCTCCCAAGTAATCACGCGAACCGGAATCAACTCGCTTCGCGAATAAATGCTGCTATTCACGTGCGTGCCTTCCCACTCCCTTTGCATAATTACCCACTGCAATAATTATTGTGACAAAAGTTGATGCGAGTCTGTGAATTCGAGCGAAAAATTCTTCCTACGCGGCGCCCTTAAGTACTGTTTCCGCAAATGGTAGGTTTTTTATTGGTGACATTAGTGGCAATGCTGCGAACGCAAATACACGTGTCCATGACTATAAGTATGGTCGTCCATTTATATCCGTGGCTGGACAGGAATAATATACAAAGAGAAATCGATGCGGACCGCATCAAAGTTAATGATTCCAACGATAGCAATTGATACTACCGCAGGTTTTCTCGTGAAAGTTAAGCGCTGTTGTGCGACTGTTACTCTACACTATTGATGCCAGCGAATGGTGCTTGTAAAAGGCACTGTTGAGAGCTACCACGGCTAATAGCTAGGAAAACGGTAGCAGTGCTTTGCCGGCTAACGCGGTGGCACCAGCGTAAAGGCGTGTCAAAGGGGCCGAGGTTCGCCAATTTTTTAGAGACAGAAGTTTGCTGGAAAAATACGCCACATCTGTACACAACTAATTACCCATGTGTCATGGATCTTCCGATGAATCTACATTGAAAGCTAACTATAAATAACGAAGATAAATATCGTTACTTTTGCAAATAAAATTTCAAATCACATATAATTTAAAAAATCGCCTTCCCTAGAAAATGACGCTTTTCTCTGCTTTTCTCGTTCCGTTTCTGTAAGAAAATCCGATTTCTAATATCAAAGATCGTTACTGACAAGTATTTCCTTTATAGTCTTGAAATATCCGTGTTTTTTATCCGAAGGCGCACTGTTCGGACTGCCAATGTCCGCCAGCCGGTGAACTCATATCGCCCTTACTTATTGTCAGTTTTGTCAATAGAATTTTGCCAAACAGTTTATAAGAAACAGATCTTTTTCAGTCGAGAAAATGTGGAGCAATTTTCGCGCATACTTCTTACTTGAAAAATTCATAAGTTTCAACTTCTTTTTCATACCTTCGTTTAAACGTAACATCTTGAGTGATCGACGACCCGACAAGAAACGATCTAATTTCCCGAGTCACGCAAAACTATAAAAAAAAAGGGTAACGGCACATGCTGCACCAGCGTATTTAATATTGCGACAGAGTGCAATCCAATTCATGGAAATCACCAGCACACAAGGAATAATAAGCAAATCGATAGATTTCAGTGAGAGAGCCGTCGCTGCGATTCCAACAGCTATACCCGGTGCAGTCGATTTTATCAGGAAAATTAGGCCAGTTGTTTCGCAAGAATGAATGAGCGAGGAACGCAAAGATCTCAGAAACCGAATGAACGACAGTTTGAAATCTAGACAGAGTAGCAAGACCGCTGTTCCAGAATGTAGCCGACGCTCGATAGACGGCAACAAGGCAGCCGAGAATCAGAAAGGCAAAAAATAGGAAAAACGGAACGCTAAGGAAAGAAGTACACGCGGCTCATTCGACCCGAACGAGTGGCGAAGAGGAAAGTCGCTTCGAAAACAAGATAGAAGAAACACAGACGAGGATAAAGAAAAAAAAGAGAGACTACGTTCGATGAAGAGATTAGGGGTAGAGCAAGAACGGTAAGAAGAAGAAGAAGAAGAAGAAGAAGAAGAAGAAGAAGAAGAAGAAGAAGAAGGGAGGGAGGGAAGGCAAGAGGAACGAAGAAAGAAAAGAAAAGACAGAAGAAAGAAGAAAGGGACGCAGAGTCGGTAGGAAAGCGAGACTGGTGGGGATGGCTGGTGAGTTTTCGAGGGTGCGGGGGTCGCAGGAGGTCGAAGGGGGTTGACGGAGGTTGTGGGTGGTCGGAGGCGAACGGGGGTTCTTCGCGTGCAGCCTTGACATGGGCTAGGAAATCAATGGGACCTCCAACACTAACGCAAACTCGGTCAGCCGAGCCGCACACGGCCTACGTCCATAATTCGCACTCGCACCCAGTGGTGCGGAGCGGCGTTCCTTCCTTCCTCGTTGTCGGCGTCGGCGTCGTCGACGTTGTCGTCAACCTCGTTGTCGGCCATCACCCGGCAACGCAACGCAGCAGCCAAGTTCTTACTTATTAGAGTTAGATCGATCGGTGATCCGATCGAGAAACGCCCACTCGCGATTTCGCTGGCCCGTCGTTCGCCCGGGGTTCACCTTCTTTGATTTTATTTCACTCGACGGAAACCCGGCGGAAACTCGGCGGCCGGGAGCTGAAGAAAGCCGCGCAAGAAAAGGGCGGAGACGCGGTGCCAAGTCTAATGTCCCTCTCTAACGATCGCGACCCCGATGAAAGCTTCGCTTATTCGGTACACGACGCGCCGATCGAGGCTCTCGCGGAATCATCGCCGGTGTGCTTTCTATTCGACCTGCACTGTGAAAGCGTTATATATCAACCTATGAATAAACAGCCCGGGAGGACGGAAACCCTTCTAAAAATGCCGCTGGCCATGGAAAAAATTCAATACCGGAATAACTTATAGGGTGGGCTCATTCACGCAGATAGGATTATAGCCATTTTCGGGAAAGACTAATTCATGAGGAAGATTTGTGTCAAGATGGCCCATTCGAGCCGAGCTTTAGCTAGTTGAGCTACTGTAGGGATGCAAGATTTAAATCATAGCGAAGATTGCCATGCCCGAGCTCCAATGCGATCCAATGTGATCGTCTTCCGAAAGTGAATGCTCGGGATCGTTGGTGGCGAATAAAAGCTACCCGGCAGCTTCATTGGGGAGAATAACGGAGAAAGAAAAAAACAGGCGGATAGAAGCAAATCGACGCGAACCGCACCCCGAACTCCTGATCTCGATGCACTGTCCATCGCAGTGTCTATCGGCAATGACGACATCGAGCCTGATAGCTAGGAAATGAAACGACGGCCCGAAGGAAACGTCGAACAACTCCGCTAACCTGACACAATGATCACGACTCAATTCTACCCGCGAACTTTCTTCATTCGAATTTCTAATTTTCAAAGCTTCACGCCGACCCGTCCACGTCGCTCGTAATTATCCGCAATGGAAATGAGAATATCTCCAGTGGCACGCATACGCGGGTAACATTATCGTTACACTCGAGTAAATGAGCGATAAAGTCACCACCGACTAATTATTCTACCGAAATATCTAGATCACCCTAAACAACGGAGATAAGAAAAACAACTTTGATACTTATCAATTCCGGATCAGAAAGAGTTTCTACTTATAGAGCGATCAGTAGAGCGTGTTCATCAGCAGGGTGCGCCGACGACTGATTAAATCCACGGATCGCCAAGGCAACGCAAAAAACACAGAGAAAGAAGAGCAGAAATGAATCAGAGCTTGCGTGCAGAGTAGACCGTGATTAGAAGGTATATATGTTAGCGGTGGAACCTTGACGAGAGCGCGGCCAGGGCTGCCAATCAATGGCGAGGACATCACCCTCGACGACTAACGTCTGCGTCCTTGATCGTCCGTCCGTCGTCCATTCGCCGGCATCTGCTAAAACGATTGCTCGTTTCGCTTGACCACAGAACCAGGGTCGTTCGAACCGTCGTTCGAACCGTCGTTCGTAATCCTCGACTTACCCTTCTTTTTTCCATCAATTTCACAATCACATTTGCGTGCTCCCGCTTAATAATGCGTCTTGTACTCGTGCGAATACATACCAGCATACTGGAGCTTACTACTATAATTCGATCGGTAATTCCCAGCCCAAGAATGCAGCATGCTGGAAAACGTGCAGCTCACCGCGCGAGTGTTACGTGTTTCGCGGCAGCCAATTCCGGGAATAGTTAGCATGAAAATAGAACAGAGTTAATTATTCGCGATGCTCGCAAAATGCCAGAAGGCGAATAGCCACCGAAAATTGCTTTGGTTGCTTTTGAAAACGCCAGTTGCATGCTTTTTGGCCTGATGGAACAACAATATGTCGTGGCGACTTGGCTTGGGAAGTCACCGACTACTCTATTGATTCTTTCGAGCCACTCGCGTGAATTATCTTGCGTGAGGCCAGTCGGTGCTCCACGGCAAATAAAAAGGATATTAGCGCACTCGGAGTCATCCAATGTCGCATTTGAAAACGCGATGATGGAAGAGAGAGAATGATGGTTCCGAAGACTTTGGGCAAAATTCCTTCCCGCGAGAAGCGAAGGTAGAAGCGTTCAGTTTTTCAATCAGGGCCAGGAATGGAGACCGAGGCTTGATTAGGTTTCAAAGTTTAGTTGAGCGACACGGTCTTATCGGTCGAAAATGGAACGTAGTTAATTATCCCCCACATTTGCGGAATACCAGAGGACATTGGATTCTTGGAAAATACTATTCGTCGAGGCGAAGGAAAAGCTGTGTTTCTTTTCAATCTTCCAGTGCAATAGGATCAGAAACCATCTCTGGTGGTTCGGTGTGTGTCTGTCTATCTGGTTGGGTGTGAGAGTAAGCGTTGGCCCACCAAATGCAGAATACACGAAGAGCATCGCGGCATAATATGCAGGTGCATCCGTGTGGAGATGTACGTGCTCGTGCTCTGCATGTGGCGGGGGTGCGGGTGTAATAAAAGAGCTTTCTGGGTCGCATTAAGGTAATGCTTCCACTGCGCGGCCATGCCGATGCCCGCCTAAAAGTTAGGCGAGCACTGAAACAACGATGTCACGCTGGACCTGCCGATCTGTCAAAAGGCCAAGTCGCGCGATCCGTATCTCCTTAACACCTTCCTTTCTCTTTATCTTTCTCTTTCTGTTTGGACTCTGCCTTAAAATATACTCACTCTAATGGAAGCCGAAAAACGTCAGACGAGTCACGCTGGCACGTCGCCGGCTCGGTAGCCGCGAAATTCCACGAAATAGCTGGGTGTGACCAGTTGGAGAAATGCGGACTATGCGTTGCTAATAATTGAACTAAATTTCTCTTGTTCGCGCGGACGCGTCGTGCTCCCGTTACCTCGGCAAATAATTCACGAAATTCAAATAGTTATTTAACCCAGTGATTGGTCTGCGGTGTCCTGACCACCGGGAAACGGGGCCGTTATTTACGGAGAGATTCCCGACCAACGGCAAAAACGCCGCGAAGGTGGCTCGACTCGGCTGACCTTGTAATTAATCGAAACCCAATGACAACGCGGTAATTTATGATTCCCCTGCTGCAGCGTAATTTATTTCGCCTGGCTAATCGATAGCGCTCTCTTTCTCCCGAGAAAACTAATACTCCCTCTTTCTCGCTCGCTTTCGCGTTAGGGTGTCAGGCCGTTAAACCAGCTGGTAAAATAATCAAGGGACTAGCTTTCGGTGGGCAATAAACCAACAAAACGTTGCAACACAATAATAATAATAAGCGAAGGAAGGTGCAACGGTATCGCTTGAAACGCCATTCACTACGCCGCGGTACTTCGCAACTTCGCGCGTAACTATGTAAATCGATTACGCCTATGTCAAGGTTGTTCATTCTCGTTTGATGGGCTCGTGCTTCAGCTTTCCTTTGACGGTGAAAAAATTCAAGCGAACTACGGATCTCCATGGCCATCGTTGCTGCCCCCTGAAATTGCTTCCAATTGCCATTTCTACTTGGAATCTCGGAAATCATACCTATATCATACGACTCATTTATTTCGTTACATTCAATGGTTCAAGAACCTTTGACGCATACGCATCTGCTCGTATCGTTGGGATTCCTTAATTGTGGAGAGCCAACGATAATTTGATTGGCAGTAATTTTCGAAAAATCCAGCGCGCTACCAGGAGACATTCTTTCGGAAGCCATGAAAGCCAAAAGACTGAGCGAGCCGTACACCAAAGCACCGTTACGCATTAGCCGGACCGTAGCAATTTTCGGTGGCGTCGATTAAAAGGCTTTCGACCAGTAGTTATTTCGGAGAAGGTCAGAGACTAGAAAATCTCGGCTGGAAAATAGGGAGAAAATGAACAAGGGCGTGAGACGCGAGCAAAAAGGGGTAAAAGCGAAAACGAGATGGAGAGAGAGAGAGAGGAGTAGAGGAGTAAGGAAGACTCCAGAAAAGGATAAACGAGAAAAGCAGGGATGGAGGTTAAAGAGAAGAAGGAGGAGGATAACAAGAAGAACGACGAGGGAAAGATCGACGAGAAGCCTTTCGTCGAGACACCAACAAGAGGCTCTCGTGGTGGTCGAAGCAATTCTCTAATTGGATAAAACTCAACGGCAAGCCGGTAACTGGTAATTTCCCTCCAGCAACGTAATTACTGGCCCGTATTTACGCAGGCCTCGTGCGCGGAGCCAGGCTACAGGGACCGCTCGCTCGCTCTCGGTCGCTCTCTGACGCGTGCGCGCGCGCGCGCACCACACCCGTTGTATAGTACGGGTGGAAAAAAGCAGCAACACCGGGCCAACAGCGAACCCTCCCTCCGTATGTATAAAAAGCCATTGCAATCTCGTGGTATACTGGCACGCTAATGGGGCACTGATATAATTAACTGCTATACCTACGCTCTTATCGAGCCCTGCCAACGTTGTTGCTGCCGCTACTATCGCCACCGCCACTACCACAGCTACGGGGCTGCATACCTTGAATAAAAATAGCCCGTCACCGATATATAACGGCCAAGCTTTGATATCGGCTGCCGTCGACACACCTGCACACACGCGACCCTCTCGTTTTCTCCAATTTTCCTTCCACGCCTTACGTCAGTGCGCATTAATATTCTTTCCTTCTTTCTTTCTTTTTCTTCTTAATTTACCCTACCCAATCCTTCACCCACTGTATCTCTTTCTCTCTCGTCGCCGTTCACTACCACGCTTCCAACGACACACTAAATGATGCCTTTTGCGCGCACAAAGCCAAAGACCACGAGAGAAATCGGAGTCGTGTGATGGCTCACTGCGAAAGTCGAAGCAAGAGCGTGCCGAGAACCACGGAAATAGAAGAGAGAGAGAGAGAGAGAGAAAGAGGGGCTGAAGTACGAGAAGATACAGCGAGCACCTCAAATCGAGATAAATCGCGGACCACTTCGGGGACCGCGCACGCTCTTAATGGACATCGATTTCGGGGGATTTTCCTCTGCATCATGATAATAAATACCTTGGGTTTTATCTGCTCCTCGAAATGGGTCAGGAAAGGCTTCTACATGTTTTGAATATGTTACGGTTTGCAAGTGATGTTACTGTTTTCGAAATAACGGAAATGGGAAGAAAATCTAATGTGCTCGCGTGAAATACAATTCGAAAGAAAATCATGAATTGTTAAATGAAGATGAGATGAAATTAAAGTGAACATATATATGCATGGGTATCTTGAAATCACTTTGGATTTGATTAACTATTTTAGATCTCATTGAACGCATTAAAATGCAAAGCTTGCCTAGCGAATTACTATCTATATCCACAGGTGTAGTGAACATTCTCGGATCAGTGATCGTTAATTAAGGGCAGAGACCTTTTCGGCGTTGTTACTGATCTTGGACCTTAGAAACTATGTCGGAAGATCCTTTGATCATGGACCTAAACTTGTTTCCAACTAAACCCAATTCCCTCTGACCGGCCCAGTTTTGCATAGCGCTGTTAATACCACGCCCGTGTACGCTATTCAAGCGGAGTTTGCGCGAGTATAGGATTCACGATGAAAATCAGAATAATCCTGAAACCGGTAGTTTCCACACGTTGAACGACCACCTCTCCACCCACCGCCAGATTCTAAGAGCCGCATATACATATATACATATATGCATATATACATACACATACAGACACCGATATACGAATTAAACTGGAACACTGTTTGCGAGACAATTTCGGAAGGCCGTCGCAAAAAAGAACGAATTCACAGTCACAGGACAAAGATCCCTTTTTCAATGGCTACGCAGTGAAGCTTACCATTAGATAGGCTAACCGGTGACCACCGACCATGCTCAAAGCATAAGCCCGTCTTAAAGCACAATCTTAGCCAGAATTCCCGCAGTGTATAACGAGCGATCCGTAATCCGTGATCTGGCCGAAAATCGAGCCGCAATATCTCCCTAATGCGCCCGAAAATCTCCCTCCATCCAAAAGCCATTTTCATCATTCACCGGAGCCGTTGTGTAACGCGGTTAATTCCTCATCCACATCAGCTAATCGGAGAGGGGAAGGAGGAGGAGGAGGAGGAGTTCGCGCGAGCGTCAGATACACAGGAAAATCAGAGTGTAATCCGAGAGCCAGCCGGCCGCACACACGATGAAAGGACGTTAGCTTGTGCTCCTCCAAGTTCCATCCGACGGTCGATTTGCACACAACCACCCAGCTACATACATCCAGATACAGAGATACAGGTGAAACACATACCTGTTTACGCATGCACGTAGACACGCAGAGGTGGGCCACACGGAGACTCATCGCTTGGAGGAGCGGAGAAGAGGGTGTGGATTAGTGTGGACAGGCTGGAGGTTCGGCGCGATTACGTCGGCAGCGGCATTATCGGAAAGTGCATTACCAACACCTAGCAGGCAGAGCCTGGCTCGATCTCGATTGGTCTCTGTCTCCCTTGTATTCCTTCGTACATGTGTGTACATGCGTGTACATGTGTATACATGTGTGCATGCTTGCGCGCGTGATTTTCACTCATGGCCCGTACCAAGTTAAACGACCCGTTCCCCTCCTTCATGGAGAGCCGGTCAGCCGAACTTCCGAGATTACCGGTGCCGCGATTAAAACGCGAGCTCCTTGATTAAGATTCCTCCCCACGGGAGAGCCATCCAGAGCCGAACAACTCGAAAGCGCCAACGCCACGGACCACCGAACGCGCGCCGATCATTCCTTTTTTCCCCCCCCCCGTCGTCGCAGCTACCCTAACACTCGTTTTTTTCAGGCAGAGCGTGCGCGGAATGAGAATCGGGGCGAACGGGGCTGAAAGTTGAACGAAATTCGCGTTGCGAGCCGAAGGTATTGTAATGGGTTCGTCGGGCCATAATAAAACGAAGCTGGAGGTAGAAAAGAAATGGCATAAGGGATGTAAAGTAGTCGTTATCGCCGGCGCTGATCTTCATTGCGTGCTAAATCTGAGCTATAGCCGACTACCGTACCCCATTTTGCGAAGAAAAGAGAGGGATGTGCCTGGCGGAAGTAGCTTGGTACGCGGAGCTTTCCGTTCTCTTCTCGCGCCTCTCACACCCGGTCACACCTATCGAAAGTATTCCGAGAAATTTAACACTATACCTATCGGAGAAGTCAATACGAGGGGCTAGCACGTTCTTTCCTGTCGAATATTTCTTTTAAAAATATTTCAAAGCACTCTGAATTGACGTTGGACGTAACTGAAAACACGACTCGACGGTAGTTTCCTGAATTAGGTGTTTTTTCAAAGCCCGTGAATTTACGTGCAATCGCTATGGACAAGATAAATTTGGACCATTATTTGTAATTCTAGTTAAGAGTAAGTAGTATCTATTTATAGCAACGTTAAAAATCACGACCTTCTTTAACGATACGAAACTATTAATGGAATTGTGTGTCTTTGCAGTAGCTAGAAAGAGTTAATTCGACGAGCAAGAAAATTAGAAACTAGTGATTTTGACCCGTTTTATAATAATAGTGATAAAAGATTCTTGGCGCAGTGATCGTGATACGGTTTTACAAAATATGGAGAGGAACTTGGACTATTTTCGCGCTTAACAGTGTCTGATGTTTTCGTTGAAGGAAGACCGCGCCAAGTTCTCCTATGTGTTCGTGATAGTTTGGAGATCCTAAGTACTCGGAAGCAGACGTGTTAATACTGCAAGGAAGTCTGATAGCGCTTGTCATCACGGAACTTTGGCTGAAGCGCAAAATTGATTCGAGGAACGGGGTGTTTCATCGCGCGTATGAAATATTCGAGGAAAATGGAGGCAAGAACGTAGAACGAAGAGCCGAGCCGAGTCGAGCCGATTTCATTTTACCAGTACCTACATCCTGGCACGAACAAGTCTACGTACCTACGTACCTACCATCGCATTTCGATTCCAGGATTCGAATCCTAGATTGGCAAATTGAAGTAAACCGCGTTCACGTCAGGAAAAGCCCCGTTACCATCGTGGCCGACGATAAAGCGTAACTGTATGACAAAGTCTTGGTTCGCCGCTCGCTGCAGCTCGCAAATCATCCAGAGTCTTGCAAGCCGGATACGCGACATTTCCGCGAATGACCAAACCCCTATCTCCATTGCGAGAAACTTCTACGAACGAGAGAAACTGCATCGTTCGAAATTCGACATTTTTGGGAGACGAGCAATCGGATATTTTATCAGACAAGCGCTGAGCTTGGGCTGGTTGTACTCAATGCAGAGATACCAAGTCGACAGAGATTGTCGTGCAATAAAACGCATATATACCATAGCGCGTCTATCGTTCTCTCTCTCTTTCTTTCTTTCTTTCTTTTTTTATTCTCCAGCTCTGTGGGCGGTCGGAACGAAATGAAAAATGTTATTTGCCAAGATTACGACGCGCTGTACATACCGTGCATAATCCTGGCAAAATCGTGGATGATTTTCATGCTGCGCGAGAGGAGGCGCAGGTCCGATTTACTGCTTATTGCTTATCGATCGCTCGCGCGACCGAGCGACCGCGCTCTCGCGCAGCATGCGCTTTGCCAATTCCCGTCAAAATCATCGCTATTTCGCGTGCACGCTCTATTTTCCGGAGACCCATACGTCATTATCGTCGATAACAGTTGTCTGCCTTTATCCACGCTCTTCCGAGCCCGGCTGCCGGAGCCAGGCTTTAAATCACGCTTTAATCACCATTCCACGAGATTAGCTAACGAAATTCGGCGTGACTCGACTAGCGAAATACCCTCGAATTAAGTGTCCAATCCTCGTGGGACTGTAGACTCGCGAAACTTGATACAGGATAGCGGCTTATTGTACTTTCAAATAACGTACGGCAAGTGGCTCAGACTCAATGAAATTAACGAGGTTCAGAGAGACTCGGAATCTATTTCATAGAGCCTCAACACACGATCATCTCTCGAGCAAGTAGCTCCACACCAGTATCATAAACCAGAAGCACAGAACCAGCGGCGTATTCATCGTATCAAAAATGGGTTGCCGTCTAATCTTGATGATATAGCTTAAAGCGAACGGTGAAACCACTGTGGAGCCTTAATAACGAAGCTAGGGCTTGCTACTTGCTACGAAAGCCCATCATAAGACACAAGAATAATGGCTTATTGCATTCTACCCGCATGTCCATTAAGTAATGGTCACACCGTCTGCTTCAGCAAGGATCCATCCGCTAAGGGTTTTCAAGAAAATTCTTCGTGGCGCATTAGAACCTCTGAAAATAATTTCGTTCTCCTGATGTTTCGTGGAGAAGTTGGTGCGGGTAACTTATCCGAGGCCGGCTTTAAAAGCTCTCCGTCCAACGCCATTAAAACATTATCCGAGCTACTTCGAATTTCGAAGAAATAGTCCGAACTAACTTGTAATCGGGCGAGTTCAAGTTTGCTGAACTTGGGGTGAAATTTACTTAAAAGTGGTCTCGCGCAATGCCAGCTCCGTGCGTAATCGGTGCAGAGGGCTTTGCTGTAGGCGAACGCGAGAAGCTGAAGGAATCGCGTTAGAGCCGAGCACGGAGACGTCAATTACGGGGTCACCATGGAAAGTATCGAAGGTCTATTTCAACGAGGTAGCGAGACGACGACAACGACGACAACGATGACGTCCCCATTGTCATTCTCGGCCGTATCATCGATCTTAGTTAATTATACGAGCTATATTCTCGACCTTTAATGGCTTTAATAACGGAGCGTCCCGATGGATGCAAGGTACAGGCAAAAATCACGAATATATCGCTTACTTTTTTCTCCCTTTTCCTTTCAATTTCCCCCTCTTTCGGTAGTCAAGCTACGCGACTCGATTTCATTACTGTCACCGAGAATCGATGATCCAGCGAATTGTGACCTGTGACAGAAGGAAAAAGATGGGGAAGAAATGCCGGGTAAAAATAGTACGTTCTGGCGGCTGGCGCATCGTACGAAATAAATAAAGGATCACGGGTCTGGCGAGTTTCGACTTTTACAATAGGGCATAGCGGGGAAGTGCGGTACAGCGCGGTACAGCGCGGTGCAACGCGGCGCGTACGGTCTAGGCCAAGCGATCCTTATCTAAATTCCGGGATATATCGCGTGCTCGGATAAGCCGACCACAAATTGTAATAAGGACAACGAGAATTTAGTTCGAGGGAAATATGAGACGGCGCCGCCGACCCGACGAGAAACTTTTATGAGAATCTATGTTGATACTCAGTTCCCTTAGACGTTAAATTGCTACTTGAAGTTCCGCCACGATTTTCCTAATAAACCTCGCGTTGCCAGCTTATTACACGGATATCGCTAAACGACGAGAAGTGGCTCGTTCACCAGTAGCAGCAGCAGTGGCAGCGGCAGCAGTTATTGCAAAATATTTCCGCATTAATTGGCAAGACAATGGGGAGGCATTTAACCGGGCAATAATCGAGCCAACGATTCGTGTATGCCATGCCTACCTATGCCGATCTCTGTCCCATTTAGTCCAAGGGGGACACTCGGATGTGGTATCTCCTCCCAAGGGGAAATGACAATGCAACGTTTTAAGCACCGAACATAATAATGGTAAAACGACGAGTTCGCTCGACAGTTAAACCGAAAACTTCTTATCTGAAATTCTTGAGAGCATCGCGTGTCTCGCTGATAAGCCCGACCACGAGGACTCGTCGTGGTAAGAACAATGCGAGCAAACCAGCAAGACACCTGGGCAGCAACGTGCGCCTCGCTTTCCTTGCTAGCCTTGTCTCCTGTCCCAGTCATTGTCGTCGGGGCTTGTATCTTCGATCTTAGTTAATCGTTTACATTCGTGATCGCGAGCGCGTCGCGCCTGAAAAGGTCAACGAGTGGCAATAAAGACAACAAGGGTGACGGCTTTGTTGCCTCGCCGACTACATTCTCGGTCACCCCTTTTGCTCTCCTGCGGCAGCTCCTCCTCAACATCTACCTCACCACCCTCTTATCCACCTTCTCATTATTTGCATTCACAACTATGAGTGCACGCCATACCGCGTCGCGCTGATGAAGCCCTTCGACAGAATGTCACTCACTCCGCGTGACGCTATCGAGTCTCCTGGAATTTCAACACTGCTCCGCATTTCTTGGCGACGAGCAGGAGAAAGCGAGTGTTCTATTCATTGGCATATCGTATACGGAACAGTACCTGTTACAACAGGAATTCATGACACTGTGGCCTGCAAGCACCGCTCATAGAAAGGGGTGCAATTTCGAATAGCCGTTTTAATGGACTACCCGCTGACTTAAGCGGAACCCACTAAATTTAGAGTGTGCCCGCGCCAAACGAAACTGCCAATTCTTTCGGCAAAGATGCCAAGATCAAGAGACGGGCTGATATGGCAAAATCAGTTCTTCCGGACAAAATAAATCTCGGTAGAACGAGAGCTAGGAGAAACGTGAGAAAAAAGTAGCGAAATCGTATTGCAGGTTGAACACATGGATGGAGCCTAGATTGAAGCATGGATTGAAGCATTCATAGAAGGGTAAGCGTTGACGTCAGTATGTTGGTATACCCAAGTGCAGAATAAAGGAACCCATATTATGCACGCGAAGACTAACGAGAAAAAGGGAACGAGATAGAAAAAAAAGTTGCGACCTCCGCTTACTTAGCGAAGCGATTTTCCGGTGAGCGAAAGTTCAGAGGGTCGAAAACTTTGATGCCTTTCTCCTGAGAATCCCAACCTATTGGCAGCGATCATCCTTCAAGAGAACTAGGAAAAGAAAGGGAGCCAGCTTCGCGGAAAGAGGCAGTGGGGCAGGGTCAAGCCGAGTCGAGATTCTCGACGCATTCGACATCCAAAGCATCCAGAAAAGACAGCTAGCGAGTGACAAGAGAAACAGATATAGAGAGTAGCACGAAGAGAAAGAGAGAAACCGATCCTTCTGAAGGAATGCTACCGCGGGAGGCAGAGAGAAAGGCGCAGCATTCTCCGTTGAATAATATATGCGCTTGCCAAGAGGTTGCAGGATAAATGTAGTCGTATTTGCACAACAATTTCCAGCGTGTAGCTCTTGCGCCGACGGTCCGTTTGTCGAGAGAGGAAGTCGACGTTTAATGAGCCATGCCTTACCCTCTCTTTCAGCCCCTTTACCCGCCTCGTCCCTATTCGCTGGTTAGCCCGCTTCTTCGTCCTTTCTCCAATCACTAAGATCGTTTGGCGGGGGCGCGCGCGAGCGCGATACTGTCTCTTCGGCTTTCCAGTTTCACGGTGAATCCGGCCCACTTATTCAACCGCGAATTACACTCACGTTATTAATACGCTCACTCTTACGTCAAACGAAAGCCGTGGGGCGTCGCAAGAGATTGAGAGTTTACCTGTACGGGGTAAAAGCTGCGCTAATCTACGCCAGTGACGCGAAAATGAACGAAGGGAAAGTGGTGGGAGATGCTAGGTGGAGCCTAGGGGAACGTCACCCTTTCGGATGACTTGTCGCCAAGTGTTGCTAATAACTGGCGCTGCATCAAGAAACCGAAGAAAGAACGATAAGGATCTAAATGCCGGCAGGATAGCTCGCTTAATAGGCCATCCTCGTCGTCCAGTTTCTCTCCGTCTCTCTCGATCTCTCGCGTGCACGTCAACGTGTACACTATATGTATATAGTGACGGAGGCTCAACGTCGCTTACGTAAATACCGGAAGTGGTTGGCGCGAAAGCGTCGACACTCTTAGCAGCGCGATGGTCCTCTTCTTAAGCCGCGGTGAAACAAGAAACACGGATGAAAGGGGGATTACGCCCTTCCGTCTCGTCCCGAGGTGCGGCGCCCTCGTAAAGACTACGCAAGTTCGGCCATGCAAAACGGATGGATTAGTTTTTTCTTCCCTCCACCCAGCTGCACTAATTACGAGAGACAGATTCCAAGTCTAGAATTATTCCTCCTCTCGAGAGTTCACTGCCGCCGTATGTAATTTGCAGCGGCACTGCCGAGAAACGATTTAATAAACGCGACGCGTTATGAACTAGTTCTAATAATAGTGGTAATAGTGGTGGTAATAGCATACGGCTACTACTACTACTACGAAGACGAAGACGACGACGACGACAATTACTACTACCGCTACTACTACTACTACTACTACTACTACTACTACTATAACTACTATTCCTGGTAGCTGGGAAAACGGAGAATTTTCATTCGTTATTTCCGCGAGACTTGTCAAAAGGGCTTCGGAAATATAATCTCGGACGAGTTGCAAATATATCGGCTCGATTGAGCTCACTGGAAATCAGTGACCCCGAGTTCGAAAGGCGGCGCAGCGTGGCGTGGTGTGGCATGGCGAGTCAACGAGAAAGGTAATGACGACAGCGGGTCTATCCTTGCAGCGGTGTCCGCATTTGCACGGGATAGCCGGCAGGGGCCTTCGCATCGTGTATGCTTAGCTTTCGCAAGCTTCAACCAAATAGAGGGGAAAGAGAGAAAGAGAGCGATGAAAAAGGTCGAAGAGAGAGAAGGAGAGAGAATGAGAGGCGAAGAGGAGCAGGAGGGAAAGAGCCAAGGGGTTAACCGAGCGCGTATCCTCTGCCATCGTCATAACCCACATAGAGGGCGTCACACCGTCAGAGGGGTAGGAGAACGGTGCCTAGTGACGTCAAATTCCCGCACACACCCTCACACAGATGCGTCGATAAGCTTCACTGGATGCTGTGCTTTTCCCCTTTTCTATCCTAACCACCGAACTATAACCTGCCGTTCGCAAATACCCTTTCTTCATTCCCGCTTCCATTACTATCTCAAAAACAACCCCTTTCCCTTCCCTCCCCCCCTGCGCCTGCCCTTTCACGACATACCCCATTGGGGGTAGTGCTCAAAAAGCCCAGTGCTCCATATGCAGCGATCCCTCGAACACTGGAACACCCGAATACAATGGCAATACACAACGGGCACAAAGTTTCGCGGGTGGCAATCTGCGATCGTAGCAAAGAATCACATTAATTACAAAGTTATACAGCGTCGGCGAGTGACTGACATCGAAGAGGCAGTGGCGCGACGGGGCACCGTGCGCGCGGTGCCTTGATGCATCGGGAAAAAATGGTAATCAGTTTAATTGAATTTTAGAACGAAAAACCTGCCTTGGCGAGGATCCAAATGGTCTAACCTACGCTGAAGCGACAGCTCCGTTGTTTCTTGTTGCTCCATCGCGAATCAGCAGAAATTAACCTGGGCCTCGTGCAGGCGGTCGCTCCAGACAGGCAGGCTATCTAACAAATGACGAGCGTGACACGAGGGAAAACTTAGCCCAAAAGAACGAGACGATGACCGGCTGAACTCGCAAAGTTCCCCGCGATCTAACCCTCTTCGTCCGTTCGTTCGTTCGTATACAAAATACATTTTATCAGGTTTCCGCCTAGAATTGTTACACTACTTTGTTATTGATAGACCTATCAAGCGATACGTTGTAAACACCTTTCGATTCCCCCCACAAATCGTTCTTCTTTGCAACCTATCAAACGTAGAAAAACTTGACAGTTCTTCAACTTCGACGAGCACACAAAGCACTCTTCACTTTTTCATTGCCTTGAACGACCATTCCGAGGTGCGGAAAAAACTTGCATCGATCCACTAGCGGCAGAATAACCTGAGGTGATCGCGTCAGACGATCTACCCCATATACCACAAATACACGTATCTCTTCCTCTCCTTCCTTTTCTCTCTATTCCGGCTATTTTGTATGGATAATCCTCCGTAGATGAAGGATCGATCGTGCATCAGCGATTCGCGGATTTTTGTGCAAGCAAAACCAGTAAAAGGTTTGCAGGGTGAAAAGCTGAACGCGAGGGGTTGCTAGTTGGTGCGCGAGAGCGAGTACTCAACCGGACAGTGACAAATGGATCCATCGGTCCATCCCACAGTTCAAGCGTCAAATGTATCTTGCCGTGTTACGACCCGATAGATGTCCGCTCGTATCGGAGCCCCCTCCATTTCGAATTCTTCTCTCGGCTCTCCTTCGTTATCTGGCTGCCGACCGTGAACCGATCCTGCCACGTTATGCCGTGCAATTCCGCGCATTACGCCGCGCCGGATACGCGGTTTTCGGATCCCATTACGCCTGTTATTTATTACTGCCCATCAC
The DNA here is from genome assembly GCA_963989405.1 of Trypoxylon attenuatum. Classification (NCBI taxonomy): domain Eukaryota; kingdom Metazoa; phylum Arthropoda; class Insecta; order Hymenoptera; family Crabronidae; genus Trypoxylon; species Trypoxylon attenuatum. Next base: position 4,048,397 of record OZ022489.1, on the reverse strand, counting down.
ACCGAGGCAAGGTGGCATCGGCTGGCATCAATGCCGCGTGGTAATTACGAGCGAGAGGAAAAAAGAGCGAGGGGTTGAATGCAGCAGCGCGGTGATCGGCTGACGATAGCTTGACATTGAGAAACGAGCTATGGACCTGTCGCGGAATCATGCGCGCGCGCGCGCGCGCGCTCGTCTGCTCCTTGAATGACGGTTTTCCACGGAAAGTCGCGTCCTGCGAATCCACTGCTGTCCTTTGAATGAACTTTTTTACTGGATCCGCCAAACACGCCCGCTCTGAAAAGCTTATTCAGAGGATCTTAAAAATAGCCGCAAAACCCCGCCGGCCAAAAGGACAGACCGCGGTGAACCGTGGCGCACCGACAAAACTGGCGAATTAAATTGTCCTTTATGAAGCGCGCAATGACCGCGCCACTTTCAGCTTGTCCCGGTATAATCGCGAAAACAATTATGACAGGGAACAGCGACAGAAAAATATGAAGACAGAGGGTTCTAGAGATAGCACGAGGTATAGTGGAGCGATAAAAAGCAACACGCTGACCGGAAGGATGCATTCGCGTACTTACGGCTTCCTCTTGATGCCCTCTTGCTCGGGTAAATCGGTCCCGAAATTAGCGTAAATCACCCTGTAAAACGCCTCGCCCCCACAAAGCCGTCTACCGATTATATGGATATATGTATACAATATATGGTATCCGGTGACCAGTACATGTATAACCCGCTTTCTCGACAGCACCTTCCTTAATTCACTTATCATGAATAATTCATAACCGATAGCCCCGCGAGCACTCGATATTTGGCAAAGAAATAGAGAAGAGATCGGCTGAAAAAAGGGTGAGAGAGGGACAGCGAGTCCGCCGCTCGATTCAGAAGAACCAATACAACATCTCGTAGTCAATAACTTCTTAATTGCAAGAAGAGGTCTTCGCCAAAGCCTCAAGGCTTTCTCCTTTCAAAGACACTTGTGACTCCAAGACAACAATGTTGTGGAAACTCCTGCCGCTTGTTGAACACCAAACCCGAAGATAACCCTATTCAAGCCTAATTTGACGAACGATCAGCACAATCAGCTTTGTCTTTATTCGATTTTCATGTGGCACACAAAGATGGGCCTAGGGCATCATCCCTTAATCTCATTGTTACGGTTGGTTAATTTGGGACAAGATGTTTTTAGTGCGATCGTAAACCCATAATTCGAACAGGGGGATAAGATTCGTTTTGGTCATCTTCCCTCTCACTTTGACTCATACCAACTGCGAAACTCGTACCTAGAAATATTCGATCACAACCATTCGCAAGAACAAGTTAGGATCTCGAGCTCTCTGATGTAACGTTCAACTCCTTCGTGGCAGCCAAGTCCGTATCAGCGGTTACAACTTCACGGCAGCAAGAAATTTTGGAATACTGCTCCTCAAGTTCTCATTGCAACCCCGATTTACTGTCAGTCAGTTTACTCCCACAGCTATCACTCGACGAATTCAACCCCAAAAGCTCGAAACACAGTCCTTACGGTACAACCGATGCGCGTGCATAATTTATCACAATTATCCCAACGGCCTGATCTATAATTTATCAGAGAAACCTGGAACAGCACCGTGCGATTTATAGGTAATTCCAAAAAAGAGTGTGGTCACTGGAAACTATTCTCGTGGTCATATCGCTGGAAGAGAATTATGCGCGACCGCAAAAAAATGCGATAACAAAGGGTTGAGTACGAAAGTTATGCATTTTCCTGTCTTTCCCAGTAAACTCAGCGGAGCAACTCGAGGCACAAATCAAATTGAGTAGCTTGCGTTGGAGAATTCTGTGGACCAATCGAACGAAGGTTCTCGCGACTGCTTCCGCGCACATTTCTTCCCATAGCTACAACCTGGTTAGTTTTCATGGAGAAACGTGCGAAATAACCAGCAACAGAACTAGAAATTCGAATTTTGAAACCTCTCGGACCAACCACAAAATCAAACCCAAGTCGTCGCAGAAGAACAGTGAGAAATGGAAAGAACGAGAGGCAGAAAGGAGTTTTACCATCTTCCAAAGGCAGAACCACTGCGAGGAAACCAAAAAGATAAAAGAAGCTCGACGACTAGGAGGATCGAATAGGGGGAGTGGTAGGGTAAAGTGGAGGAAAAAGACGCCACACTCGTCGAGAAGAAACGCTGAGCCTGGAGGGTCAAGAGCTCTTGGATATCTGAGAGATTGAAATTCGAGGCGCTTCGTCGCCCGAACGGCCCTTATTTACGAGACTTTCAATTACACCTACCCTACCCGCCGATCTGACTTTTTCATTTTTCTTTGGCACTCCTACCACGTGGATATAACACGTCCTGTCTGCCGCGACGTTGACCGTTACTACTGGCGCACAACTTGCACGGCTCCCGCCCACGCAATCTTCTCTTATTAACTGTCGCTGGTACGAGTCAATGGTACCGATAGCTCCTTGCCTATTCTAAATTCCCATCCTGAATGCGCATTTTTGTTTTTTCTAATCTGGCATAATGTGGCACCAGTGAACTTTTAAAAAGGCGCACGGAAGGTTCAAAGGTGCCAGGCGAACCGAGAAGAGAAGGTTTTTGAACTACGAAAACGCGGAGAAGGCATTCAGTGACATTTCGGTGAAAAGGCATTTGGAGAGTGATGCTGTGCCCTTAGCTGGTACAGAGGTGCGCTTTAAGAAGAGCAGAAGGAAAGTTCGCCTTCCGAATATTCGCAACGATCGAAAATGTCACCCGGGACCCAGGGACACTCTGCCCTTTTCGCGCCTCTGCGAACAGCGAGAGACTGCAAACCGCTCGAGTCGAAGTTGATTAAAGGAGCCCTGTAGGCGGTGACACTTGTAAACAGGCGAGGACAGTGAAAAAACGAGCCGGTATGTTCCTCAAAGACGGTCGGTAGAAATTTGTCTGACATGGCAAGAGACGAGCGAGTCGTGGCTCGATATTTGCATGACTGCGGATCACTCTACGCTCCGATGAATCTGGGGTGGATGAAGCTACGTGGCTCCTCCTACCTATCCGACAAAGGGCGAAACACCTCCAAAACTCTATTCTAGATGGATGGCTTAATCGATCATTCCATGCGTGGTTTCAACCTGAGGAGGACTCCCTCGACCCCGTGCCGATTAATATCTTGGGGATCTGGCGCGCGGAGCATATCCACTGCAGCGACAAGATAACACCTCGATAAGATTCCTGGGTACATGCCTCCGCGTGGTTTAATCGGGCCGGATCGATTCGAAGTACAAGCCGCGAAACGAGAAACTACCTGCATCCTGACGCACGTATCTAGACGCTTCTAACCGTGATATCCTATTCGCACCCTTGTTCCGAGAATGGGTACCTGCGTCTCTAATCGATACGCCTAACCTCTGACCTATTATCGCAACCTAGTGGTAAGTTCTTCGTAGATATCGTTGCGCAAGATTTAGTTCAGAGAGAGATAGAGAGCTGCTTCCCGGAGCTGTTCAATAAATTACACTCCGCCAGCGCCGTGTGTGCATACCTACGGTACGGTCAAAGCCACTGCTGCTGGACGCACTTGTCGAGCGATTTTCTTCTAAAAATAGCCCAAGTGCCTATCGTGCCGTACGTGCTTCCAAGAAAATCGACTCTTCGCCCGAGATATACCAGATAGTAACCACTTGCCTGTTTGATCGAAGATCACGCACGTACCATCCAAGTCTGGGAGAATGGACGCTTAAGAGTTCACCCTGTTAACAGGTAACTTCTTCGCGTTGACTCTCGCCAACCGACTGGCCGCGTGGGAGCGCGGTGCGGCGGCAAGATTGCCGGAAACGCGGTAGGCTTTAAGTAGATTAAACAAGAAGATTTGGGTTACGAATACAGTGGCCAGCAAATCCACCAGGCCGCGTAAACGGGAATTACGCGTGTCCGTAATCAGCCGCTTACCATCAGCTAATAGGTCTCTTCGAGGCCCCACTATTCAAAGCGATCTTGCGAGCAATAGTTGAACCTTTCGCATGGAGCTCCACCCCATTGTTGTCGTAACAATGAATTAACTTTATCAAACAACAATTTATTATGCCGCGTATCGCGATCGGAGCAAATGCAGAGAGGGTCAACTCAACAGAAGTGACCATAATGTGATTTTAGTCAGCGCCACATTTGCTATCTTGATCGAGTACCTCGACTAATACCACTTGCCCCGTAATCGCTTGGACGTTTCTACATACGAATGATATATTTCTGGCTATTCGTAATCGTCGAGGCCTGGATCGAGTCGCGCCGCGTCGAGGCTGCAAGTTACTCGAATGGCCGACCAAAAAAGGCCACACCTACTGACCCGGTGAGTCAAGAGCAAACCCACTGCATTTTACGCGTCTGACCCAATATCCAACGTCTCTTTCTCACTCGAGTCCGTGTGAGAAGAACGCGACGAGATATACGATCGCTCGGTGGAACGAGGAAGAAAATAATCGTACGAATAAAGAAAAGTGAAACGGTAACGGTGAGAAATCTAAAGCTAAGGGGCAGTAGAAGTGATCGCGACAGATTCGGCAAGCTAGCATGAGTAGAGCCCAGTAGAGTAGTGAGAATCGTTTCGTTTTCCCCTGAGACCTTTGGTAGTTTTATTGGTTCCGGATCGAGGATTCTGGTTCCGGAACTCCTTGCCGAGGGTTGCGAGATGGAAAGAAAAAAGTTTAAGTGAGTCGCCGCCGCAGCGCGGGTCGTAATGCAAGGGCCCTTGCTGTTTTGACAGATGCTTCATGTTTCAGGTCCGAGGATAGCAGTATGTTGGGAGATGTAAATATCTCGGCGATCCTGGACTCCTTCTCCGTCAGTTATGATAAAAGAGTAAGGCCGAACTACGGAGGTGAGTAGGGATACAGTTTTTTCCTGGCTACCAATAGTCCGATCATTCCGACCACTCCGTGGTGGTATCGATGTCGTACGCAAAACTTAACCCTTAGGACCAGCTCACATTGGCGAACAAGACACCAACCCTTAGATCTTACAATTAGTCGATCGACACCGTACGGGGCGGCGAATTCGATCTCTCATTACGTTTTGCTTACGATATACCAGTTCCCTCGCATACTTGCTTAATCGTCCGCATTTTTATCGTCGTCGTTGCACGGACAGCGCGTGTCGAAGTACGCTCCTGGAGCGAACGGCGAGAACGAATCAAGTCGAATCGAATCGAATCGAATTGAGTATCGGGAGGATTTCACCTAAGAATGCCGGATCACGGATACAGGATAAAAAGTTTAGCCGCGACCTTGTAGCTCGATTTGAAACAAGGTCGTAAAGCATGTGCTCGCGCGTATGTACCTCGTTCGCTGCAGCCGCGGAAAGAAGGTCTCCGCACGTGTGCTCGGATTCAAATGGAAAATGTTTCCGTTGACGGGAGAGCGGCGACACAGTGCTGAAGCGTGGTTCGCGGCTCCCAGCAGAAATATAAACGAACCCGCTTCCCAATCGACTCCCAAAACCGAATGCGGAAGTGGAACAACGAGTCGTGAAAAGAAAATGGCAAACAGACGCGATGGGCTAATGGAAGCACGTTCTCCGGGAGAGCGGAAAAACGCAAACACATGCGTGTAACTCGCCCCGTGAATTCGAAATGGTCAATACGAGAGGTTGGGAGAAAGAAGACATAAGGGTGGGGGGCTGATAGGATAGAGGGAGAATAGAAAGATGTAAATGGGAAATCAAAATGAGCGAGATGGCGAGTTCCCAGAGTGCCCAGGGAAAAATATATTTCACGCCGCTTAGTCTTTCACCGTGGACGATACAGAAAGGAATATTCGGAACAATAGGAAAAAAGATCGTGGGCGGGTACCTGGCTCGGTAAAAAAGCCTAGCCACGGATGGACGCGGAATGAGGACTTGTGTCGTACTTTGGTATCACTGGAAGAGTAATTTGCCGTTTTCCATGCGGCTCATTCTCCGCGGCTCGAAAAAAAAAGACCACCGATAAATCCTCGACAAACGGCACATTCGACCTCGCAAAGAAATCGGAACGACACCCGCCAGCTCTCTTTTCATGCCAGTCCAATTTCTCTTCCCTTCTCGACAAAGTCCCCAAATATTCTATAAACTATTCGACCACGACAATTTTGCAGTCTCCGGGACTGCAGGGACAAGCACTAGCTTCTCGTAGAAATCAGACCTCGAAAGTAAGTCACAGTTAGAGCGTAATAGATACCGATATATCTTGGTAAATGATACGGAAAATTGTAGATCCTATCGTGCGTTCATGCTGGTTCTTTCTAATTAATGAGAAAAATGTGAACGAGTCGGTACAATGTCGTTATCTGAAAAGTTCTTGCGGTAAATGGAGGCCGTGCATTGGTCGTTTAGTCCGAAAAAGGCGAACGGCGCGCTGGCAATTCCCGCGATAAAGTCAAATTTTCGCGTAGCCCCGTGGAAGCAGGGCGGGGCTGGAGCGCTTCGATAAAACTTGGATCGATGCTGGGACGCCCGACGGGTTGCTACGGGTTGCCACGGGTTACCGTTAACGGCATCTCCGCTCCGACTACACTGCCACTGTTCCTCACCTTCGATTAGACTTTCAACTTTGATTTCGCTTCCTAACCGGCTTTCTTTTGGCCTTTCTCCCTCTCCTCTTTCGTTCGTCTCGTGCTCTCTATCTCCGGTCTCTCCCCTGAGAGCAAGGGGCATAGAGAGGCATAGAGAAAGAAAGCGTGAGACAGAGAGAGCGAGGCTAACAGTCCCCGCTTCCCCGATCGCAGCCGAAGGAACCCGGCAACTCTGGCACATTGTTCTTTCTCACAATACAAGAGAAAAGGGTTTTCATCTGGCGTAGATGACAAACGAAGAATTAAATGACTCGGGCCTTTCTTTAAATCCTCGGTGGCTCGACGAAGGCGAAACACAAGGATCCTGCAAGTTTAAAGAGCCAGCTCGGTCGAGCGCGAATTCCGCAGTGGGAAAAAAAATTCGGGACGTTTCTGGGGCAGGTTTGTTACCGCGCACCGTTTTCGGGACACGTTCCGTGATATTTTACTTTACGTGTTACGGTGGCCCTAAAGGAAACGGTAAACACGCGGCTGCTTTATTTATTCGTCAATATTTCGGACGTGCATTCATTTCGATTCCATGCTTGATCCCGTCCTGGGACAGTTCCAGCTTCGACTCTGTGATGCTGGAGCCGAGCCACCGTGACCCACGAAAGCATTCCACAACTGCATTTGGTTCCTTGCTCTTTTCCCGCGAGAGACAATTCACTGGAATTCAAGACCCCGGAAACTGTGCCGTTTACGCGAAATACTTTTAAACAACGGCTCTTATCTCCCTCGAATCGTTCCTCGTACACACTGCCACACTCATCCTTCGTCTTCCCGTATCGCTCCGAGGCTCAAAGAATCGAGTTTTTAAATATTTCCCCGGCGTAATTAATTAGAGTATGTACTTATTGTTATCGTGTCTGACGAATGCGCCCAATGCACTCGCCACAATTCTCGACGAGCCGACAGTGGCATTCATTTTTCTGAATCGCTTCTTTCCAGTTCGAGGAATTAGTTTTCCACTGATTTTGAGAATGTTGTCCAAGTACGGAATCGCAGAGAAAGCAACTCTTATCGATCCTCCCTCTCGCGGATAGACCACAATAGAATGGATTTTTCTAGCAGGCGTATTTCGCGAAATAATATAAAGCTTTCAGCCAGAGATGGCAGGAAATTTAAGGAAAATTCCATCGCTTAAAACTCACCGGTTTTATTTTTGGTATCCAGTGTATCTGGGTTAGTATCGGCAGTTTGGAAGAACTCTGCTTCAAGCGTATCGTCCAAGCGGCTGATTCGAATTGCCGATATCCACGGCTCGCTTTGCTCACCGATCGGAATGGTGGATTTAGTGGATTCCTGAAATGCGAGGTTTTAACATTTAAAATTTAGATCACTCTCGGACATAGCGATTCCCAGCCCTCGGGTTATCCTACATCCTCGGAATAAACAGTTCCTCCAACCCTTCTCTGCATTGAGCTTCCTCAAACCAACCAAACATTCGGAAGACCAACGCGTCACCGCGATTTCCAAGGCTTTCGTTTCGCCGAGTTTTCTCCTCGGTCGAAGACTACATAAAGACTACGTAAACCGAGAAGAGGCGTCGCGGGTAATACACAATGCATTCATAGCCGAACCGCACAGTTTACTTATTCAATGATATTCGCGTATGTCGGGACCGCAGAGTGACGTCGAGCAGCTAGAAGCCCCGGCTTTACTCGAATCGAAAAGAAAAGCGGCCCGGAATATAAAGAGTGATGGAGTATTGCTATCGAGACCAAAGACAAAACCTGCTACGTCTCCGTCCACCACAATTATTTCCCGCGGAATAGGCTAGGCACAGACATCCCCTTAATTATTACAATAGATTAGTGGCACAGGAAGTGCGCGAAGCAGGTTCACTCGTGGTTCGATTCATCAAATTGACAAAAAAGCCAGGACGGAAGAGAAGGCACAATCAATTTTAGTGTCCTGTTCGTTTTGGTATATTCCATGTCCGCGCGGCATGGCCCTCCGCCACGCCACGCCGCGGCGCGGCGCGCCGTGCCGCAGCATTCGTTTTTTTCCGAAACGCGCATCCTCATGGGCGATTGCCTAGCCTCCCGAAACCATATCAGGCCGTTTCAATTAACTCGATACCACATCTCTCTGCGCGTTTTGCTGCTGTGCGAATACTGGCCCGTCATTGTGAAATATGTATCCCATATGGGACGTTCCTCGGCGATAGGGTTTTAAAAACATCCTAGAAATGGAAATGAAGATATATCGGTCGAGTGGTGCACACGATGGCGTTGGCAGAGTCGTTGTTTACGAGTCAACTTTATCGCGAAAATGCCAACGTGTACACGGCTATGTGCTTGCTCTTTTGCCCTCCCTCTTCTTGTCTGTCCATTTCTTTCTTTTTCGCTCTCTCGTGAGCGCACGCGTTCTTTTCGACGATCATGCTTTAACCCTCTCCACGTCATTTATTTTCGCACGTCTCTCGCTTCAAAGAGATTCGCTTTTACCTGGCCTTTTAATCGCAAGAATTTTAATGAAATTCTATCTATAAAATTGGCTGGGAATAGGTAGTTAAAGATATCGAACGATCGGACTCTTCCTTGCCGCTGTCAATGGGGCAATCGGCCGGTAATCCGGAGTTCTGTAGTGATCCTTTTGTTACGAGATATCGGACTTTGAGCAAACTCTCGTAAATTTCACGTCTAGCCATGCTGGCTTGCCCAGTTTATTTCTTAATACGAAGGCGAACGAATAAACGTACAAAGCGCGCCGCTCACCGCGCCGCTCACCGCCCTCCACCTGCGGGATTAAATCCTGAAGAGCGAAACTTTTGGGTACTCAAACTATTCCTGCAAGAATCTCACGCGGCAGTTTCTTAGTTCCGGCAAGACGCGTACGGAAATGTGGCTCGCGTTTGTCGCATATCCCGCCGCGAAGTTTCGTCGAAAGTTTGCGCAGTAATTCGCCAAGAAGAGGGCTTGCGCGCATAGACTGGAGAAAAGGCGAATGAAGAATTGGTATAAAACCACTGCTTCAGCACTGTCAGCGGAAAGAAAGGCTGGATGCGAAGGTGACCGAGCACACGAACGGAAAGGAAAAGAATAATGATCGGTGGCCGAAAATAATCGCAAGTAATTCCAACTTTCAGCGATCCATCCGACGTAGCGACACCACTTAAACCCATGCCATTCCACACTCACGATAGAGACAATTCGGAAAAGCTAGGGAAAGCAATATATACAATATATAGAATGTGTAGCTAAAAAAAGAAAGCAAAAGAAACGATCAGGGAACAAAGCCATAGTCACCAATCGTGTAACTTGGCCGCGGCCGGACACGGCCGACTCAGTCTTACTAACCTTCGATTTCAGGTCCTCCTGTCGAGGTGGGCGTCACCATGTACGTCTTGAGTATCAGCTCGCTATCCGAAGTGAAAATGGTACTACCTCTAGGTCTTTCTCAGTCATTCCGCTGATCTCAATTAATAACCATTCCAACTGTTCGACTCAAGCCACCCCCTTCGAGCAATCATTTCTTAGTGCTCGTCTTTTTAACATGAACGATTGCCCGCAATCGTTACGATCACAACCATGTACATACAAGACACAGATGCACAAAGACACGAAAGACTACGCTCCAATACACCTACGGATCTACACTCAATATTGTATATCTGGTGGCACATACACGCGCACAAAAACGCAATGTGCTCTGAAACCGAGTACGGAAAACAACGCAAAATCCCCGCTGAAAATGGCGGTATATCTCCCGAAACACTCGGTCGACGCGGCGCGGCGCGGCGTGTGCCGCGTTTCGTTCGCACGCATTTTTCGCAAAAAGCAAAATTCACCACGCGAACGTAACTCGCTCCCGCTCCCACTCCCACTCTCGGAATCGGTGTTGGTGATATTTTCCCGGAATTTTCCGAGCTATCTTTTCACGAGGAGCGGAAAAGGTTGGTTGAAAGCCCGGCGATCGTGATTTTCCGGAATACTTATCGCGGTCATATTTGTCAGTTTGGTGTAATGGCATAACAACGTCCTTGAAACCAAGATTCGGCAATGGGACAGCCGCGAGATAATCGATTAATTGCGGAGTGACCGCAGGAAATTCGCAGGTCCAATCTCGGCCGAATTGCAACAAGAAGAGGATCAGAACCGCTGCTCGACCTTACACGCCGTACTCGTTGTACGATCGCATGTGTCGAGGGCCGATTGCCGGTTCGTCGATGAAATTAGTTCGGTTGCCGTGCACAGAACCGCATCGCCTCAGGCCCACTACTCCTTTGATCTGCTCTTCGTTTCGTGAAAGGACGCTTGGAACCGCGACAATCGCGTAACACGATTACCAGCAACTCGCCTCGGTTCTTGTGCGCCTTCGCTATCTATCTCACTCTCTATCTCTTTCTATCCATCTTCTCTCTTTCTTCGTCTTCGAAGCTCTTGCTTCGATTCGGTTCAATGTCCAATTTCTTGGCACACCACATCGAAAGCCAATTGACGGTCCTTAATGGAAGAAAATTTCATTGCCGTGATCGCCGAACCCTCGATTATAGATTTAATCATTGGATATATCCCGGACGGAAATCTATCACTCCCGACTTTTAATTCCGAGCCATCTATCGGCTATTAGCACTCCGTTACTGCGTAATCTCCCGCGAATCAGAATCTCCACTACACTCGGCATTATATTGGTTTATCGTTGATCGAACCAACCAGGTTACATTAGCTTGCATTACTTGCCCCTAAAGGTGGGCACGCAAATCCATTGGTTTCCGGGCCGTGTTACCTCGGATGTACGCAATCTATTGGGATTTTGGAACGTGGTTTGCCGCTCGGGCTTCGAAAGCAGCAAGATGAAGCTGACTAGACTAGCAATTCGAACCGGGGGCTAGCTTCGGGCGTATTTCAACACGCGATCGCCGTTCGAAGAAGATGTGTGCGCGTGTATGTCACACGCCACACAGAGACAGATCCACAGAGACACGTTACGTGCACACACGTACATCCGTAGTACCTAACAGATACAGTATACGGAACCAAAAATGGACAAAGTACTATTTCGTGTCTGAGGTGATAAAAGTGCTCGGCATTCGTAGAGGCTAGACTTTAATCGCAGAGAACGTTTCATAGCAGTGATCTTGCTGTTTCGTGTTCGATTAGCCCGTGTACGTAGTCGAGAAATGATTCTTACCTGTACATGCCTAGCGATAGAAGCGGTACACGACATGCCTTGAGAAATGGTTCGAATTGCAAGCGATACTATACAAACATATATATTTATATATATATATATATATATATATATATATACATATATATATATACATATATACGTCATGTTTTTTTTATGATTGTCAATGCATCGACCTTATATTTTCCGGGCGTAGATGAATTTTCATATTCTTTCCTGCTTGTTACTTTAGCCTGTGCTGTCTGGAGCATAATATAGTCTTTCGTCAGAGGAATTTAACACGAACTATACTTTTGTTCCCTTCTAGTAGGAAAATAGTATCTTGTTCATATTTGGATATATTACATACGCACGACCGTCCCGTTAGACAATTTTTAGACGCTAGCTGCTATGCCGCGGTTGCTGAGATGGGCTGCCCGCCTGCCACCACTTACAATTATTATTATCATTATTATTCTTCTTATTATGATTTTTATTATTCTTATTCTTCTTACCATTATTATTGCCATTACGTATTATTATTCTTATTGTTCTTCTCATTACTATTCTTCTCAATTATCGATTATGATTACTCTATATTTTATTCCGCCCCCGATACCTACTGCCCAACACCTCCGCCGGCCCGCCCGCCCCCCCCCCCCAACCCCCCAACCCCCCCCTGTATGACACCGCACGTGCCACACGTTCGTTTTCTCGAATACGAAAAGACCCTGTTTCTCTGCGTCCAACGCGACGCCCGTACGTCCGCTCAGTAGCTCTCTCTTTCGAATTTTTGAGATTTCGATATCCAACAATTAAGATTTGCCCGGAATCGACAACCGCAGTGACAATGACAGCAATACACAAAATTGAATGCGCACGTATTCTCGAAAGATTGAGAATTGCCGTGAGAAAAAGCGCGACCGAAAGACGACGAAAACCGAACAAATTGAAGAACAAACTGACGTGCCGGACCGCACACGGCGATGGACAGGTAAAATTGACGAGAGAAAGAAAAGTAGACAAGAGTAAGCGAGAATAAAGCAGAAGCGGATTTCTCGCGAGATCCGTGCGCGCGATGAAACGGCGCGTCAAATTAGCGCGATAGAATTAGAACGAGACACGACTATAGCTCGGCTAGTAACGCCGCAGAGCGATGACGAAACTGTAGAAAAAGGGGAACAATGACAGAAAGAGCGAATGAAAGAAAGCGAAACAAAAGACAGTATGTAGTCCTAAGGTAAAGTCACCTTGCTCCGTGACTGTGAGATACGTGTGTAAATGTATATAAGAATTATACATACATGCGCATATAATGAGCTAAGTATGTAGTACGAACAATTCTTCTAGCTTGGAAAGCAACGTGGCCGACGAGTCCTGTTGATTTGGTTCCGTGCAGGGTGTGAGCTCTCTTCGACTTGTGCGCTTACATTTTATCTCTGACTCTCGCCTGCTTGCCCCTTACCATCCCCCCATAGGATCGGCCGCGACTCTGCTAGCAGGCTTTGCCAACTAGATTTATACGAACTTTCTTGCGTTCCGTTATCGGAAGAATCTAATTGTAATTGAATCTAATTGTGTTCGTCCTGTCACTAGACGGACTAGACGAAATAGACTTAATAGACAAGAGTCGTCCAATATCTGCGATCGGTTTGGCACATATGTGCATTGCGCTTTCGGGCTGTACCGTGATCACAGACTCTTCCGATAAATGCAAATCCGTACAACCGAGCTCCTATCTAAGGAAAGTCCGACAATACCCCCCCCCCTCTCTCTCTTTCCGCCCCATGAGTCAGAGATAAACAACGGTTATACAGTTTACCTATCAGTGTCTAGGTGTAATCTACCTGTACTCGCTACGTACTCGGCGTACTCTATGTATAATATACACGGTTAACTAGAGACTAGCGGATAATCAGAGGGACCAAGGCCGGATGGTTTTGTTGATTGCAGGTCCACCCGTGGAGGTCGGCGTCACCATGTATGTCCTCAGCATCAGCTCCGTGTCCGAAGTGTTGATGGTACAGTTTGCATTCAAACTCATACAAGCTCACATCGACAGTCGTTCGTTCGTTCGTTCGTTCGTTCGTTCGTTCGTTCGTTCATTTCTTTCTTCATCCTCACATTCACCCCACTTTTCCATTCATCTCACTCATGGGACACCTCTCGGATACACGCCAATCGACGACCCACCTCCAACCAACCACCCACCCACCCGTACCACCCAACCACCACCACCACCACCCACCAATGATCGCAGCACCGGTACCATCGATTGAAGGCGCCGTACTACCAAGCCCGTGTTTACCCGCTTCCAAGGGAGGAAAATTAAAGCGGTCGACCAAAGCGCGAACAAACAAACGCTACGTCGCACGTCGCATCGCGTCGCGTCGCGTCGCGTCGATCGTACACGGTGCTGCTACCCGGTTCAGTACATTGGTCGAATCAGGCTTTTCGATCGTGCCACTCATAGCGTGGGCAAGCCGGTGCCGCTCGCCGCCAATCGCTCCTCCTGCCACGTTTATCTCGCGTACACAACGGATTTAATCGCATAAATATTCATGCAATTCTGCCAGACGCCAAATGTGCCTATCGAAAAATTCACTGCCAAAGATACCTCGCCAGAGAGTCAGCTATCGAGAATCATCGGGGATATACATGGTAAAAAATAAGGGGAAAGCGTTACCGATGCCTCGGGAAAACTACGATTTTCTCTATCTATCGTTCGCACAAATATTCTATGCATTTATAAGTGCCAGAGTTGGCGGTGTTGGCGCGGTCTGAACATGAGCGTGATTCGGGAGCTTTTCGGAGGCGTTAAAGTCAATTCGAATTCCAAGGGATTCTCGAGAGCTGAACCGTGAAAAAGGGTATCCTCGGCAGACGTAGTCACTTAAACGTAGTCTGGTGGCGAGGAGCACATGCAATCTCACATTTACATACAAGGTACACACAGAGACCTGCATACATGGATAGATACGTATATATATATATTGTATACATATATACATATATATTCAATATATATATACACAACGTACAGTATACACCGATGGCGTACTAACCTACGTTTTTATAGCTCGTCACAGCTGTTTGGTTGGCTGAACTGTTACAAGGGAACCTTGCTACGTTCCACAGTCTCCGCAAGATATATTCTTGTCCACTTCGTTTATGGTTTATGATTGACTCGTTTAATTCGATTTGCGATGTTCTTGTTGCATGGCCCCACCCGCGATGCTCGAATCGGCGATATCGACGCGAATAGATCCCGCCAAGGGAGAAACAAAGTGAGATAAAGGGAAAGCAAAGAAATGAGAGCGAGAAGAAGAAAGTGTCGGATATTATGTCGCGTAAAAAAAGAGGGGGCGGCTCCCAGCAACGAACTGCCGGCAACAACTTTCGACCCCTTTTTAATGTCACCCCCCCTCGAATGACAATTCCTTTCCCGACGACATTGACAAATAACGGGAAAAACGCACCCGAGTGCCAAGCATCTTCGTTCGATATGTCAAAGCGCAAAAAGTTCAGTGGATACATTCATTTGTGATCTCGTAAGAAAGCCGCGGCCCTCTTTTAGCTTCTGCCGCGTGGACAATGGGATTCTTGTTGCTCGGTATTTTGTCTGCATTCTGTATTGGATACACATTGAAGGATACGTTCGAGATCTAATCAAGCTTGACGGGCTCCTTTCGCATTTGGCGGCCCGAAGGTATTGCAGGGCGATACGGATTCCTGATGAATCCCGATTCGAGCATCGTAGGCCGCATATTTCATACGTTGAGGCACGCAGTATATGCGTAGTCGTACACGTATCTTGGTACATACATAGCGCATACGGGCGCGTATGACGCGTACCTAACGTCACATATGGTATTATATATGACTATATAATCGTATACGTATTCGTTCCTCGATATTTAAGATATACCTAGCGTAATCATAAATCGTATTGTGTATTGCGTAATACTGCTGTAGTACTCAGAAGTATTCGCTCCGGTATCTGCAATCAGTTTCAAACTGGCACGAAACTGGATCCACATTCTTTGTGACCTCTACGGGAGTGAAATTTAGTTGCCAATTGGAATTTTGTAATGTGTCGACTGTACGCTATGGACGGTACGGGACCCTTCGCTAAATAATAGTCTAGAGTCTAGACCCTAGAGAGAAAGGGAAGACCATTGCATAGACCCGAGTACGCCAACGGGCGTCGCAATCAATAGAAATGAAGCATTTCATATTGCCACTCGCTGATCTACTACCACCTGCTAGCAGTGCACGACACTCTGATACTGGATTTCGCGGAGTCCTAGGAAAGATCTCGGATAAGTCGGAAGTAAAGTGGAGGAATCAATTTGCAAAGTAATGCTCGAACATCGCCACGCCACGCGTCTACGTGGCTGATTCGGGATGGAAAAGCTACGAAAAAGAGATCCAAGCAAATTCTATAACATTAATGGGCTTTCAATCGCAAAGGGAACTCGATTCTCTATCGAGATCCAGGATACGGGTTTGGAGCTGAATGTATGAAACTGGACCCCAGGTGTTGAGCCCTGTGCGGAAACCAAATCAAGTCGACACTGTCACCTGGGACGTGACGCGCGATATTTATACCCGTTGGCGAGCCATTGAAACATATTCCGGTCTGCCTTCTCTCTCGTTCCCTTTCCTTTCGTACGATGAACGCGATATCACCTACTACCTTCCGAGCACCAAAAACCCCTTGCAACCCCCAAAAGTCTCAACGTCCACTCTCACTCGCGGTTTCTCTTTCCACGGCACCCACATGCCCACCCCAACCCTCTATCTTTACCTATTCCAACGAAGCCTTATCTCTCATCTTTCCCGGGCCACGAACCAAATGCCGTGAGGCTACTTCACTGCCCAAGGCTACCCAAAATGGATGCCAAAGCCCAGGGGAAAGATGAAAGAAAGGCTGGATCACCAAATGGAGCACCCGTAATTTGTTTTGCAAAACCTAACAAGTACCTTGTTCGTACCCGGTTATTCTCCCCTAATGACTCCCTGGCCAGCCGACGATCGCATATAAACGGAGAGTCCAGCACGTGCGACGTTGCTACTACATCGAGACTATACAGATACTAAATATACATATATACAATATATATGTATGTATCTATAAAATATACATGCATATATAGTTATGTGCGTATATAATATATATACACACATATATGTGTATTGAGAACATATACTTCATATATATGTGTATTTGTATGACATTATGAATATATAATATGACACCTATATAAGCTGTATCATTGTCAGTGTGTGCAGTACGCTTCTGGTCGCTATAAATCACGCGATGCCATACGTATCTTCATATATACATGTATATGAGATGGTGTGTATGTGTGTGTATGCGTGCTTTTGCGTGGATATCGTATACACTATACTGTATGTGCTGTCCGGACGCACTTGCGCGTCGGGAATCCGGTGCACGCGTACACACTAATCTGCACTCGTCGAGGCGTGATGGACACGAAACAATATGAAACGGTGGCCAAGCGCGTCCTCGTACGAGCCTCTTTTGGCTTCCGCCACTGATCGTACACACACGGTGTCGTTTTTAGCTTGACTCGCTTGCAAGCTTCTGCTTGGAATGTCTCTGTATAGCTTTGTTTTTTATCTCTACATATACAATACATACATACTGTATATCTCGGTGTGTAGATATCTGTATCTCTGTGTGTGTATATGTGTGCGTCTATAGAAAAGTGCTTTCGTGAGCTTTCGTGAGCTTTCCCCTCTTCGAAATTCTTGCCAACAGCTCGACATATCGTTGGAACTCGAACCGAGTGTGCTGTTGCGAACGTTCTCGAGACACCGCGACTTCTAATCTTTTTCTTCGCCGAAAAACACCACCACCGGGTTCGCCCGTCTGCGGCGCGACACGCCGTGTTCCTTTTGTCTTGGTGTCTGCCTGACAATGAGTGTATGGAGTTTTGTGGGTATGAGTGGGGAACGTTGCACCGGACGTCCACGAATTGGGAAGGAGAGGAAAACTTTTCGGATTTTAAGCTCTCGCGCACTCCAACGGTAGAAAAAGAAGAGGGAGGAAAAAAACAAAAGACAAAAAGCGGAGAAGAGAAATGTGCGCGAAAAGTAGGGAAAAGGCGCAAAAGAGAGGGAGCCAGAAGTCTCCCGGAGCGCAACGGTTCCGGCATTAAAAATTAGTGGGTGGGACAGTTGTAAAGCGTATTACGATAAATTAAGCGTCTGATGCGCATCGCGACATAACCGCAGTGCGCCTGGAGGAGCGCCAAACGAAGGCCAGCTTCGTACGAGCCACGACAACTTCCGCTCGAAGAGACATCAACACCACATTGCAATAAAGATAATTCAGAGTCCATTTAGCCGATTTTTCCTCGCGAAATCTCCCCTTGCATAGTTGTATCTAGAGCGCTGGCTCGTTCTTCGCCCGTCGCTCAACCGATTTTAGGGTCGTTACCCTTAACCGTCCAACTGTAAAGCATGTAAAAGCGACCCTCCGCGCCACTTTGTCGAAATTTTCAGTTTCGTTTCTCGAGATTCCATCTGGCAGCCTCGCGATGGTAATCGATATTAAGTTCACTGCACGCAGGGGTGGAAATAGGCGAAAAAGTAGTCTCGCCTTCCGGAGGTAGAGCTCACACGTCGCCGATGACGGTGGTAAGCGTCGCCTGGGGTTGAAATTTCTCTCCCGCCGCGAGTCACTGTCACCTGTTATTGGAATCGTAAAATGCCCAAGTTTATTCCCCGGAGTTGCCAGAATCCCCACGAATTTCACACCTATAATGGCCCCGAAAATTCCAGGGCATTCTACATTTACAATGGTCGTAAAATTTTCCCTGTATGCAATCCAGACCCGAGGATGAGAGATCCGGAAAAAAAATGAGGAAGCACACACAAAGCGCGTGGACTGCAGCCAAGCCAAGAATGGGTCATGGCAAATTAAAAGCGACAATTATTATTCCCGGCTCAATTAAATATGTAATTACTTGCCCGCGGTGGGGCCGGCTCGGCAAATTATACACTTTTCACCGCATCCCCGTTTCTTCTCGGCCCTCCTCCCATTCTCCGTGTCCGTTTCAGCGTAGTGTGCTACGCTACGCAAGCTGCATCGTAAAATTTTTCGCAAAATTTTTCGCAAATTTTTTCGCAAAATTTTTCGCAAAATTTACCCGCGTCAACTTGGAAAATATGCGATTCGGTATCCCGGTAAAACGGCTTGCGTTAATGAGAAATTCTGCAGGAAAGAATTCGATCGAATCTCTCGCCTGGAAGAGAGAATCACTTGGCGCCACGCGACTGCTCCAGGACTGGAGCAGTATCCAGTAGCAAAGTCGGCGTTTAGGCCGACGTAAAACACGAGTCACACGCTCGCGGGCGACAAAAGGGCAGAGGAATCACTTCATGGCATAATTTCAAGAGCGAGAGCGCTCGGAGAACGTTCGCGTTCTTTTCGCTAATTACTCGCTGTTATTAGTCTCTCGCTCTCTCGTTTGGTTGAAAGTACCTGGCTGTGGGTGTATTGAATTTTTTGGTAGGCTGTGTGCGCGCACTGCATGCTCTTTGGTGCATCCCTCCTAGGCATGCTTGCACGTAGTGGTTACCGTCAATGTACCCGTGGCCCATGTATAATATGTAATCACCATATACACGGTCCATGCACTTTACCGCTTTCGCGTGTACACACGAATTACCAGCGCGTCGCGAAACTCTCGTGCCGAGATCGACTACGCCGACAGGAGGCCCGGTGCTCGTGAACCCTGCACGAAGCTCCACGCTTCACTTGAAACTGTAATTTCAAGTTATATCGCGTCATGACCCGAAACCACCCCGCAAATTGTTATCTCCAAGTCCCAGAGACGGAAAATAAAAGATCCCCGCTCTTTCGGTGTGCGCGTAACAATTTGACTGGAAATCAGCCGACTCCATTGTCGAGGAAAAGAATATTGCGCCCGAGTTACACTTGGACTTTTAATCTTCAATATGAAGTTATTTACTCTCGGGGCTAATAACTTTTCTGTTACTCGAAATCGATTTTTAATACTGGCTCCTTCCTGTCCCCGGGAACTTTATCCGTGTCTTGCTGGCGAAGCTTACAATTGCATTCTTTCGGGGAAATAATCGCGACCATTCCGCCCGGTATAATAAATCGATCCATTATTTTCGGTTGATTGCGTTCGGATCTCCTATTCAATTGTCGATTCAGATTTCTTCCAACTGCAAGTTCGCAAGGGTAGGCCGCGTTTCGATTATGATCCGATTAACAGCTTGCCGCTAAGAAACCTCTATCGCCCGAGCCAAGCTATTCGAAACGTTCAATCGTAACTTATTATTAGAAACTGCGAAAGCAATTCTATCGTATGAACATGTCCCATTACTCGATACAGCTCTTTCGAACTTTTCCTTCCCGTAAAATCATTCAATTTACCGGGAAAGTACGTTGCAGTCAAGTGGGCCGAATGTTTACATCGCAGAGATGTAGCATAAGAAGGATAAGTTTGTAATACTTGGCGCGTAGTAAAGTTCACGGATAGTGCTCTTCCGTTGATAGGTAAGGTGCGGCGGCGCTAAGCTGCCAAAGTTCGTCGATCGCGCAAATAAACAGCATGGCAAGTTGGAGTAGGTTCGTGCAGAGCGTTTTAGAGCGCTCTCGAAGGCTGCATCGATAGAGTTTATAGCCACGCCACGACACGCCACGCCACGCCACGCCACATCGAATTAGCTTCGCCTCGTCTCACAGCGTGGGGTCAAGTAGAACACCGAAGGAGAATCTCGATGGGGTCACGCGAGCGTTTGAGTGGACGATTTCACGTGTTACGATAACCGCGATAGGTTCGAGCGCCATAGAGAGGACAATATCGCGCTCGATAAAGGGCTTCCAGGCACCTGTCGACGTTCACGGTCTAGGCCCCTGCATTTCCTCTCCTTTTACCACTCGAATCCGTATCTTATGCGATCTCGACGCTTCGTTTCGTTCTTTGCTTTATTCTCTTTCTGGCCGAACCCTCGCGATTACAAAAATGACTACTTAGCCGCGACTCTCACGATCAACGACTCTTCATTCTTGTCCCAGCGAAAGACCGATGTCCCTTTCGCTTCCTTGCGTTCTCAGCACGCAGGAAAAACGAGGAGCATCGATGGAACGCTCGTTTTCCATCCTCTCCATTTTTTCCTCGCGGCTGCGTGCGGTCACATGACCACACGCGACATAACATTCGACACGTTCTGTGCAATGCATAAGCACAGCCGCGCATCCGCGCGTATGTAGCTCGTATGTAGCGCGTATGTAGCGCGTATGTAGCGCGTATGTAGCGCGTATGTAGCGCGTATGTAGCGCGTATGCATGTACATAGCGAACAGCGCAACCGGGTCAAACCGAATAAACCGCGCATTTTCGACGGGCCGCGACCGATCCAATAAATCGCGGAATTTAATCGATGCAAATCTATTTATTCGCTCGAGCCCGAACGGAACTACCACGATACCAGTTATCCGACAGCAATATTGGCTAACGCTGCTACTTGCTGCCGCACTGACGGCGTGATTTTTCCCTCCCAGGCTATTTTTCGGACTTTCGGGAAACACACGAGCCGCAGTATCGTAATGAAATTTGGAAAGGTCCTCGTTGTTTCTGCGTGCGCTATTTACAATTTTTGCTTCTCGACTAATCTCTTCTTTTCCTGGCAGGACTTTACGCTGGATTTTTACTTCCGGCAATTCTGGACGGACCCTCGGCTCGCCTTCAAAAAACGAACGGGAGTCGAAACGCTCAGCGTCGGTTCAGAGTTCATCAAAAACATCTGGGTGCCCGACACGTTCTTTGTCAACGAGAAGCAGTCGTACTTTCACATAGCCACCACCAGTAACGAGTTCATTCGTATTCACCATTCCGGTAGCATCACCCGTAGTATACGGTGAGTATGCGTTTTTCTCTTGTACCAATTTCATCATCGTCCTAAGGACTTTTACACGTTCCACGGTAATGTGTGTACTTCGCTCAAGCAGTGTCCACATTTCGATCAGGGTCGACCAATACCATACACATACTCGTATCTCTGCGAAGAATCGAGCTATGCAAAGATGAGAAACACTAGGAATAAACCGGACATATTGCCCGATAGAGTAGAATACACTTGGAGAAGTGGCCCTTTACTCTGGAGTAATGAAATCGGGTTTGCAGTTCCAAGACAATTTCTCGAGCGAATTGCTACACAAGTCTCAGACGCGATTTTAACCCTGATCGAATGTCCTCGCCACCAGAGAATAGCCGGGACACTTTAGGGAGCAATTGTAGGAGCCGAGACAAATTTGTTCCCTGTATCGGTCGTCACTCCTTCCATGACATTCACCCACCCCATTCGACCCATCTCGTCTTCCTCCTTCAGGCTAGCATCATCCGTCCCTTGTATCCGTGCTCCTAAACCAGCACCGAGTGCTCTGGTATTAACGCTCCGACTATATTCAGTCGATCCATGCATACCCAACTTCCGCCACCCCAGCACCGTTCGTTCCGCGATATTACACCTCCTTCCGGGCGCCCGGGACTCAAGGTCGTAACCCCTAGCAAGGACTAGCACCTTCCCGGGGATATCGAAGGAAGCGTAGCCCACGGGTGTGCATGAATAAATTCAGAGCGCGCCGTGCTAAAACTATCCATCACTGTCATCCCAAATCGCAATAACTTCGAACAAACCCCAAGAATACTAGAATTATGCTAACCCGGCTTTATAAGAGCCCGGCTATTCTCCGTGGGAGAGGTCACGAGTCGTCCGGTACGCGGGTCTTTGCTTCGAGCGTACCGGTGTGCAATCAGCATTATCGTTCCTTTCGCAGATTAACAATCACAGCGTCGTGTCCAATGAACTTGCAGTACTTTCCCATGGACCGACAGCTTTGCCATATCGAGATCGAGAGCTGTAAGTACGCACGTGCGCCCATATAACTGCATACGAACGAATAAAAGACAGTCCGAGGGATTTCGACATCCTCCTCGTCTTTATATCGCCACTCTCACCCAACGTACATACGTAAACATAACAATACACATATACATAAACATATACATGAACGTAAACACACAGATGTATTTAACTCTATACTGATACTTATACACGCAGAGTGTTGCAATGACTCCGAGACCTTTTCTAACTACCGCATTTATGCATCGCGAGAAAAATATGGAAAAAAATAACAAAACATTAATCCGGTTGAAGGTACAAGCACTTGTATTTTGCACTATTAAAAATTCATATCTTGGGCTAAAGACGTAAGTAGCCTTTTCTCCATAGCACACAGAAAAGTCAAGAGAATCTCAATAAAAATAGAATTTCGACAAAAGGTATTATTAATAATTAGTAGTTTTCGAATTGCATGGTCGGCTACAAAGCTTCTCTATGATCATTCATTAAAATCTTATCATTAAACCTCGGATTTTCCGCCACATTAGAGCGCTAAAATCGACTATTATGCAAAATAGTAATAATGAAGCTCCGTTTCTGCTGTTTTACAATGATAGGGCCTTGCCATGGTAGTGTGAAACTCAATGCCTCCAGTCCCAAGGGTATTTGACGGCTTGGTACTTGAGATCAGCCGTGTTTTATTGAGACTTTCTTAGCATTGGAGGCCTTAAGTATCACGCTATCATTGCAAGGTAAACCCCATCATTATAAAACAGTGAAACTCTGCTAAACAGAATTCTAGAGCTATAATTTGGTAGACAGAATCCAGATCTTTATGGTAAAATATTGATGAATAATTACCAACGAAATCCCTTGATTTCTCATAGGTGCATACACGCTTGTTAACTATGAAATTCGATGATTGCTATTGATTAAGGATACTTTTCGCAATTTTATTATCGTTAAGATTTTTTTAACTTTCCCGTGTACCGCGGAAAAAGACTTACGTCCTTAGCACGATCCCCTTACGGGATACGAATTTGTAATAATCCAAAATACAGGTGTTCGTGTCTTCGAAAAATTTAACATTTTGTTAGTTCCTTTTTTGCATATTCTTGTTTCTATCGATGCATAGAATCTCTGGTTAAAAAAGGTCCCAAAGTGACTGCAACACCCTGTACACATATACTTATACATATGCATACAATACGTGTACAACGTTGACATAACACCAATGTACAATGAACACACGCTCACCTACACGGAACTTGTGGGATTGCCGTACGCATCGGTTTTGTCGATACCGAGAATGACAATCGATTTTGCAACGAGCCTGACATTCCGCCTGGCAACCGTACTCTCTAGAGATGCGAATGGGAGACACGTGGTTAAATGGACTGTAAAAATTGCCTGCCCAAGTTTTTATGACACCTCGGGCGCAGTCCTAAATATTTCCTTTGACGAATCACCGACAAAGAGTGAAAGGGAGGGAGAGAAAGAGAGAGAGTAAGAGAGAGAGCGAGAGAGAGAGAGAGCGCGAGAGAGAGAGAGTGAGCGAGTGAGAGAGAGAACGAGCGAAAGAGAGAGCAAGAGATACGTTTGTCGCAAATTCTACTGTGACGAATATGTTGGGAGTGTGTAATTTAGTGCGCAAGTCGATTGTCGTTGAATTAATGCGGCCCAGATGTACATCGCTTTCAGCCCTCCCCCCAGATAAACTGGAAAATACGCTTTATCGCGTATATTAATGTCAAGCATTGAATTAAAAGAAGTACGCATTTCTCCTCGTTTACACACTCATACAAAATATCGTTACGCCACCCACGACCGACCATTCCCCTGCCCCTTATCGACTTGCTCCAGTGAGAGCAACTCACCATGCTCTTGTATTTATTCCCTTTTTTCTACCTTTGAGCATTCCGCCTTTCCCCCTCATCGCCCCAGCATCTCGTTCTCTTTTCCTTCTACGTCTCTCTCCCAAGTTTTCCGACCTTCTTTTTCTCTGTTTCCCTCTCTGACTATCTATCTGTCTGTCTGTCTATCTGTCTATCTGTCTGTCCGTCACTCGCCACTTCACACGGCCACTGAGAGACACGATCACGATCACGGGAGACCCGACGCACCATGGGTCACCCTCATTCACTCGATTCACTAACTCGTTCACTTACCAACCCACTCACCCACTTACTCACTCATTCGTTTTCTCACCCACTCGCTCACTCACTTATTCACCCACCCACTCACCTACTCACTCACACACTCACTCACTCACTCACTCACTCAGTCATTCACTTACTCGCTCACTCACTCACTCACACACTCACTCACTGAGCCATTCACTCATTCACTCACTCACTCGCCCGTCCGCTCTCGCTCACCCTTAATCAGTTTTCCATTCCATTCGCGATGGCCGTGCCTAGCTGACATCGTGAGAGAACCCGCGAAATCGGACGGCCATTCCCGATAGCGATACCTTCATAATCCCCTCGAAGGGTTAAGGAGTTTACCGACGCGTCGTGGCTCCAACGTGAGGATGGCGCCTCGACTAGTGGAGCAAAAAAAGAACAGACCGAGCGAAAAGGCATATTTGCATGAACGAACCTCGCGACATTTGTCTCGGAGACAATGAACAGTAAACTTTTCGGACGACTAACTGAGGGTGGGTTTCGGGCGGCCGTTTCGGCGATTGGGCAGAGTGTGCGAATAAAAGCACCCCCCCTCCCCCCCCCCCCCCCTTTCGACGGAGAGTCGTCAAACAAACCGAGACGATCCTTCGGATCGAGACGCTCTCTCTGTGTATATGCAAAGTAAATAAGCATTAGCACGAAACGAGTTGAGAGAAGCAGACTCGACTGGACTCGAGTCGTTGACAATGAGCCTAGAGAATTGCGTGCAGAGGCGGTCCTCGACTGATTCGCCTCTGAAAAAAAGACACCAGTGTACGGTGGAACATACGATAATTAAACCACGTGAATTAAACCACGTGTGTGCGGATGCGCGGGACCCTCTACTTGCCAGTGTCTGCGTGTCTGCGTGCGAGTTCATATTTTCTCACGAGGATGCTCGCGTCAATTAACGCTGCTGCAAATTGCACGGGAGTTGTGATTGTGGAAAGCCGAACGAGGATGCTCGGATGATAATGTGTTGAAGCCATTTTTTTTTATGAAGTTCTTTTACCACGGGATATAATTGCATTGCATTATCGATGCAATTGGCTGTAACTAGCCTTGCGGATGATGCTAGTGAAACATGACTGAAACGATTTGGCAATACTCTAATAGTAATTAACGAGTCAGCGAAACTCCATCGACGGCAATACTGCGTGTGAGCTCTAGAAATATTGGCAAACGCTAATTAGCGAACTGGCGTTCACTCATCGATTCATTAATGATAATTACGACCGATAACTAATAATTCGCTCAGCACTCAGTTAAGGTTCTTCTTGCATTTCGTATATAATCCGATCGCATCACGCGAGATACGTTTATTTGGCTAGGGTTATTATTGCGATAATAGAATTTAACTGATGATCAAGTAATCAAGGAATCCGTGTCAGGGATCGGGCAATGATTAAATCACAGCAGCACCCTGCGCCCGAAAAGAGGTAAAAAGAGGAAGAGAATCGTGAAGAGCACACGGTGTCTTTGGTTATATCAAACTAAAGGGTCCGAGATTCGTAATCTATACGAAGACAATGGAAAAAGTTTTACCGTAACTTGCTCCACCTAAAAGATCTATATTAAAACCGAATCGTTTTGTAGGATGAAACGAAGCACCACCGGAAACCGAACGGGCGGGATATCAAAGTAACTTGACCAAGTTCGTTGATTAGTTTTGTCGAGTAGAAAGCCCAATACTGGACGTTCCTTCGGCCTTAATTGCTCGCGATTCATCGAACGCGAGTTATTACCATCGTTATCGGTTACTCAGGCTTGATTACTGTGGTTTCGTTGCGTCACTCGCGAATTCGCTTAATCCACAAAATGGATGATTTGGCACCTACGCTAAAATTTATCCTAATAATTTATCACGCGGAAATTAGCCTTTTCGCTCGAGTGGATAAATAGATACCACGTGGATTTCCAAAAGGTAGCTTTGATCTTTTTTATCCGTTACAATTTTATTAGACTTTGCATAATTATTCGGGAATACAGTCGCGATCGAAGAATTTTCTTATCGAGGACGAAAATCGACGTGCAATTTGCAGTAACTCGAAACGATAGGTAGCGAGCTCGATCACACGGAGGTACAGCCGATCGTTATCTTGAGTGGTTGATTCAAACCAACTGGCATTTTTACAGCGAGAGCCAATATCGTTCGATTCGTTTCGTCGCGAGAAACCCCGATGTATCAAACAAAATGAAATGCCAGAAATCCAAGATTCTGGACGAATTTCTGCACTAGTTTTTCTTGTATTTCACACGAGAAACGTATACATATGAATGAATCTGTCTTCGGGCATCCTCCGAAGGGTCTCGACTCTACCAATTCTTCCACCGCTACGAATTATCACAACCATTTTCCAAGACGTGTGATTTCTCCGATTCTCCACGAAAAAAGCAGAAATACAGAAGGAACGGTCACGATCGTAAAATTGCAAATTTGAAATTTACGTAAGAATGTTGGAAATTCTGGAACAGCTGGATTATTATTATGCATTCAGTCGAATATCGAGAGGGAGAAATCGCATTGTGTTTGAAGAGCATATATAGAGCACACGCACGACTGTAAATACGAGAGAGTTTCGATAGAAACATTGAATCGGTTTTGGCATCGAAACACGAACGAACGTGTGCCACTTTGAACACCGTGTCCACTACTTTGCCACGATCGCCACACCCACTACAACTGCCACTACTATCACTACCAATACTACTGTCACATCACTATCACCACCACCACGAGTATCATCACTATCAGTACTACTAAGCTCCGGCCCCCCCTTAAAAGCCTCCGACATATAGCACTGAGCCTCGTGTCCGGGGACGTAGTAAGGGCCGACGACGGCCAGCCCCGAAGGAGGCTAAACCCAGAAACGACGTGTCGACTATGGTACGACCGAATTAAAACGCATTGTGCATCTAGCCCAGCGCATGTAACGAACGAAACGACCTCGCAGCATTAGCCACGACGTGAAGCCGTGGTCTTATATACTATTCGGTATGCCTATGATCTGGTTATGATCCGATTCTGAATTCTTAATTTGAGCTCGTATATCCCCTACCCCCGGCCACTTTTCCAGTAGATTAGTACATATATATATATATATATATATATATATATTGTAGATAAGTTTTATTATAGAGGAGCGTCGTCGGCATGTTTCGGCATGAGTATATCTTCACTTGTTACTATTACTTACTCCACTCGTACGGGACCGAATTTATTGGGTTTTCTTCTGTTGCGAATCTGCTGGTAGGTGCGCTTACTCTAGGATACCGTATTCTTCTCTGACTGAGTATAGTATTTTTCAACAGTTAATATGTACGTAAGTTCGGTCTGCATTCGGCAAGTGCCCTCTAGTAGCTTGGTAACCTCATAAGTAACGTATCGAGTTTAGTAGAGAGACCTCGATTCCGTATCAGAAGTCGTGCCAGTAAAGAAGTATAAAGCATGCGGCATGAGGCATGGAGCACGGAATTATATGGCATTAAGCATGCAATGTATATACCATATATATATGTATGGATATATATATATGGTACGTAACTCCATTCACCTCTCCCAATTCTGCACAGCACACACTGCATGCACTCGGCACCAGACTTTTTTTCTTTGCTTCTCCATATCTACTAATACACTATCCACTTATCGTCTTATGTACCCAAACTTGGTACCGCTACCACGACCCGCCTTCCCTCTCCCTTGGTATTCTGCTAATGTTGCCGTAATCTCCCTCCTGCCGTATTCGAAAGAAGCTACCACCACGACGATCCTCGTTCCTTGAACCTTCTTCCGCACTTATTATCCCATGATGCTTCAAGTTGACCCAGTCCAGGACGTGTTTATTCAAACGTTTCAAATGTACCAATTTATTTACGCTGCACCAATCTATGTGACGACATCGGCGAACATCGGAAGCTCGAAATCTCTGCTTGCTCGTGAATTCGTTCCGCTCAAAATGAATCGTGTTTTGCCGGTGAATGAACCGGTTTCGGGGGAACCGCCGGCGCCGGTTTCCTTAATAAATACGTGTACGTACATGCGCGATATCGCGAATGTCAAGTTCCTCGGGAGTGAACATTGCGGTGAATTGGCAAACGCAATTCCTCCAGATTCCAGATAGGAATCGCGCTTGCTCGATGGAATTCCGAAAAGCGGCCAACGGAATAAGACGATTGCATTTCCGCGATCCGAAAACAAAAGCAGTTAATTTCGAATAACCGGACGGCGCGAATCGCTTGAACCAAGTTTCGCCGATGTTCGCGCAATGTGGCTGGCGCCGTTGTGATGGAATGCCACTTTGGTGCCTGGAATGCGGTGTAACGATCGTAATCACCTAAGATTCAGTTACGGAGGAATGTTTCTCAGGCCGGTATGTACGTGCTCGAGGCCGTCCCGAGGAATTAGAGAACATAAATAGGCGACTTTCGATCGATTCGGGAAAATCTGACCATGTCCTCGGCGCGCCAGTTTGTTATCCAACAAAGTAGTCACGCGAGGCTATCGGAGAGATAAAGCGTGCCTTTAAGAAAAGGCCTGTGCACTCGAATCTCAAAATGTCTACTAGTGTTCCTGACCTCTCTCTACCCTGATAATCTAGACAATCCAGAGTGTACTGGAATTTTCCTCCCTCGCGGCCTCGAACAGTCAATACCGTATACATGTATATCCGAACCCCGTAAGGAGTCCGTATGAAAAGTGAGCCAGCATTCTTTGTCACCATAGTTCATTCTGTCAGTTAACATAATGTAATGGTAATTTTGTAGTATCGTATAACACACTTTTCATACACCTCCATGGGAAGTTTATATGAAGCACACGCTCGAGCTTACGCTCGATCCACTTGTAGTCAGTGATTCAGCCAAATCCAGTTGGATCAACGATTACAGTGCCTAGCCCGACTATGCCAATAATTTTGCAGCGCAAACAGGCACCTTAAGCCGATCCAATTTCTTTAAAAGTACATACTTACATTAAATTTGTGAGGATAAAAAATACATGAAGTTCGTGGGAGAAATTTCATGGTTAATGATCTCGGTATGCTATCGCGGGTTAAGGTGCTTGGTAACATTTGCTTCTGATTACTTTCCCGAGAACCTGTCCTCGTGTTCCGACCCAAACACCATTTGAGTGTCTAATTATTGTATGTTAGAGCGACGATATTTGTGTTCTTGTTCTCCCGGCAGTTGGATACACAATGCGCGATATTCGGTACAAATGGAACGCCGGCCTACAGTCGGTCGGCATCTCGAACGAGGTGGAACTACCGCAGTTTCGCGTGCTCGGTCACAGGCAACGACAGACAACCATACACCTATCTACAGGTAGATATCCCCCTCTTATTAGTTCTTCCTTCTGAACTTGGTCCAGAGCTCATGCAGATTATAAGTATAAATATATCTGTATTCACACGCATCTACACGCCGTACCAGTCCAATGTGTATGGAGTACTCTTGGTATTTGATTAATTTTTTTATCCGCACCGATATGCACCGATGTCACCGTGTTGCCTACTCGCGGACACGTCCAATTAGTTTGGTTAAGGGAAAGCTCGCCCGCGCATGGACCCTTGGTCCTAGGGCCACTCATCCGACCAATCGATCAAACGACTGATCTGCTTCACCGATCTACCGAACAAAGGACGATATCGAAGACAAACACCCTGATTCGCAGATCGAAACCATCGCTTCTGACTTGATCCTCTATCACGATCGGCGGCTGACGATATACTATTTTGCCGTATCTAGATCTATAGATCTCGAATATCAGTCTTGTGAGAGTTTCCTTACCCTCGATAAGTATAAGCTGAGAAATAGTAAAACGTCTGCCGCCGACGCGTCATCCACAACATCAGATCAAACCGACACGACGGACTCTCGGACCACGAACGAGTGTACTCGCGCGGCAATCTCCTGCGGCTCTTGCTGCCGACAGAGCTCTCAAAGCTCGCGGGGCTCGAGCACAATCACCACACGTAAGAAAAATCCGCTCACACGTCCTCTTACGCTCGTTTAATCTCGATCACTCTCGGCGATGGGGTGTTCTCGCAGGAAAGACAGAGTGTAAGATGAGAACGAAGGTGGGACAGATAGATAGGACTGAAAGGCGAAAGGAAGGAATTGGAGAAAAGGCGTGTTGTGAAATTGGAGTGAAAAAATGTGAGGGAGAGAAAGGGAGAAAGAAAGAAAGAAAGAACGAACGAGGTTTGAACGAAGTAGACAGGGAAAAGGAAGAGAAGGTGGTGGAAGTAAGGGAAGGTAGAAAGCGAAAGAAAGAGAGCGAGGGAGAGGGAGAGGGAGAGGGAGAGGGAGAGGAAGAGGAAGAGGAAGAAAGCTAGGAAAAAAGTGTACAAGGTAGAAAAGAGGTGTAGAGAGAGAAAGAGAGAGAGGGAGAAAGAGAGCGGACTCGGGGTTTGACGGGGGTGCGAGGTAAGTGGAGGCCCCCTCGGAGCAGAAATGCGTTTGAGGGCTTCCGCGAAGGTACGTACCAACCGCGGGGGGTCTCTCTATTTTTTCAGTCGGATACACGATGAGGGACATCCGGTACAAGTGGAACGAAGGTCCGAACAGCGTGGGCGTCAGCAACGAGGTCTCCCTGCCTCAATTCAAGGTCCTCGGGCATCGTCAACGCGCCATGGAGATTAGTCTCACAACCGGTAATGTATGAACAGAACCCCACCCCCAAAACCACCAACAATAATAATTCAACCCTCGCTTTTAACGGTATGGGTAAGGTGGAGAGACACGTGAGCGCTATCCGATGTCCGCAGCCGCTATGCCGCTCGTCATGAGCCGCCCTAATTTTATTTCTCTCTTATCTTTTTATGCACAGCCGTCGATCGTTTGATCGATATCTCTCTCCTTCTCGCGATCTCGTTTCCCGCTCCGAACGCGACCTGCGAATCTCGCTGGTAGTAGGCGCTAATTAGCTTCTTCGCTATCCCCCTAATTCGAACAGGCTTGCTTCCCTCCCAAGCTCCGCGAGCTAACTATCCGATAAGCCAGCCGATCTCTCGATCTTCCGATCACCCGCTGATCCGACTATTTCCTTAGCAACCACCTCCTGGCTCCTGGCACGGTGCCCCCGCGGTAGTTACTAGCTCTCGATCGACACTCATTTTCCACCATCCGTAATTCGCCTGCGTACCGAGCCCTCTCACGAACCCCCTCACGATCCCCCTCACGATCCCCCTCACGATCCCCCTCCGTTACGGGAGCTGCGAAATTCCGAGAATTTCGACGACTCCCGCTCTATGGACAATTTTTCCTGATAATCTTGCATTGCCATTCTCCTCGTGACTCCTCCCCCCAATGCCTCACGTCCAATCTTAATCACGCCGGGGCGAGGCTGGGCCGTGGATGAGCAATCGGAGATGAAGCTGGAGGAATGAAATAAATTCCATTTTCCTCGCTGCGTCTCGGATTCTTCTGGATCTGGCACGCGATATAAATGGCCCAGAACTCTGGGTAAGGCCGCTCAAAGAATGTTATTCAGGCAGACGTTAGGCAGAAAGGAAAGGAAAGGAAAGGAGAGGGGAGAAAAGGAGAGGAAAGAAACGGGAAAGAAACGGCAAGGAAAAACAAGAAAAGACAAGAAAAAGAAATAGGAAAGAAAATGACACGAACGAGAAGGAACGAAACACCAAGGGAGAGGAATGGGAAGAAAAAGAAAACAAATGGGACGGAAAGGAAGAAAATGCGGTGGCAACTCGATTTTCCATCTTCGTCGATTTCCCCAATACGGATTGTGTAGAGTGAGGTTTTCAAGTACTAGCAGGCGAATACTACTCTCTTGCACGCGAGGCTCTGCATCAGCGTGGCAAATTTTTCCTCGGCACCGAGCAGTAAGCTCTGGTGCATTGCACTTTCCTAAGCTAGCTCGTGGTAGGGCGGGGGCAAGGGTGGGAGTCAGAGTACGGATAAGAGTAAGAGTAAGAGTAAGAGTAAGAGTAAGAGTAAGAGTAAGAGTAAGAGTAAGAGTAAGAGTAAGGGTAAGGGTAAGGGTAAGGGTAAGGGTAAGAGTAGGGGTGAGGGTAAGGGCAGACGTAGGGATAGGGGGAGGAATGAGAGTAAGAGTAAGCGTCAGAGTAGTTTCGAAAGGGGTGGTGCCAGCCAGCGGAGGAAGGGTCGGTAGTACAGAGCGGATGAGAAAGATGAATTGTTGGAGAAAGGGAGAACGAGAGAGATAGAAGAACAGCGAGAAAAGGAAGGACAGAGAGAAAGAGAGATCAAGTGATCAAGAGATGAAGAGACATTCAATAGCGCCTCTCCGTCCCCCTGTCCTGACTGTCGATCTTTTAATCGTAGGAAATTATTCGCGGCTGGCCTGCGAGATCCAGTTCGTACGGTCGATGGGCTACTACCTGATCCAGATCTACATCCCGTCGGGTCTGATCGTCATAATATCGTGGGTGAGCTTTTGGCTAAACCGAAACGCGACCCCCGCTCGGGTGGCCCTCGGAGTAACCACTGTGCTCACCATGACGACCCTAATGTCCTCGACGAACGCGGCGCTACCCAAGATCTCCTACGTCAAGTCCATCGACGTTTACCTGGGCACCTGCTTCGTCATGGTCTTTGCCTCGTTGCTCGGTGAGTGCGAACCTCCACGTTGCCCCCCGTGGCCCGTGCCTCTTCTACATTGCTGCCATTAGCTGCCGTCCCAACCAACCACCCGCCCAACCCCCGGCCCTCGCATCTTTGCATTTCTGCCAGCAACCCACCCAGTAGCGCAATGCTACCACGATATCTATTGTATATGTACACACACATTTATATACATATAGATAAATATAGCTCTGCAGACGTATATGTATGGTTCTGCATATATGTATATATTTATGTGTGTATATTCTGTATCCCTCTATACATATACATATGTATGTATTGTATATACCACATGCCATACTACTTCGACAACTCACACACCTATATTCACACGTATACAGACCCGCCTAACGTGATCCCATCTTCTACACATTTGTACACACAAAATTTAGACCTCCCCGTGCAGAACCGACTTCCACTCTTCCGACTCAATTAGCCAGTCTCATTATCTCAAGACAAGAATCACGCGATCATGCTCAAAATGAACTTGACTAAAACAATCTTGTAAGTTTTGCATGCGCAACAGTACGGCGCGACGCAGCGGAGCGTAAGTACATACGTGCAAACGAGCGGCGCAACGCGGCGCAACGCGGCGCAACGCGACGCACAGCAACACACTGCAAATATTGAGAATCTTCCTCGGTGGCAGTTAACCGGTGGCATCTTTTGCTGCGTATTACTTTATTCTCCTCGATTCTGTGTCTTCGCAGAATACGCGACAGTGGGCTATATGACAAAGAGGATTCATATGAGGAAGACCCGCTTCGAGAAAATAGCGGAAAGTATGAAAGCGGCCAGGGAGAATCCCGGACCACCTGGTGTCCCCGGTGATCATGGAGATCACGCGGCTAAACAAACTGTGAGTAACATCGGCCAAAGTAATACGAACCCCTTTGTCTTTTTTTCCAACTACGAACTTGGGTGCCTTCGGTCTCTCTTTCTCTCTCTTTTTCTCTCTTTTTCTCTTTCTCTCACTCTCTCTCTCTCTCTCTCTCTCTCTCTCTCTCTCTTTCGCTGGCATAATTTGTATGCAGAGCTCTCGCAGTCAGACGCCTTTCGACGTCTCAATCGACGACGCCTCGATTAAGAGCAACAGCAGTTCATCATTTAGTCACGCATTATCATGTTCATTAGCACCTCATGTCGTTATACACGCGACAGTGTAACAGCTTCTAGTAATGGTTCTATCGAAATTTAACGAAATTCAAATGGTTCCAAACAGCACAGTTCTCGATCGGCACTCGGCTCGAAATCGACGGTATCGAGGAGCAAAGTCAGGCTAAAATTTACTTCACAACTGTTATTCCCAAGCGAGAAAGGTCAAAAGCTAAAAGGTTTCGCGAAATGAATTCCCATTCGATCGCGATGCGTTGGTCGGCCGGCGAGACTCGGATCCGAGTACGCGATACACTATAAATTTTCTTTTAATCTCGGGATTGTAGTAGGAGCAGCAGAAATATTAAAGGACGAGGGGACGCGCTGACAGAAAGAAGATACGTGTGTACTGAGAAGAACAGGTACGAGCAGGTGGATACTGAAACAATTGCGCGAAATACTGCCGGAATAGACGAATTTAATTAATTCCCAACAAATTAATTATTCCTCTTATACGCGGTATACATACATGTACAAGGGCCACGTGTAAACGGGATCTCTCGCTGAGCCTCAGAACTCTTTTATCCCTATTTTACCGCCATTTTATCTGCGCTTTATCGTATTAGGTAAATCGCGCATAGATACGCTGGCGAAAATAACACGCAGATCCCAGATTTGTCTTGACTCGGTTACAATGCGGACCAATTAAATCTTGCTCCTCGAAACTGCATTAGCTCCAAATGGAATAGGTAATTAAAGGTGACGATCGACGCAATGTCAACGTATTTCGAATTTCGCATTAACGCTCCGTGTTCGACGCAGTGAGCCAATCAAAAACTGTGTGATTAACTAACTTTTCCAATTTGTATTGGGTAATTGCTCGGGTGAAACGAGAATCAGACAGCACATTTGTTCATCCTCGATGTCGCATGCCCATCTGACAAAGTAAGGGGTTATCCTCGTAAAAGGACGCCCCACGCCGAACTGCCGTGTCTCTTGTAAGTGGTCCTGTGTTGTCCAGGAGGTGCGGTTCAAGGTACACGATCCGAAAGCACACAGCAAAGGTGGGACGCTCGAGAACACCATAAACGGACGAGCAGACGAAGAAGCTGCGCCTGCACCTCAACACCTCATTCATCCTGGCAAGGATATTAGTAAACTCTATGGTGAGTTATTCGGTGACAAGCAAAAATACCTCTTCCCCTTAAGAACACCATCTTTCACTTCTAGTTAAATCCACTCTTAGCTTCGCATAAGCTGGAAAATTATGAGGGTCGGATGAAGCATTGACTTATATCACAGAGGAGCTCTCGAATCTACTACTGTTAGAAATTCCCGAAAAGCTCTGTCTATTTAACATAGGCTTATCGCAAGAAAGCGCAAAAAATATGAAGATATAACAAATACAATTTTGCGACATTTCGTTAATTATATCGGAAAACCCCAAAGTGTATTAGGAAAATTACGGTGAAACTTGAGAAATTGACTTAACATTGTTCTTCAACATTATTCGCAGGTCTAACGCCGTCGGACATTGACAAATATTCCCGCATCGTGTTCCCGGTATGTTTCGTCTGCTTCAACCTAATGTACTGGATCATATACCTCCACATCAGCGACGTCGTGGCGGATGACCTCGTACTCCTCGAGGAGGCCAAGTAGACGCGCACTCGTGACCGCCAGACGCGACTATCAAGAGGAAAAGAAACCAAGAAGCCCAGCCAAGTACGCAAGAAAGCAAGAAAGTACCAAGGAGACGAAGCAAGCGGGGACGGCGACGACGACGACGCGAGAACTCGTAACAGTAGAGACGGTCGAGGATAAAAGTTCCCTGGTGGGGACGGACTAAATAACACTGTGATTACTTTGAAGCGGGAGGAAG
Organism: Trypoxylon attenuatum; assembly: GCA_963989405.1. NCBI lineage: Eukaryota > Metazoa > Arthropoda > Insecta > Hymenoptera > Crabronidae > Trypoxylon > Trypoxylon attenuatum. The sequence continues at coordinate 4,012,088 of OZ022489.1, read as the reverse complement.
TAGATGCATTATATAAATTAAGCCGGTGTGGATAATGAAGAGGCAAGGCAGAGACAAGGAGAAGAGAAGAGAAGAGAAGAGAAGAGACGAAGCGGACAGAGGAAGATGGAGGGAGTGAAAAAGATGGTGGCAACAGCTATGCCAGTCGTGGCGGCTACGAGAGGTCGAGTGCACTACGTTATGACTGCTCGGAGACAAGAGGAAGTAGAAACAAATAAGAGGCGGACCAAAGTTGGCAACCAAGCGGCAGATCGAAGTTAGCAACTGTTGGCTGACTTAGGCGGCCTGCTAGGACTCTAGTTCGCTTCGCGAGAAAGTGTAGGAAGGAGCAAGCGAGTGGGTGGAAAGGGTCGAAAGATGGTAAGAGAAAGAAGGAAAGGCCGTGCATTCGAGCAAAGTTGTCGACGGGGGAGCTTAACAAGCCGCACCGTGACTGCTTCCTCCAAGTAGAAGATACAGACAGTCGCTGGTCAGACTGGTCATGAGGACTAAACCGCGCTCTGTGACTACTTCGTGACATTCTATACCACGCCGACCGTAGTTTCCCTACAGTGATCTCTCGAATCCCGTGATCCTCGATAACTGTCCCCGCGAAAGGTACATCCACGGTTACATGTGCCGGCACACCAGTGTTGTGGAAGACACACGGGGATGGCGCGCGCAAGTGAAGAACGAAGGGAGTCGACACGAAAGGCGAAGCCATGAGCATACATACCTTAAACATTGCCAGTCTAGTTATCTAGGTCTTAAAGGGAAGAAATATCTTCGATATAAACACTTGTCAATTTAGCCACCATTATATAGGAACGTAAATAATACGATATAAGGGGAACTTTAAATTCGTCGGCTGAAAGCGACGAACCGAAGCGAACCCGAGGAGAACGGAGAGCAGCATCTAACGAAATCCGGGATCCATCGTCGCTCGAATGCTGCCAGCGACGCTCGATTCGGAGGGAGCGAGACAGATAGAGGAAAACGAAAGAAACCGTGAATGAGAGGGGAGAGAGAGAGAGAGAGAGAGAGAGAGAGAGAGAGAGAGAGAGAAAAAGAGAGATAGGAAGATCGAAAGGAGAGAAATCGCGCGACGTTTGCGTGAGTGGATGAAAGCGTGAATGGATGAGCGTGCGTTACTGTCCTCCCGTGAGTAGTGTGAATGCAATGGTGCACAGATGCGAATGCAAAAAGCGCATTCGTGCGTTCCGAGCGGCAGTGCGTGGCCGAGAAAAGCGTGGCGAAAAGCTTTTTATTTGGAACGAAGACAAACGGTGTATTACCGGAGACTGGTGCAACTTAAAGTTTAAGTAAGTACGTCGTAAGTATCTACGTACACATTAAGAGAGACGCGTGCATCGGCGCTGTGCACGCGTGCACGCATATTAGACATTTACGCGCATACACACGTACACTATACACCCACATCATATTGAAAAATCTATTTACCGGCGATACCGTGATTCGCCGTGATTTGCCCTGATTCGCCGTCATAAACAGCAGCATCGCGCACTTACTACTCACGACGCTTCCTAACGAAAGTCGCATTATTTCGAGGAGAAGGCACTCTTCAAACGTATTTTTTATTACCGCAATGGTAAACTTAAGTGTCCGTTTCATTTTATACCACTTTTTTACCATTTATAGGACTCGTCGGGCGAAACGACTTTTATATTTGCGTAACTTCTATCGCGATTCCCTCTCCCTCTCGAAATCGTGTCACTTTCGGGGAATACCGACGCAATCTGTACGTGTGTACGTGTTCGTGTTCGTGTACGTGTTCGTGGCTCAATGGGGAGTATTTATCTCGTACTACGTAGTCGCGAATGTTTTACGTAGACATACTCCCAGAACGTACGATTAGGTCGGGCGTAAGATATTCCAATTGCATTAGGGCTCGAGACGCAGGCCGACCGAAGGAGAAGCGCAATCAGGCGAGATAAGCCCGAAGGCTTGCCTTCTAAAAGACACTTGATCTCTTTTCTTTACCGAAAGCAAAATAACCAAAATACCTTGTGTTCCTACGGGATCAGAAAAACCATACTCTTGTCTGCCGGTGCGCTGTAGATTCAGGAGAATATGTTTTTCCGACGTAACGAGTATCCGTTCTCGAGAGGCAGAGAGAAAAGACGGAAAAGGAGGAGGAGAATTCGCGAGACAAGGGTGAAAGCCTGCATCCTCGCCTCGTAAATCCCTCTACGGTCGCTTCTTATACTTCCGTTTTTCACCTTCTGTTTTTAATCTCATCGGAAGGGAGCTCTCGGTGCTCTTGTATGAAATTATCCCCCGTCTGCGGAATGGCAAATGCAACAGTTGTACGTGTGCAATTGTCGCAAGTCCCAATCCGCAAAGTATTACAAATCAGGCAAAGTAGAATCGTGCGCAATCGCATTTATACCTAAGGGCAGGTAGATTGGTTTCAGTGTCGAAGGAGTAAGTATGTACACCGGGACGGTCCTTCGGTGAAGAGGCCCCTCGTCAACCCCGGTGGTGGTTCCGTTGGTATGTTTTGCCGAGTTAATTAACGCCAATTGTATGCCGTTCCACTTCCGTCTTTTGGATACTCTCGTTCTCTTTCTCTCTCCCTTTCTCTCCTTGTATACCGCGCCCGCATTTATTTCCCCGTGTCTGTGTTCCCGGCCACAGTCACGCGGGCGGACACACCCACGGAAATGCACTGGTGCTCGCCATTCTTACCTTCTGCATCCAACTCGGTTTTACCCTCTCGCTCCTCCTGCACCACTACTACTCCCTTCTTTTCCTCTTCCTCGTCCCACTGGCTTTCGTTCTTTCTTTCTTTCTCGGTCTCCCAACACACTGCTAGCTCGGTGCAGCCTGGGTCGTGGAAGCTTACCATTCAGGATATCGACCAGCTGACACGCCCAACCCACCCTCCAACCACCCTCTACCCGCTCACTCGCATCCTCTCGTATCCTCTACCTATAAACTCATCTTGCTTCCTCCCTCTTTCCCCTCCTGCCCCACTACTATCGCCCACCCTCCCGCTCTGTCTCTATCTTTCTCTCGGCCGCGCTCGCGCTCGCACTCGCGCTCACGGCACTCTTCAGCACTCTGCTCTGCAATCGCCAAATAGCCCGTTTGCCAGACGCTCTTGCTCGTCGTGCATTTAATAAGGAGCTTCTTGCCTCGGAACTCCGAGGGAATTCTTTATAAAAGTAGGTAATCTTGCTCGAGGGTCTCCTTGGTCGCCAGCCTTCTCGAGTCCGCGGAAGAAGTGGCCGAGGGGAGCCTGTGTGTTTGGTCCTACCGTTGTATCGATGGAAAGAGGGTAAATTGCACCGGCATCCGCAGCTCTTGCCACAGTACTCTGACAGTACTCTGACAGTATCGACTACAGTCAGTCGCATGAAACTCCGCGAGCGTGACTTACAAGCAATTATTTTCGGATCTAGAGACACAGCTATTAGTTTTCTCGGCGGATTGTGCGTGTGGTGGATGCGCAGCGGGTGGACCGGGGAGGTGTATGTATTGGGAGGTCGCGCGTTCCGGCCGCGCGTTCCGGCCGCGCGCCCCTGCCGCGCGCTTCACCCTCGGCCGACTCTTCTCTCTACACGTATATATTGTACAAGTATCGATATACTTCCACGTCCGCCCCACCGGAAGCATTATATGCAATTTATATAACTGTACATCCGTTATCTACTTGGAGTCTCTATTATAGCGAGAAAAAAGGGAAAGAAAACTAGCGTTTTATCGTTGTGATATATTCTATAGTATCTATATGCATTTATTCATACGTATATCGCGTATGCATTCATGCATACTCACGTGTTTGTACATATGTACGTTATATACGTGTGCCTATTGTTTACGTTGAATCTTTGTGCCGTGCGTAAATGTATGAGGGGCTGGCGCGTTGAAAAAAAAAAAGAATGAGAGGGAGGGAAAGAGAGAAAGAGAGAATGGACGACGTTAAGCTCTTCCCTAGCTAGCCAGTAGATAAACTAAACAATAAGTTAAAAGATTGCAAAATAGCTCGAATCCTAATTCTGCCTGCGGTATCAATGGATCTTCAATCTCTGTCAATCGGTTAAAAGAATTTCATCTATTCGAACGCCTACTTCCCGTAATCACGATTCGCTCTCGAGTTCGATCGACAAATTTCACATTGATTTCCACGGATATACCCAGTGCGCAGAAAATTCTAGAGGAAAACACTTAGGAATGTGTCGAGCCGTGCTACGAATAAATCGGTGCACGTGTCACGCGTGCCTTGCGTAACGTGCCAGTCCCTCCCCACTGCCCACGGTCAATTATTATTATTATTATTATTATTAATATTATTCTTGCTATTACAATGATTGATATTATTATATATGAACGTTTCAAAGGAATTATTGCGAATCTCTGACCTCTGGCAGGAAGGAAAATTTTTGTTATCGGCGGGCACCTATATATCACGTATATTATTACCGGATAAACGATATCGTTATTAAAACCAAAGAGCACCATCGACGCGCAGGCATCTCCGGATATAAAGAGAGAAAAACTATTAATACTATACAAATCGATCAACTTGTAAATACGAGTTTTATACAGAGCGATTGTATTCGTTAAAAACAAGAGAGTACCTACTACGAAGTAATATATATATATATATATATATATAAATATAAATATAAATATAAATAAATAAATATATATATATATACATATTATATATAGATATACATACGTATACATATTATATATAATATATAAATATATATACGCAAGACGTAGTGCACACGAAAATGTGACTGTTCGCACATATGTATTTAGGTAAATCACTTTTAAAGTATAGGGAAATAAAACAAAGTAGACTGGAGGAACGTCGGGGGACCGAAGTGAGTACACGTACGTTCGTTCGTTCGTTCGGTAGCGAATGTCAATCGAAACAGCAAATAAAAATAAAAATTATTTCTCGATGAAAGTTTCTTGGTTCAGTACACAGCGTTTGACAGTTGGGACAGGGGGGTGGGAGAGTACTTGAAATGGGGGTGGTAAGAAATGAGAGAGTGAGAGCGAAAGAAGAAGAGATCGAGATTAGGTAGGTGTAGGTACTAGATAGGTAGATAAATAGATAGGTAGAGACAGTAAGAGCGAGTGAGTGAGAACGAGAGAGCGAGAGAGAGAGAGAGGTAGATAGGGAGGGAAGAAGGGAGAGAAAGAGAGGAGAAAGTTTCAAAGGGATCGCGCGTGATCGAGCGACGCTGGCGGCGGCAGAGTCGCGATGCGGCGCGGCGCAGCGCAGCGCACGCTCGTTAACAATTCGAAAAAGTAGTTGTAGACGACGATGACTGCGATGTGAGAGTCCATTTCGGTAATTGTTAGCCCTCTCGCGTATATCTAACCAGTAACCGGTAATCAGTAACCAGTACTATACATTAAGATCCGCATGACTGGCCATCGGCACGAGTGACCCGCGCTTCTGTTTATATGATATTTAATACGCCAGAGAGACTCGGGGGTCATCCGTTCGCCCGGCTCAGCGTAAGTGCTTCAGTATTTGTATTTTTCAGAGAGTCGACGAGTTTCATAAACGTAAAATTGCTCAAAGTAAAACATACGGATCCCTAATTATCGTACGGTAGAGAGAACTGGAGAAAAAGAGCGCGACAGCGAAAATGAGTGGATGAGTGCATGAGGAGGAAAAAACGAGACGAAAGAAAGAAAGAAAGGGTGCGCTAGAGAGGGAGAGAAAGGAAGAGTTAATTGTAACACGCGTCTTTGGTTCGGACCAAACGTCGTTTAGCGATACAATATTATGTCCGCTTGAAACGTTTCTGTCTCCTCACTTCTCGTCGTGGCAGTGCTTGGGCGGGAGAGGGAAAAAGCAATGGCCGAGAAGCGACGCCAAAATGTTCCTATTAAACGCGAGATGTTTGTTTTGCCTTGCTTTCCGACCAAACGAAAACACGAAGTGCGTGCAGCAGTTTGAAAAATCTTAGTAGCTGACGTCGTCGTCATCGCCGTCATCGGCGACACACTAGAGAAATAGGCCAGCAGCGAGCACACGAGACACGTGACCACGGGAGTTCAAATGAAGCGTCGTAACGAAAACTGCCAACTTCATATTGCAATATACGTTTTAGTCAATCAGGGCAATGCGGCAATAGCCGGACGAGAGAGAAACGGGAAATAAAAGCGAAGAAGAAAGCAGAAGAGTGCAGAGGAAAAAGTGACGAAGAAACCTGGACATCTGCCTTAAACCTATCGAATGCCAATATTTTCAATATGACGAACGATCAGTGTAGGTTACTCATTATCAGATTTACAATTTCTCCCACGTTTCGTTGCACATTCTAATGTTTTATGCGTACACTCGCTGCTTAAACTCGAATCGAACCCACCCGATGGTCATTCGGTATAAAAGCGTTCTATTCACGTGCGCGAAACGGATCTCATTGTCAGTAACGAACAGGTGGCCCCAGTTATAATGGTGTTCAATGGTATGGAAATATTTTGTAACTTTGGTTATTTCGTAGCTTCGGTAGCGATCGAAAATTATAATCTGTAATTCGCTCAAATAAAATCTAACCCAGGTTACAAAATATCGGAGTTAACGTATTCTGGTAGCGCATGCCCTCATTCCGTTAATTGCACGTTTCTTCGTTGACAATTCGGTGAAAGTCGCGCAAAAGGAGGAGGAGGAGAAGGAGGAGAAGGAGCAGAAGAGAGAAGCAAGGGGGGAGGAGGAAAAGGGGGAGGAGGTCTGGTGCCAAACGATGCGCATGTAGATCAATTAGTACGAACTCGCACTAATCACAAAAAAGATCAAGCACGACTCTTTTCTATTCAATTCTACGTCATCGACACTCGCGAGCGCATTCCCTCTCGCACTTAATCAAAAAGCGGTAAATACTGCCTGAATCTGAACTACCAATAGTCACGTACCACGCGGATTACGAAAGTTTCTTCGAGTCTCGTATTCGCGATATTGGCACGATAAATCCCAACCAGATCTCTATTCCGAGAAAGTTTTCCAACCTCGTCGTTTCGAGAGCCGAGCCCTCCTCGCCTGGCGAATGTAAGTTTTTTAATAGACCGCATCGTAAATAAGTTCGATCGGACAGTAAGGAATAAGAGCGCACCAATAGAGCAGCGAACACGGGTCTCGTTGGAAAAGAGAACGAAGTACGAGCGGCATCGTGTGACGAATCGTCTCGACGAGAGTACCAAATTCTAAAATGTACTTAATCAACCACACAAACACACTAACACATCCCCACATACATACGCAAACACTAATTGCATTATGCTGTAGAAACGTATTTTATGATCGTTTACGGTAAGAAGAGCAATTGTAGACACACCGAGAAACACATTGGAGGAGGTAAAGAGTACACGGATCGAAGGTGGAACGAAATACGCGGAAGACATGGGATATAGAGTTGTACACGTATACACGCGCAGAACCGGTGAGTTCGGCGATTACCATCCTGAGGCGATTACACACACATATATATATATATGATTAATTTTAAATATATATAAATATATATATATATATATACACATATACCAGCACTCGGTAGATATAGGTACACCGATAAGTTTACCTATACTACCCAACACTCTACCACGGCTGAAGTGCCGATTATAAGGGAGAAGAAGAGAAAACGAGAGTGTAAGAGATAGTGCGAGCGAACGAGTGAGCGAATGAGAGAGTGAGTGTGCGTGTGTGTAAAAACTCGAGAACGAAAGAAAAACTGGAGAAAAAACGACGCGTCAAATCGATAGAGTCGAAAATAGGTGCGTACTTCGCGCACGATCGGAACGGAATAGTCGCGGAATTACAATACATAATAATATAGAGTAGAGATACATAGGTTCCGAGAGCGAATGAGTGCTATGACCGAATATGTATGAGTCAATAGTGCCAGGATGTCGCGTGTATATTATAAATACGAGTAAATGCGTGAATCTCCGTGGTCTGTATTTTATTGCGGAAGTTCCTGTTCCTCGAAACAACCAAAAGACGAAAGGATGTAGGGTGACAACAAAAAAGATAAAGAAAGAAAGAACGAAAAAAAAAGAAAAAGAAAAAGAAAATGATGAAGACGTTACTGATAATTTAACAAATCACCGTGATTTTGTAGATCTTGCCCGATCGCGCGGATGCTTCAATATCTGCCCAGTATTCCTTCCTCAACCTCATACCGGCAACTTTGAAGTACATATGTACATAGATCGAACATCGGAGGAGAAATCGTGATCTCTTGCTGCGTAGAGCAAAAGTAACTCCGAATCTGCAAGGGTGGAAAAGGAATTGGACAGATCGTGATGCAGCCATTTAATTAGATTTAGTGGCGCGCTGCTAAGACCGTTTTTGTAATATCCGAATAAAGTGCATGGTCGATGAGAAAATAGAAGAATTACCGGTTCAACCCACTACTGCAGGTACCATAAAATCCACAGAGACCCCAGTGAAACGACTAATCGGGGAACGCGCGCGTCTTGCGGATAGGGTAACTTAATTGCAGACTAGTCTTCGAACGGATCGTACAAACAAGTGCCGACTCTACGCTACTTCGGCACTCACCAAATGCCAGACAACTGTAAAGCACATAATGTAATGAAGCCAATAAACGAGAGAACACCGGAACGCAAGATGTACTGGCAAAGGGACGAGACCAATTGCGGAAAGAAAGGGCGAAGATTCATGTTCCCGAGATCGTAACTTTGGGTTTTGACCTCAATCCTTTCAAGCGACACTGCCCTTGTTTCGAGTATTTTCTTAGCTACTAAATACTCAATATCTCGCTGTTCGTGTTAAGATAACCGAGCATAATGCTAAGTTTATATTATTGACGCTAAGATATCCGATCGACGGATTTCTCAATTGTCGTTTATTTGACATTTTAAGTAAGCCACGGAATTTGGTTTGTTCTCTAACGAAAGCCCGAATGTTTCCTTACATCGGAAACGCTACTGCGTAAGCATTGCAATTTTCGTTCTTCCAAGGAGGTATAGCTGCGTTCATGTACCTTTACTATACATACATAAATTAAATTCGTTGAATAAAACGAACACTTTTATTACGCTACAACTTCTTGTCACGTTGCTCAAGCGCTTTTAACGCATCTTCTACTTCACGACCTTATTCTCAATTCTGCGACGCCTCTGACCGCGTCTTATAGTGCATCGCTTCTATCGCGCATTTCTTTCAATAGCGCACCGTCGCGTCGCGTCGCGTCGTCGTCGCGTCGTCGCGTCGCTTGCCTGTTTCTCGATTCGGTTCGCCAACTTCTCCGCAAAATACGGTCACGAAACAGCAATCGACCTGGCATCCAGTGTCCTTGTCAAAAACGCTCAAAATGCGTTGTAAATAAATAAAGAAGGAGTGGGAAAGAGCTAAAAGAAACACAAAGGGATTTCGGAATAGGGAAAACGAGCGTGAAGGAGAAAGAAAAAGAGAAAGACTTGTGTGCGTGTATGTGCGTGTGTAAGAGTGAGAGCGAGAGAGAAAGAGAGAGAGAGCGTATACGTGGAAAAAACTGCGTAGGCTTGCGTAAATTTTAACAAAATAAAAAATGCATCGAGGCGAAGGTTGGCAGGAAACAAAGATAACGGCGGGACCGGAATCGCCCTTCCTTGTAGAGCGGGATCGAGCGAGGCGCGAGAAAAGTCTAAACCGGAGGCTCTCCTAGTTACTTGCTCATTGAAATAATATTCTAAATAATGTTCGTAAGAAACAGAAGTCTAGGTACGCATCAGTATAGTGAGAAATAATTTTACGTACAAATAAGAGTAAAGAGACGCACAGTCATCGACGGTAACGCGCTCACATACTCGCGGCACGAAATCGAATCCTCCGCACCCACTCTCATTTTCTAATAAGCCATATCGATCAACCGGTTGAGTAGTCGGTGGAGAAAATCTTATAACGCGAGCTGCAACGAGAATATGCGAAAAAAGGAATTATCGGCGTGTGTCGCGTCAGTATCCCAGTACATATTCGTTTGCCATATATCAATGTATAGATATGTTCCTCTTAATCGATTCAGTAGCAATTAATAGGAATTCTAAGTTTCTGGTGGCTCATGTATAGCAAAATACCCATGTAGGTGTAAACTGACCTCAAATGCGTTTTAGTTGTATCCCAATTTATTTTACGACAAGGCGAATTCGATTAAGCGTAAAACGGAAAGCAATAGTGCAAAGCAAAAAGTTCGCGGAAGAGTGATTAATGTAGATTATACTGAAAAGTATAGGTTCAGATTTTGCTGAAAACCCATTCTGCCTGAAAATGGTAGCCTCGTTAATGAAATAATCGTTTGGTAAATACTGATTTGAGGGCGCGTAATGGTCAACGTGTGCGTTGACGGAGGATCACGATTGCTACGCTGCAACAAGTTGTAAGACCGACTGTTGCGAACCGTGCCATTCACCTGCACGATCCGTTTAAGGCGACTACAGGCTTGCAGTGTGAAAAACTGCTAGAGAAGATTTAATGCACCCAAAGAACACGCGAATAACACCGCCACTGGCGACGAGTATAATACACATTGTTACATAAACAAATATAACACAAATGTGTCGTTGCATGATCGATATACCTAAAACATTATTACTTCGTGATACGACATTATTATGTAAAGTTTTTATTGCGTGAGTAAAATTATGTTATGAACGAAAAGGTGTACCTTGTAAATAATAAATCTGGTCCTTTTCTTCGTGCATCCGTGATATCATTACCGGCGAGATTTCTGAACCCCAACTCCCGAAACTTGGAACTGATATGGTTGCACTGATTCACACACTGTCACATCCGATCGAATTAACTATTGATCAAGATTTTACAAAATATCGAATCACAACAAAATGACAGACCGAATGGCACCATTACGTACACGAAACGAACGATACTTTGGTCAAAATGCAAGAGAATTTTCACGACGATTATTTCAACGTATATATACACCGAGAAATGGCGCCAAGCTAGCGATCCTAGACGGTGGCGTCCTCAATTATCGTCCTACTCTCATGATACTCAATTGTTCAAAGAAAACTGAAATATCGGCTGTTTCTTTGTGCTTCTCTACAGATGGCGCGAACAATACAGGGTAAGGCTGCAGCGTCCAGACATCAAGCCGTACCGCACATCAAACGTTGCGGCGACATGCCGACTCACACACAGGCCTGGCGGTAGCCGACGAGCTCACGATACAGACGCCCTAGCCTATACGTGAGCCGGCATGTCGCCGCAACCTTTGATGTGCGGTACAGTTTGATGTCTGGAGTCTGGACGCTGCAGACTCTCCCTGTAGGTTGACGAGTCGTATGCGTACACTGGATCGTAATCTTATGTACTGCCACAGTCAACGATACATGAACATGTAATGAATTTAATTTAGGACATCGGAAATCGATTCTCTACCAATTCTTGGTTAAAATAGAATCGAGGTCTTAAGAATAGAATTCTGAATTAATAGGTAAAATAATCGATTCTTCAGAAAAAGAATCTAGTAGGATCGGCCATCCCTCCTACAATTACAACAATGCTGTGCCACTCTAGGTAAATATTTTGTGACGGACAGAGAACGGTTCCCTGCTCGCCTAGACGAGCAGGACAACCTGTACCAAAACAAAGTACATAACAGTACAAAAGTAGCCGGGTGTGATACTCGAATGATTTTTGAATCTAAATTAATGTTGTACGTTACCAATAGCGGGAAAAAAATCACAATATTTATCTCACGCTTTAACTGAAACAATTGGGCAAGAAGTCAGGAAATGAATATGTAAAAGGACAAGTAGTTGCAAATTCAATTTCCTTTGTTTGATTTCCTTTTATTTTTTCAAATATAACTACATGTATACATTTTCATATTTGAATTAAAACAATAACAGACACAATATAAACTAAAGAGATGTAATCTAAAAACAATCTAAGTAGAAACAATATAATGTATACGAACTAAACTAAACTAAACTCACTTAATTATTCTGCTGCTTTATTTATCCATAGGTCTTTAGATTGCTCTCAGGCTGTTCTTAGCGCTACCTTCATATACAATGCAGGGTCTCCTCAGAGGAGGCAGGAGGAACGTTGAGCAACAAGGTACGATGACGTTTTTCCAGAAGGCTGGCACCAAGTACAAATAAATTAGGAAGAAATAACGCAGAATGTAGATGAATATGAGAACTGGCTATAGATTTCCTGTACATATTTGTTCTCATGTGCTCACTGTCTCCAAGCAGACCAGAAATTGTTTTTTGTTTGCCATTCCTGTACAAATCTCAAACACTTAATGTGTAAGACTATCATAAGCAGAAAATGTTAACATTATAAGCATTAAGTTCAATCACAAGTGCTAATTAGTTGATAATACTGTGCGTGCACATTCGAAGTCTTAATCTGTAATATACATTTGTACCTTTGTATGTACATTAGGTTCTCTCTGTTCCTGAATGCATTGTACATATTTTGTTGGCGCATTAAACATACTGTTAAAAAATGTGTCTCCTTTCTTACACAGCTGTATTTTTTAAATTATTTTATATCAAAGTTGGAAAGCACAGCACACCCCTGCTTCCGATTTTGTCGGTTATCAGACAGCTACTTAGCACACATAAAGTTTTACCACGACCTTCATGCTCCAGAATTTCCACAGTTCGCAATTTTTGCTACTATGTCGTTGAGGTAGCTCCCCGGTTGACTAATAAAAAGTGCTAACCTGTCTCACGAATTCTAAATTGAGGCCTTCTCGAAAGGTCATTGGATTCGCATGGGGAATTCAATAGTACGAACGATACTATGCACTGCGATATACGATCCTTCCTTGCACACTTTATTTTTAAACGCAAAATCATCAAATACCTTCGGTTTGCATTCGCTTTGCAGCTCTTGCCAAAATCTATACAGTACACAGACGCACCGCACTTTACGAATTTACTACGTTGATAAAATATTCGAACAATAAACGAAGAATATTAATGGAATTGTGCTAACTGATCATAAGAGAGTCTGGTTATTTCTATTACGGTGTGATTTTTGCTATTCTACAATACAACATGCTCTGTAACCACGTTTCATAACCTCTCTTGACCACACTTTTCCAGAAATTTCGACGGATTAAATGCGTTATATGTACATACTACCAAATCTAATGAAATCGGTGTTAGTAAAATGACATCACTATCTAAAATTTCTCAATGTCCCGTTAAAACAGAATTGAGCGAAATTTTTATTCCTTGCAATTTAGTAATGTGCTGTTAACTGGGACAAGGTTACTTTGTCCTAATAACACTGTACGTATCCTGCTCTGCATCATAAATATTTCATACGCATCGTTCCCCTAAAAATGTATCACAATTGCACAAAATCTGAAAGGTTTTGTTACGTGAAATTTGATCTGGTAGCTTCCTAATTTTCATTTCTAACTCATTTCGGTCACAAATGTATCCAGATAGAGGAAGAATATTCTAGATCTGTGTCTCGTATCCCAGCTAATTATATACATCTATATAACATTCCCATTGTTTGTTAGACATTTCGTTTTGAGGAATTGATTAAGGCAGAACAAAACAACGAAGTCTAAATGTATTCAGACTGCATTTAAAGACTCTACATAACCCTCTCGAACTTGCCTTACTTAACCATTCCGTGATGCATTTCTTTTATTGTTTACAAAAAGGTCAAGGATACAACGAATCCACGCACATGTATGCCTGTATAATACAAACTTTCATTACATGTAAAAATAAAATCTTGTTTCCGAATATACGCTGTGGATTTACTTAAGGACAATACTTTTTAGAATTACCAGCCTGAAAAATCAATATAACACACTTCCTTTCCAAATAAATAGGTTTATTCATTTTCATAATAGCCTACATATCCGTAATCAGTTGCTAGAGCTACAACTCTTGTTCCAATTATTTCATAAATTTTAGGCAACAGATTAATTCAACACAGAATGTCTATCAAAGTATAAAATTGGAACATTTGGTAATTACAGACCATTGTTCAATACTTAATTAGCCAATATCTTAATATAATTATTCAGATTCATAGTCGGAGTGTTAGATGCAAGACAAAGCTGAAAAAACGATAACGTTAAAATATCGTTAAATACTATTATCTCACTTTATGACAGTAGTACAGAACGAGCATAAATACGTGCCACATCGGAATTCAGTTTTTAGTTAGACATTTTTCAGAAAGTATTTCAGAATTGCCAAATTACTTTAATAATCAAAAGGCGTGTATATGAAACCGGTCGTAGTTTTACATTGGTTAACGTTTAGCATTCTCTGCATACAAGTACATGAAAATCCAAATATTCAACGCTGACGATAAGAAATATACGTCCTACCACAATTTGGCTGGAAAAATTAAAACGGGTTGCATACAGAAAACACGTGCTTGTACATATTTAATTATAATTATGTACCGCTTGACAGTTCGTTGTGCGGCATTTTCTGTATTCCGTACGGGGCATGGCGAATCGCGATGTTTCTAGACACGTGCAGTCATGACGTAGTTTCCGGTTACTGCGATTCGGGTTAAAGAATACGAACCTTATTTGAAATTTCATGCGATATAATACAATGTTACAGCAGAGAATATTATTATAATTTGTAAATAGATTTTTCCGAATGGAATTTTGATAAAAGGAACTATTTTTAATGATCCGTATGCCACTTTTAGGATCAAAGGCAATCCGCAACTTCCGGACGGTACGTTCTAGAATCTTCAACGCGTTCGATAAAAGGGTCTGAAACCGTTGGGTTAATATTCCGAGAATAGTGCTCGCGCGAGAGACTGGTCAGAGCGATACTCCAAGCGACGTTTACTCATTCGTATCCTTAAGTGAGTGAGAATACTCCTGTGTGATATAAACTATAGAGTGTTGCATTTGCAAATTCGTTTTAACTGATTTTGGATTTAATACGAGAATTGTATTTCCGAAGAAGACTCAGTGATCAAAAGTTGAAATGCCGGAGGACGTTACAATGGCTGACACCGGCGAGGTTGAAACCTTCGCTTTTCAAGCTGAAATTGCACAGTTAATGAGCTTGATCATCAACACCTTCTATTCGAACAAAGAGATTTTCATTCGAGAACTGATATCCAATGCGTCCGATGTAAGTGTTTCGAATTTTCTTTGTATTAGCTTCATTGATCTCGAATGCTCTCTCGTTCTTTCTTTGAGATCATCATTGTTACAACCTCGTGAATATACGTGATAAATTCCATGTTAATTTTACTTTGATGCAATTTTCATTTTTACTTAATAATAATTCTACATCTTCTCTTTGTGAATTACAGGCCTTGGACAAAATCAGATATGAGTCACTCACAGATCCTTCCAAACTGGATAGCTGCAAAGAATTATTCATCAAAATCGTTCCTAACAAGAATGATCACACTCTCACTATCCTTGACTCGTAAGTATTATAATTCACATGTACAGAATTTCTTTAGGCTTGCCAATTAAACCCTTGATCTTACATTAAACTCGTACGTTTGCTTCATTTATTACAGTGGCATTGGCATGACAAAAGCTGACTTGATCAACAACCTGGGTACCATTGCGAAATCTGGAACTAAAGCTTTTATGGAAGCCCTTCAAGCTGGAGCAGATATTTCTATGATCGGCCAGTTTGGTGTTGGTTTCTACTCTGCATACTTGGTAGCGGACAAAGTGGTGGTAATCTCCAAGCATAACGACGACGAGCAATACGTATGGGAATCCGCTGCTGGTGGTTCGTTCACGGTACGTCCAGACAATGGAGAACCAATTGGCAGAGGCACAAAGATCATTCTACACATCAAAGAAGATCAAACTGAATATTTGGAAGAAACTAAAATTAAAGATATTGTGAAGAAGCACTCTCAGTTTATTGGGTATCCAATTAAACTGCTCGTCGAGAAAGAGAGAGATAAGGAATTGAGCGAAGACGAAGAGGAGGAAGAAGCGGAGAAGGACGAAGAAAAACTGAAGATCGAGGATGTTGGAGAAGACGAAGAAGAAGACAAATCGAAGGAGGAGAAGAAAAAGAAGAAGAAGGTAATTAAGGAAAAATACGCCGAAGAAGAAGAGCTGAACAAAACAAAACCAATTTGGACAAGAAACCCAGATGACATCACGCAGGAAGAATATGGTGAATTCTACAAAAGTTTGACAAACGATTGGGAAGATCATTTGGCTGTGAAACACTTCTCCGTAGAAGGTCAACTGGAATTCCGTGCGCTGCTCTTTATTCCTCGACGCGCACCATTCGATCTCTTCGAAAATAAGAAGAGGAAGAACAATATCAAACTCTACGTAAGGAGGGTGTTCATTATGGAAAATTGTGAAGACCTTATCCCTGAATACCTGAATTTCATTAAAGGCGTGGTGGACAGTGAAGATCTTCCCTTAAATATTTCTCGTGAAATGTTACAACAAAACAAGATCTTGAAAGTCATTAGAAAGAATCTAGTCAAAAAATGTTTGGAGCTGTTCGAAGAATTAGCCGAGGACAAAGAGAACTACAAGAAATGCTATGAACAATTTAGCAAAAATTTGAAATTGGGTATCCACGAAGATAGCCAAAATAGGAAGAAACTTGCAGAATTACTTAGATATCACACTTCGGCTTCCGGTGATGAAATGTGCTCACTGAAAGACTATGTTGGCAGAATGAAAGAAAATCAAAAGCACATTTACTATATTACTGGTGAAAGCAAAGACCAGGTTGCCAATAGTTCATTTGTCGAACGGGTGAAGAAACGCGGCTTCGAAGTTGTCTATATGACAGAGCCGATCGACGAATATGTAGTACAACAACTTAAAGAATTCGATGGTAAACAGCTGGTTTCTGTTACCAAAGAAGGTCTCGAACTTCCAGAAGACGAAGAGGAGAAAAAGAAACGGGAAGAAGATAAGGCGAAATTCGAAAATCTTTGCAAAGTCATGAAAGACATTCTCGACAAGAAAGTTGAAAAAGTAGTTGTGTCAAACAGATTGGTAGATTCTCCATGTTGTATCGTTACTTCTCAATATGGATGGACGGCAAATATGGAGAGAATCATGAAAGCTCAAGCATTGCGCGACACCTCGACAATGGGATACATGGCTGCCAAGAAACACCTTGAAATCAACCCTGATCATCCAATCATGGAAAGCTTAAGACAGAAGGCCGAAGCAGATAAACATGACAAATCTGTTAAGGATTTGGTCATGCTTCTGTTTGAAACTGCTCTCTTGTCATCAGGCTTCGCGCTCGAAGACCCACAGGTGCACGCATCTAGAATATACAGGATGATCAAACTTGGTCTTGGCTTCGACGACGAGGACACACCAATCGCCGAAGAGGAAAAAATGGAGACTGAATTGCCACCATTGGAAGGTGATGCGGAAGAAGCGTCAAGAATGGAGGAAGTAGACTAAATTTTCCTCTAAAATTGAAATCTCCTGTTACATCCAAAGACTTTTAGAACGTAGAAAGACTGTTACAAAATAATTCTACTTAAGAAGTATTAAGCGGTTCTTTTTCTCATCTGTCTTTTATGCGACGGAATGGGGTGTCATGCTTATGAAGTACGTACGATATCGATAATTGAGAAATTAAGGCCATATTTATTTTATAAATATGAAAGGAATTTGAGCCTGCCACTTTGTTTCTATCCCAACATCTTTTTTATTTTTGTTGTTTTTCGATCATCTTCATGCGACTACATCGTCAACGCAATGTTTTGTATCTGCGCATAGTTTGTATTTTACCATTAATTACCACACTTTCATCATTCCATGGTGAGGTCATAATATAACTTTGACGTTATTCAAATGTTGTAAAACATAGTTTCATGCACAATAAACCATCTTGACTTTAAATATCTGCAGTATTTTATATATTTATTCTCGTTCCCTCCAGAGATCTTACAGAGACAATACACAAATAATACTCATTGTTAAAGAAATACTTAAAAGGAACAGTATGTACTTGAAAAATTTTAATAGGCAATACTCTTCACAATTCCCAAGATTAAGCTAAGGTACAAATTTCATATAAAGTTAAATCATCAAATAAGGTTTCAATTGAGAACTTATTCAGATAGATGCCGAGAAGTGGAAGGTAATTGAATTTCATTATACCTCTGCGATAAAGGAACTAGGTCCCAAGACTTTTAATAAGTTCACGCTTAAAACTCAGAAAGAAATCAATTTTACAAAAAGGATTTGACGTAACGCTTAGTAAATTACTAGATAATAATAATGTAATTATTTAGTTATAGTCAAGAAATATCTCTACTTTTTATAAATATGTTATAAGAAAAAAAATTAGAAGTTGGATTTAGAGCAAATCAATATATGAGTCTTGACTGTTGGACACTGGACACTTCCACGCTCAACGCCGAAACTCTGAAAACCAAAAGAGAAACACAAATTAAAAATGAAATTGGGTAAAAATCAGTACACAAAACATAACCTTTCACTAGTTACTGCGTTTTGCGTTAACCGAAATCTCAGGGTAGTCCTTTGGACCAACTGGACATTATGTCGTTAGAAAAGTATTAAACTTACTTTTAAATTACTGAAATAGATTTAAAATTAGGGGCATACAATTGTGCGCTCCCGGCTAGACTGACAGTGAAATACTTGACTATTTCGAAATTCAAGTGGGTCCACCAGAGGGCGATAATGCCGATTGTCGGAGTGTCGCGTGTTGCCACATCACCACCAAGTTAAACGTACTTGCACGATGTTTCTGTGTAGATCGCGCTCGTGCCGACTCTTCCACAATACGTGGAAAGCGTGAGTTTCTTTGCTCCGGTCCAACATGTCAAATTTTTCGTAAATTTCTGCTGAGTATCTACGAATAAATCGACTGCTACGGTGTAAATCGTTCGTACTCGTGATACAACTGCCGAGAGCGGTGCTCAGTGACAAATTGCGTATATTCTTCTTGGTGGTTAACAGGATAAACGAGCGAACGAGATGAGCGCACCTCAGGGGCAAGTGAAACCGAGGAACGGAGTGGTGAAGCAGGTAACATCAAATTTTATTGATATGAATATTACCTTGTAAGTAATAATGCATGTAGGGTTCAAGAGAAATTTTTACAACTGTTATTATTTATAATTCATGAATATACTGCTAGTGTTGGCTCGATTAACAGACCTGCTCCGAATGCACAGTACCTAAAACATATGGTCGTCACGCCGGAATATTTTTGTTCTTATAGTTTTCATTTGCACTAACACCATACGGCCACAGTTTGACGATGCGATTAACACTGTATGACTGTATTGATACGACATTATGTTTTATTTAGTTAAATCGCCTTCTGTGATAGATTCTTATCCTCTGGAGCACTACTCTTGTGCTTAATTTTGATCGATAAGTCTTCTATGAAAAACATTAAACTCTAAGCTGTAAAGACTTTACTGTGTCAAGAATTTTCTAACAAATCATATCGTAACAAATATCTATATATTTTTTCACATACGCATGGTTTTCGAAGGTCACTTCGGGGGATACTATTGTCATCCGTGGTCAACCCGTTGGTGGTCCGCCTCCTGAAATTACCATCACCTTGTGCAATATTACTGCACCAAAACTGGAACGCTGGAAAGCTAACGATAGGTAACTACTACAGCACCTATAGTCATAAGGAGCCAAGAGTAAATTGTAATTATAACTTTATGCAAAAAGTGAATTCACCATATATGAACATTTTCTGCTTTTGTTGTAACGTTACAGTACGGACGAGAGCAGGGACGAACCATATGCTTGGGAAGCAAGGGAATTCTTGCGCAAGAAACTAATTGGTCAAGACGTATGTTTCGTAACTGAAAAGTCAATCAATACTAATAGAACATATGGCACCGTTTGGCTTGGGAAAGGTAACGCGTAACTTTGTATTTTCAATTTAATATTAGAGTATCAAAAAGTGATTCGCAGTAAACGTATTTATTTTCTAACAGATAGGAACGGAGAGAATGTAATTGAAACATTGGTCTCCGAGGGTCTGGTAACCGTGAAGAAGGACACTCGTAACCTTACTCCGGAACAAACTCATTTGATCGAGTTGGAAAATACAGCAAAAGCTGCAAAGAAAGGAAAATGGTCCGAATCTCCTTCGTCAGAACATATACGTAACGTAAAATGGGCAGTGGATGATCCACGAAAATTGGTGGAAAAGTTTGGAAAGAAACCTATAAAAGCTATTATTGAATTTGTCTTTGATGGATCAACCGTAAAGGCACTTTTGTTACCCGACTTTTATAACGTCATTTTGATGATCTCTGGTGTTCGATGCCCTGGATGGCCAAATGGCAGACGCGAGAATTCAGTTGGCGATCCATATGCCGATGAAGCAAGATTCTTTGTCGAATCGCGTCTCTTACATCGAGATGTGGAAATTATATTGGAATCTGTTAACAACAATAATTTCATTGGAAGTATTCTTCATCCAAAAGGTGGATATCTATTTTCTATTATTGATGCAAAGTACAGTATCTATTGCATACTAATGCTGTAATACTTTTGTTTTTATAGGAAATATTGCAGAGATTTTATTGAGCGAAGGATTCGCCAAATGCCAAGATTGGTCGATTGGCAACAGCAGAGCTGGTGCCGAAAAACTTTATCTCGCTGAAAAAGCAGCGAAAGAAGCCCGTTTACGCTTATGGAAAGATTATAAGCCAGCGGGGCCCCAAGTTGAATTCACTGGTACAATTGTCGAAATTGTTAATGCGGATGGGCTGATCATTAGAACACAGAATGGAGAAAACAAGAAGGTCTTTCTGAGTAGTATTCGTCCGCCAGCGAGAGAAAAAAAATCAAATGAAGAAAGTAACAATGCAACCAGACAAAAAGATTTTAAGCCTCTCTATGATATTCCATGGATGTTGGAAGCCCGAGAGTTTTTGCGTGAAAAATTCATTCGAAAGAATGTTAAGGTTGTAGTTGATTATACTCAACCTGCCAGAGATAATTTCCCAGAAAAGTTGTGTTGTACTGTTACTTGTGGCAAAACGTAAGTCTCATACTGTTCGGCGCATTATATATACGTTAAGTAGATGTGTTAATTTATTTAATTTAATGATGATACTTTTAGTAATATTGCGGAAGCTCTCGTAGGAAGAGGATTGGCTCGAGTTATTAAATATAGACAAAATGATGATCAACGATCGTCCCATTATAATATGCTGCAAGTAGCTGAGAGCAAGGCAGAAAAGTCACAACATGGTTTGCATGCTAAGAAAGATGTTCCCGTGCACAGATTAGTAGAT
Organism: Trypoxylon attenuatum; assembly: GCA_963989405.1. Classification (NCBI taxonomy): domain Eukaryota; kingdom Metazoa; phylum Arthropoda; class Insecta; order Hymenoptera; family Crabronidae; genus Trypoxylon; species Trypoxylon attenuatum. Next base: position 3,990,862 of record OZ022489.1, on the reverse strand, counting down.
TTATCGAACGATCCTGCAAAAGCCAAGGCATTCCTGACATCGCTTAAACGAGCCCAAGGAATTAAGGCAGTCGTTGAATTTGTTACGAGTGGTTCTCGTTTGAAACTTTTCTTACCGAAGGAAGATCAACTTATTACGTTTGTCTTAGCTGGCATCAGAACTCCACGATGTCAGAGATCATTCCCTGGCGGTGGTTCGGTCAAAGCCGATGAATACGGCGACAAAGCTCTTGCATTTACTAAAGAACATTGTTTCCAAAGAGACGTAGATATTAAAATTGAAAACACAGAAACGAAAGGTAGCGGTTTCATTGGTTGGTTGACTGTTAATGAAATTAACATGTCCATTGCGTTGGTCGAAGAGGGTCTCGCGGAAGTGGTTACTTTCCCTGATTTCGGTGAACTTACGAGAACACTGAAAGCTGCAGAGGAGCGTGCCAAAGAGAAGAAATTGAACGTAAGGATTTTTTCCCCCCTTTCTGTTTTCTTTCTATAGTGTACACTCAAATTCTCAAATGTTTCATTTTGGATTGTTAGATGTGGAAGAATCACGTTGAGGTGGCGGTGGAAAACGATAAAAATGAAGATGAGAAAGAAGTGACAGAACGAAAGATTGAGTACCAAAAGGTCGTTGTATCCGAAGTTACGGACGATCTTCATTTCTATACACAAAGTGTTGAACAACGCAGTATGTTAGAGAATTTACTCTTGCAATTGCGTCAAGAATTGGCGGCTAATCCACCTTTGCCGGGTGCTTACAAGCCCGTTCGAGGTGAATTGGCAGTTGCTAAATTCAGTGGTGATGATCAATGGTATCGTGTTAAGATAGAGAAAATTTCCGGGACTAACGTAAGCGTATTTTACGTTGACTATGGGAATCGGGAAACTGTGAATGTAACGAGTGTTGCAGTTTTACCTGCACGATTTGCAACTGATAAACCATATGCTCGTGAACACATATTAGCATGTGTTGCCCTTCCAAATGATGTGAGTTTTTTTTCTTTTGTCACATACGCTTTTTATTGCTTTTGATCTGACTGGATATATTATAAATATGGTTTTATTCGAATGTTGCTTTTAGCCTGACGATAAAAGAGCGGCAGTGGAATCATTCAAAACTGACGTGATGGATAAAATATTATTGATGAACATTGAATACAAGTTGAATAGCAGTGTAACTGCTGTGACTTTGGCGGATGCTTCCAATAACGATGACATTGCAAAAGGTCTTATTGCAGACGGATTTTTACTTGTTCAGCATCATCGTTATCGAAGACTTATGAAATTGGTATGCTCGACTTTCATTTCAAATTTCTACGAAAGGACAGTAGATTTTAACATATATTTAAGAAAACTAACGTTAACAATATTCTTTAGCTCGAAGAATATCGAAAAGCAGAAGAGGATGCGAAACATAATCGTCGTAACATTTGGACATACGGTGATATTCGAGCAGACGATGACAAAGAGTTTGGATTATAATTGTTTGAAAATGCTCAATGATTGGTTAAAAAGTGATCGATACAGGGAAAAGACATCATGTTATGAACTGCATAATAAATATATAAGAATCTATCACATAGATTTGGAAAAGAAAAAAATAATAAATGTCCATACGAGAGTTGCATGTTGCATTCTGTAATGCGATTAATCTTTCACTGCATAAAAATATGAATTGTACATAAGGAATTTATGAACTCATGTAATTTTTAAATGAACCAGCATTACTCGTGGCATAGTATGTATTCTTGTCATTCATTATTACTTATATCACACACACACACACACTGCGTTATGCTTAGTCATCGGTAAATACTTATAATGCAATACAGAAACTTGAAAACTCTATGTGATGAATGTGCAATTAATTTACATTTGATAACTTGCATTGTATCAAAACGCTATTTTTCTGTGTATGCGATGTATCATCTACAATTTTACTGTATAAAAGTTCTGTAAGCGATTACGTAATTCGCAGAATTGTACATTTAGGTGAATACACTTGATGAATCCGGATAAACGCGTATTCATATCACGAAAGTATATCAGGATATTTTCAGTGAGAGAGAGAGAGAGAGAGCGAGAGAGAGTGGCATCAGTAAATTATTACTTCGAGTAATCGTACCAAGCAAAATATAGGCTACGGGCGTATTATTTCTTCCCGATAAAAAAAACTCTAAAACCTGATTACAAGTATAACAATACTAAACAAAAATATATAAATGCTTCAACAACTTTTTTGGTTTTTCAGTTAATTCCTGAAATGCGTTTTTATGTTGAAATTGATTGCTTCGTTGACATTAGGACTACTGATGCTACTTTGGTTGTATGACATATATAGCAAATAGACAAAGTTATCGGCAAATATAAAACAGTTAGCTGTAGTTCATATTAAAAAAAGTTATCTGCAAAGGAATAAGTCTATTGCACCAGCACCTTTTGTATACAATTTTTGGTTCTGTAAATCTCGTCTATGTAGCATCAAACAATTACAATTCTCACACTATTGGGTAATCTGTATATTTGTCAATTGTCAACAGATATTTAGAGAGTTATTATTAAAAGCAGAAATTGCTGAACACTGCCCTGTGGTTTCAGTGGTTCGTGTGGTATTGTCTTTTTATGCGAATTCCACTATACGTTCTCATAGCTACTTCGAACAAGTGTTACGTGGATTAGTAATATTTTTAAGGGGAAAAATTATGTACAATTATTCAAATATGATAATGGTAGAAGACATAAAATATAATGATATTGGATCAAGACCAATTTGACTAATCGAACAATAGGTACATATCAATGCAATTCGATATCCACACAGTAAATACGTAGAATAAAATTATCTATAATTACTGAAGAACTACAAGTTTTTTTTTTCAATTCAAATGTTTAATTTAGTTTTCCTTTAATCGTTTATAATTGAACAAAAATCAACTTATATTTATTAAGCGGTTTTCTGTAAGCAAAACGAATGCTCCTTAGGAGTGTTTCATTTATTTTTCCATTCGGTACGAATAGGTTTGATATATGTATATGTTCTCAGTCTTGCATAAAAATTGCATAGAAATATAATGCAGATGTGCAGTTGAGACTGTTTCATCAATTTACTGTATTAAATTAGACTTTTTGCTATTAAAAAATATATATTCCAATACAGTATATGAAACAACGCAATTCAAAAAAAAAACAATTAGTTACTTAACATAGTTGTAATATAGTTATGCGAGTGAGATTTATCACTGGTTTGTTTACCATAGAAGAAAATTGTGGATTAGAATGGAAAGTGTTTGCATGAAACAGCATGATGCAATTACTGTAACATGCATGGCTATCATTATACATTTTGTGGATTGATTACATGTTTTATGACAGTGTTATCCCAGGAGCATGAATACAGTTCATCCTTAAACCAAGTAAGCCCACGTACAAAGTCAGTATGATTATTATTTTCGTATACCAGCGGCAGATCTTTGCTTGCATTCAATACTTTGACCGTAGTATCGTCACAGCAACAGGCTAGTTGCTCATTGCTAAAAATTAAAAAATATGTAATATATTCGTGAAATTAATATAATTTTAACATTACATAGGAAAAAAAATGATCTTATACATAATACATACTGTTCGGAACTTGGATTAAACAATAATCTGTGTACAGATCTGGGGAAGACGGAAACATTCTGCAGAAGTGGTGTCCGAAGATTCCTTAGGTCCAGTAATATAACGTTACCATCTCTCGTACCTATTGCCAGCATGTGTTCTAACAGCACGTTCCATGATACAGCAGTCAAACCAGTGCTGTTTTCTAAAATACCTACAGTAGCCAAAATGAAAATACAAAAATGAAAGTACAAAGATGAGAATCTTTGAATATGTTACTAATAATATATACTTTTCGCTGGTTTAGACTCCCTAACATCCCACATAAGCGCTTCGCAATCCAATGAGACAGATGCAAATATAGAATCACAGTTAGGATGTGTGTCAACACACGTGACGATGTCGGTATGTGCAAGTCCAAACGAAGACGTTGCACATAACTCCTCTAAGTCCCATACCTTTACGCTAACATTAATAGTCTGGAATTATTCATCTACGATCTATGTTTAATATTTTTGATTTAATAGTAGCGTACCAACAATCTGCTCCGCTCGTTACTGCATGTGTTTTGCTTGAAAAAGCAGACAGCGTAAGTAAGCTATCATCGTGTTGACAAGCATAATCTAAACATTGCAACTCCTGTTGTTCGGACTCTGCAACTTGAGCTACGCCAGTAATCTGTAGCACACCGCTATCTTCTCCTATTAAAAATTTATTATGGCTTAAGTACGCTGCATCGCACAAGCCACTCTCTGATTTTTTAGCAAGAAAAGCATTTTCTCTTTGAAAGTCTGAAATATTGTTATAATACCAGACAGTACCGCTCCAATAGCGACCAGTTAGGTTACTACCCCCTAAAATCGCACTTTTTTCTGCAAACCATAATTAGATTAGTTTATCAACACTGTAAATCTAGATAGCAAGTAAAAAACCAAAAATATAATTAAAGTTTAACATAAAAGATCGACAATATTAAAAATTACCATCGTATATCAAGATAAATTGTAGATCTTTATCAGAAATTGGTGGTTGATCAGCCGGTGTCATATTTCTATAAAGTTTGGCACTTAAATTCGGTTGAATTGTTGAATCCATGTTTTCCATTTTTTAAGTAAATTCTTTTGCTTTTACTTTGATGATAAATTAAAACAGCATATACAGATATATATATATAGATCAAGGACTGAAAATACGTCAATCACCAAGGTTTTTTCTTGCGATATTGGCTGTAATATTGCTCTTAATATCGTTTAACAACGTGTTTACTTTCGATGATACAACCGCGGCACATCGGCACTGGTCGGCACATGGCACATGGTACAAAATTTGGTTACAATCGTACAATATACTGTACAATACTAATGCGAGACAACACCATCTACATTCAATGCCTGGCCGCATCAGTGAACACATGCAAAAGTGCGACTGTATACATATATAAATGGTCGCATATTGTACACAAAAGGAAAACTCGCGCGCTCTAGCGAGCGTTGTTCCGTTGTTATGTATTCGAATCCACCGCGAGTAAATGAAAACAAATTTTTGTTACCATGTTCAAGTTGCACAGACCGCGAATGACGAACAAATAAAGAATAGTGGCAAACTTTCGAATACTCACGAATTTGACTTTTCGAATTCGTCGATTCCTGAAATTCACATATTTCGATCATTTGTCTACTTTTATTCAACTGCTGATGTCAAAATCGATTGGTTTATATGTATCACTCTATGAATATAGATATATATACATAGAGCTATGTATACCGAAGATACGAATAACAATAATTATGTATTAATAATTATATTTCCAAGGACACGTTGGGTATTGCAGATCAAGATATGCATGGACATACACGCAATTTAATCGGGGATTGATAAAATTTCGAGAAACACTGCAAACGGGAATGTTGTCGATAAGCTGTCTAAAAATACAAATGACATGCAAATATTTCATGAAGTGTATTTCTCTATCATTCATTTTGTTTGCTTGGTGATGCTTGAATGAAAAATTATTATGAATGGTTATTGTAACACAATATAATCAATAAGTAATTGCAAAAGATCTTTGATCGGAATTGGATAATTCGTATCTTTAGTTGAGAAAGAGCACATTCTACATTGTATTCTGAATTTCAGTGGATGTGCAAAAGTAGCGAATATGATTACCGCGGTAACGTCTTCATGACGTAATGTCCAGACTCCTGATAATTTCCGCCATGACGCATGCGTATTCGATACGGGGCAAAAATCGGAATTAGTCCAACGGAATCCCGGAAAGTGGCGAGTGCGAGAGACGGCAGTGCCGCTAATCTAAAATCGTAAGAAACGCCGAACAACCTGTCAAGGCGTGGTTCGTTATTGTTATTTATTAAACGTCTTTATTCTTTCCGAAAAGGAACGTTCAACTGGCAGGCAGGAGGATGGCAAAGCCGGAACAAGTTTTAATTATCGAGCCGCAAAACGAACTGCGTTTTAGAGGTATGCTTAGACGAGGAATCGTTCTCGTACGTGCGTTTTAAACACATCTTACACATTCTAACATCTCGTTAGTATTTTCGTCGCGGTCCGACAATCCAGGTGCTTTGTTCATCGCCAGTAACGAACTGCACACGGTGCGCTACGTTGTCAAGATGACGTAAGGTCAGCTTCGCTGGCCAATTTTGTCGCATTCCGATTCTATGCCTAAATGAGATTACACGCCGCGAACCTCTCGAAATCCTCGAGGACCTCTCGCACCTCTCGCACGTACCTAACCCAATTCGACATACGTCATTCGCTGTCAAGCCTGAGTACATTTCCGACAGCGAATTCTTTTCCGCTACCCAAGCAGCTTGTTTCTCTGTGGCAGCAGCTCCTTACCACTTACCGACTTACTGACTTACTTCGTTTCTCGTTTCTCATTCCTTTTTGCTCTTCCTCTTACTCAGCATTATTCCACCTTTTCGTCTATCTTATCAATCATTTTCTTTATTCACATCTTTTACGTACATTATGCCGTTCATCTACATACATTCCCTGCCGATTTCTGTTCAAAGCCGCAGCACGTTACCGCACAATTGGCAGAATACATTTCTGCTTTCTTCGTATTTCAATGAATGCTGCACACCTTATTCAATAGAATTTCCGATCTGTCCGCGCATAATTTGCTTAAGATTTATCGAACAATGGGTAACCGTGATGATTATTTGCAACAAATAAGTGTATCGCAGCATGATTGCGCTGATTCGAGTCGATATTCGACAGAGCGATGATATGCAGAAAGCGATAATGTTTCAATTAAAGATTGCACGTAATTGGCAAGGATCTGCATGCGATTAGTCCCGTATCGTATCTGAACATACGTCGAAAATATCGGAACGTTCGATATTGGACATTCGTAAGCTAAAAAAACCTGGTCACAACAAAGCACCATGCTTCAAATACGTATATATAGCGATTGGTTGGTCGTAAGAACGTTCGTCAGAATATAAACACAGGAACAATAATAATCTTCGTCGATAATGACCTTGTATTTCCTTGTAGGACCTTTCACAGGGACACCTGTAACATCGTATATGAAAATTACAAATCCAACAAATCAGAAGGTCTATTTTAAAATTAAGACAACAGTTCCCAAGAGGTATTGTGTTCGTCCCAATTGCGGAGCTCTCAAACCTAAAGATGTCTGTCAAATAGCTGGTTAGTGCACAAAATTAACACGATTCATTCGCCGAAAGCCTCTATCCAATCTAGGTAATTGGGAAAGAAATCAAATTTATGAGAGTTTTCTTTTTCCAGTGACTTTACAGCCGTTCGACTTTGATCCAGCAGAAAAAAATAAACACAAATTTATGGTTCAAAGTGTAATAGTTTCGGACGATACACAAGATGATTACACTGATTTGGTATGTCGTAATTAGATAAGCTATACAAACAGCCAATCGAAAAATGATTCTTATTTTCTAATTTTCTGACGTGTCTTTAAAGTGGAAGGACACACATCCAGACCAGGTGATGGATTCAAAGTTGAAATGTGTATTTGAGAATCCTGTGTCAAACACGAACACGGCCGAAAGTGCAGTTGCATCGGCAACTGCCAAATCGGACACTGATACAAACCATGAAAAAAACAAAGGACTCGGTGATTCGGTTAAGTCATCGCCAAAAGTAAGATATTTAAAGATAATAATTAAAAAATTTTAGTGATTCATAAGTCGAGGACTAAGGTGTAACTCTGACTTTTCGATAAGCTTTTGCCCGATGCTAGATACTTTGTATAATACTTAGAGTTGCAGTATGACATTTTTTCATGTTCGGAACTTGAATTTTATTTGTAACAAAGTAATAATGCTGCACAATTTATGGTATTAATCCTTGCTCTGTCTAGTGTTTCTTGTTTTTGATTGAAAGCTCGTAAAATGATTTTAAACGTCAAAAGACTAATAGAGTCAAACTATCGGAACGTTGACTTAAAAATCAGTGTTACACTTTGGATCCCCAGTTTGTGAGTATGTACGTACGTACCTAATGATTTATGTACATATCTAGATGCATGTATGTATTTTATACTTGAGGTGTTAATCTGTTGTATTTTATCAGGTATTGGGTGAGACAGACGAGAAGTTAATGAAAGCAGCACAAGAGGTTAACCAGCTTAGGGTAGAAGAAAGCAACCTTAGGCAGGCGAACCTTCAGTTGCAGGTAAGAGAAGCGTGGCGCAGTATAAGCGTACAGAAATATGTATTTATTAGTTTCATAGAAATTTAGTCAGATTCTGGATACGTGAGTAGCTGAGCGTTTAGTTTCTTAAATATCAAGTGGCAATAATCTATTAATTTCCAGGAGGAGTTATTGAAACTCCGAAATCAAGCATTGGGTAGCAGTGCTAACCCTGCAGCAGCTAAAGGTTTGGCCTCGCAAAGCAGTAATCAGTTATCCCTGACATCAACCAGTATCGTCATTGGTGTTGTCATGGTCATTATAGGCTATTTCTTGGGAAAATTGATCTGAGCAGCCATTATCCCACCTTATAACATGGCACATCCCCTCTTCCCCATATGTGTCTTAGCCTGCCCCCCTGCTACCAATAATACCACTTACCGATCACAAAGGCCGAAGTCTGTCATCATATTACACGGTTGTTCATAATAAATGTTATAAACACGAGCGGTAGTGGTTTACGATACTAGAGCTGTTCGTAAAGACGAGCGTGCTTCTTTTTTTCGTGGAACGCTTTAAAATCCTTTTTTTTTAAAAACATAGTCGTGTTATGCAAGTGTTACGTTAATTAATGTGACATATGCAGAGATTTACAATAACTTTTGTTATAGTTATATACGGAGATATTACTGTTTGTGTGGCAGAATGTGAATAAAAATTAGAACACATCTCTGCGTTCACGTCCATTTCGTTCCAAGAGTTCTTGACAAAGAATTTCCATTAAATAGGATTACTTGTGGCCGTGCTTTTGAAACCACGCCGTCACAAGGATGAACTGTGTGTGTTAGATGTGAATTCACTAAATACAGCTGTTTCCAACTAAAATCGTACTTTTCAGTTACCGATACGAATTGTATCTCAAAGAAGGAAAGCACGTGTTCGTACTAGGAAAGCAGCGGTATAATTGAATGGTTATTAAGCGTTTGACGCATATAATTTAAAATAAAACTTACACAATGTAACATTGTACATAATGTATCCATTCTAAGATAATATATTAATTTCTAAAATGTAGTCTGAAGAGGGGAGGGGGGCTGGCTGATCAGTAGTGGTGCGTCGGTAATTATGTAAGGAATTCATGCATTGACTTTTTTGACGCTTCAGTGTATTTTTATTTCTTTATGTTTGTCTTACAAAAAGTAAAAATAAAGATATCTCGGATGTCACACGGCGCGGATTTTGTATTTTGCACCTTTCTAATTTGAGATTTCACACTAATAGGATTTGCTCGAGAATGTCAAAACGGACTGGTGATCTGTATGCGTACGAGTTTCTTCGACAAAGCACTATTCTTTTTTTCCTGAATACGTACATACATACATACATACATACATACATACATAGTGAGCTCTATACCTATACCTGTGCCTTAGAGATACAGGCATCAGTAATAAACTAACTTGCGCTCAACAGCGTTCTACTACTTTAAATCTTTTTTTATATTGTACGCCCTCTTACCCCTTCCGGTTAAATTAATTGCATTGTTACTCCATTGTAGTATAACGAAAACATATACCGTTAATCAACTAGTATAACTAAATTAATACATACGTGTAAACTTTTTATTTCACTATCGGAAAAAATTCATTTTTCCATATACATATTTAGGTGCATGAAACATGTACTATTTGTAACATTAAATATTATACTTTCACTACTTTTCGAGTTTCTAGTGCTATTCAGTGTTAGATATCCAACGAAAGTACTCACTTTCTTGAATAATAATTAGTGTGAGTACGTTAAGTACATTATCAATGGCTGATAGCCTGATGAAACTCGAAGCAAATCATTAAATAATCATCGCAAATCTTACTTTTGCTTGGAACTGATTACTAAGCTTTCGCGGTTTTGTATATCTTTGCGACTTGCGGAAACGTATTCACTCAAAATTGTCTATACATATTACGTGTCTGTAACATAGCTATGGTAATGAAGTAACATTCAAATCGTACGTTTACAATAGTTCAGTAGGTAGCGGTATGCATTGCTTTTTCATGTGGAGTATGATACGCACTATTTGGTCATTATTCCGCAAAGAGACAAAGCACGTTTTCCTAATCAAAGTACTTCCTACTTTAGTTTTGACTAAAACGTTTAGGTATGTACTTTTTCTAACGCGTACAAATGACTACGAAACAGTTTCGTCCAACAAAAGACTATGCAGTAGGTTCTTTACGTACGAGTTTATCAATCATGTATTATCACCTAAGTATTCAATTGTATTACGAATTCTTCATTCATCTTGCGGTGCCTCGATGTTATGTATTACTATGCGAATAAAGTGTTACAGAATATCTAATGTCAGTATTACAGTTTCTGCGAAGAATAAAGGAATTATCGTTATAGAAATCCAATTCTTTTACAAATGCACAGTAGCTTGAAAAATATATTAATTAGGCAATATAAAAATTCAATCATTTTATGCTTATGGGTTTAATGGGTGTAAAACAACGTTTAAGTCAATCTTACAACAATGCTGGAGTTTTAACTACTACTAGAATATCGAATACAATCATCATGATACACGTCGTTTTCAAAACATGATAGAAATGTTGTGTAACTCACTTTGCGTGTTTGTTTAAAACTGTAACGCGATAGTTTTTCGGAAATCATTCTGTAACTAAAAAGCGCACACGTCAGCCGAAGTAGAGTAGGTCAACTCATAATCGGACTATCCTCCCGTATACATATACGTGTGTTTGTCTACCCTTCTGCACGTATCAGTTCTTGCATTCCAACAATCGCGATGAAAAGCGGTAAGGGAAAGAAACACTGTAATAGTTATCTGCATCAAATGGTTGGATAGATTGGTTCTTTCAGAAGCAGAGACATAAACGTTTACACGAAAATTCGACGGATTGATTGTACTTGGACCTGATCTGACGTTTGAATTGGATTTAAGTTTCACTTAATGTGCGTTATGTATAGGGGTACATTTTTTCGGCAGTGTTAAAAAATTAATGTAGCGTTATACCGCCGTAGAAGAAGACTATGAATAATTGTACACTATTCCTAATTGCATGAAAATTATGCAAAAGCCGTCATTAACGGTTTCTCGCGGTAAATAGGAGCCTGTACGAGTGGGAAGAAACTCTTCTGTTTAACGCGGAGTAAGCGTGCATTTTCGATCTTTTAGATTTTCTTTTATCGGTGGCACATTGAGAAAATTGATCGAACCTGTCAAAGTGACGCAAGGTAATGTTTATAGACCGTGACTTTCTGGGTGATACCGAGAGCCTGTAGTTGACGTGTCAGTTTTAAGGAATCGCGTATTTCGCAGGTGCAATATCAGCAGGCCAGAACTACGTGGCAGTATCCATCGAGCGTTGATCAATGAGGCTGTTACCGACACGTTTGATTGGAAACCAAAGTCAGATAGTTTTCTCAAAGTAGGATGCGCTGATAAATCAGGACCGGGAAAGACGGAGGTTGGTTGGGCGAGACCGCGAGAGCGAGGAGACGGATGCAGCGCAGAGCAGCCTGATCAGGGTGGCGGCGGCAGTAGCGGCTGGCTATTGATTTCAAGGGCTTCCTTAACCCCACCCCCCCGCCTTGCCGCGGAGTGCCCGACGGCTTCAGGTCACCCCAAAGGGCTCCTGGTGCCCGCGACTAAAACAATTCCATACGTTTACTCCCACTAGCGGCGTTCCTGCCTACGTGTTTCCACGCGCAACGCCGACTTGCGAGGTTGCGAGTGGTAGGCTCCTCCTAAAACGCACCCTCCCGGCTGCGTCAAGCCAGGCTCAGCCTCTCTTTCCTTCTGACAATGAGGGAAAAGGGGAAAGGGCCCGTTCCGTGGTCGGGTGGCTCCTTGGCAAAAATACTGCACCACCGACCACGAAGAATGCCAACTATCAACCCGCTACCGCTGTCCGATCGAAGTTCGACCCGCACTTTCGGTGGCAATGCGCGCCTAAGTATTGCTAGGTCACAGGGACACGCGCGACCCATATCGCTCTCTTTATTATTTTCGGGGTCTCCGATAGCGATGCCCAAGCTCCACAGCAATGCAGTACGCGGAGCTCGGGATGAGTCATGCCCAGCTATCGAGTGGCGGTATTAAAAGGGGGCGAAAGAAAATCATAAGCAACGGACGCCGAGATCTGTAGTAAGGTGTTCTTCAAAGTTTCGCGGTTAAGTGGCCGTCAGAGGGTAGGCGGCGATTGGAAAGCAGGGGGGCATGGGAGCACGGCGAGAGGGGGTGGACCCTAGAGAGGAAGAGAGCAAGGACGCGAAGGAAGCCCGAGAGAAGCGGAAAAAGAAGAGACAGGAAGGAGAGGAAAAGTAGGGAGGTGGCGTGCAGAAGGTTGGCAGAGAGGGAGGATCGGAATGTCGGGGATCCGGGGGTGGTAGCCACCCTTGTCGGTTACGGCACTGCGCGACTCGGGCCGAGCGCAGACGGATCGCGGGGTGAGCCGTCGCTCGGCATACGTCGAACTGGGTGCCCCGTGTTGGGGCGTCTCCTGCCATCGAGCATCGGTGTCGTGCAGTCGATCGGGGGACGACCACCGCCTTATTCGAATCCCTGTATTCCCGGCCCACAACGGAATACGCGTTCCGCCTGTGCTCCAGTTAATTCCCCAGCGGTGTGTCAGCGCAGACACGGCGATGACGATGACCTTACGACGATGGTACTCGTGGTAGCGCGACCACAGTGTGTCGTGACCAGTGCGGGCGTCGGCGTCGTCGTCGATTGTGCGCGCGATCGGACGAGCAAGGAGATGGTGTCCCCGGATCGTCCGGAGAAAAGTGACCCGATTGCTAAAGCTACTGCTGCTGCCAGTGTCGTGCCCGCGTACGATGTCTCCGATTTCATAGCCATAGCCGCTACCGTAGCTGCCGCCGCCACTGCCGTCACCGTTGTAGCCGTAACCGCCACAGCCGCCGCTACCACCCTCGTCGTTAGCATCGCTGCCGCCACCACCGTTACCTTCAACGTCACCGCCAACGCTGCCGTAACCGCCACCCCCGTGGTTGCCACCGTCAGTCCCAGCACTGCCAATACTGCCGTTCCCGATGCTACGAGCATGAGTAACTGCGCTGCCAACCAGGCTTCCATCGTCCTTCGTCAGACGGTCTAACCCCTTTGAAGGGTGAGTTTTCACATACGACGTCCCTTTGCTCACGGCCCATCCTTCTTTCCGCTTCTTTTCTTACGCTTCCATTTCATCAGTCGCGTGCACTCCAGGCTTGGCCACTGTTTTCCCTATCCCCCATGCATGGCCCGTTCATCGCGAAACGCAGCAAGGGCGCGTTCGTTGCTGTAATCATCAAGACGGAGCTATCGCGCGAGAGAGGGTGTGTGTATCTGTGTGTGCGTGCGTGTGCGTGCGTGTGCGTGCGTGTCACAGGCGGGGACGAGAGGACCCAAGGATAGAAGGAAGGGGCTGGGGGAACGAGGAGAGGGCGAGACGGAATGTTGAGGAACAAGGAGAGTGCAAATGAGGGAGAAAGAGAGAATGAAGTGGGTGGGAGGGAAAAAGGGTGGATAGACGTATAGTGAAATGGAATGGGAGCGAGAGCGAGAAAAGAGAGAGTGAGATGAGCCGAGACGTACCTGCACACACATACTTTTCTCTACATAGATACGTATGTGCACATAGAGTGAGAAAGGAAAAATATAAGAGAAAGCGAGAAATCGACAGGGTGCGCGAGGAGCAAGGACAGAACGCATAAAAGACAAGATAGAAAAAGCAAAGGAAGACCAGAGACGAAGGAACGAAAAGTAGCGCCATAGTACAGGACATTCGAGTCTAAGCAGTCGTGTATTACATCTGTAATTCGGTGGTATTTTCCAGTTCCCGTTATTTTCTTGATGATTGCCGTGCCCCGGCGGCTTGGCTCCACATAACCTTCGTCAATCGATAATACAAGACGACGGCACCCGCGGCGCTCGGCAAGATCGGCCTAGGAACGGACTGATTTGGTCTTCCTGGGTCGAGGAAGACCAAATGTCCGTGTTCGCGGGCACCCCACAATTCTTGGCCACGTTCGATTGTACATACCATAACTCGCGCGATCAGTAGGTTTAGGTAGCAGTGGTCAGACAGCTCGCTCAGCTTGGCCGTTTCACGTTCAGGTAGCTAATGGCGTGAGCAGAATACGCACCCCTTATTCGCCCGGAAGTGTCCTTTAGAACGCTCTTCGTTCGTGGTGTATGAAAGCGGCCTCAACCTCGCCCATGTTAATTGGTCGGGATCGATTTTCCTCGAAATTATTCCACGGCCGCGACCTCACGGTTGGTTAGCTAGTTGGTTGGTTGGTTGGTTGGTTGGTTGGTCGGTCGATCGCGCGATCATGCACACTCAGGATCGGGTTGAGCTGCGCCTCAGGAAAGACGGCAGCCCTAATGAGAACTCGGTAACTGGTGCCGTGGAAAGATAATCGAGATGAGGTCGGGCCCTGCAGAGATAACGAAGATTAGCTAGCGCGCGCGAGACGAGATCGCACTAGCGGTATACCCCTGGCGCCGCTGTTACCTTCCGAACGCCATTTGCGTGCGAAATGTAATAAAACCACTTTGATTCCGCATAGACGCAAATGCGCCGCCGGCGATATACGCGATGCACGAAGAGGATGAATGAATACTGTGAATAAAGTAAGTAGGTTAACGAGAAGGAGATCGCGAGTTCAGGAACGGAATTCCGTTCGTCGGTTTTATATCGATGAATCGAATATTTGCGACCCCGCTTTACCTTTTCTGGCATTATTCCGCACACGATGCAAAGTACGCCTATTGTCGTATTGTTATCTACACGCGAGCCATAATGTTCCTACTCTGGAATAATCGTACGTACATATATAGTTTTTCCTCGGAATCAATGTTCGCAATTGTATTACTCAGAAATGCACAAATCTCATAAAAGTTTCGCATATCACGAAATGATGAAAAGATTTTTTCACTTTGCATATTTCTTCGTTATTGGATAACGATTTTCAAGTTCAATCATAGGATCCTTATAGGAACGATTTATCGATGTTACCGTTCGCTTCTCTTCAATTACATCTGAACTTTTCCGCGCGGGTCACAATCTTATAAGCTGCATCTGCCATTTCATTTTTAACCCGGCCATTCTACGTATGATGACAAAAACGGACCTCCTCAGCGTCCTATCTCGTCGCTTTTATTTATAGCTGCTTTATCTCGTTGTTACGTCGTTCCTTCGGCGTGTGTCTTCTTCTTTTCAGCAGTCATCATGATTTTTGGATGATCTGGCACAAGGCTACTTAACGTAATGCGTTAACTTACTATTATAGTACCCTCGTTCATTTAACAAGACTAACTATACTACTTTCTCCTATGTATGTATGTATGTATGTATGTATCCATCTATGATTGTTATACCGCAAAATTGAAACACACTTACCAGAGATGTATCACAGCTTCGTCAAACTGTTAGCAGGTGTGAATGTACATAGCTGTGTACTTACGTATATGCACACACTTTACACACTGTATGCAGAAGTGCAGGTACTTTAGACGAAAACGGCGATACTTATAGGACGACACATACATTTCGCGACTCTTAGGACGCTAAGTGCATGCAGCATACGCGATAAAGCGTTGTGTACCTTGCTGATTAGCTTAAAGTAACACCCTTCTCTTTGAGAAATGTGTAGCATAATCCACCTGGTGTAATGTAGTCTGACAAGGAAAAGAGCCATGCGAAAAATAGGCTGCTGCAAGTACTATCCACTGAAGTTTACCGTGAGAAGCGTAGATTATTTGAACATTCGATAACTCTGTCTTATCTTAATGTACTTGTCTTAATGTGTCTCGTCTAACAAGTAGCGATAAAACTGTTCATCAGTCTTTCCTGAAAATGCCGTCAGCGAAGCAGAATTACATTTTCAACTTTTCCAAAACTTTGTCAAGTTATATGACTGAATAAAATATCACGTAACAATATATTATATTAAGGGCCAGCGTTCAGCGTCATCAATCATAGTAGAATATTCTGTAATAAATCTTCAAGAACGACAGGAGTCCGAAAGTTTATAGTAAATTCGAGAAGTTTTCCGCAAGATCTGCGGAAGAAGTCTAGCCTGACGAGCGTACGCTCATGACCTACTTACTTTCGTGTTTACTTGATCGATCACACGCATATATTTTTTAAGCTAAGTTTTTCTGATCTTATGTGTCCTGATTATTGATGCGATATTGTTTTACTTTATCTCTTTGTGCCTATATTTTTAATAGGATTTTCGAATTAAATTTTTCCCATTATATTAGTTTTAAAAAACTTAACTATTACCGTTTAACTTTGTCTCCAATTAAGTTTCTTCGGTGTATAGTCGATACTATGGGAACCAGCACTTGGTCAGTTCACTCACCTTTATGTACTTCCAATAGAAGTAGAATAGGTTAACAGCCGCCAATCTTTCCAACGACCGCATTATAAACGTATCCTTTAGAACAAATTACTGCCAAGAGTTGCATTTCTTTCTTTCACGACGTAATATAATACACGTATCGGATTGCGCATCTTAACACTAATAAATTATATTTCCCAAAGGATTTCTCAGTTGGGAGTGGCTTGACCTTATTCTGGCTGTTGTACTGCGGATTCATACAAAACAGGCGAAAAGGTTTTTACACGTTATTCAAGCGCATGCTTTTCTTTATCGACAATGATGATCAGTGACATTTTATTACTTTTATTACATTGTTTATTTTTAATCTTTTTCTGACGAATTTTGGAGTTTTGCATATTGATTACAGATTCATGTCATGCACAATGCTGTATACTGTCGTATGTTTATATATCATTGATGTATTTGCAACAGAACAATCGACTTAAGTCACTTAAGTGTTACGACACTAACGACTCAGGTTGATCTCTGATGTCTGAAGGCCACTACGATCGAATAATACGAATGTGGGTTGCGCACCTGTTACCCAAAGAGAACTATGTACTACCAATAAATCTTATTTTGAGATGTCTGCACTCTATTTCTGCAAAATGATATGTATTGTGGTCAATGCATACCGTATATAAACTCGAGGATATGTTACTTTTAAGACTCCGTCTTATATTTTATTTTCAATGTCACAGTGGAGAATGTAAACCCGAACTTTTCACTCGGATTCGCATCAAAGCGTAGGTATTCGCGGAAAGTTACGGCCAGGAACAGAAAATACGAGGAAACTTTGACGGAATAGAATACCTGCATGGTTCGCATAATCATAAGATTGAAAACTGGATATTATTGAGGAACCGTGTCGAAGGACCCAGACCATTAAGGTCTTACATAATTCGAGCAGGTAGATACGCATTAAGTCTCTACTGTAACTTAAATCGTTTTCTCGAAGGCTCTAGTAATATGTAGTATGAATGGAAGTTTATGCAGTTTGTAAAACGATTCATTTTCAAAGAACTAGTATCTTGAGAAGACTAAGATGTTTAGCTAGTTTTTCTACGAGAAATCAATCGATTGCTTCCCGATTGGGTGAACCATTAGCTAAGCCGTACAACGGCCGATTATTCAGTAGATACAGACTGTCGGGAAACGGCAGGAGGATCGTGTACAGAAATCAGTGGTAGGAGCGAGTTCCCCGAGTCTCGTTGAAAACCGGACAGCAAAGGCGAGGCGTAATACCAAGGCAAATAAAGGCAAGTGCAACCGACAGAGAGCCGTGAGGTGAATCAAACGGGGACAGTGAATGAAAGCGATCGAGCAGACACCGTGGCAGCCAGATCGGAGAGGGGAGAAAGTCTTCGGATTTCGTTTAATCTTCGACGTTCAACACAACAGAGCCACTAGTGTTGTGAGTTGTGAGCAGTAGCGAGACTCGTCAAACGATTGTCATATCGCGTCGATTCTCTCGCGACAACTTTCCGCACTTTTTCAGCGAATCTGACGCGCTTTTTGTCGCATCACTCTCGACGTTTCGTGCAGTTACCAATCCTAACTGGATAGGAAGGGAAAATCATAGAAACTCGCTGTTAGGTGAGCGGCTACAGTAGTTTTTCCAATCGTTTCAATTGATTCTTGTTCTAACTTTCTCAAACACCGATGACTACATGGAAATAACCCGGATCTAGCTATTGTTAGTCTTCAATTCTACGTGGCATTTTTTAAATACATCACAATTATTTAACATCGTTGAGTGCTTGCATAAGATTCTTACGGAAACAATTGTGTTTAGTTGTCGCGATCAATGTAATTTGATTGTTTTATAAATGAGTGTACAGCCAATTAGCCTTAATGTAACTAATTAAATGTTCGTGACTGGGGATGGAAACTGTATACAGTAATATCAGGGCTAAACCTAAATATCAGTGTCAGTTGCCTGCGGAACAGGCATCCTTGCGTGCTTGTGAAATGTCTGTTGGAGAACCCGAAACGCGGTTGGTATCCGGAAGACAGTGATAATGGAGAATCTAATAAAAGTGACATTACTACATGAAATACCGTTAGTTGTGTAGTTCTTTGTCACGTTTACTGGAATGCAGTGGATGTGTATGTCACATTGGAATTTTTGTTGTGCTTTCACTATACACATTTATTGTGTCCCTGATGTTATCGAAAGTATATAACACCGAGTGAATAGATACCTCACCATAATACGTGATTGCACCGAGATATATTTCTATCTAATACTCCGAAATCTATTTAATACGTTAAGAGCGTTCAAGCATTGTGTACACGAAAATAGACGAATTGGAATACAGACTATACTGTGTTCACATCGTTCGTATCAGTAGTATATGGTGTAATGTAATGTCAAATGGAGAAGACAAACAGTATTGTCGAGTTCTGTCTTTTTCACATGATGTGTATAACATTGGGCAAGCTTGACAGATAACAGGAAAGTAGTACGAGTACTAGTGTTCATTATAGGACGCTGATACGGAATGTCATTGCGAGTGTCGCGCGTTCGTTTATTCATGGCCTCATGAAAACGTAACGCTGTGATTTGCCGTAGAATTCATACGACATTGACTGCGGTAAATTCTCCTGCCTTAGAACAACGTATCGTGCGAATTTCGAGTTAGCGCCTCAGGTTATTTCGCAAGGTTGAATTGGAACTTACTTGCTCGCCTATCGGCTAATTATACGTATGTTATTCCATGACAGAGAACGTACACGCGTAATCGTAAAAATAGTTTAGTATGCAAAATCGTTAGCGGTAATTTTTCATCGGATTCATCATCTTGGATCATGGATCTTGAAATCTTGTTTCCCACTAGCAATCGTACAAGTATGACTAACATTTTATCCCATGATACTTCAAAAATGTTTAAGCCCATTGCGTCAGAGCATTCGTGAGTAGTCAGATAAAATCGATATCAGCCGGTAATAATCAGTGCCTGTAATTATAGGAGCTCATTGAGCACTTAAGCAATTGCTATCGAGTACTAACTATTTCTGTATTTGTGTGTCGCAGGTCCCTAGCACATTGCCGTCTAACTCGGAGTCGAAAATAAGCCTGGTCATCGGGAGAGAGAGCTGACACCCTAAAGCTAGTGATATACACTTATTGATGATCACAGAGTGGTGGTCATCACAGCACCGATCTCTTCGCTACCGTTCATCGCTCTCTGCATCGTACGGCATTGTCACTCCTCTCGTTATAGGATTCGGTGAAAACACTTTTTCGAGGCGACGGTCCTTCGTCCCAAATTGGCGAAGTCAAAAGTGCGAGAATCCTCGCAAAATAAATCTAGTCGCGAGGAACCTCGTGGTGTGCTATATCATCGCCAAGCACAATGGCTTGCGAATGCCCTAAGGTGAGTCGATTATTCTTTATGTGCTTATTTATTTTCTCATTATTTATGCAATAATGGTAGATTTACACGCTTGTTAAGTGTTATTTGCACGTAATATTGGATATTGTACGATAGGATTCTTCGGGATGCGGAAATGAATCAACCACAATGTACGATTGCGAAACGAGATTATCGGCTTTGTTCTTTGGTTTCGTGTGTTATTCAGGAAATATCGTAAAGCGTATTTCTTAGGATCGCAAAGTGCATTTACGTAATGGACAATCGTATAATATGTGTTCCGCGCCAACGTTGCTTAACCTTTGCATTAATTGGTTCTATTATTTTCCCCTGATGCACGATAATTGGACGTAGTGTGTAAGGCGACAAAATGTGAGCAAAAGGTAGTAGTGAGAGATTCGGATATCTGTCCCGCCGAAATACATTTGTTGTTTCAATTGGAGTTCCGTCTGATATGATCCGGTAAATTCAGTGAACAACAGTGACGGATACTAATAATAGTAATGATCGTGATCGTACAATCCTCACTGACGCAAACCACATTTGTGTAAAGGAGGAAAAATTTGGTTAACTGCTGCAGATATGTCTTGCGGTAACCGAATTCTGTCTTGTGTAGAAACACGAATTTGCAATGTGCGCTTCTTTTGCTTGATCAGTTACACACCAACTGTTCAGGCTTAACGAGTTTAGTTTGCTACCGCACAATCTGATCAGAGGGATGAAGCTTTCGCTCGCAATATGTTCCAAAGGTGGTGTTCCAAAGTGCTGGATGTGATACCAACGGTGTCAGTAGCAGTTAGTTTAACGCTTGGCACACTGGTACAAACAGAGAGCAAGAGCGAAAGCTGCGCACCTTTAGTCACGAAATTTTGTGTGCAAATCGTGGGCAACTTTGCGTGAATTAGTTACCACGCTGCTAGTCTGATGTCTGTCAGATTCCTAGCAAATTCACACGCGAAACAAACCGAAGAGAATTTCCTCGGATAAATTTTTGCTTCTACAATGGTACGATACTCGCTGACCCATTTCTAACAGCACAAAGAGGACTGCGGCATCTTCTTTTCATTGATCACGTCAGATATTTATTAAAATTGGAAGTGAAGTTCCGAATCGTAATTCAAGAATGGCACTGTTACATGGCACGCTAGCGACGTACTTTTCGATAAGTTGCATTGCACGATCTTTGGTTTTTTTATCCTTGCTAGAGAATTAGATGAAAAGTCAAAGTTGAAAATAGTGGGAAACGTATCGAGCAGCATCGGTGACATAAATGATATGTTTACGTCCTGGGCTAGCTCGAACGATGGCCGATTCACGCGGCTTCAAGCCAATAAACCAGTTGTGGCCGAGCGCGACAGTGTCGACGGATCCGGATTCAGAGTGTCTTTACGAAGAAATCTCGGGACTCTCGGTGTCCCTGGATATCGGCGAGCCGGGGCCGGCTGGTGCCGCCGTCGGGGAGGAGGAGGAAGAGGACGAGGGGGAGGCGGAAGACGAAGGGCCAAGGAGGAGGCTCGACTTTGGAGCGCAAGTTGGCGGTAGCAGCTGGTGGAGACCAAGCAGCAGAAACGAAAGAGGAAGTAGTAGTCAGCAACCCGGAAGTGCACCTGGAAAAAAGGGCGGACGCTCAAGCGGGGGTAGCGCCAAGTCGCGCAGCAGGTCGGCCGATCGGCCATCGAGCACGCGTCAGAACATTAGCAGGGTGGAGGAGGATCAGTATGCCTCGCGCCGAAGTTACGTGGAGCCCGGTACAGGCGCCGTATTGCCGCCTCCGGCTACCGGTCTCAAGCTGACCAGGGGGCGTGCAAACAGCACAGTCGCCCGATACTTGCACTCGGCCACCACGACCAGCAGTCATTATCATCACCATCACCACGGACTGCACGGACAGTACCCACCCGGCAGGCCGAGTGGCAGGCATCATCAGCATCATCACCCAAGCCGCGGCGCGTTCAGTAATGAGACGCAGGAAGAGGTACAGGAGGACGATGAAGCCACTCTACGGGAGTTGCTCGTAAGGTACGTACTCACGTACACTCAACGAAACTCAACTTACAACGTACAATACAATATACGTTATATAACAGTTTTCTCTGAACACCTCCACGTGGTTGATTATCACGCGCGATCAATTTCGCGATACGACTTCGGAACTCCGTGCGACACTACTACCACAGATCCTAGGAGTTTGAGTACACATTGTCTCAGCCGAGGACGATTCGGCTTCGCCACCGATGTCTTTGAGAATTATCTGGATTCTTGCGCCCTTTTGGCACCAGGCAACAGTGAATATTATATCCGTTGACCCTACGCAGGCTTTACAAGCCATGGAATTTACACGAAGAAATTTAATGTTTCTGTGCTCGAACTTTTCGAGCGTTTGACGCCGCGCCGGTGCACTATGTTCAACGTTGAGACTGTCCCGCGACGATCTTACCGCGACGTTACTTTCTGTTACTCTAAAGAATTTCTAGACGATTCAAAAATCAATCGCAAAGCATCCAATGAAATTAATACCTCTTTCTCAGGCTCCCTCTCTAGTGTTTTCAAAACTGTTTGAGTTCAGTTGAAAGACTAAAGAGTCTATCTTTGTTTATCATAGATTAGCGCCTCTTCATACGATCCTGTACTGAAATTAATATTGTAGTGACCTTCTTTTAAGGTCTTATCTAGAAAGTGCTCTCTCTCTCTCTCTCTGTTTTTTCCTCAACAATTGAATACGTAGCGTATCTTTAGCCTTCCTTCAAATTGCTCCGATGTATAATAGTATCAAAGTTAAAGTTTTAAAGGTTCACTCTCAAATCTCTAAAGTACAACTTACAATTAGCTTAGTGCCACGGCAGTTCAGTAGAACAACGTGTATGGGTTCTTAAGACTTGCATACCAATTAAGAGGATACTTTTCGCTCTTTATTATTCGTCCCGAAGTGCCTGAATCGATACTACTTATCGATCAAAGCCTCTCTTTCTCTCACTCTTCCCCTGTCTTCTCTATTCCTCTCTCTCTCTCTATCCCTCTCGCTGTCTCTTTCGCTATCTCTCTTCCTCTATCTCTGTTTCTTTCTCACACACAGACAAGAATGACAATCCAGCGTGCCTCTTCATATATTTTATCGTTCCTTTGAATATCAAACAATTTGGCAATATTCTAAACGCATCCAGGTAATTCCCAGCCTAAGTGGCGGTGCCTTGTTTAGCCGAGGACACATTAAACGAACGTTTTTCCCTGCTTATAATTTTACATAGACTCTTTATGTATCGGAGAATGCAATGCAAGGCTTTGTGCCATGCCATTCATCATTTATACATAAACCACACTCGCTCTAGTCCTATTCTTGTACATACTACACACCTCGGTCATAACAGTAATATTGAGACACTGGCGGTACACGCGATATTGGTTATTTGAATTCTTTGGCCGCGGCGCTCGCAGGCTTACCACTGATTGCTCATTCCATTCGAAGTCACGTATCCCTTTTCGAGGTCAGGTACACAAATAAGCGCGCAATGGCACCTCGCAATGACGAAGAGTACACGATTGGCAACGTAGGACCAAAGCACTTGGTAGCCCACGAATGCGCCGCTGTTTTCGGGATACGAAATTCGCAAATCTCCAAGCATAAACGGGTACATGTTACGAGTACATAATATGTACATACTCGCAAAAAGTCGAACGATAGGAGTGTCTTCAGCGAGCGTTGTGCCTGACCACGCATAACCATGTAGCAAAGGGTTGATCGATGGAAGCACACGACACAAAATCACTTAACATCCTTCATGAAAGAGAGCACGCCCGTTTGTGTTGCATCGATCATTTCGAAAGAGCGCACGCAAGGGGAGCGGTGGTAGCTTTAGTTCCCTCCTGACAGTCGATACCCTTGTCGTCTGGCGTGCCATTTTCGCGTCTCGCTTGTGTGCCTGCCTGTTTAATATCACTCATGAGATCATGCTGATTTTTGTAAATTATTTTGCGGAGCAAAATCGTTCACCGCATAGATCGATGGGCCGGATGGTTCGAACGATTCAAGTAAGCTCGCTTGTGGACGCGGGCAGTTTGGCAGGGGTGAGTAAGCTGGCGGCGCGTCGCATGGCGATGCGCGAATCTCTTCGCGGACGTGACGAGCCCGTCCTTTAGAAGAATTGGACGTCACGTAACTAATGCGAGCGAATATACCATTGTGTGACATGATTTTGACTGAACCACGACTGTGTTTCCAAACTAGGTAAAGTTTTACAGAGTGAGTGAGATAAGAGGCAGGGGCGGGCGTCGTCGGCCTTTTAACCCCCCGCCACACGTTACCCCTCCACATTTGGTTGTGGACCCACTTGACAACAAGCAGTGCAATCGTTCAGAGTCAATTGATTGGATTTGGTGGATAATCCAACGTACGTACATATGTCGTGAACAAAGCAAAGAACAAATAGATCTGTGAGAATAAGACGATATACTGAATCAAGAGGAGTGAGTGGGGAGGCATAGAGGCTACTGTAGTTTCGGAACACAGCCATGGTCTCCGTACCTCCCAGGTACATGGCAACATCATCACTGCTCTCTTTCTCTCTTTCTCTCTCTCCCTCTCTCTATCTACCTATCTATCTATCTATCTATCTATCTACCTATCTCTCTTTCTAGCTCTCTTTCGTTTTTCGTTCTATTTCCCTTTCTTCTTCTTCTTCTCTGTCTTTCTCTCGATTACGTCGTTTATTTCGTCTTTGTCATTTATATTTTTCTCTATAGCAATTCTTCTTCGATCGATTCATTTTTTCATTATTCTTTTCATATTTCCCAGCTCTGTTTATGAAGGTTCGTATACTTCATTTCGTTCTCCCGAATTACGTGTTTTCAACTGCTCCCATGTCACACGAATCACCACCTCCTTTCTGTGTGTACTTCGCTTCATATGTTCATTCATTTCCATTCTCCACCACCTTTCACTCACTCTCGACACGCCTTGCGTAAACCTTTCCTCTCCTTTGTCTCTTTGGTTTACCTTTAATTGATTACACCTTATGCTTGGCTGTGCACATCGGTCGATAAGTTTGCTAAATCTTTTTCGATCAATGGATTCTTGAAGCAATTCAAGATTCGTTCACTGCAATCTAGTTTTTCTGTACGTATTGCAACTAGAGCGCGTAGATGCTGCATATTATTCGCGAAGGGGTAAAAAAACGAGAATTGCGTCACTCTTACCCATTTTTGCACATTCCCGCATCGTGTCAGTAGTTCACGCGTATGCTCACCACCCTTGCGCGTGAATAAAGAGGGATCGTAATATTCCGAGGCCGAAGAAATGACCTTTACCTTTACAAAATTGTACGTACAGTCTCGGCGCCGAGGGGTATACATGTATTTGAGTAGACACACGTAAGAACGGGGCTACTTTTTCATCTCTCACCTTCACAAACTTCCATCTAATGTGCACAGCTCCGAAACGTATTTACGTATTTATGTGTATATATATATTATCTATATATACTGCTGTAGTATTTTCCACCCTAACACTTACTACACATATATATTATATGTATATTATATATATATATATAATAATAATATATACATATATATATAAATATATATATTTAGTCGTGCTTTTAGTGGCGTTTGTACTTTGTCTGTGCTGTTTTTCAATTTGATATATTTATGCATATATCTATATGGGCCTATATATGATACATACATATAATGGATATAATCGGTTCGTTGAGATAGAATGATAGAATTGTGTGGCTCCATTTACGCGCAACGCGTATGTACCCGACGCGACGTTTCCTTAGATGCCGAGCTACCGCTGGCTCGCTGAAACTCGCGAGTTCGAGAACGCGGGGTGCACCTGTTGAGTTTTTCTCACAGCGTGGTTAAACTTTATATCCTCGCACACGATCGAGTGAACAGCGCCGATAAAGCGCGAGCAGAACCGGGAGAGACAATGGGCGCACGCTACGATAAAGGCTACGATAAAGGCTCGGGAGTTTTCGACCGCGGAGGTAGCTTTCAAGGATTCACCTTTAGGGACTAGGCATTAGCTTAGCCTTGATCGTCTAGTGTGTCAATGTGCTCGACAATGTCGATTTGCTTTCCCGGGCGAGCCAGCGAGATTCACGTGTGGGTATGTGTGTGTGGCCAGTCTGCAGAAGCAGGTCAGCGTTATGAGTATGAACTTGAGTGCCAAGCTGGACGAGCTGCAGCAGGGTGACCGTCAGCTGGACACCACCGTTGCCCTCTGCGAGATCCGTACGCAGCTGCAGGAACTTACCAAGAGCGTAGAGTCTTGTCAGAGCGAGGTCAGCGAGGTCAAACGGGACATGGTCGCGATCAAGGTACTGTCGAGCTTTCCTCTAATTCGCCATGGTTTTCCTTTTCCCTTTCGGTATCTCTGACTGCCTCCTCGTCTTCCAATATCAATTGGGCCGTTTTCGGTTTTCGATAATTCCAAGGGCAAAACAATACGCTCAAAAGTCGGGGTTACACCAATTCACGATTCTTCCTAATTACCAGAGAAATAGGAGAATGCAGTTCAGACTCCTTGGGAATCCTGCACTGTCTTAATTCTGTTTTCTCGCCCTCACGCAGCACGAATTAGATACAGTTCAGCAGGTGAAAGAAGAGATAGAAGAATTGCGAGAGTACGTGGATCGACTCGAAGAGCACTCCCATCGACGGAAACTTAGGCTTTTGGAACAGGTGACATTTGCCTTCTACACCAGGAGCATGTTTTTGTTATCTGCGATTTTTGTTCGATTTTGTATTTCAGTTCAATTACAATTATCTCTCCCACTTTTCACACGTATTATTCCGTTATTCTTATATCAACTGAGCTTTTGCATGATCTGATCCACTGCAATTTATGATTTTGTGAAATATTAATAAATACAAGGCTCGTAATAAATTCTCCCTCAATTATTCGTTGTTTTATTTCATCCTACCTGTACGAGAATATTCACCATTATTTGTATCATTATTTGTACTGTTTCACCCTATCGTTATGATTATGTTCTGTATATCGGCATTAATTATGTATATTTAAATATACATAATAACTTTCGCGAAGCGAATTTGCGTCCACGTCGCCCCACAAATTGAATACCGATAATTGAATTAATATTTTCAGGGATTGACGCTCTTCCTCTCGTACGCAATACTGGCTGCAGTTTTAGGAATGTTGCAGTTTGGATACAACACCGGTGTGATTAATGCACCCGAAGTGGTATGATCCAGTTCCAATTACAAAGCCATTATATGTATTAATCCTACCAATCACATGACTTCCCAAAGTAATAACTTTAGGGCTAACGGCCTACTCCAATTAGCTTACCTGCTTTCTCGGTCTTGCCTTTCAGAATATAGAAAATTTTATGAAAGACGTGTACAAGCATAGGTATGGCGAAGATATATCTGATGACTCCGTTAAGAAATTGTATTCAGTGGCCGTAAGCATATTTGCGATTGGTGGTATGCTAGGTGGTTTTAGCGGCGGAATAATTGCCAACAGATTTGGCAGGTTTGTACTCAACTCTCATGCTTTGATCAGTAATCAAGTACATAATTTGTTAGCCTTGTAAATCGAGTTTTAAGTATTACTCAAAACGAGTAATTCGTATTACTCGGATTATACGTGTGTCGTAAAAGTTACCTCTAGGCAAGGAGTTGAATGAACGATTAAAGCATTCGTCGTTTTCATCCACCCGCAGAAAGGGGGGCTTACTGCTAAACAACGTGCTGGGCATCGTGGGGGCATGCCTGATGGGTTGTACAAAGATTGCTCACGCTTATGAAATGTTATTCTTTGGACGGTTCATCATCGGTGTCAATTGCGGCTTAAACACTTCGTTGGTTCCCATGTACATATCGGAAATTGCACCACTGAACCTGAGAGGCGGCCTAGGCACGTTGAACCAGCTCGCTGTTACGGTGGGCCTCCTGGTCTCCCAGGTGCTGGGCATCGAGCAAATCTTTGGAACAAACGAGGGTTGGCCTGTTCTCTTAGGACTAGCTATCTTCCCTGCCATTCTACAGTTATTGCTGCTTCCAGTTTGCCCTGAATCTCCAAGGTAGAACTCAATATTTCGCTAATGTACTTGAACTATCTTTCTTAACGCTAGCTCATCAATTTTATTTCCCGCCCCCTAATACTTTACCTACCCAATACCGCTTTCGGTAGTCTCGTTTAAGTCGACTCGCCAATCTCAGGCTGCCGCATTGAGAGCACTACGTTTTGCAAATTCTTTGCTGCAGATATTTGCTCATTACCAAGCAGTGGGAAGAAGAAGCGCGAAAAGCTTTGAGAAGGTTGAGAGCCAGTAACCAAGTGGAGGAAGACATCGAAGAGATGAGAGCGGAGGAACGAGCTCAACAAGCTGAGTCTACGATTTCGATGACCGAGCTTATATGCAGCCCAACTTTGAGAGCACCTCTCGTTATCGGTGTGGTTATGCAACTTTCGCAACAGCTTTCAGGCATTAATGCCGTGAGTACTGTCCTCTTCTCTATGCAATATAAAGTGCCAATTCGCAAGCTCTTTGTCGTAAATAATTACAAACTCATCTCCATTTCCCTACTGTTGCGTGTTTCAGGTATTTTACTATTCTACAAATTTGTTCACTAGTTCTGGTTTGACAGACGAGAGTGCCAAGTTTGCAACCATTGGCATAGGTGCCATTATGGTTTGTATGACGTTAGTATCCATCCCGCTTATGGATAGAACCGGAAGACGTACACTGCACTTATATGGTCTTGGTGGCATGTTTATCTTTTCAATATTCATCACAATTTCTTTTTTGATAAAGGTAAGTTTGGGTATCTTCTTTTCTTTCTTCGCGAATTCGGGCTACATCTGACTTACGTATTAAGCTAACTTACATACGTCGGGTCTCGAAAATAAGCTTGCAAGTTGAAAATCGCAGTATTAGTCGAATCATGAAACTCGAACTTAAATCTGATAATAATTAATAGGGCAGGCAATATTCTTAATGTTCTCGTAACTTTCTGCGATCACCAAAGCCTTGCCATTCTTTCGTACTAAAGAATAATGTCATTGGAGGAATCTGTTCCACTAATGTACAAAGTTTAAGGAAAGTAAGCTTTTGTGCCGGTACTACGCCACAGAGAGCGTCAACTGTATATAGCCTCTTTTTGTGCTTTGTCACTTCGTACACCTCGGCAAAAGGTGTATTTAACACTTTGTTCACAGCTGGAGTGCAGCACTGCACCAACAGTGAGAACTATCACCACTTTACGTATATAAAATTTGCATAAAAAATGCATTTTTATTTCACCTGGTCATTCATGTAATTTATAAGGTTCCCCCATCCTGCATGTTATTTCTGATTTGCGTTTTGGAACGTGTGTGTCGATACGTTACACACAGTATTTTGACGCCGGCAGTCTTTGCCAATCGAATTACGTTAACTTGACATCTTCAAAGTATACGTATGTGTGTACAACACATATGGTTTACTGTGTCGATCAAATGAGTGATGCCTCAAGTACTGTATCCTGCATGAAATTTCTGTTCTCGGCTTATGCTTAGCAGTATGTATTTGTGCTTTTTATACCCCTTCCCCCATCCTTGTTTCCCTAATCATCAACGGCCTCTTTCGTGACTGTCTGGAGGAGACATTTACTCCCTTTATTATTAGTCTCTATTCAATTTGGCTCAAACCTGTCACACATTACAATACTACATTGCAATTTGAGAAACTTCCGATGCATTCAAAATATTCTTGTCAGTTCATGCCATTTATTAATCTTATCAAGGCATAACGAATCAAATCCTCGCAATAGCACGGTGCTTTATACAACAAATTCGTATTACATACTATCGATCTGTTCGTAATCAATCTATCTCTCATAAGATAATGATCATAATTCTTTTTTTTTTTTTTTTATACGAGCCAATTAACACAACACTCCTCATCTCGATCAAGTCACGGCGATTGCGTAATATTCACGTACGCATATGCATACGTATCAATCTCCTGTACGACATACGATTAACATGCATAGATTGAGGTCTCAACAAGGTGTCCTGGCACTCCTTACATCAAAATAGCGATTTGTGCTTCACTCGCTTTTTAAAAAAAAAAACAAAGACGTTACTGTAAATAAAATCAGCACTTACGCATTGTCGCAATCGCATCATTGCCTTACACAGGGTTGAGCTGCACACTGCATGGTGTATTAATTTTTCGTTCAATTAAGTTTGTAGATATTTAAGATTTTCTTTTATCCTGAGACTCCTCCAGCTGCTCAGGAAAGAAGAACACGATTCTACTGCCTGATAGGAGTTCTTCGGTTATGTGCAGGAAATGATTGACTGGATGTCTTATCTCTCGGTTGTTTCCACGTTAAGTTTCGTTGTATTTTTTGCCGTGGGGCCTGGCTCTATACCTTGGATGATTACAGCCGAACTATTCTCACAAGGTCCTAGACCGGCCGCTATGTCTATTGCGGTCCTTGTCAATTGGATGGCTAATTTTTTGGTTGGCATTGGTTTTCCAAGTATGAAGGTATGTAATGACCCATACAATTTCATAGTGAAACTATGTCAAGTACTACCCAATAATACTGCAATCTTGTATAATATATATCTTTATTATCATTTTCTATTCGGTGTACGAAAAGCTTATAGAGGTAATTGCTTGTTGCGCTGCGTGTTACAGACTAGCCTTGAAAACTACACGTTCCTACCGTTCAGTGCATTCCTAGCCATCTTCTGGATCTTCACTTACAAGAAGGTTCCTGAGACCAAGAATAAAACGTTCGAAGAAATTTTAGCTTTATTCAGGCACGGTAATGACAGGTACATACAAAAGTCAGACAATATTATTAGTAGCAAATATATTAGCAAATCATTAGATAGATAACCATACGACTTAA
Organism: Trypoxylon attenuatum; assembly: GCA_963989405.1. Lineage (NCBI taxonomy): Eukaryota > Metazoa > Arthropoda > Insecta > Hymenoptera > Crabronidae > Trypoxylon > Trypoxylon attenuatum. Next base: position 3,959,955 of record OZ022489.1, on the reverse strand, counting down.
ACCTACCTTTTTTTGCTGTTTTTAAACGACTTTGAGTGTGTACTTCTGTATGGTTCTATCCGAAGGCAAATTATTTACTTTTCGACAATATTACTTTCGTTTCGTTTCTTCTCGACAACCAACCGTGTAAACGACGAATAAGAATCTTTGTACTTTTTGTGAAAACTATCGAAAGTTCTTAGCACCAACGCAAGTAGTCGCCTTCATGAGAGAATTTATCTTAATCCTATTGTACACCGTGTCATTCTGCATTTGACTTGTATCATGGATTCGGACACCCGATCTGTACTTACATGGAAATGCGGTGCATATCGGATATATATCGATTTCTGTACCGGTCGCAATAGAGATTGGCACGTTGTATTTAATTGCACAAAATACTCTTGTATCCGTCCACGCGTCCGCCCAACCGTATTATATCTCATGGTAATTTGCAATAAAATATTAACTAAGTATAAATATTACGAGCATATCGCACATGACTTTTGAGATCTTGAGCAGCAATAATAAATCGTGAATCGAGATGTTTAAAGCACGTTTGCACGTTGTAAACTACGGTTAGACAGATTTATACCAGAGACTCACTTGCGTGTAAAAGTAGAAGTTGCTAACTGAGAAAATCGATATAACGAAATTCGCAATCCAAACACTAAGAATATTAGTTAAAGAACTTGAATGCCTACAAATTTCTAAGCTCACCTTCAAGTATTATACTCCGGTAATGTCTTAAAGTTACAAAGTTACACCGCTATTAAGTATAGATGTAGCCGACGCCCCAACTTTTAACAGTTTTTATGTATTGCTTAGATGAGGCATGATTGCAAATCACTTGCTCTCTGTAGAGAGGATATGCAGTGGTCGGTTTGATAGCACAGTATGCCAGGCTACGCATCCGTACGTATTGCAGCCTACTTGAGGCCATAATACGAGCTCAACTGTGATAAACCTCCTATAAATTCGGGATTGGACGAGTTTGCAGGGCGTTCAGATCGGTTTATCATCGCGTTTCTCTACTCAAAACTTTTAGTTTACTGACCCCATCCGACTCGGACTGTACCATCGTCGTCATAAGCGTCATATTACAGGCCACGGGACTTCTGTTAGAGATCCGCGTACACAAATCGAAAAGCGCAAATCTAATCACATATCGATATGAACAGAGCACGGTTTTTATTCATGTCTAATTATTAAGAGCATCAACCGTTACACCTCCGATAATATGTATTTAACATCATAGATTCGTGATGGTTGTCGCATGATTGTGTAGTAAACAGCTGTTATCAATATCGCCGAGTATTCGTCGACAGTTATTCTACACTAACGATTTCTGCTTATACGAACGAAGGTACAACACACATTGGCTTCGTAGTTTAACGAATCGCAGAGCATACAATACCGTGAACATAGTTGATAGATGATATAATCGATATGTAAAAATCACACCTGCCGTTTTTCTGACTCTTGCCAACAAAGACTTACGTTTCGTTCCGTTTACAAGAATAAGTGCAAGGCTTCAAGATTAATGATGCGTCTGACACGTGAAAACCAGTAGTATATACTATCTTAGGTGAACATTAATGTTTGTTTTACCTTCGCGCGATGATTTGATTTAAATACTTATCATAAGTACTTACAGTGGACGTTCAGTTGTAAAAGCTGTTGAACCCCAAGCTTTCTAGTTTTATTGTTACATATTTTCCAAGACCAAATGAACATTATATTTATTTGTTTAGCATATTGTATATGTATGATTTGAATAAATCATTATTTAATGGTTCTGGTAATTATTTTCGTTCTTTTCTCTAAGTTTTACGACATAAATTCTGTGCAACATATCGTAATCGTGCTTTCTATGTTATTTGGAGCAGGAGCAGCTTGCGGGACAGCAGACTTTATGGGTGAGTCTTACTATACGTACCCAATTATGTATTCCGGTGGCTTTCTTGAAGTACTACATAAATCTATAAGAATTCTTTAATTGCATGAAGATGAACTATACTTCTCAATGACACCACCAGCCGTTCTCAGAAGGATTATTTTTTATCCGCTTCGTCTTTCGTTATTTTTTCTCCTCCTCCTCTCCCCCCCCCCCCCCCCCGGTACATTAAGCGTTGTGTAGTTTTATATATTGAATGGCTATTTACGTAACCCTAAATAAATCTTGCATAAGCTTAGTTTCGCCAGTAACAATGATATTCAACATAGGAGCTCGGGCAAGTCCCTGATGACACTTACGTCAAGGTGTCGCATTCAGAAGCCCTTGCAAAACTAATCGCATTGCTAAAGTTCATAGAAACAATTAAGCAGAATTTTGCAAACAAGACAATCCAATTTCCGCCTACGAGTAATGTCAAACAAGTTCGGCCTGAGATTCTAGCATGCCGAAACACCTTTATTTACTCTCAGCTCATGCGAATTTCCATCTCATGCGCTATCAGTCGGGCTAACTAAAACGAGAGAAATAGCTGCATGAACAATGTCGTACACGACAGATTGTAATTTTTCGTTTTTCTTTTGTGGACATACATTTCACAGTTTCTAATAGTTTCTCAGGGCTATTATGTGAATGACGCCGATGCTTTTAACGATATCGAGAGAGAGAGAAAGGAAGAGAGAGTGAGAGAGGGAAAGAGAGAACAAGTGCCATGGCGCGTTAATCAAAATCGGATACATAACAGCCCCGATTATTTGATTTCTCTCCCGGAGCCTTGTATTTTACAGCATGCTCCTTTCTAGTCTACGATACCCAATAAATGTTCGACGACTGATAAGTCTTGAAGCAGTCTTCATGTTCGTAGTTGGCACGAGTTTATGGCGCTGTACTGTGCGAATGCATGTTAGTGCTTCTGTTACTGTCTGCCGTACAAATCCTCTCTGGGTTGTATACAACGTAGGTATTTTATTCGATAGGCAAACGCAGCAACAGCCGCTTTTGCATAACTTTCTGTCATTCTCGCGTTAAAGATTCAATACGATATTGATGAAGCGTGTTTCTAGTTTTGCGTTCGTCTTCTTTCTTTGATCAGTGCAGCTCTTGATAAACTCGCAAGCTACGCCTTCACGTCATTTCTTTTCATTTTTTTCTTTTCTTATGAATGACGCTAAAATCAGGTTTTGCCGAAACATTCGAATGACTGTTGACAGCTTACGTAAAAGGGAATTTAGTCGACAGTCGATCGACAGTCTGCTCTTTCGCTCTAATTTATTCAATTTTTTCTTACCTTTATGTGTTAACAAAAGTAATATGCTAATTATAATAGGTGGCATAGCGTTAGTATTTAAAAGCCATTTATCTCTTCGCATTTCTGAACGAATGGATGCTACATAATTATAAACTTGCCATTGTGTACATTTAAGTTCTACATGTTAGTAAACGCATTTATGTGGATATCAGTACGTATTTGTATTATTCAATCAATCTTAAAGCTCGCGTAATATCAACTTTGTAACTATCCTATATCATCCATTGAAAGATTCTTTAATTGACTCGTATGCAGTTTTTGTTGGATCTTGCACGAACTGCATACCGTTTCATAAAAGCCATAATTAGGAGAAAATAAGCTCTAAATGATCCCTGGTGCAGAAGTCAGACTTTCGATTGTGTAAAGAATTATTGACGGATGATGAATTTTCGGAGCACTGGGAATCATTTTTATTGGAATAATATAGTGTACATTATATTATTCTTTACTTATTAAGAAAAATTAGCAGGCTTAGTTTAGTTTATCGACGAATTCACAGTCTCTCACACTTTCAACTGAATTACATCTCTCAGTGTAATGATCTCAACAATCACCTACATAAGATCCTGCGAGATTAAGTGAAACTGAAACGATACGCACATGCAATTGGTACACAGTTTTTTTACCTGCGCTACGGAGTTAGGATTTCTCTGACAATCGAACGTATTTAAATCGTGATTCGAGGCTCCTTGAGCATGTAACATTACATATTATATTGCAGGGAAGAGGAGCTCGCCACTAACTCTAGCAAGGAGACCGTCCTATCTGACGCCACTACTGCCAACCATATCCACGCTACCGATAAACCATAAAAACTTTATCGCCACGGTTTTATCGATAATTCAATGACATTCGAAATATAATAATAGACACTCGTGTTCTGATCAGTTTAACTGGAGTAGTGCTACCGATAACGAATATCATATACATATACATACATAGGTAGCACCAATTTCTATAAGATACATCGTGTAACTGACTATACTTCTGAGACACGTATTAACAGCGACATACATATAGTTCACAAACTGACGAATATTTCGGCATGACCGATAAGATCATACATTTTTTGTTATAAAATAAACTTGTTTTTTTATTTAATTGCCGGTTCAAGTTTCCTCCCATTCAAAGAATTCTGATACGCTGAGTACAGCACAGACCATTCATTTGTCTTTCATTGATTTAATTTATTGGGTAATCTTGTTACGAGAATTACAGAAACCAAATTAGATGGTAACTCGAGGAGTGCGATTCTTTGAGTCGAGGAATCATTATATTCAATTCGCACTGTTCCTGAGTTTACTATTTGAGTTTCTCAAATCCATCTTTACTCGTAAGCGACGATACAGCAGAATTAAATATTTCTTCCAAGTACAACGATCTAGAATCTAGAACATATCCTAATTCTACTACACAGGCCAGTGAGACGCTGTAATCGTACAAGGCTAGAAACTGTGAAATGAAGTACCATTTTTTAAAAATAATATAAATGCGGATACCGCTAATAATAGTTTTAAGCTATGTAGTATAAAGAAGTGGTTTGCTTGCGTAAACAAGAGCAGAGAAATCGTGATATTAAAACGGCTACTGAAAAGAAATATGAACGATAGAACGTATGAGAAAAGTTCAAGAAGTTCAAGTCCATTTTATTATTATAATTATCCAGTAATAGTGTTAAGTTTTGGGAGGTAGAATTATGTGTGGCCAGAATGTCCACCAAGATTTCCAAAAACCTTCTAACTTCCATATATAGAACAAGGTGAAAAAATGATATCTATCCGTAATAAGAAAGCGTGTACACAAGTTACGTTGATGAGTGATTGAAATTCGCGATGGTGTTTTCCTCACGATCCCACACATCGGTGCATGCTGAATCGATGCCCTGGACGACGATCCGGAATATAATAAGAGACGGAAAGATTCAATAGAAATGTGTGAAGAAGCGGAAACTTGGACAAGTCGCGTGATGTTTTGCAGGAGCATGCTAAACTGTGTGAATGCATTAGAGGGACACATACCGCCAGCAGAGAGTGCAGCCCTGATGGTGGCCGAGGAGAAGCCACATCCCGATTCATGTAAGGTTTCAAAACCTGACCAAGATCACCGACAAACATCTATAACCATTGCCATTTCCATCTTTCTAAAAGCAAACAATTCTTTGTCCTTTTTCTGATCCTAAAACGGGATAACGGGATACATAATTGTTCATCGAATTTTCCAACATTTTAAATACTTCGAATTATCTAAAAGAAGGGCTTTCAATTGATTGACCGACAGCTGCTCTTCGACAGCAACGATAACGGTTTATCAATGAAGTAAAGAATTGTTTGCCCTATGTTGCTTATCTCATCTACCTGTCATTGTGCATGTCATATTGCCATCTATGTATGTTTGTAAGTTTTATTGATTTGTAGTTTCATTGTAAAACATTCGTTTCGAATTTATTTGCGAATATTATTTTTCTGCTTTCAGTATGATTCGAAATCGCAGCGGAATCACAAAATGCTGATTATACGAAAATCAATATAACATTGCTGCTTCGCTACTACAAGACATACAAGTGGTCCTAGCAGAGAACAATATCACACTACCTACATTCTCATCTTGACAATAGTAAATTATCAAAAGACAAACTATGCAGATTTGCGTTAAAGAACCAGCGCTACGATGTACTACATTGAACGATTAGAGACTTGAAATTTAATTACAATAATGTTCTCATAAATGTTCCTCCACGAATTACTCGTTTCCAGTTAAATAACTTATCTGTATAGGATGATAAGGTGCTTGTGGCAATACGCAAGCCGAGTTTGTAAATAAAATCTAGTGTGTGTTCTTTGTTGTTTAAACGAAGTACAACGTGGGTATATTCTTCCGTAAACGCAAACTAGAATCAATATCGTCGGAAATAACGCGTTTCACTCTTCTTTGATCCATCCCCGCATCGCGTAATTCCTTATGTTTCAGAGCATCGATTGTAGCTGTATTTTAGCTTATCATACTTCACACTGCTTTTACTAAACACTCACATACTGTCGACTAGGAACCACAAATATTTTCTCATTCTTGATTTAATAGAGCTTATACTTCTGGCAGTATACAGGAACATTACGAAGGACCAATACTTCTAGAAGCATACTATATACATGTATGTGTTAGAAATGCAGAACATTGTTTCTTCACTGGGACATATCGTTAATGAATCTAATACTTCAGAATTAATCTCTTCAGTATTATAGGCTCTATGTTTGACGTACTATTTATCTCTTTACTGTCATCTACGTGCAGTATGGTACTCTGCCGTTCTCTTGTAAATACTTATACATACTTGAAACTTGGTAGAAAATTGTAAGCATCACTATTGATGAAATTTGTAGACCCATTGGCTTCATATTCATTCTAATATTATACTATGCGCTACCAACACTGGCCTTTGTAGTAGTTTAACTGGAGGTAGGCCATCATGGACTTTTCTCATCGACACAAATATGATCTTCACAGAACAATGAACAATTCAAAAGATATGTAAACGAGTAAGAAGCCGCATAATTTAAAATCTTATAAATACTGGAACATATAATATCGCATTATTACTATTCTTTAGGCGAACCCGTATAGTATATCCAGTTTTCATTCTTTCGCAATTCGAGCATGTGGTTTACTACATAAATGGTTTACTAAGCATGCGCGCATGAACGCCATTTAGATTATTTAGATCAAACGGAATCATTTTTAATGCCAATAATTGATACTTGCATTATAATTCCAACTTTTCTACCTTAAGCTTATTTATTCGATTATGCGAGCTTATTGAAATCAGCAATGAAAGATATCTAAGTAAGACTAGTTTTCCGATGGCTCAATTAAGAGTATAGTTGATACAAATGAGTAGAACAAGAGCTTTATACGATAAGCCCCTTTTACTGATGAATGAGCTACTGTGATAACATGACAGTCTCGAAAATTCAATTACGTACTTCAGTCACAGGAACACATTCATAATCACACCAATCATTCTCTTCATGTATAATGATAACGTATCGCGATATTATTTTCCTGTGACCGGCGTCATTCATTGTAAAGTTATTGCGTTGGTTGTCGCAAAAGGTACTCTCTTGACTTACTTCATCTACTATATACACGTTGAGTGTATCATAGGGCATACGACAAGAACCAACCATTACCATATACCGTTTGCAACTCAATTATAGTGATGCTATAAAAATGTCCCACAAACAAATCAATATAATTTGATCGAAAGTTCATTTTTCAACACCGCTATGAATCATTCGCTCAGGGGGTCGCACTTGGTACGCAACCCCCGACCGCCACTCAAGGACACATTTGCGTTGTGACTATATTATGTAATATTGCTGTTGAAGGCCCTTTCCACGGGGCTACCCCTAAGCGGACGTAGAAGCTTGCTAATTGTCGTCTCATTGAATTGGAACTATATTTGGTAGATGAGAATGCTCGAGTAGCCTAACGAATACTTGATCGTAACGCGATCATCGCGAGCGGCCAGCGCACCAAGGATACGTCTGATTAACGTGGGTGAACAGTTGTGTTTGCAGCTGGATCCGAGCGATCTTCCGGCGCACCCGCTCAACCGGAGAGACCACCGCCCCCGCTTCCCCCGCCACGCTTTCCGAACAGCGGTGTCTGACAATGGGAAACAGCTCCTCTTAATATCGGTAACATAGTGATCATGAACGCCTCGTTCCCACTGCCACTGCCGCTACTGCTGACCACCAACAGCCTCAACTTGGAGAACCAGCTCTACGAAATCATTACGGAGAGCAGCAAGGCCTGCGCTGCCTTCCTCAGGAATAGCCTGCGAAGAGCGGTCCGCGCTACCACCGGTGACGATCTTGATGGTGACGCGGCTTGCACTCGCACCTGAATTAGCTCCGATTCGAATCGAAGTCGTAAGAGAACCATTGGTTCTTGTCGCAAGAGAAATGCCCCGCTAAATAGATCTTGAAACTTCTTCGAAACGAAGAGAGCCGTCACAGTTGGGATATTAGTCCTCGCTTGATTAAGGAATGGCACGCGAATTGCGCGTATACAATGCACGTGTATCCGATGTTATTGATCTTTATCCTGGAAAGAAATAGATTGTACTCGCTTACAATACCACGGTGGCGGTCCCGAGTGGTCCTTCTTATTGTTAGTAAGATGAGCATGCGGGTCGAACGATATAGACCGATATGTTACATAGGTACAATTAAATTGCAAGATGCGCGGCACGAAGGTTGTGCGTAGCTTTAGCTTACCCTTCGCGCGATTCAAGGGAAGACACACCTGCTGACTGTAGTAGAGAAAAATGCCATGAAACGATTGCACGTGGTCCATTTCGTGCAACGAAATTGTGACCTAGGTAATAGTCTTCGCTAGTCGCGGTTTTTAGAAAACGAGCGAGACTAAAACCTTCGCTGTATGAATACGGAGGTTCAGCGACGGAAAGATTCGTTCGGTGCTACTTTGAGATATGTGGTTGGAGTGCACCCAACGTGCGGGAAACGCATCGAGGGCAAAGGACCAGATGTGCGATATATCGCGAATCGAATATTTAATGGAAACGTTACGACGAGGCCCGTTGGCGCTGCTCGTGAAGAATCTTTCATCAAACGTTGCGAAAGTGATTGTGCCTAGACATTATGTTCTGAGTAACAAGCGCGCGAGGAGCAGCACTCCGTGATCACTGTCACGAGTATTTGAACGCCGTGCAACATCGAAGAGCACAGGACATATACATGTATGTACTTAGGTATAATCGATTGGTGCGACGTGTCGTTCAATGAAACCCCATGAGAAGAAGGTGAATATGTATATCTATACTCTTCACTTTTATATCGTTAATTTAATAGGATTTATTGGGTATGTCCTTTTGTATCACTGTCGTCTTTACGAGTCGTTGCACTGTACTATGATTACGCGTTATCTGTTGATTCAAGACGGAATTCAGCGACCCGACTCAGTCGTAATAGAAACAACAATGAAATTGCAAATTTGGTATTGACCAACCAACCGTTCAAATTAGCATTGGTCGGAAGTCTAAATCGTATGAAAACCTTATGTCTTTTGTGGTCACCATTTTACCGCGACGTTATTCTATTTAACGTCACATCCAAATCGTGCTCCTTAAAAGCCAAAATTACGAACCAACTGGCAACTTTATCTTATTAAGGGCAGGGTACACTGCTAAAAACTTTGTGGTACAAACGAGTAAGTGCTGATTACTGTATTTGTGTATTTGCAGAAAAATCTGCATTGAATGGCAGAGATGGCATTATGTTTGGATTGGGAAAGACAAGACTGTTTTAATTCTGCCTCTATTGATAGTATGTCCAGAGTTACATGTATACATTATAAATGGGGTTCCACGCCCTTTATTGCTCAAACAGACTTGTTGCTTGAACAAAGTTACAGCAATTAAACGAAGCTGCCGTTAAGAGTGTCTATCCGGAATTCGGATTGTAAAACACTCGAGTTTGGAAATTATATTAAAATTCGTACAATTTTCAAAGGAGAAGTAATCACCCTCTCGATTGAACCATCGAGTGACTAGCACCCTGTGCGGACAAAGGCATGCCTTTTCTTACTTCTTCTTTTTGTTAGTAACAGACAGTTCCCACCGAAATGCACGTCATTCGATACTTTGCAAACTTTTCGGGAAACTCCCTTTACGTCTGTATATACGTGTATATAGTGTATACTTTTGTCGTACTTATCACGTCGCTGCATAAGCAAGTGTATGATAATCCAATACTATTCGATATATACATATACATATACATATATAAATAATGTATCCAATTCTTTACTGAACTAGCATTACTGAAACACTAACGAGTATTTTCCGGACACGTATATTCGACACAGATTAAGAACCGTTTCGAGCGACAGTTTCCGTTTTCTTCCTCTGACGATTTACTTTTGACTCGACTGATTAATTCGAATTTGCAAGAGATACCATATGTTTCCAATTCAAATGTATTCGAAGACACACAATGCGAGCCGACATCGGCGAACAATCATTTATTTGACTTCAATACTGTATAGTACAGCGGTGGAGCTACTGTAGTAAACCTGCTTTTATTTGCTACCTTTGCAACGAGTTATTATGAACGTCAAGCAAAGGATCGACAAACTTCCTTCGCACTAAAGTGAGTTTTGATGCACTACCATAAGCTCGGATCGGTTGTCTAACTGAAGTGCTGCCGTATAAGCCCAATATGATACGTAGGATAGGAACAAGAGATTAAACTAATAATAAATGACATCTTGTGCAGTGAATCGCATATTGTCTCTATAAAATGGATGAGAAAACTTAATTATAAGCTGTCCAAATCATACAGAATCAGTGAGAAAGGCAATAAAGCTATTGAACTGAAGATATATGCTAAAGTAGATTTCCTTGCATTACGGTATTACCAGAATTCCAAAATATTTACTAAATATCGATACTTAGGCTAGGCATTATACGTATATATAATATATATACAATACATACATGTATATTAAATACATTATGAGTATATAATGAGTATATATTATACATACGGATACATATAAATAAATGAATAGCTACTAGCATATAGTAGCGCAACATAACGAGCTAGTAATAAATATGGAGCAAACTTTGCTGTATGGTAAACGTATCGTGAACAGACGAATTGTACGTTTCTCACTCATGTTATTGCTGTACAATAATCGTGGAAGCCGCGTGCTGCTGGTACATCCATGTTGTGGAAAATACTACAGGCTTAAACATTGTAGCTATATATAACTGTAGTTGCAATTACTCGAACTCAAACTAGATATGCATCTATGCACTAAAGTCAATGAGTCGAATGATTAAACGGAAAAAGCACGCGATCGTAAATGCAAGAAAAGCAGGTTCCGATAGTGACGAGACGGGGTTGTAAGCCTGAACCACTGTCAACCTATAATCTAATTAGCGATAAAACTATTCGTGGTACTAGAAACAAGCTCTATAAAATTTTTCTTTGTTGCGGGATCTATCTAAAGCTTTTTAAATGCTCTACCGTTCCATTGAGAAAAGGCATGCTGTGATACTTGTTCAATGAGTAAAGGAACACAGGCGAACGGAAAATAGTCGAAATGAAAAAAAAAAAAATAATTTACAAATGATTTTTCTACCTTCACTATAATTCAAACTATGAATAGAATCATTAGAGGAACATTCTAATGAGATGAGGTTTCACCACGTACACATACGACACCTGCAAATAATATGGAAAAATACGAAAAAGTTTCTTCATTTCTGGAATATAAAGTTACGCGTAGGCGTTCGAAGTGCTTTTTGGGAAACACTTCCTCCGATGTATGAATTAATTTATCTATATTTGATTCACATATAAAGTAATATTACAAGCAACTCGTTTTTAAAACTGTAATAATACACATATAAAAATATGTATATCGATAACGTTTATGTGAGGACCTATTTCGCACTCACCAGGACTTTGATAACAAGATCCTTAATGGGTTGCATACATAGTTTTGGGTCGTCGATACGGTTATTAAATTCATTGATGAATGCAACGTTTCTAGAGCCTTAAAAAACGAAGAAATTTGGAACAGTCCACCAAAGTAAGTGATTACAATAACGACTTGTAAAATAAGTTCACTGCCACTCAAACGACTTGTGCTCTTGGGAGAGCGCCAATATTCCAAATGTGAATGTGTACAATTATGTGAAAAGTACTTATTATAATAACTATATTTACGTATAATAATATTACATAATTAGCGTTATGTAAAACTAATTAGCATTAAATGATATTAAGAATAATATAAATATAAATATACATACATATACATATAGGATAAAGGTAAAGAAAACATTGATGCAGAGCTATTATATTCGGAACATGAACAGTTCATGCCTACTCATTTCTATTACACACCTAATGTTTGTCACAAACGTAAGGATTTATGTTCAATTCGAAGTTTTAAGTTAGAATTTTACTGTTACCAGTAAATATACTAACTTATACTTTCGATGATTCCTCCCCGTAAGAAACAAATACTTTCTTTCAGTTTTGTTGGCGATGCAACTTAATTAAATTGATAAAACAAGATTTGATTGCGCGTGACATCAAATATAAAGTTCCAACAGTGTAATTATATAGAAAAGCATAAATGCAAACAATTAAAAGACATCAATAACGTTTGATATACCTACCCAACAAAGCAACGCTTATACCGTATTCTTCCATTTATCGTTTTTTTTTTCACACATTACTCCGTGTATCGAACCTCAGATTTATAAAATGTTCCTTTCAATTATTGGAATGGTGTGAACCTTTTCCAACTTGAATTCTGTTCGTTGTTCTAACATTGTACATATGCGTGGAAACTGTCAATATTTTACTTAGTCACGGTTCGTCTGTCTAAACTGAGTAGGTATATTTAAGCAAAGAACACTACATTACTTCGTCTTGAAATCTATAAATAAAAATGTTTATTAAGAAAAGTATAGTGGTATAAAAGTTATTTATGTTACACAAATTACAACAGTTCGCTTCTTTTATTTTATTTTATCTTCTTCTCTCATTTGTTTTATTTTATTTCTCTTATTCGATGAAAGTGTAATGATGAAATGGACAATAATTTGTTGCATTTGTAATTTAGCTTCTGTACAAAAAATAGATAGTTATGGTTTGCATTCTTGATGATAAGGCTCCAATGTTCGATAATCCCTCCACGTCGGTGGCAGCGCGCTGTGTAGATGTAATCCACAACGTTTACATGGTTCGCTAAATAAATTTATGAAGCTATGGAACCAAGTCTGTGGAATAAACGAAATGGTAGAAGTACCGTGTATTCGAAAGACTAGTATTACCAGAGGGAACAAATATTTACCATAAATGATCTGACTGCCAGTTCAGGTAAAGTCGGTGAGTAGAAATGCAACATCGCAGCATGTGCATTTTCAGTAACTTTTCTAAATACCTTGTGCCTAGACTCCGTCCAAAGATCCATGGTTTCTCCATACCCTTTGACTACGACCCATTCGATCATCAAACCTTTAAATGCTATCACTGCTTTTAAAACGTGACCCAAGGTTACGTGGAGAACTACATTCGACGTAAATGGACGAGATACGGTTACTGTCATATCGTTAAAAAGCCTATCGACTGCTGCTATCACAGAATCTACTTGCCTGTTTGAACGAAATAACAGAAGAACACCAATTAAATTTAAAAAGAACCACGGTAATGTAAAAATTCATCGATATAGTTAAACTTACTGCTGTGGAACATTATGATTGCTCGTTTGAACTCTGCCTCTTTTAGCCCTACTGTTATTCATATAAGATCTCTTTAGTGAATTTTGACTAAGTAACGTTTGCGCAACATTACTATATTCGTGAACTTTATCTGTCCATTTATAACTATTCACAAGGGTGCTATAAAGCGCTTGTCTTTCCTGAGTAGTTTCTTGACTAAGGTATGTCGTACTACCCAGATTAAAAGGTCCAGGAGGTGGATTTAAGCTGCTTACAGCTTGCTCGACATCCCTACAAAGATGATAAAACTGAAATGCTTTCTTGTCACGATTTGGCAAGAAACACTGTTAATGTTGAATTAAAATTTTAAGTAATATGTACCTGAGATTCACATTGACAGTTGTTAGCAGTTCCTGCAATTCAAGTAAATATTTGTTTTCCTTAGTTTCTTCCCCATGATCTGCTCGCAATCCATTGCCAAGAGAATCAAAAACTTGTCCCACACTTGACCGGAGGACTTTAATCGCTGATAGCGCTGTTTGTAATTGCTCCATACTTTGTTTTGTGAAATTTGGAAGTGTTCACCTTTAACAATAACGTGACAAAGTACACATTAATTAAGATATGCTTCTATTATGATTTTATTAAAGCTTATATACGAAAACAAAACTGATCTAACCTTTACAGTACTTATTAAACCACAAAACCCTGCAGAAATATTATGAGAATCTGCAACAGTTTTGGAAAAGTATTTTGTGCATCTTTTCAATCAAAACAAAATCTGTTGCATGGCAATTGATTAGAACAGAGGATTCAGAACACTAAAGTTTGTATACATTCTGACAAGCCTATAGGTTAAGTTAGCTAACTTATCCTCACTTAACCCAACTCTACCTTCTTGTGCCCATGTGCCTTCGGAATCATTCGGAATCTTCGGATGCATTCGGAACTGTCTAACTGACATACATTTACAGTGTTTTCATATACACCAATTTACCCAAATGCATGTTCAAACACAATTTTTTTTTCAACGTAAACAACTGTTTGCGTGCAATATACTATTGATATTAAAAAACGTAGGTCACATGATTCATTAATTAAGGTTTTGTTTTAATTATTAAATAAAATTGAATTTGTTAAGAAAAAGAAAATATTGTATTCTCGAGTACGTGAGTTTAGTAGAACGAATAAATTGATATACGTATCCTTAAGTACATTGATTTTATAATTTTCAGTTTCAGGATAAGTTAATTTGCTAAAAGTTAATATTAAAATCATAGTTTCCGATCAAAATGCTACTAAAGATGGCATAAAAAAGGTTGTCCTGATAATCATTAATTATTTACTGCATTTACATTTGTTCATAACTTTGGTATAGGTTCATTCTCGTAACCGAGGGGTAAGCCAGTCCGCCCTATCGTCGCAGGTTCCACGGCATCTTTACCTAATCTTTGTTCAACGCCTTTCCAAGATCTATCTTGTAAAAACTGCGCACCAGCTTTGCCAATAGCAGCAACTGCACCTATTTTAATAATACTGCAATTAGCTAGCCATAACGATATCTTTCTTATAATTACTACTTTGTCAGATAATACCTGATGATTTAATTACAAGGGCATTCATTTCATTTGCGCATACTGTATCTGTTTCAGCGGCTCTTAATTTGCCAGTAATTAATGAAACGTCAGAATCAACCGATGGTTTAAATTCTTTATAAACCATTCCTCCAGGCAATATCTGCCTAAAGTCCATACAGTATTCTGTCTGTAAAGTTCTGGAGGTATTGAACGCTAATTCCACTTCGTAAGGAAGAAGAAGTGGTTTTAAAAAATCCCTTGATTCAAAGACTTCATTTTCGGGGCACGTTATCAATACGAATGAGTCTATCTACAATCGATAGATCATAAAATTGAATTTGTTATACAACAAAATTTTTAATTGTTCCCAGAATATAAATTAAACGTAATTCGTACCTCTGGAAAATTGGCAAGTTTTGCTGGATTGATTTTTCCTACGCTTAAGATATAAGTCTTTATACCCTGTTGCTTAAGAATATTCTTTATCATGGTAATTGCATTAAGATACTCTTTGATGCCAAGTGTAGCAACAACTATTCCAACGACTTTCGCATCTTTTAATTTTTCTACTAAATATCTTCTTCTTTTTAACCAAGGAAGACTAGTGACGCCGAATGGAACGTTAGAATTATCGTCAAAGTAGTACCAGGCTTTTGCTGGAATGGATAATGCTAACGTAGTGAATGTCTTTTCGTTATCCCCTAAGAAGAATGCATCGTAATCTTGTACTGTGCGTCCACTTTCCAATTCTATGCATCTACCTAAGATGATGGATGTTAAATTGTTGGTTGTATCGACGAATGGTACATTCGACGTACAGTTTAAAGTAGTAAATACTAAATTTTTATATAAAAGATTTAGTTCTGTGCTTACATATTCTGAAATAAAAGTATTTATTAATTACTTCAAATTTTATGCCTATTATATATACATATATATATATGTGAAAAGAAATTGCTTACTAATTATGTAGGCATACTGGACATCGTAAAAAAATAAGATTCGACTACTGCAGTCTTGGAAGATGGATTGGAATTTTTCAATAACTGTCTTCACTGCAATTTCTATCTTAGGCAAAACATGAAACACGGGTAGTCTTACTGTAGGATTAAGACAAGCATGTCCAAAATGTATTATACCATCCGCACCAATATGCTCAGCTGCGATCTCATCGACACAACAACTACCAAAACTAGTATCACCCAAAATATATACTTTTTTATTCAAGCGTTTCTCCAATTGTGTGGCAGCGTCTACAGAATCCTGCAAGAGATCGTCAGGAAACTGCAAACACACCTACAACATATTTATATATTCTATTAAAGTTCCTTGTCAAAAACAGAGAGATAATATTCTGTAGTAAACATGTAGCCATTCTTAGTACGATTAATCAAAATCAAACCTTGCATAATTGATTTTTTTCTATCCACAGGGCACATTTTTCAATTTCATATGGATCAGCTGTTAAAGTTTCTATAACACTTTCAGACTCATTTGGAATCATTGTCCTTTTAATGTACAATCATAGATCGTTTCGGATGAGATATCGACAGAAATTGTCTTTAAATCTACCAGTACTGTAACAATTAATATTGAGGTACAAGTAGCTTTCAGTATTAACTATTTACAATTGGTTTAGGATATGTTGACAAAGTTTAAATAACGTCAGCTGAACTGTTTCTATAATGTTAAAAATTGGCTACAGATTGAGTCATAATCATTAAGATAACCTCCAATGGGTTGAAGGTTCAAAGCGCTCCCACCATTTACAACTGTTTACAACACACCATACACTATATCACACTACATGCTATACATATGTATACATACATGTATATGTATATACAGTACGGTATAAGCAACGTGAGGCGTGAGACCAGCGGAGCCTGATGCACTGATGCAGCTCAACGCAGCTGCGAATGTGGCTGCGAAGTTGAAGGATGAGGACTGTGAAGTATCAGCATTTCTGTAACGCCGTCGATACTCGGCTAATCGACTAGATAGATATAAGGAGCGCGAGTGTGGATCAAACTTTACAAAAATAAAAAAAAACATAAATAAAATTGATTCTGTATTTAAAAAAAACCATTCTCAATTTTGGGCCTAACAATGTGTACAAAGGGTCCGAGATTATACACAACAGTGTGGATCACTGTGGGTATTGCAATTTATATTCTGCTCGTTTCCTTATAAGATAGTATAACGGTATAATTAAAAGTGTTTAATTAATAATTCATGAAGTCAATTGAAATTCTATACGTTATTTTACAATATCTAATTCGTATGTGGACATAACTTAAAAAACTGTAGTTCGTTCAACTCCGAGATACTGGATTCCAGAGTGAAAAAATTTGACTAGATTAAATGTAATTTGATCTTTGTTACCTATAACTAATAATCAGATACCGAAGAAGAAGGTGAAAAGTTATAGTCTAATTGAGATTATCTAATGAGAAAGCTAGATGAATAATAAGAATTACAAACATACAATAGTGATGTGGCCTCATTTTTGCCCACTACATAGGCGACATGGGCCATGGGAATTAAAATTGCGGCATAAAGCGTGTGATCAAGTTAGTTAAACGAATGGTTATTATTAATTGAATAAGCGGTCGGAGTGAATTAACGGTACTGGAGCAGGATAGGAGTTGTTCACTAGAAAATATGCGTGATATCTAAAAATCATGTAATTCTTAAATATTAATTACATATTATCGCGTTAACCGCTTGACTTCACTCTCGCCAGGCATATTCCGCGATTCTAGGAGAATTATTAAAATTGGAGTTGTTAAACGCAAACGGATATTGTACCTGTAGATAAGGATAAGAATATTAGCGTAGGCATATTCATGAAATATTGGCAATTTATTAGGATTAAAGAACTTCACCATATCCAAACTTTTAAATCTTTCAGGGATTCATTAAGTCGCGATTGCCGTCGAGAGTGTAATTGGATATTATGTACAAATGATTATTATTTCTTAATGTAATACATTATATAGTTTCGCTTGTTTTCTGTATATACGTCAGTCTTGGATTGTTTTTGCCAAAAACATTGCATTACTGCTGAGTATAGAGAGCTATCATGAACTTATGTGGGAAAAGGATGAGAAATACAGCCACATAACTAAAGCTCACTCGCGAAAGCGTTGTCGGAAATATACACTGTACTATGTATAGTGGTGAATGATTCGTCAATAGGTTCTTGATATCGCGAATGATTGGTTCATATGGTTTGTGTCTTGTCTCCTTTGGAGCACAGTATGTACTGATACTATGTGCTGAATTATTCTATCTGAAAGCTATGTATTTTCAACATACCGTTATCGTTACCAGGGACTTAAAATTGAGAGTTATGTGTTATAAGATTCATTAGTCACAGACTGTATACGAAATAAAAAGGCACATATAGAAAGTTCTGCTTTCTAATTCTTACTCACCAGTCATCTAGCGTTGTTTCCAGTGTTATCCAATGACTGATGACCCTTTTTCCACACATGTGCTCTCTACACATGTATTCATCATTTAGTCACACTGACTGTGATTTTTACGATGAGAAAGAAAGTGGAAAATACTATACCTATTTAAAAAGTATCCGTCAGTTTGATTTAGCATTTTAACATTGAGACTGTATATACGGTTGAATAGAAATCAGTTGAAAATAATCGGTTTACACATTCTATGTTCCCTTTTTACCTCATATATCATTTTCATTTGCATTCTATGTTTTCATTGTCTTTCGTTTCAGTCTCTTAAACCACTACTTTCTCTTTATACCATTAATTTGTCACCATTCAAAATGATGGTATACTTCACAATTATAGTAATAATTATAATATAATAATAATAATATTAATAATACAATAATAATTCTGAGACTGAATCTCAATAACAATAATACAAATAATTGTAATAATATTAATAATACACGTCAAAAACGTATGTACAATTCACCGACCCAGTTTTAAGTATCCGTAAGATTTTTTTTCTACATGTACTACAGACAAAGTGGAATAAGTCATTTTAAATAATTACTTTTTACAAAATTACATTACAAAGTGGCAGATTGAAAAATCTGAGCGAGTTATCTACCTATTTATCTATGTATTTACCTATCTATCCACATGTACAGCTGCTAAAGTTAGATTAACGCGATGACTTTATTACAACTAGACTACTGGAAAGTATACATTGTTTTTATATTATAGTTATTGCCATTGCTGAACCGAAATTCTGACAAATCTAATTTCAAAAGAAATCACGCGAACCACCCTACATAATTCCGTACAATCCAGTTTGTCTGTTTGGCTGATGCCTTTTTAAATCAACCCTAAGATTAAAACAACTTTCTTCCTTCGCAACGAATAATTTAATAGGAATCTATAATTTGAGAAATGCATCACTCGCTCGACACGACGATGCATTGTCAATCTCAAACATAGTTCTCATAAATATTCACATCAACCACAAGAAAAAAAAAAAAATCACTTCAGAAGCACGCATAGTTTTTCTCAAAAATTTTAGGATAAATACCTAAGTTGATGTTCACTATTTACTTTGTCCGTTTAACATACTTTATTACAGGAGGGTCACGAGCCTAGTATGCTGCGGACTGCTTGATCAAGCACTGTGTCTTTTGATTCACTAGACTGTGATGCACTGTTACCACTACTACCAGATAATGTGTTTGCAGGACGTTTTTTGAGATTAAGAATGCTGTCAATGGCAGATTGTACCTGTGCGGTAATATCATCGGGCTCGTTATCGTTTCCGCTTTCGTTACTTACATGGAGGGAGCCCGGACACTGCGTTTGAGAATTTAAGGCCAGTCCGTCTAGGCTATCCGTGTCCTCTAACAGATCCCGCTCGAGATCCGTCGCGCTACTCCAATGTCTATCAAAGACTGGAGAACTATCTTGTTCACAGCTGTCTTTAATAATAGTATTTCCCGAGGCTTCAGGACCACTTCCGCTACCGACGGATTGACGACAGTCACCATTCGCCCGAGTTCTCTCGTTTTTCGACGTCCTCGAAGCCGCCGAGCTCGTCGAAGTCGCCTGCGTTGCCGAAGTCGCCGAACCACATGCACTATTATTACCACTATTATTACTGTTTTTACATTTAAACGAATCTGTGGTAGATGGATATACACCAAGTTCTTTTTGTATTTCTAACCACTCGTCGTAATCACCACTAGTACAGCTTGCGGATTTAATCACTGGTTTGCAATCTAGTTCCTCGCTCGGAAAGTCGTCCTCCAATTCTCGTTTCACCGATACATTTGTTAGCGGAGACGACAATTTATCTTCTTCCGAAAGCTCAGGTTCGACCTTTGGCACCAATGGCTTTTCTTCCTTTTTAAACTCCTCTGTAATACCAATTCTTTGCATCAGTTTCAATTTGCGCAAGCAAAAATAAGGGCAAATTATACAGATCGTACTCTTCCTACGTAACGTACCATTTACTTTAGCCTCTTGTTCTCGTAACCTGGTCAGGAAACTTTGCTCATCAGCAACGAAAATCCTATCGATCATCATCAGTTCCGATGTTCTTACCTCCCGCTAGAATTTCACAACATTCGATGTTCATGTACAATTTAGTCTTGAACGAAAATGAAAGAGTGAGGGAAAATTAGCTATTTCGTTAACCTACCATACTCTCCATTAATAAAAGGTACGTATATTTATTCATCATCGAGTGAAACTTAGAAAGAAGATGTTTTGCTGTTTCTTCGAATATTTCATCGGCTTTTGCTAAATCCTTGGGACTTAATACCTGTTCATTTAAGCAATGATATCTTACAAGCCGTTTACAAGCATCACGCTTGCTTAAGAACGGTGTATTCACATCAGGATTGGTTGCACCATTTTGATCAATTTTTAATTGCTGCTCCAACCTACGTATGCAACAAAAAACCTCATTATTGTCATTTCTGCACCAACGTGAACTTGCAATGAACACTCTCCACGGTGGAATACTCACAGATCGCTATGGTTAATCTGTCGGCAAATTGGACTCGTAGCAGGTCTTTTTACCGCCTGCCTGGGGCTTATAAGCGGGCTCGCATTACCGCCAGGACTGACGATGGGTTTGCTACTTGTGTTTCCAATAGAATTTACAGGACTCTGAATCCTTTGTGATCCTTTGGCAATCATTCGCGGTGAGGCTACCTGGCCCGCAGGCGAACCACTTTGAACCTGAACCTGTATAGGTGAGGGTAATTCCTGTTTGACAGGGCTTGGTATTTGTATATTCGGTTTAATGTCCAAAGGATCTGTTTGACATTGCGTCGATTGCTGTAAGCTTGTTTGCTGCGTCTGAACCGGTGTTATCTGTTGCGCGTTATTCTGCAAGGTAGCCACGGATGTAATCGGTGGTGAAAAGATTTGTATATTGACAGAGGACGGACTAATGATCTGGTTTCCATGATTTTGATAGAACTTGTGCTGTTTCGTGTGCGTTTGATGCACATTTTGCGTAGTAGTATTCGATATAGTTTGTTGCCCTTGCCCGGTTTGTGTTACCTGTAATGATCGTGCAAAAAGCTTCATTTAGATAAGTGGCATTGACTGAGAGTCGCGCCAGGTAACGTTGGACGTAGTGAAATTACTTACTGTATGATTGCTGATATAATTACTATTCGCACTGCTCTGAATGGTAGTTGAAGTTGTCGTATTCAAATTTTGCGACGTAATTGGAACACTGGACGTTTGTGTTTGCGTTTGAACTGCCGATGTTTGGTTTTTGTATGAATTTTGTGAAAGCAAATTGGACGCAATAGTTGAAACGACGTTTACGCTAAAACTTGTTTCTGCACCCTATTAACGAGAATCAGTGGTTTTATAATTTCGTTAAATATACACAAGTATGACAGATTTCCTTACTATCAATACTTACACTGCTGACGGAATGTGTTGTCGTACTCACAACTTTCCCACTTGCTAAAATTTTTGCTTGTTCTTGGTATAGTTTTGTCAAGACCGCCTGATCAGCAATTTGAGGCTGAGCGTCCAGTTTTCGAGCTAAGATCGCTTGTATCTGTGACTGTATATTTTTCAACATTTGCTGCTTTTGAGCAGGAAGCTGAATGGTCTGTACTCTTTGAACCATTTGGCCATTTGAAGGAACTGTTAAGTGACTGTTAGTCGAAGACATCAGCAATGGACCATTTGCCACGGCTTGAGTTGATTCCGTTTTACTACAATTTGTACTTTGAGAAATCACGCTGCTCGATTTATTTGTGTTATCAACTTTCTGAACATTGGTCGTACTCGTTGGCACTATTGTTGGACGTGACGCGGTAACAGTCTTCGTTGCCTATTTTGGTAAGGGAGAAGAAAAACTTTCCGTAAAACGTATGTAAAATGGGATGACTTTCCAAATGACAATTTGGAAAGACCGACATCCATATGGGGGTTGGTATACGCACCTGAGTGTTTGCAATGGTTTGGGGCGTGACAGCAGTCTTTGTTCTTTTAACAATTTTCGGTTTCTTTGGTTGATTGTTACCTAAATTTCTAATTTGTTGCTGATTCAGATTGTCAATAAATTGACTAGGAAAACCAGAATTTTGAATTTGTATATGCTGTGGCATTTGCGACGGTGCCGCTTGTACCACAATGTTTTGTATATTATTCTGGATCGTAGGTGCTCCGCCAGAACTGTTAACAATTATTTGACTCGTTGGAGTATTGATTTGGACACCTTGAAGGTTTTGCGCGTTGGCATCTGGTTCTCCGATTACTATTTTTTGCGTTTGATTTTGATTTTGCGCTTGATTAGTAGCGTTCAATTGTCCAGCTAAGAATTGTTGTAGGAGTTGTTGACTGATGACTTGCATCTGACCATTTGCGTTAGCAATTAGTAACTGATCGTTCGGATTGAGATTGCTGAGAGCGTTCAGAATTTCAGGGGTGATCTTTGGAGCATTGTTTAAGATATTGTTCGCTGTCGCGTTAAGCATCGGTGCACTCTGCGTTTCCGTCTTAGGAGGCTCATTCTGTTGAATCGTATTGGATGGTGGAGCATTCGTAATAACAATATTCTGATGCTGATTATTTTGCTGGTTATTGATGCTTTGTTGCACTACGTTTGCCGTGTTCTGAGAGTCGTAATGCTGCGCATTGGCCGAAGAGAATGCATTCGCAGTGACAACTTTTTGTTGTTGCACATTTAGATTTTGCTGCTGAACATTCACATTCTGTTGCACACTGGTGTTGTGTAATACTGCCGAAGTATTCTGTTGTAGTCCTGTTATGACATTTTGCTGAGATTGGGCAATGTCATTAATACCAGATTGTAAGTTTGGCTCAATGCTGTGGACATTGCCCGTTGTGTTTTGCTGTAACACATTAATTGTATTTTGTTGAATACTCGAATGTTGCTGTAAAACGTTCATAGTATCATGCTGCATAGTGTTGCAAGAACTTTGTTGTTGCAACATGTTTACCGAATTGTGTTGAATATTAGATCCCGTGGCTTGTAGATTTTGTTCGAAAACGTGTTGCACGTTCTGTGTCTGAACGGTCTGCGCAGTAATCTGCTGCTGATTATGTTGATATACCGGTGTATCTTGTTGTAACGTTAATGTTTCTTGGTGGTTTCCCTGCTGAAGAGTGGAATTACTTTTTGCCATACTTTCACTTTGCACGGTTACACTATTCGGTAAAGCTTTTTGAACACCGTTATGACTTATTTTACTTAAATTTTGCCGCACATTCGTGGTTACGCAAGCGTTCGTAAGTCGTACTTGACTAGATTTTTGGGTAGTTATATTAGAATTCTGATGATTAGTAGTTGATTGGCTCGTGTTAGATAATCGAGGATTTTGTAAGTTGAATGTAGCGCATGAGGGCTTTGATAGGACGTCGGAAGTTATTAGAATATTACTGCTTGCTTGTGGAACACTGGAGTTGGACGACTGAATGGGTTTTGATGCTTGAACGAGATTTTGCACATGAATACTTTTGGATGCTTGCGTGTCTAATGTTTGTAGGGTTCCGAGGTTACTTTGGGCACATACATTCGATATGGAGATAGAATCTTGTGGAAGGTTTACAGTCTTCTGGTGACTGCTTGCTTTCGAGCATACTTGCACATGTTGTGGACTAGTAGTACAAGTGAGATTTTGTTGACCTGCAGAACTTACAGTACTGGTAGTCGTTGAAACACCAGAAGACAATGGCGACTTGACAAACTTTTGTCTCTGTATCACTGCACTCTGTGTTGTCTGTGGCGTCGTTTGTGCTTGACCGAGAAGATGAGATATAATTGGAGAAGTTTGACCACCACCACTTTGCGTTAAGGATCGTATCAGTGCTTGTGCCGTTGCTTGATCCATTTCCGGTTGATTCGAATCAGTCGTACGATGCAAAACAACCCTTCCGTCTTCCCCAACGGCAAGACGCAACGGCCCAGAAATTGCATTTTGAACGGGCATCTGCAGTTGGGCAACAAGCTGACTATTGAATGTTTGAGAAATCGGAGTTTGCGTATTCGTTGTATTCACAGCAGGTACTTGAATTAGATTCTGAGCAGAACTCGTAGGTACAGTCACTTGAGACGTTATTTGTCCCAGATTTTGTCCTGAACTTGAATCCACTTGAACTTGGCAAGAAACATCTGATTCACTTGCTAGATCGGTATCAAAAATATCATCGTCATCTCCAATTCCCGATATCTTCATTATACTAGCGAGATCTAGCTTCGGTGGTTCATCGTCTTTTCGTTTCGCCTTTTTCTTCTTTTTTGCTTTTTTCTTCGGTGGCGGTAGCAAGTTTTGTTCGGTAACGGGTTGAGGGCATGGCGTACTACCGGCTGAATTAGTCGAACCGACTTGTGAAATTTGCGGTTGAGGGCTTTGCACCATCGCATTTTGAATCACTATAGAATTTCCAGTTCCGGAATTAGCTGTATAGACAACAAATACAGACACCCAAAAATAAGATTGCCCATAATTCCATGTAGTCTAGTAGATTTGTGGAAAAAGCGGTAGGAAAATTGTACATTTAGTTGAACTTACATGGTGCAGGACTAGACGGTGTATGCCTAATAACGGGTGAAGCAGTCGGGGGGAAACCATTTGGGACAGCAAAAAAAGTGGGCGCAAGTCCTTGCAATTGCATCCCTTGTGCTGTGACCACCCTTACCAACTGCTGCTGCGTTAACTATAAAACACATGCAAATCACGTTACAATTCTATGGGAGTAGCTTTATTCTACAATCAGATATGATTTTCCGTATTAGTTCTATGGTTAACAAGAAACTACAATTACCTATTATTGTTTTAAACGAATCAAAGCAAAGAGAACAATGACCATGTCAACTGATAGTTTTATATTCTGAACATTTCTCATTAAGAATATAAAGTAGATTTCACCTACTCCACTAATATCTTAACGTTCCAATATTGAATAAGCAATGAAAATGCATGAAGGACCATGAAAATGGATGAATATATGAATGAAACCATCACCTGTGCAGTATGTGTTTGCTGTTGGGCGCTCGCTGGCGTCCTTAGAATAAGTTGAACACCACCTGGTTGTTGCTGAACAATAACGGGTCCAGTCGACGGTAAAACCTAGATACGAAAGGCGAGAAATATATGAAGCACAAAAGCAGTTCTTAAAGTGATGATTCAAAATGCGTATATTCGTTACGGCAGAAAGAAAGCATATTTAAATTGATTAGAGAGAATCGGTAATTGCTAAAGCAGCACATGAAACAAACGCAGTCGAGTGACACGCAATGAATAAATGTAGAATCATACAAGAGGAACAAGAGGAATAGGTCTAACTACCTGATTCAGTAATAATCCTTGTGCTGTTGGTATCATCGTGGCGGTAGTAGGGTTCGGTTGTGGTCCTGCTAACACTAATTGCGGTTGGGTTTGCTGTGTCACCTATAATTGAATATTAAAAGAAACATTATACTAGTTAGAATTCGAAAAGAGCAACAAGACGAATTCACTGCACTAAGTACCTGATTTGTAATGGTAGTGGTAACACGTTGAGACTTTTGTTGGGAGACACTCGTTTGTTGATTCGGTGGTTTGGGTAAAATTTGCGGTGGCTGTTTAGTAGGTTTTGTAGCTGCTATTTGAATTTGCTGATTTCCAAAAAGGTGCGTTCTAGTTACAAGTTGGGTCGGTGTTTGCTGGTACCCTTGCGGCGTACCATGAATAATTTGTAATACCTGCATTCCTTGTTGTAAAATTGGTGTATTAGGTCTCACCTGAAATAAGAAGAATGATTATGTTATCGAAATACAGGGAGGGGGAAGGTTAATAATGCGAGGACATGCACTCGAAAAATGGGTTCTTACCACAGGTGGACCGGGACTACCACCGGGAGCAGGACTTCTATTGTTCAGAGAGTTATTCCCGCTTAATAAATGAGGGCTTTTTGCAGGAGGATAGGGACTAAGTACAGGACTTTGTATCTGGCTAACACTCATCGGACTCTGCATTGGACTTTGCATTTGTATATTAAAATTGTTACTAGAAGTTGACGTCCCTACGGGACTTGGACTGTTTCTGTTTGACTGTATCGAATTTGATGCCGGACTTCGTAGCAAAAGCCGATTTGGGCTAGGGCTTGGTGTTGGAGGCGCAATATTCGATGCTGGACTTTTTAGCGGCATTGAAAATGGGCTGCCTGGCGAACTAATATTCTGGCTTGAAATGTTTTGCATATTTTTCACGGTATTTATTGTACTGACTGTGTTTGACGCTTGTGTCGAACACGTCAACGTTACCGATGAGCTTAATCCAGGATTAATAGCCTGAGAATACTGTCGCTGTGCTTGAAATCCGGTAGATTGTTGGGAACTTAAAGAAGAAACATGACTCAGCGGCATAGACTGTTCACTCGATGCGGGAGGTATGTGTTGCACATTGGATGCCGATATATTAGACAAATTAGAATGCATTGTACCAAGATGCGATATATTTGTTGTGAGATTCGCGTTTGATGTGTGATTCACATTTGCTGTTGTTGGGTGGGCAGGTTCACCACCAGCAGTGCTTGTGAATATACTGGAATTAGTTAATGTTCCAGAATTTGTAATTTGGGAGATACTTGATACACTGGTGTTTGAATTCTGTGATATAGCAGAACTTGGTACATGTGCAATATTCGACCCAACAATGTGTGGTGCGATACTTTGTATACTTTGTATAGTTTGGAATGGAAATTGTGTACTGCTCGAATTCAAGGTAGTTGAAGTCAGTCCAGTTGCAAGAGCATTCACGGGTCGACTAAGATTTTGATTTATACCGGAATTGATACTGGTCGTTGTTAAATTTGTGTTTAGATTCGGGTTGATCGTCGTCAATCCAGATACGCCAGAACTGGTAGAAGTAAAATTTGTGCTTAAACTTGTGATATTCTGGTTGATATTTGAGTTTAAGCTTGTCAAATTTGGATTAACTGTGCTGAGACCAGTATTTATATTTGATAGTCCAGAGTTTATAGTTGTGGTATTCAATGTGTTGAGTCTATTTATTCCGGTATTGATACTATTTATATCTTGACCCAAATTCGATAAACCGTTGTTAATACTGTTCGAACCAATGCTTGGAGTCAAATTTGAATTGATAGCATTCAAATTATTTAAGTTGGGGTTTATCGTAGTTAATCCCGTATTTATACTTGGCAAGCCCAAATTAAGCAGAGGGTTTGATGTGGTGATAACATTAGAAGTGAGGGATGTGAGGCTGGTATTCAAAAGTGACAGAGGCAATCCCATATTAAGGCCCACCCCAAAAGTGGGGGTGGCCGGGGGTAGGCCCATACCAGTCCCCGAGGGATTTATGGTACCCTGATTCAACTGATTTAACTGATTTACATAGACTATGTGATTTCCGGTCGTCGACCCATTTCCTTGATCTTGCGGCTGCAATGTAAATTGTTGCAATGGTAACCAGGAAGTTCCCCTTGTGATTTATAGTGCAAATGTGATTAAATAGTGCACACATGCTTGTACATTTCACGTATATCATTTTGATTCACCAGTGCACCAATTTCTTTAACGAACATTCAAAACTTACATTATTCGATGGCTGTTGCAAAGCAAACGTCAAAGATTGGCCACTTGAATTTTGAGCCTGCAGTTGTTGTAATTGTTGTAACTGTACATAATAGATGAGTTAGTAAATCAAGAGTAGATTACGCCTATACGTAAGGTTTCCGTGAATTCAAATAGCTTATGGTTCATTCTTACTTGTTGATGCGTTAAAACAGCCACAGGGTTATTACGACGTGCAGTCGGGGAGGTTGTAGAGGATGCGGAGTCCCCGAGAAGAGGGCGTGACTGAGGTTGCTGCATGCCCACGCAGCCCCTCTTTACTCTGGGCAGCGTCGGGCCACCTTATGCTGGCTGTCTGTGTCAGTTCTTAGATAGCCCTATGTATTGTTAACTTGCATGCTGTCAAATGTACCTATAAATGTCGAAACATTAGAATCCTTAAGTAGTCGCAATTTCAATACATTACTATTTTATATCCTTTAGACTACCCGTAACTGAAATGTAATTTGTAAATCAATACTTGCATACTATACGCTAGAATATAAAGAGTTTAAAGATAATGCAGCAGTGCAGATTTATCCAATCAGTATATGCCTATATCGAGAAAAATTATTTGTGCTACAAAAATTTTGCCATTGTGATCGAGAACCTAATAGTGCTCCTTAGGAAATCACAAGAAAACTTCATAAGTAATAAAGTATGCTGGCAAAATTTTAATGAAATTTTGATACGAGTCTGCTTTCTTGACATGCACAAATGTATGCACTGATATAAACACAGTAATTTTTTCCAGGAACCTGATTTATGCAGATAAACATAGTATGAATAAATAGTACACACCTCTACAGTAATATGCTTCGATTGTAGTGTAACTGTATATTTGCGCTACGGCGCCACTCAACGCGTCTGCGACCTACGTCTCCCGTTCCTGTCATGCATGTAGCTTTGTGTTTCACTTGTCACACAGACAGGATTCTCGAACTTTTTGGAATTGTTATTATTGAATAAACCGTATTCTTTGTCACCACTTTCATGCTCCGGTATTAACCATGTGTAAAAATCGTAGGTGTTGACTTGCTGCGCATTGCTGAGGTTTCTTTCCTTAGCTACATTATCCATTAAAAAATAATAGCACAATTGCATTCCGGAAACATTGTGACTTGTGTTCACAATACATCAGTTGCAGGATCACATCCATGTATACGCACAGCGAAGCTACATCTTCATATGACATTACATATCAACAGCAATTCTAAAATGATTCCGAATCCCGCTCGAAACACAGTTTTTCCTTTATATTATCCACATCCCATTAATAGATCGAGGTAAAAGCTCAAAGACGCACAATTGGTAATTGTTCAATAACCCATTTTCTACTTCAAGCACAAACACTGTTTTATATCCTGTATTTTAGCCTGGTCAAAACACGTCACACGTATTACACTCAAAGCAGCAGCAGAAGCTCTGTAAATAAGTTATGACCTGTAACATAAAAACAAAGTTGAAATTAGTTTTGAGAAATGTAAGAATTTTTGTAAGAACATAATAAAAATCGTTAATGTAAAATATCATATATCCGAGGAGAGTGAGTGGAAAACACTGGCACATCTATGATAGGTAAAGGGTACATAAGGTGTAGCAAAGTTTCTACACACATTAGCAATAATAACTGTCATAGAAGTATGACATAGTGGTGGTAGCACGTTGGAGAAAATCATCGGAGATTCTGAAAGTTGTATGTGGCGAATTAGGCATTTTGTATAAGGATTGGACAGCTGGAAGCATAGTTTGAGGTTATAACTCAGGCGCCTGTGTGCAGGCATACGTGCCACACAAGCCACTTACACGCATACAAGAATCGCATATATCTCACTCTCACTTATGGGTACCAGCGGCGCGCGGATGCACACAACAAAAGCCCAACTGACAAGGCGTAAACAAAAGAAAAAGCAGTCATCTGTGCAAAATTTCTTTACTCGGCTAGTCAAAAAACCCAAAGGAGGTATTCCCGATACATGTATTTCGTATTGACGCGCAAAAATGCAAGTAGCGTCGCGATGAAAAATTGTCAATATTACCTCCGCGAACGCGGTTTTGCCACTCGTGTTTTCTTCTCGCTATTTCTTGATTTTCCACGCTTCTGTTTACATGATTTCAACTTGTGGCACAATCTCTTGTTGCTTTAGGAGCGAGAACAACATGCACAATATACACGTGAGGAAAAAATCGACAGAAAATAGTAAACTTTCCTGGCACACGACAGTTCCATGTACGCGTTACACTATTCGGTGGCAACGGCCATCATGTATTTGTCAAGGCTGCCATTGGCACAAGTCTATAAAATCCCAGAACTTGTACCATTGGCGACACCTTGGTTATCGTACTGTAACTTTTTGCAGCTTGCATTTAGTATAATCTTTATTCTTATTGGTTAATGCCGTTTCCGACCAACGTGTGCGTAGTAGCAAGTAGTAAACTGTAGTGAACTGCAATGGACTGTAGTAAGCCAAGTAGATAGTAGAGTAGATACAGTAGGTATTTATGCTGCGATCAGCCGTGATGCTTATGAACGAGTAGTCGTTTATTATATCGTATCAAATGGCCAGACATTACTGCATCTCGATTGAATTAGCCTAATTATACTGAATTATACTTAAATAATACTCTATCATTGATGGAGCGCTATTATTTTATGTAATTGACCATTAATGTCGTTTTCAACATTTGAGAAATCTTTTCAATTCTTGTAGCGTAAACATTAATTTGACACAAACAAATTTTGTATTTATAAGTCAATAATATATATTTTGATTGGAAAAGCGACAAAGTTAAATGCGTATAGTTTCTTACTTCCTTTATTTTCACATAACAGAAAAAATTATATGAACAACTTAGTTTTAATGATCTTAAAACAAGACATTTACAATTCAACAGAGATAAAAAACAAAAACCTACCATTTTAGTACATAAATCTTTCTATAAATAAAACTATTACTTGGTTTGCACGATCCGTTGGCGATTATAAATGATACTCTGAATTACAAGCTCCCACAACATAGGCTACAACAGTAGCATGATCAAGTTTGCCAGGAATCATAGAAACTTTTTCCAATGTCTTTTTTCGGCGGGTTCTTTGTTCTTGCTTTGAAAGCTGAATTAATTGGCCATCTTTATTCTGCGAGTAATACAAATCTATATCTTCCAGTATTCTTCTCTTGGCGGCAGTTATGCTGACCTAAAAAAAAAGGAATCTAGTACATATTATCTTATTCAAAAAAAAAGAATGTATTTATATTTAACGTAATAATGGTGCAGCTAAATATTTACAGCAAAATCTAAAAGAAGTTCACAAAGATGTTTGGCACTATTGCATGGTGGACCTTCCCCTGAGACACCTCGTCGTAATAGGTCTTCCATCCTAAGAAGAGTCAATTCATGCCTTTGATAGGCTTCGACTACCGGAAGAGTAGTTCTATTACTATTACTATTCCCATTACTATTGCCTGTATCGGAATGTTTCGAGTTATCAGTCGACTTTCGGCGGCTCTTCGAGCGTGCTTCACCAAGGCTTTTTACGCTGGAATCAGGTACACTACTATGGCATGGTAAAATTGCAAACTTTCCCACAACGGGATCGAAATTGTCGGAAATGCCATCACTCGTTAAAAATATTATATCATCGTCCTCTACTTCGGTCATTGCGAGCGTCAAGTTATTAAGTTCAGGATTACAACCATCGACTGGACCTAGAGCGCCAAGAGCATCTCGCATATCACGCATACAATGAATGTCATGTGAATCCCTTGTTATTTCCCTTACTCCTGTCTTCCTACAATTCGTATCACTTAATTAATTCCGAATTATCAGTGCCAAGGATTATTCGCTTAACATAAAAAACTTGAAATCAATCACCATTGTCGTCAAAATATTTGACCTTCAATTGGTTCATATATGCTTACCTTGAATATACGTACGCTAGACTATCACCAACATTACAGGTGCATGCAATGTATTTCTTATGAGTATCTGTGCCTGGTAATGGAAGTACTGCACACACTGTCAATGTTGTGAGCATTCCCTGTTCTTGAAGAATCAATGAATGTGCAGCATGGAATGAACGAAGCAAAGCAATAAATACATCTTTTGTTGTTGTCATTTCATTATTGACTGAAGGGGAATACAAAGCTTTGTTTAAATATTCAATACTACCATGAATAGCAGCTCGTGCTGCAATACTCGCTTTTGTACCTGTAATATTTTGCGACTATAATAAAATGGTAAAATCCACTAATTAAGCAATTGAATGTTATATATAGATATACGGGTATAACTCATACCCCAATTAACACCATCCGCAAGGGCTAAAATAGCTGAGGTAGGCCTAGCCACGATACCGAAGCAATCGGCTATTGGTTCACCATTATTCGTATTGTTGGTAGGATTTTTTTCGTACAGCGTAGTAGCAATTCCATATGCTCTTTCGTTAGGAGTAAACCAATTAGTAACACCAGCGATTGTGGCAGTGGAAGCTGATGATGCTAAAAGAACATTGTAAATGTAACGTTTCACACCGGATAAAATCGTTGACAGTTTGTAGAAAATAAATTGCACAAATTAAATCATTTCACATAGATACTTACAACTTCTAAATTGATCACTTTGATCCAGCGTATCGATATAGTCTATGTCAATGTCAATAATACTTAAATGCCTTTGCTGAAGATTTACTGCTGTAAGACCAGTATCAGGACCAGTATAAGCAGCAAATACACTTTGTGCCTCACGAAAGTTACCTAATAATCTAATTGGCAGTTCCTCAGGATTTGTGCCATGCAATATTGGCGGTCCTTCTTGCTTTGTTTCCAAACTAAAAATATTTTTCATTACAAACGAAGATGAATTCGTACGCAATACGGAAATGAAAAATTCTTACCCATCGAGGTAGCGGGTAATAAAGCATCCAGTTGGGAAATCTTGTGTCATTGTTCTTGGACTACGTAATGGTTGGTCTCCATGACCAATATTTTCTACGGCTCCAGCTAAATTACTGATCGATAGCTGTCTCATGAAGCCAGCAACTTTTTTACGTAAACTTGGCATGCTTAGGCAAAATTAAAATTGTCCGGATACTAAGATTGCAAATGTTATTTAATAATTGAGTGTATAGTTTGTTAAAGTTATTTTTCCTTTTATTTTCAGATCATTATGCAATTATGTATAATAGTGTTTCCTTTTAAACCTTAAACAGAATATATAAGACAATACAGTGAACAAATTTAAATGTGTCAATTAGACTTTCACCAGTCATTTGGAACAAAGAAAATTCGTGAAATTTTCTTTGTACATTTTTATCGTTGACATAAAAATGACGTGTGACTACATATGCATATGGCAGACAATCGTGTAATTATTTCTAGCAAGCTACATCTAGTATTTATTAGAGATTATTATTTGAAATCCTTCATTTAGTGATTTTTCAGTATCTTCCCGTTTGACAGTAGGCGAGTGAATTGAATCATCCGCAGTATCAACGTAATATAAAAGTATATGTATGTACAATTAATCGTTTGTCATAAGAAGAAAAATCTTACCATGAACACTTTTCATTAAATAGAAATCAAATTACAATAGACACTGTAAAAGTATATCGTTTTCCACTTTACCGCCATATTGGCAATGTGACAATAACTGATGAATCCTAGTGTTAGGACGAGTAAACCAAACTGCACTTACTTTACCATGTGTGGAGGAGAATAAGACGATTTCGGTTGACGGTTGAAGGGTATTTACTGGTATTTCCGATTTACCCTCATGGATCAGCATTAAGTGATAAAGTTGTTGTTGGTTCGTGTTAAAAAAGAGTTACTCACTTATCTCGCGATACAACCCGAAATACATACATCCAGTTAGTGAAAGTCACTACGTATTGTGTAATTGCACATTTGAAATATTTCTCATAGTCAAATATTAAGTGATACATTCGATATTTCATTGTATTACTCTCTCGCGTTACCTTATCCGTGCGTACAGTACCGTGACCAGTTTTTCTCTGTTTTGACATTTAATAAGTCAATATGGCGTACTCTCCACAGGTGAGAGATTCCGATTTTCCGCGGTCCTTTTCATGATAATCGTACGGTGTAGTTCTATATGTTTATAGATTACGTTTTAACTGTCATATTAATCTATCGAACGTATGTAAAGCAATTCGATTACTTTGGATCAGTGTTTCACATTTTTTCGGGTTAGTGTTGCAGTCCCATTGTACGCAGTGGCTTTGATTCTAGGCTGACACAAATATTTATTCTGTTGTGCGAACAAGACATTACGTAATCTTTATTTAAATTCGTGTCATTTTCGAGATAGAAGAAAACTCAGATTGAATAGGTTGAATAGGTTACCCGCCTTTTTAGGCATAAAAGTGTGGACTTCTGACAGACATTGCGGATAGCCTAAACACCTAATGTGACATCTCGTCCGCTGTCAGAAAACGCAATACTGGCAGACGTATGTAATTCTATTAATTCAACATTGTCCAAATACTTTCTTTAAATACGACTCGATTATCTGATTTAAAAGTGTTATTTTTGAAAAGGAATAATGTGACAAGTTTACAGTACAGTGCTTGTGGAATATATCCAAAGCAAGAGTGATGATACAACACTGAAACAAAACGCAATCAATGAATGTCTGCGAAAAACAGACATAAGTGTTGAGGAAAAGTGCATTTGTACACCAACAATTTGCATAAAATGTTTGAATCTCCGAAAAGCTTGCGAGAGATATGTATTGACTTTATTTGTCGCAATCTTTTGGTCTTGGCCGAGATACATTTCAATAACGCGGTCAAAAAGTCTTCCTCTGGTAAGTGATAATTCTTTCTACACTGATATACAATACGTATTATAATTAATAATTAAACACCAAGAATATTCGCTCGATACTTATTACCTACGCTAACAGATGTTTGTAGAAAGTTATTTTCTACTTCTAGATCAACATATTAGTTATTTACCTCATGGTAACAACACAGATACAGAATTCGAACCTATACCGGAAAAGCCACCTGCCGATGACCTTTCAGCAACAACCGATAAGAAACTTAGTTTTAGACATCCCGATGTTTTTCTACCAGCTGAAATTTCGGAGCAATTATTATCTCACCTTAGCGAGAAACATATCCTAACTGATTTAACTATTACGCTCTTCAATTCTAAATGCACTAGACTAAGGTAACGATAAGATTCGTCAAAGTATACTGTACATATTACAGTTATAAAACAGTAATTAATACTATTATCTTGTTATAGGCATGTGCGACTAAGAGATGCTTCTCCTTTAACCGTTCGAGGTTTGAGAATTTTGAAGCAACATAAAGTTGTAAATTTGGTAGTAAATGGATTAAGGTACACTACTGTTAATGACTTGATTAGTTGTTTGGGAGAATGGAGCTTGGAGAACCTCAGATCGTTGAGCGTGGCTCGTGGGAGTTTCATGAATTGTTCAAGGTACTGTACCAATATAATTTGTACTAATTGATCGTATTAACTATTGTCTAACGTGTAACTTATAACAGTTATAACTATTGTCAGCCATTTGCGTATACATATATGCACATGTGTATAAACGTGTTATAGCTTTAAAATGTATTAAAGATTAAATCTTTTTGTTATAGATATTGTGTCATAGTAACTTTAAACAAATTGAAATCTCTACATACGTTAAATGTATCGGGAACAGATTTTAATAAACATGGATTGGAAATCGTGGTGGAAGATCTTCATCTCTTGGAAAATCTTGACATTTCATGTACACGAGTCGACGATATAACGCCATTGAAAAAATGTAAAGATCGTCTGAAGTCTCTTAGTATGTATAATCTAAAATTAAATGCTCGTGTAAATATCAGTTCAGTATTATTGGAGCTGAACCAGCTGAGGAGTCTGGATATATCGGATGAAAAAGATACGCATGCTTTTGATGTTTTTGCACCTGCGAGGCAAAACATAACGGAGCTTCTAAAAGCTGTTGACTGTATGCCACACTTAGTTAGTCTTGATTTATCTGGTAAATATCATAATTTAATTACATATAACGTTTGAAATATTTTGCAGTTTATTAATCTTTACTCTAAACTTCTGCAATTAACAATAGGACGAGATGAGATTGATGCAAAGGAT
Organism: Trypoxylon attenuatum; assembly: GCA_963989405.1. NCBI lineage: Eukaryota > Metazoa > Arthropoda > Insecta > Hymenoptera > Crabronidae > Trypoxylon > Trypoxylon attenuatum. The sequence goes on along the minus strand of OZ022489.1, from coordinate 3,923,669 downwards.
TTGAGGGACTTCATTAAAGCGCATCCACACTTAAGATTCTTGGGACTTGTACATTGCGATGCCTGCTACGATGAAAGCTTTACGAATACAGAAAATAAAGAGTTTAGGCCTAAACTTGTTGTAAGTTATATCGAATTGATTGAAACTTGCTATTATTTACATATGATCTTCTACAGAAATACATCTGGCTATATGCTTATGTTTTGGTATTGATTTCAAATTTAACGTTCTTGTTTCGTCATTTCTCATAAAACATTTAAGACTGAGTTACATGTCAGAAGCAGCATCATTCACGATTATTCGTTAGTATCAAATCGATTTCCATTTGCAAACATCATGACATTTCCTCCTGTTTATATCATATCACTTCTATTTGTATCTTGTCATATGATTTTTTTAATCCGGATGTTGTTCCTATATACATACATATACATATATATCAGAATATGCATTATCGTAAGAATAAGAATATACGACGAATGAAATGAATACGTTTTTGAAAATGACAATTTAATAATATATTATAAATCCTATTTTGTCTTTCGCTTTAGGTCAGTGGTACAGCAACAGAATCTCAGATTTTGGAAGCTCTCAGAAGATATACATGCAGGCCGATTTATGTTCAAAAATGTCTGTTTTATTTATTCCGTTTAACGTCAAACGTTTTTAAACCACGAGTTGACGTGATAAAGTTAGTGGTACCTGGAATGAGGGAACATCCACGAGAATTTCGAGTACAGATCGCAGCCACTGCATGTCTTTATAATCTGATTAAAGGTGAACTGGCTATCCTGATTCACCCATTAATACTTAAACAAATTGTCGAATTGACGCTGATAGCGATGGAGTCTTTCCCAAATCACTATCAACTTCAAAAAAATACATTAATGACCTTGTGCAGTGACCGAATTTTACACGATGTTGCTTTTGACAAATACAGGTAGATATCTTTATACAATTTGAAAAACACAGTGTAGGCTGAGATTTCATTTTTTTTTTCTTCGTGAAAGACACTAAATACACTTTTAAGCAAATAAAACAATTACTGGGAGTATAATCTTATAACTGCCGTTTTTTGTAAATGGAAGTCGATTGCAGTATTTACAATTAGTTTATACAATTGCATCCAATAAGTATAAGTCTTGTAATTAGTTGCTGCAGTCTATCATGCAACGGTGGTAAATAGGCAGAGTTAACTATTTAAAAAGGTTTCCATAAGTTTGAAATATTCAGTTGAATATTTAACGAAATTTAACGAAATTTCAGCCTGCAAGATAACAGCATAATAGAGATGATACAAATGCAAATTGATTGCTTTTATGTTTTTGACAGATGCGCAAGATTGGTTATGAACTGTTTGTCAACTTTCGACGATCCAAATACGAATCGCATGTCCGTTGCCATTTGCTCAATATTGGCAGCAAAAATCTCCACAGTACAAACATCTTTACTGGGTGGACAACCACACTATATGTCCAAATTATTGACAATGGTTAGATCGAAAGTTCAATCGAAGTCAGTGGATATAACAATGAAATTTACTTTAAGTGCTCTCTGGAATTTAACGGATGAGAGTGAAAGAACGTGTAAAGTCTTCCTTGATTCAGGAGGGATGGAATTATTCCTTGAAGTTCTCGAAAGTTTCCAAGGCCAGTCCAGTGTAGAAACTAAAGTACTTGGACTCTTGAACAATATAGCTGAGGTTTGTGGAAAATTATTGTACATTTTCCATACTGTGAACCCTATTAAATATCATAATTTAATAAACGTTTCGATTTAATGAATCGTAGGTTGCACATTTAAGGCCAAGGATTATGAGACAACGTTTCATTACTATGCTTTACGAACTGTTGGACTCTATACATACCGATGTTTCCTACTTCGCAGCAGGTATCGCTGCACATCTACTTAGCGATGGACCTACAGCATGGTCGTTAGTGGTGACTCAACCAAACAGAGATCAGTTCTTAGAGCAATTACGTCGAGCAGTAGCCCAGTGGGAAACTCCTCAAGGGGAGATGGTTGCATATAGAAGTTTCCAACCATTTTTCCCTCTTTTGCGATCGAAGGCATATCCTGTACAGCTTTGGGCAGTGTGGGCCATACATCACGTGTGTACAAAGAATCGTAAGTACTCAAATTCCACTGTATTCATTATATTTCGAATAGGAAATAAAGGTAAATGTTTATTGCTTTAAGAAATATTATGATCCGTCTGGCTCAGAATTTCCAATTGATTGTTTTCAGCAAAACGATATTGCCTGATGTTAATGAGAGAAGGTGGTCTCAAAGCATTGAAGGATCTTGAAAGTGCTTATACCGAGCAAACGACAGAACCAAACATACGAAGTTTGTGTCAATCAATTCTTGCAACTCTTAACACCACTCAAGCCGGGTACGGCCTTCAATCGTGAAGGTTAGGTACTACATATCTGGTATACTAGTCAATGTTTGTTTCAATGCAATCTTATATCCTGTTCCTTAGATGAGATAATTAAAATTATTGTATGGACATGGATATTCGCCAGCGGACTGGAATTGAACATCATGAGTCAGTCCAAAAAAAATATCACATTTAAATTCTGTAGATGTAAATTGAGGACCTGAATTAAAAACAATTGTGTATATATTATACTGTTGCGTATAGATCTTATAATATGAAAAACATGTTCAAATGATTAAATATAGTGTAAGTGGTATTGAAAAATTGCGTAAAGCAAAAAAAAAAATAAAATAACAGGCAAAAGTTGTAAATTCTATCTGAAACAAAAGAATTAGCTGTTGTACACCACGTGTTGAATCTAATTACTCTTGTAATTTTTCCTTGCATTATTATATTTCATTGCTATACTATTTTCAAATACGTTTATAGAGTAAAATCATTTCCTTCTAATCTACATATATTGGAACGCGAATAACACGATTGAAAAATGGGACGGGATTGTTGTTAAATTCTTGCAATCAGGCAAAAACATTAAACAGTTGGACAATAGTATAGTAGGATGCCGATTAAAAGTCGTAATAACGAAGTATCTATGTAATTATTATAATCGATAATTGAAGATAAATTTTTCTTATAGAAATGGACAATTAAAAATAGCGGAGTTCCAATTTGCATGTATCGGATTTCGTTTATACGTGTGCTTACTCTAGATATTGTTTTTCTTTTTTTTTTGTACAGCGTATTTGCAGATGGCTTTAAATTGTATAGGTTACTAAATTTGCATTTAATGCAAAGGAATTTGTGTGTAACACGTGGAATCTTGTTGATAATGTTTCGTGGAAAAGAAAGTAATTTATAGATAATTAAATGGATCAATCTGCTACCATTGTAGTACTCTACAAATGTTTTTCTAACTGTAAGTAGAGATTAAGTATGATACGCCTTGTGGAAGGGGAAATTAAATAAAATTGACTATGTATACGTTGTTATTTGGTTGGAATTCGGGTTTCTAATATTTTGCTTTACTTTTACTTTTATCTCTCAATATTGAGCAATTGCTAGGAAATAAAAACAAAAAAACTTTAACTATTAATTGCGCATTTACATGGCTTCAGAAATATAAAGGAAGAAGAATTCGTAAGGAAATAACATTCTGATTATATTTGTTATTAAATTACTATTAATTTATGTAAACAAAATTTATACTTCTAGTAACATACTGTTGATCTGTAAGAAATATCGATTTGAATGCTGAATGTTAATAAACGCAAATCACCTAAGTTTAGAGTTCTTTTTTTTATAGTTAGAATGGGTTTTGGAAAACCGATAGGTCATTTAGAAAATTTTGTAGACACATCGCCCCATATAAGCCAAGAAAATCTTTATTTACCACCCAATGTTACATTTATATGCTACACTTATTTATGTCTTATATATTTTTTTTTTTTCTTTAATGGAACGTAAAAATTGTTCACGAAATTTGTATGATTATCACTCAATTGATGCTGATGCTGCGCCGCACCTGCAAAATACTTAGCGACATGGAAGTAACATTACGAAATGTTTCGATTATTAATTATGTGGAAATTCGGCTCTCCCTCTCCTAATACCATAGCACAATGGATTAATGCCTCGAAAACAACATCTTTTACACACGCATCTTACAAATTAGTAGCAATGTGTTTTCGATAAAATTAAGGATGTATAGTTAGTAGAGAATAAATGAAAGTTGCATACAGAAACAGATTCTCATAACTGCATGACACAGTACTGTATTGTAACGTAGGGCAATTATGTTTTGCAGCAACTTTCACTTACCATGCATACAAAACTTGCTATAAATTATAGTAATGTTGTATTATTTTAAACATTCACATTGCAGTTCAATATATGTGACTTATGTATATTTACATAAACTCTTCTTGTTAAATCCATATAGTATATTATATCCAATATTTGATGAACTATTTTCCACACTTCACTTAATAGCTAACGTGATAAGAAAAATGTTTACTTTGCATATTCGCGTTCTGTAGTTTTGCTATTATTCTTCACATTCTCTTTATATTTATTAGTATTTACGTCAGTCATTATATTTAGGTTCTATCGCAATATTCTTTACCGAACAGACGTATTCAAGAGATAATGAATCTACACCTAATCCCACTGATCGCTGATAGTCAACTTCACCCAAACTTCCGTAACAAAATATCTGACAATGTCGTTACACAACAAATTTTTAATTGCTACATGAGAAACACCGACAGTGAGTTTAAGAATTTTAAATTTCACCAGAAGTGATTAGTAGTGGTACATTTAGAATAGTAATGTGATAGACATCAAGTTCTAACTGGCTAGTACGAAATTAAATGTTATAAGAAGTTACATTGAAACTGGAGTGGAAATGGGAGAATTATTGAAAGGGACAGCATCGTGCAGTTAAAATTCAGTTTAGGACATAATTTTCAAGCCACCAAAGAAATAATGTTAAATATCATTTAGCAGTTGATACTAATATGATTTAAATATCAAAATTATTGTTTGTTGTACTTGTCAAGTAAAATACATGCTCGGTCTGTAAAAGCGATAATTCATCGAAATCTCGAGTTTTCTATTTTACAATTATGCCTGGTACGTGAAAACGCTAGGATAAAATGAATTCATTTATCGCGTTATCTTAACAATGAGTTACTGTCACTCACGAGGTGCTTTCGTTTTATCGAGAAAAAGGATTCAGAAGTCAGTAAGGATTAATACCGTGAGATAAATTTACAACCGGTATTACGTTTTAGAAAAGTCGACAGGGTTGTTATTGAACTACAATAGTGAATGGTCGCTAAACTACATTTGTAATGTTCATATGCTGATTCATTAAATCAAATATGATTAATTGTGCCCATCTTTGTCCAATCTTTTTTTTTCTTTTGACATGAGGTTTTTTCTTTCTGTTTTTTTCCCATCGTATCAGTTTTATTTTCTGTGGACATATCATAAGAATTTACTTAAATACTTTAGCTGCATTACAACTTAGTGCATGTTGGAATAAGCATGTAAGTTTTGTGGAATCTGGCAGATGGAGATGCACAAAAACTTACAGAATGTAATATTAAAATTCACAAGGCCATACTATGCACCAAAATCTGAACACCCTGAATTTACAAATCACTCAGTTTAAACAAACTTAAAAATTAAACATTGCAAATACAACGGATGAAAGTTGTAATGAATGATACGCTATAAACTAAAATATATAAAAGTTCCTAAATTGTACGCTAATTTTAATATGAACACTGTTACTGATTACACAAATGTACATTTATTGTTAGCTATGTCATGGTATCGGTGTTCTGGGACAGAAAATGTTTTAAATATGGCCAAGTGTCAAAATACATTGCAATTCCGAATATTATAGAATATGCGATGACAGATTATCGGCATTTTTCGTATTAGTTTCATATAAAAAAATATAGTATATATCACGATACGTGTTGTATCTGCATAAACCTGCATAAACCTTCACATTAAATTATAGAAGAATGCAGATTCACCAAACCTTATATAAACAGGTAATACGATAGAGTAAGGAACAATTTTTGTGAATATACGTTTCATTATTGTAAATAAATCGCTCGCGGATCACGCGCACAATTCTTAAACTTTATCACTTTGTAAACCAAAATCTTTAACGTGTGAAACACTTTGATCAGTGTTGGACTTTGAATCACTAAGCACTCATTAATTCTTGTATTGAAGATCTGTCTCGTACAATACATCAATTTGATCGTTCGAACAAGATTTACCATAAAAATTGATTTAATTCTAATTAAATCATTATTCAAAGGCCATACTGTGTGTGCCTTGTCGAAACAACCAAGTCAAAAATAAAGTATTAAACGACTCTCAGTGTTATTACAAACACTTACCTTAATCTGTAAAAGTCTGGTGTAGCCTCTTAGAATGGTCAATATGGCATATAATACCCTCGTCTGTAATTTCTGCATTTAAACATGTAATATTTCAATAGGCAATAATTCTTCAGATCGAAAAATTATAAAATACTTTTATTTACCTGGGTCTTCTTGTAGGTCTATAGCCAAAATATGCACTACCGCGAATAATGCCCCTAGCCATACCTCGGTAACCCCGCGCACCTCTTGGCCCCCTTTAATATATTCATACATTCATGTTTATACAAATCAGATTGAATTGATAATTGTTAAACAGTGTTCAAAGGACTATGTACCTGTTTGTTACTGATAACCCAGGCCTATTTGTCCTCTTAGGCATTACTTTAATTTGCCGACCTCTGAACATTGAGTCATCCATAGCCATAGCAGTCTGTACAGACTCTCTTTCCGCAAATTCTATATACGCAAATCCTTTTGGGTGTCCATCAAATTTATTGCACAATATCGTAACTCGGTTGACGCTACCACAGCCATGAAAGTGTTGCTCCAATTCTTCTGCAGTGGCACCATAATCCACCTTTAAACGTTAAAAGTTACGAGACACAAAGTAGAAGGAATATATTAATAAAAATTTAATGTTTATAACTGTGCGCAACCAGTACAACTTACATTGCCTACATAAATTGATCTATTATCAACCTCCATTTTATCTTCGAGAGACATATTCAATGGGCTTGCTGAAAAGAAATTGAAATGCGTAATATTATATCGACCATAGTAAGAAAGTAAATTAAATGCACAAGCGATAATGAATATATGACTAACTAATGCCAGGTGGACTGCCCATATTCATTTGCTTATCCACTTCGGATTGGAGCTGTTTTAGTTTCTCTGCCTCTTCTTCCATTTCCCTAACACGCGCTTTGATCGCTTCTAATTCCTAATATGGACATCGTTTTATTTCGCAGATTATTTTATGTATAGTTTTGTCATTCGACGTGAAAAAACAAAAGTTAAATTAAACATTACCGGATCATCGATATTTGCTTCGCTTAAATCACGCTTTACACCGTCGCATTGCATTATTGCATCTCCATCCTGACCATTTTCAAGTCCGTCGAGTCCGTCAATATGATCAGTTGCTAAAAGGTCAGATTCAGACATGTCTGAAAAAATTAATACTTATATTAGATTATATTTAACCACGCTCTGCTTTTTAAGTTGGAAAATATTAATAGTAGATTATTATAATATTATTATAATTTTAGGCAAATTATTGAATAATTGAAAAAGTAAATGTATTTTCATTTGCCGGAATAACATGCCTGTGCGGCGTGCGTTACATTAAATAAAAAAACTAGGTTACACTACATCGGCATGCTTCGGAGTAATGAAAAAAAAAATAGTGCATTTAGTTTAGAAAAATAATTCCAACCGTGTAATAATAAATTGACCTATAGAGATCAATAGACTAGTATCAGTAAAAACAATAGTAGCGTTTTCATAACGTAAAGTATGCCGGAGATCCAGCAAACAGAACCTAAGAAAACTGAAAACAATTAGCTAAATGAAAATAGTAAACAATAGGGTAATAGCAAGACATAAGAATAGAGTGAGTTTTAAATAAAAAAATAAATACGCGATTAAATAGTATTTAATACATTAATTTAATGCGGGATAGAAAACAGAGCATGTCATACACGAGTATCAGTACGGGTTCACGATCAGCATCATTTATGAACTTTGCCGACCAGCTCCATAGTCTTTAGTATAATAAAATATAGCGTAACCGTGTACCTTTAGGTATTCTTATTCTCCAAAATAACAGTAAGAATTAATTTGATAAGTATTTTCAATTCGCACTTCACAAACTGCAAACTGGCTAAAACCACTAACACCCGCTACTGACATCGACGCCACCGCTATTTACCGATCAAGTGTGAATCCCATGAACCAAAATCCCACATCCAATTGTCTGAGACTCAAGAGCCGACAGTGCAAGCGCGGTTACATGTGAACAGTCTGTAAAAACTTTAAATTGCTTTTTACAGCAATAAAATATTATAATTTCCAATTTGATATTTTTTGTATTCGGCACGATTTCGTGTGTACGTTTTGTTCGCGTAGTGAAGAGTGCGTATTAGGGAATATTCCATAACAATTACATGTGCAGCATATTGTTGGATTAATTAGATAATTAACATATCTTACGTTTTATGGTTTGAGTTTGATCACACTGTTCGTGTCTTCATAGCTGTTTATCGTAGGCTGTCTCTTTCTCTTGAAAATTGTATAGTTAACATACAAATTTGTATGGTAGACTATGAATGACACATTATCGTATTATTGATTCGAACAGTTTTTGCACTATTCTGCACTGTTTGTCACTTTACAATGATAGCTGCGTCTCATTGTTTACATGCCGGTTTTGATTTGCAGATTTATTATGCATAGACTGATTATGCGTTTTTATTATTTTATTTCGATGTAACATGGTGCAGAATAACTTTAATCTATTTAGGGTACAATTTTAAATGAACGAAATAAATGACTGCTTGTTTTCTGATCGTTATCTTTCATAGTATTCTGTACTCTAGTCTAGGCTGTCTATAATTATCAATTAGAAAACATCACGTCAGACACTTGAAATACACCACTGGAATCACTTGCGAGTATTCAATTATTGTACATTTTAAACTGAGAAAGTTTTACTACACGATCCTTGTCATTAAATCGAAATTATTCAAATACTGTTACAGGGGATAGAGTTGCATTTACTATCTGAAAGTATTTCGAGAAAATGGTTGAAAAACCTAAAGTAATTGTTTTTGATTTAGGTTAGAGTGCCTATATTGATAATATATTAAGATCAATGAATTTTAAGTATTTGATACTGTTTAAAGTATCGAATAGAGTTTTAGCGAAGTATAATAATATGTATATTGGTAGACAAGACACTTTTCTTATGAAATTCTTATATTGTAGATTATACTTTATGGCCGTTTCACGTCGATACTCATGTGACACCTCCCTTTAGAAAGTGAGTCGTCAGTTCTTCGTGCATATATTTTTATCTCATAGAAAACGCATTCTTAACAACATTTAACAAATTGTAAAGGAAAGGACGCGATGTCGTCGATTCCTATGGACACGCAGTAGAATATTTTAACGACGTACCCGAGATTCTTAAAAAATTAAAACACGAAGGATACGAATTGGGAGTTGCGTCGCGCACGACTGAAATTCGAGGAGCCGAACAATTAGTATCATTGTTCGGTTGGGATAAGTATTTTAAGTATAAGGAAATATATCCAGGACGAAAAACTGGACACTTTGCAAAGTAAGTATAGACTTTAAAATTAATGCAAATATTATCTACTGTTCTGTTTAACATGTTTTGAGTTTTTATTTTCAGAATCCAGGAACAGTCAGGTGTGGACTACAAGGATATGATGTTTTTTGATGATGAGTACAGAAACATTAGGGATGTGGGACAAATTGGTGTTACTTGTATATTTGTAAAGGATGGTGTGACACATGCTTTAATTGAAAAATCTTTAGAAAATTTTGGAAAACAATAAATATTAGGCAATTGCTTTTATTAGGAATTATCGAATTAAATTAAATGACTTATGTATTCAGAAATTTAGGTTGCAGATGAAATAATGAAGCCATTGTGATATTAAATAATGGTTGAATTTTGTTCTATATTTAATATTTCTAAAATTTGAAATATAATCAAATCTACTCCATATCTAGGAGTATGTTTCATTGTGTGACATGGCATAGTATTGTACAGGACTACTAATAGAAGAAATGTTACAGCTTTGTTTGTGTAACAATTTAAAATGTATCATACAAGCAGTTTGTGGTGTCTTCGAAGTAATTGTGTCTAAAAATTTCTCAGCTTCATTACCGGATAGTGAAATTTGTAATAGATTGCGCAGTCTTCTTTTATCAAAATTACTGAATGGACATCCACCTTCGTACGATGTACCCGGTCTATTATTCTGTAAAGATGTAAATCGATGACTGTTTAGTACGGTGAACACAGAAATGATAGCAAAAGGCAAACAAGAAATATGTATCAAAAATAATAATACATAACACACTTACGCACAAATATTCACAATTGGGCGCCAGATAGTTCTTTCTTGATCCTTCTAGACCATAAAGATGTCTTATACTGTACAAAAACTTTTTTTCGCTCGATTGCCAATTATGCGAGCACGTTGATGCACAAGTATGCGGTTTAGAATACTCTTCTCTCCAGAAATGTATTGCATCTTGTAGCATCATGCCACTGTCTTTCAGAAAAAGGCCATAGTGTAAACGCGCATAGTGGCTTAATCTGTGTGTAGCACGTAATCTATTATGCAAATTTTGCATACATAATGGAAAATTTGCTGCTTCTCTATCTATGGTCTCCACAGTTATCGTGTGCTTTGATAATTTATTATGATAATTTTTTCCCATGATTTTTGAACATATTTTCTGTTGTAAAATATGCAATCTTGTATCATAATTCATTATGTATTGTGCTCTCTGATGTATGGAAGCAACTGTTCTCGTAACGTATGTCGAGAACAATGATGAAAGTAATTGCTTCCATTGTGAACAATCCAGTATAGCGTAACTGGCATACAATTCAACTTCTCGTTTTCTAATCAAATCAGGTACTGCTTTAAATTTCACTATAAGAAGAATAAAAATTTTGTATTTGGGGTAGAATTCATTTATAGTTATTTCTAATTGAAGTACGAATCATTTATACCTTTGCATTGAAATTTCTTGCACTTTTTTTTGTGATCATGTGCCAAGATGTGCCTGAAAATTTCTGGCTTTAAAAAGAAAGTACATACTTCCTCCAAAGTTTTATTAATTGGCTGTGTATCTACCAATATCTTGACTTCTGCCAAAATTTTCTTTAATAGCTTATGCAATTGTCTAGGAGTAATATGACTTAATCTTTGGTTAAATAGTAATGTTTCTTTTTCAATCCAGTTAGTTACTATATCGGAATAAGTAGACAGCAACAATCTAAAATTTATAAACAAATTACAATTTGGAACTAGAGCTTAAAACCATGATAATTGTCTTTACTTTGAAGTGGACAAGAAATCTTAATTTCATGACAGTACCTTAACATGAAATGACCAATTCTGTCATAACTAGAATTTTCTAGCAGGTATTCAAATTTCCCTTCAAATTCATGAGTCTTATTACTATTTAATAATTCCAAATATTCGAGTCTTGCAAATACACAACTTTCTAGAATATCAAGTGACACTGGTCCAATTGGAGGTTTGATATAAAACATTGTTATAATATGTAATTGTTTTTCCCTTATCATATACATCTCCTACGTTTCATTATTATAATACGGTTTACATCTGGAATTATGTGAATTTTGCAATAATATAACTTAGCATTCATTCTTATGCTACATTCAGATACATCGCAGGCACGGTGCGCAGGGCTGTGCAGTGCTGTGGTACTCCCGCAAGTCCCGCAAATGTTTTGTGACCACTGTCGCTCCCTGCAGAGATAATATAGAACCAGTATTTTCGGTATTTTAACTTACTAAAATCTTTACGTTACGACAATTACCTTTGACGATGTTCGCCGCCCTGAATCCATATTGCCCGAATACACTCGGTCCTCACAGCACTTTCAATACTACTCGTGACCCGAAACATTACTTTTTGCTACTTTCTTCACGACTTTTTTGGAGCACTAACGCAAACTTGTTGTATTTATCCTTCGCGGGAAAAAAGATGGCGCTCGCCGAACACTCGATATCTCGAATGTAGTCTACCAGCCAATCCTGACACCGTACCGATATCTTCATTGGGTGACTGTAGCCAATTACAACATTGGTTTTCAAAACCTAATGGATTGGCCCGCCGGTCGCCATATTGTGCGCCGCGAAGTTTTGTGGTGTAACTGCATCGCGTTGGTGCTTCGGAAATTTCAGAATAAACGTAATAAAAAGTAGTGTCTCGAGGCGCGAGTGATATCAAAAGTGTTGTGAACATTCAGTGCACCCGATGGATATGGAGTACGGAATTGAAAACGCAGGAGACGGCAATAACGCGCTTTATTCCATATCGGCTTGGCAAACGAAGTGACGTCATACACAGAACCTAGAGCTTGGATGAATATTGCTAAGAATCGAAATATGTAAGTACCAATTTTATGAATATTTCTGGTTTCACCTTTACATTTTTCGTGATTTGTCGATGACCGTTGGTGTCTCAGAACAAAACGGTTGCAATTGCTTAAGATATATATCCTCGGTGAATGATTTCATTGTGAGAGTTTTAGTACAGTAGACTATTTTGACACTTTGGGTACGCCGATGAAAAGTTCAGTCAGTCAGACGCGCGTAAACGTATGTATAAATCGTGGGTAAATTAAACGAAAAATCAGGTTAACGTTCAAGTTAAATCGCAACTCCCAACCTTAGCGAATTTAGTCATACGCGAATAATTATTTTTTTGTTAACTTTCTGACATGTATACATATATACACATATATGTAAAACTTAAAAGCGCAGGGGGAAAGGAGAACATGAGAGTTTTATTTCAATTGAAATATGTAATGTTATATCATTTTGCTGTTCGATACAAATAGGTTTCATCGTTGTGCTTCCCGCATATTTGAACATACAACGTGTTCGTCTTTGCCTTTACCGATATACATATAGTACATGTATATCGATATATATATATACGTGCACGCGTCAGCGTGTGTGTACGGATATTTGCAAACAGAAATACTCGTCGTAGGACTTAGATCAATATCGGTGAACGTTTACGCAATATTTCACATATAGAAATAGACTCGTCAAAACAAAACACTGTAACAATAAATTTTTTTCTACCAAGATGTGAATGAGATTCGAGTACACATTAAAGGAAAAGAGGCTCAGTCGCCGTTGCATAAAAGAGTCCTCATTAAATTAAGGGTAAATTTGAAGCACAACATTTCGCTTGCACTTCGCGTCCTCGAGGGAAAATAATTTTAATGTCATGAACAGACATAAATGACTAGTTGAATTCTATGTTGTGCTATTGTACAATGTTCTTCGTAAATAGTTTTTCCTTCGTTTAAGCTAAATTTCAAATTTAGATTTCGCACATTAAGATGTCATATCGATCGTCAATTTTCCTTGTCGGTACACGTTTCAAGTCGAAACCAAGAGTACATTGCCAAATTGTATGATTCGTCAGCGTTCAAAGACTACGTTCTTATATCAAACATTATTTACGGAGCACATTATACATGTACACCGTTATCAAGTAACATATGTATACTTTTATGATTTGTCCCTTAATTGTCATCTGTATCATACAAATAGTTTCTAACTCGTTGTACATTGTTACATTACCAGTCGTCCCCTATTTTAAATTTAATTACAATTTTTTGTTCGCTCGCTTACTTCTAATTAAAATATATATATATATATATATATATATATATATATATATGTATATATTTATATATGTATATATGTATATATATATATGTATATGTGTACATATTTTAAATACCTATGTGTCTATACATAATTCGCTCGATATAATCTATTTATATCGATTTCGTTTAAGCTTCGTTAGTCATAGACGATTTGCTTGATATTTACAGAGATTAGATACAAAATTATAAACAGTTTTTAGTACAAAATAATTTTATGACTATAACGATTAAGGTTCAATAGCATAGAACAGGTCGGGGCAATCTTTCTTAGCTCACGATAGCCTTCTTAATTTAAACAAAAATTTAATGTGTCATCGCCTAACAATAAGTTTTATAATGTGATCTACGCACGTTGCAGAGTCTTCCATGCAAGTTGGCATGAATTATTCGTCCAGTGTTAATAAATAATGCCTGTATATTGAAGTAATTATTAATGCAGATTGCCCTTGTCTGCTTAAAAGGTATAGCTAGGTGAGCCCTCCACAGTCTTCCGCGATTATTTCTAGATTCTTTTCAATTCCACGATAGGTGAAAAGTAAAAATGCTATAAATTTGGAACATATAAAGAGTTCGAATGGATGTGTAGAAATATGGCAGTCGCAAATTTAATCGAACATAATATTTGAGGTATTCTAACGTATTTCGCGTATCAGAACAAAAACATGAATTGAAAATAAATTTCGGTTCGGGTTGTATGAATTTTGTGCTAATGACGCAAGCCAGTCTTTGAACTAAATCGCACTCGAAAAAAATAGCCTGTATGAAGCATACTACGATGATATAGTAGTATGTACTAGCATTCTACTATGGTTACTATGTTGCATTCGCGTGTGCGAGTGCATTTAAGATCCCGGAAGCCTCGAGGATTAAGCATGATTGTCGATTATATGGATGTACAGAAATTTTTTTCTAACAAATTAATACTTCCTTGATCATCAATGTGCTTCGATAGAAGAAATTTCGAAGGTCGATGTAAAACTAACGATAAGTAAAATTAACGAAAAATCTAGTATTTCGTGGAATGAAACCGCGCAAGTAGGTCAAGGTAAAGTGAGCAGATGTTTTGCTGCTAAAACTTTTGAATCAATAGGTACATGTAGGTGTGTAGAAATATATGTACTAAATTATCACATGAGCAGACAAGTGACTTACTCATTAGCAATAGAGGGGTAACGATATATGTAGTTAAAGGCAGCATTATGCATATTTCGATGAATCTAAACGCAACTATGATTCTTCATCGAATTGTAAAAGTTGATTTGAACGCAAGCAGTTTCTTTCTACTTGAAGTTTGTCAATTATTTTGAGAAGGTGTGTGTTCATGTTATTTCCCTCATTTCTGGCAGTTCTGCTTCGGCAAAGTTTACAAATTACAGCCACCGTAATCAGTTGAACTTTGGAAGCTGCTTACAATGGCAACCCATCTAACTATGTGAATGCAATTAATTTGTTCTCAGTCAATTTTCCCATGAATTTGAGACTTTGCTTACTGACTGCTTCGCGGAGTGGCAGCTCATAACGGGTGTAAAAGCGACATTTGTTACGTTTAAATTCAACGCACGTGCTTTGAATATAGACAGCTATGCCTCTGATTATCTAGTCGTTACTTGACAGTACATTTATGATATATAAATAGTATTTTAATATTATAACGGTAACATTGCCTACTTACTAAATATTGCGTATCCGTATAATAGTACTCGTCTGTTATAAATACGTGGAACATAACTTTTTAAACAGTTACTAGTTAAATGCTGCAAGAAGAGTGTTGCGCACCGAACGAATATCTTAACTTCGTAATGTTTATAATGCTACAAAACTGATCGTTTTCTTCCTAACATCTCTAAACTCTTTCTCATGCTTGTATGAAAGAAGATTTCGATATGTCGATCATTCGATAACTTTTGCACTTCGGCCCTTGCCTATTTGGAAACAAGGAGCACCACTTATCCTCCCACTATTTGAAACTCATACGCGAGAAAGGAACATAGTTCCGAAAATTACTCGAACGGCTCGATCCGTGCGTCTTGTCTTGTTGCTTTTTCTTCAGTAAACACAACGATATGCCGCTTCCCGGCGTATGCCTATATGTATGTACAGTACTATAATTTCATTGATCCCGCCTATCGTAGTGAAATTACAATTACCACGTGACATATTGATGTTGTGGGGGCTATTACTAATTCTCGCGTATCTCACTTGTGACTTCTGCTATTTGCTTTACCATTAATACATTATCGAATCTAAAGAAAATATTAGCATGAGTGATACCGTTTTGCAATTTGCGATAGTTTATTATTTTCTAAAATCTCACCACTCACCGAATACCATACTTAACGGCTTTTCTGGGTATTTCTTCGACGAGTTACACCCCTAACTACTAAATCGGGATCAGCAAAGTCTATAGGTTTCTTACTACAAATTGAAATGCAACGCGGTGGAAATCTAATAGAGACGAACTACAGAAAACTCCACAGTCTTTACCACTCGGGTTTTGAATTGGAACAAGTGTACCGAGACTAATCGAAAGTACGATATACCCACACAAAATAGTAATTATAGCCACGGTCATTGTCACGCAAACACACTCACTCATAAGTTACAATGCGCTCGGCGATAGGCCCTCCGTTAATGAGATGTTTAATTAATAGATATCCCTGAAGCGACGCTATTTCACTTTACACGTCGAAGGTGTATCCTGTAAGAGGGCAGTCTTGAATCTTTTTCTCTAAAGCAAAGAATGCTTCTATCACTCAATCGTACACCTATTTCGAAGTGCTAATGATATTTTTATCCATGCAGGAATGTTCACAGCTGTATTATAATTACACTCTATATTGCTCCTAAAATTTCGACGGCTGTGAAGAACCCGAAAGAACTCTCGTAATTCCTTCCAGCATTGATTTTTCCAGCCGTATTCATCGCAAAGTAGTTAGCTTACGAGAACCGATGATTCTCGTATATTCATTCGATTGTCAAATCCACGACTTAAGATTCTCATATCTTACATAGCTCTCGATCCTGCAAATTATCGCGAGTGTTTCCAATCTGGTGATAATGCCGTTAATCAACGGAGAAAAAACACTCATTGCAGTCGTTCTTCTTTGTATTCAGTTCAGATACAATAGACTCAACCTAATAATATCATGTTGAAATTCACTAATCCTTCAATCATAACTGACCATATTTCGATACAAAATCGAAACACTTCTCCGAGCGTACCTATATCAAATCTAACATTTGGAAGTTCGAAGGCCAGTTTATCTTCGTTGCACTACTAGCATGAAAACTGTCGTTGCACCCAGTTCATTCGATGTTTTTACACCTGTGTCTCTTCTTTCGCCGGCCCATTCTCATAATTGAGCATCTGTAGCGGTTATTCCCATATTGTTTTCAAGGATAATAATTCATTTTCTGGCGTTAAGACCAGCTTTATCCTGTTACGCACGCTATGAAACTCGAGGATTATATTCCGTGTGATTTCCTGCTCAATATCAAGAGGTGGGCGCGTAGCCAAGATTTTTCCGTTGTAGAAACAGTGAAATTTCACGGAAGGTCGGTCTCTCGTTCTCCTCTCGTCGCCAACACTCGAGCATTAGATCGTAAATATCCTTCGACGATGCTGTGGGTCGTGGCAAGTATTCGAAAAGGTTATCAGTATTCTCCCTGCAACTGTTTTCTCCGTTGGAATCATTGCAATCCTCGGCACGATGCAGTCTCCGCAAGCTTTGAACTACCTCCTCGTTCGACAGGTGCTCGTAAGGAACACGCCTGCCAAAATTCAGAATCTCCCAAAGGGTAACGGCAAAGGCCCACACATCGCTCTTTGTCGTATATTTGCCCTGCGAAACCCATAATCCTTATGATTTGAACTCTTACACATTTCGTATAAATTTATGTTACGTCTATTTTCAAATTACGTCAAACTGATGATTAGACTTACCAGGAATACGGACTCCCATGCCATCCAACGCACTGGTAACGGCATACTCCCATTGACTTTATAATAGTCGCAAGCGTACAATTCGTTGTCTGTGCCAAAGTCCGAGATTTTTATGTGGTAGGCCTTACCCACGAGACAATTCCTGAAAAGGAAAGTTACAAAGTCAATGGTTTAAGGGTAAATAAAAGGACGGTAGATACAGTGCAGATAGAGTTTGAAAACTCGCGGTGGTATGCATCAACCCTTTCTCGCTTTTACTGAGAAAAATATATCCGATCTCTTAGATACATATTCAGCAGAGGGATAGAATGATAGAACTCTATTGGCAGTGGGAGTCTTTGAGAATCGCTTGATGCTCGATCAGAAAAACGTGAGGAATGAACCCAATGCGAATTCTAAAATCGAACGGTCTCAAATACTTTTCCAACCGATCCGTTTCGTACGAAAAGACATGATCAGATCGATCTTTTGCCGGTATGTAGAGTGCACAGTACAGCGACCAATCTGCATACGTGTACGCATTCTGTGCATGGCAGCCGACCGGAAGCGGGAATGGTTGCCTGCGGGCTGCATTTGCACGTAGGAACGTGTAGACGAGCTAGGCTTCCTGCCCGAGTACACGCGACTATACAATTCCAGCTGGCGTTCCGGCAAACTTTACTATAGATATAGTGACGAGTTGGATCAGTGAATGATCATTGTGGATCGTTATGGAGTACTCCGGCTCCGTGGGGTGAAGTTGAATGTCTATGTGTGTACCTGATCACGGGGAGTACGCGATCCATTGTATGTATCTTCTCATCACGTGTATTTTAACGTTGCTTCTGTTCCTTTGTTCCTGTACACAATTTAACGTATAAGCAGAGTAGCGCAGAGTTCACTAATTATCGTTCAATTTTACGGCCACGTTTCGGAGATTTGAGATTTACTCGAAAGGCCAAGTCTTGCATGAATTGGCTATCCTCGTCTTTAAATACGTTTTCATCAGTTCCTCTAAGCGCGTTTATTTTAGCGTGGCGCATTTGCATTTCCATTTAGAAGATTCAAGCACCGCTGCATATCGATCCGATATAGCATTCAATTTCAGTTTCAAGCATTGACTAGCTGAGCGTAAGGACGGATTATAATTCGCAGTTCCAACAAACGAGCAGCCACTGAATACAGTTTCCAAGGATCCAGCGTTGTCGAATGAACCGACTCAATTAATTTTGTCACCAAATAGCTCCTATATACAATTAGTCAAGCCTTATTGGTGTAGTGTTGTTGTTTTTGTTAAACGAATTCATCTTTAGAAAATCGCCCTTCGCCACATTGATCCGACAATTCAAGACTCCAATGTACATTAAATTGTCATCAACAATACGTATGTAAATGAAATGCGTAGAATTGACATAAACCGGTACGTTTGGTCCACGAGAAATCATTTGCAAGGATACGAGTATAGAGAATAAAAGTCGGGCAACAAAGAACAAAGGAGAGGGATGCATCTTGCTATTGAAATTTGAAGTGCTCTCTTGTCTGTCATTCTTTCGAATGAATATAAAGTGTCACTTACACCAATAATATCGATTGTCAGTGAGTAGAAGTGTTTCTGATAACACTCAGGCATTAAAAGTAGGTTTAGTACGTTCAGAGAGGGAGAGAGAGAGAGAGAGAGAGAATGAGACTGTTAGCGTGCGATCGGCGGGCCTTCGACCCCACGATGTTCGACAGTTAGATCGAGAGGTAAGCACGAAGTACACTTGTCGCGAGCAGACTGCCAGGCAGCCGAGGTGAACGGTCTCAGGGTGAAAAGAAGGAGAATCAAGGAAAGGACTCAACGAAGGAACGGGAATGGAGAGAGAACCATTCCCTACATTTGTAATCGAAGTCGGAACAAAGGCAGCCACACTTAGTCCGAGGGTGGAGTACCTACAGTGGAATCTTCGTTGCGTTCAGAATGCTTGTACGGGTTACACGTTCTTGCGAGCTGTGCTAGTACCATCACGGTTTCCAGCAAAAGCACCACCATCAGTACCGGTGCGATCGTCGGCCGCATCGCATCATACGGCGTTGCTACTTACTTCTTCAGCACCTAGCTTTTCTGATTCTCCTTTACTTTTCTCATCCTCCTTGTGCAACTCGACTTTCCGTCTCGCCTCTTTCTCTCTATCTTTAAGTGTTTCACCTATAGACACGGAGCCGTGCACCTTTATATCCAATCACACGCACACCCCATTCCCTTTTTGCCCTTTTTTCCTCCTTTTTCTTCCCTTTACTTTGGACGATGCAGCCACGCAGACTCTTGCGGCTGGACTGGTACCTACAGTTCGTTCCTCACTCTCGTTCCCGCTTCGATCGACCCAATTGAATTGCATTACCGTTTGATCAGTAATCGATTCTTGCCTCTTTTCCACTCGGTCCGGGTCCGAGAATGACTTTATACGGGGCGCACTCGTGGATAATGTAAGGTGCCAGTAGAAATTGGCTGAAAGACTTAACGCAAAAGTACGGGGTTGCAGAGCTCGCGTGACACTTAACTGTATATTTCCGATTCGACAATTGATTTTATTCTTTCTCTTCTCTACGATTTCGATGGTACTTTGATTTACGTAAGCGGCACCATTTTTACGATTTGGCCAGTGTCCCGTACATGCTCTCCGGACAAATCGGACTATGTACGTATAATTCCAATTCTCACGAAATCGTGGCTAAAGCGTAGCGTGTTTTGAAAGAGAACCACATATACGTTGCAGTTATCCGCAATGGCCATTCTTCTCTCGGTGCCAATAGTCGCGAAGAATTTATGTTCTGCAGTGGAATTCGTATAGAACCATACGTTTCACTGGAAATCGTCAGTTCGTCAAGCTGACACATACCATCAAATTTGACGTTTACCCGCAGTGTTACATTTTGATGAAATTCTCGGATACTATGAAATTCTAATTGCTCGGTAAATGGGATCAGCATATTTCCGGCGCAGCCAAATTACACTGCAGAGTAACCTGTCATTTTGTAGTTCACTGGGCTATGAATAAATCTTGTTAAGTACTTTTGATACCCTCAATAGTAATGCAATCGTCCAGTTTCAAACGGGCTTTTCAAATAAATCTAATTTTCAGCAAAAGATTTAATTTTCTTGCCCTGTATCACTAACAAATGTCATTTCACGCTTGTTACGAGATATATCCGGTACCGTATGTCCCGCTATGTGAGGTGAGGTCTCGTTAAATGTATATTCCAGCAATTTATTTCGCGTAATCACTATTTGTCAAATTGATTTTACTTTAATCATACTGCGAATAGGAAGCAAACGATAGTCTTGCTAAGAGTAACTTTTAAGATCTTACTCATGAGTAATATTCCCCCGTGACGAGTTAAGTCGTTAATAATAATGCCGTCCAGAAGCATACGCACGGTTATAACATTAACGCGAAGGCCACGCAGGAAGCGTATCCTGATGTTCCATTAAGATTTACGAGCGGCCGTTTGAGAGACACTGGCCAGCCGGAAACTAGGTCTCACGTGCTGTAAAAGCATCGCGGTAGCGTGAATATGTATGTAGGGTGTATATGTATGTGCATCCGTACTTCCCATCGATTCACTGGGATGGCCATTGCATTTCAATAACAGGAACGTCGATGGACTTGGATGCATACGCTGCGCTTTGTAGAGAAAAGTCTAGGGCCCTCGATCCTAGCATGATTTCCCTTATATAGGCCGCGGAAGATCGTTGACCACCGGACAAATAATAGTACCGAACGTTAGGTCCAGAATTCTACTGACGTGCCGAATATACGATTGTGGATATGGACATTTTTATGAAAATTTCAGTAATAATATTTGTGGAAATAATGCATCGACTTTAATTTATCGGAAAAGCGCGTTAGAAAATAGACTGATTGCGATAAATACGTATACGTTATACCTGGATGGAATTAGAGCTCGCAATGTGCACGAAAATTGGTCTTTGGAATCTGTATGCACCGGGTAACCACTGAACGGAATTATCCTACCAAATCCAATATTACGGTGGGTGTGATCTTCTCCGGATTATCCAGAAATTTAGAAGTCACTGAAATCTTTTAGTACCAAGGCCTGCGATGAAACGATACTCGTCAGTTCAATAAACCAATAGTTTATAAGAGAGTTTGCCGTAAACGCGATCGATATTCTATATTTTAATGGTGGGTGGAGATAACGGTAATAAAGCTCAATCGGGATGTTTTGCGAGAATAAGCTGCAGTTGCAGCTCGTCGGTTTCCGACCAATGTATTGTTAACGAATTGTTGATTTCCCACGCGGTTTTCGGGTTCGTTTGTTTCTGGCTTATGGAAATACACTCTGGTAGCGATTCGATTCAATTTCAGTGAGAGGGTATGCTCGAGAAAACCGCTATCGGGGTTCTGTTTCATTTTAACAGACGTTTGCAACGTTTCAAAGAGCAAAGTCATTCTTTCGACGAGTGCCTCTGCCCCGAAGTCCGGGTTTGGTCGCTTTGTTACGCGAAGCACGCGGACCACAGCCTCGAGCATCATTAAGACTTAAAAAGAGCAGAAGGACATTATATTCGCAGCGCTACTTTCGTTTAATGATATTGTAAAATCGTTAAGACCCTATCGTTAAGAACGAAGTCTCGGCCCAAGCTAGGAAGCTTTTACGTTTCTTATCTTTCGTTAGCGGATTCTACTGGTTTTCTTCCTTGAGTGGCAGAACTATCAAGCCGAAATACCATTTCTATATCTTCCCTCTTGTAACAAAACATCTGTGCACAGCTGGTAGGAATGGGCGATGATAGTTTGACTTTGCTCACTGGCAATCGTGAGGCGTGCTTATTCCCGTGGGAAGGAGGGAATCCGTCGGATTCGTTTGCCGAAAGTTTTGCGATACTCACCTAGTAGCCAGATCTCGGTGTACGAAGTTCAGGTTCTCCAGGTATCGCATACCCGACGCGATTTGGGCCGCCATGTAGATGAGACAGTTGAAACTGAAACGAGCAAATGCCGTGAGTTGCTATGAGAAAGTTAAGGCACGACAGTCGAGCTTTCCAAGGGGTTTGAGACTTCCGCTGACTGTTATAGACTATGAGTACTATGTCAGTTGCGATTAATAAACGTGTCAAACTTGGCAACGCGGAACTCATTAGACGCCTCATTTCTGACACCTTTAATCATGTTTGGACTGCCGACAATTTTAATTGAGTCTCTGGGTGTCTAACTTGGATACTATCACGGAATAGAATTTCGATTTGTTCGCGATTCATTCGCGAGCTACATACCTTAGTGTTTTCACTCCTATCGGCATAGAGTGTGCGTCTTCAGCAGTGATATGGCTCTTGAGGAATTGGCAGAGATCACCGTGCTCTAAGTACTCCATCACCACACAGTAGGGTTCCTCACGACAGCAGGCGCCTAAAACTCTTGCTATATTGCGGTCCTCAAGGGCAGCCAAGATCCTCACGTCCCTTTGGAAATCCAATCTACCAAAAAAAAACATTATTCAACAAATTCCACGTCGTTGTGTCGTGACATTATACAGTAATCTCAGATGTAATTGAAATTAGTATTTGATCGCGATTTAAAAGAATCTTGAAGAGTCGACAATGAACAAGTACGGAAAGTTTTCAGGAAATATCCGCTATTTCGTTCGCATGTTGGTACAATGTTAGCGACTTAAGCCAGCTATTTGTTAGATCGCGACGTACTTCTCTATAAAGGAAACTCCACTTTCCGCGAGCATACGCGTAAGCAGTGCGTTTTCACGGGATCGTTACTTGGAGCTTACTTACTACTGACTTGGTAATGGCACTCTCGCGTGATAGCTTAATGCGGTCGTTAACAAAACTGCGAGGCCTGTATCGATTCGCCATAAACTGCGAATTCTGGTGTACACTAGGATCCAGGTATCTTCGAACTTTGCGTTTGAGAGAGGCAAGCAGACGGGGCATACCTTCGTTAATTCCACGCGAGATAATGGTCCTTACGAATATACGGGGAAAGACTTCTCGCGAGATAAATCGGTACAAACTGTTGCATTAACCGGCGCCGTCTTCCTGAATTTCAAGTTGGGTCGCCACGCTAAATAAATTTTGTTGGCGCTCGTATCTTAATTAGCATGATGCTGCGGCGCGCAGCTGCTGATTCCTATAAATATTGATGCACGCTAAGAGATGCAACTGTGCATTGCAAATCACCTCTATGATTGATGTAAATCGTTAAACGTTTTGTTTGGACTAAACCTGCTGCGAGAGGATAAAATAATTGATAATCCTCCGCTGCAAATAATACCCGGTACACATGTTCGATCTCACGTGTGTTGTGATGAGTTTATTGATTTCAATAATCTCCAAAAACTTATGGTTTAAATTCAATATTAACGTATTCCGTTTTTAACTGCATGGGACAAAGTCCAGCATTTTTCGGGAGGGGGTCAACAGGATTGACGAAATATCAGATAAAGTTGAATGCCTCATGATGAAACAAATTTCCGTGTTTACGAGAGTAAAAGACGAATCATTCTTTGGAAGTGTTACAACTGCTGGTAGCCATGATAGGGAAAAGAAATAGTGGAAATGGAGCAGCCAGTCATGAGGCGCGATAAGTCATCTTCGCAGTAGGAGACTTGTTGCGTGAGCATCTAAGAAGGAACCGTGGAAATCGCAGCAGTTCAGCTTGTTTCGGTTTTTATTTATGACTCTGCGTGATGGGACTGGCAGAGGATGTACACGGACACATGCTCAGACCGATGAGAATCTAACACGGCGGATCGAAGACAAGTCGCTACATGTATAGCGAAACGAATATATCGCGAACCCTGTGAAACGATATATTGCCAACACCGAGATTAATTAGGGTGCAGGTCCAGGGTCTTCGATTGTGTAGTCTCTCTGCGAGACTAAGCAAATTAAACTCGGTTCGCCTCCGATGATGGGACTCGCAACATTAATGGGATTCAAAGTAATTAGAATGGCTTAAAGCCAGCTGAATCCACCGGATTACTTTTTCGCTCTTGGCCAATCCGTTTTAGCAAACATCAGATAACTCATTGCTCCGGGGAGAAGTTCGCTTTGCTTTCGACGCGAGGCTTCATCCTAACAAAAGCTGAGGCTGGTACGGTATCCGATGGACGTCGATTTTCATCGGAAGAAAGCTTTGTCATCTGCGAGCAGGGTACTGCGCGGGGACTCTCGTTCTCTGCGTCGCCACGATGCGCGGCGAACTTTCGATACCCTATCTCCCGGTCATTGTATGCAAATCTATTCCATTCGTGGAATCGAGCTGGCCTTTTTCTGATGTCTAGCGTGATAGCTGCAAGAACGATCGTCCTCGCCGGTATATCTGGACGTTTTACCACCGTGGTGTTTCCTCTATAAGCGATGCGCTCCGAAAGAAACCAGGACGATCGGCCAGCGGGAGCTGTGCCGATGTACATATACATACATAAAATTCGTTCGAAACACCGATTCAACCGGGATAGACGCTCGTCGCTCAAACTAAGCATGCGCGTATGTCGTTTGTATTGTGGCCAACATTACTTTTCGCTCCATTGTAGAGTGTATTCTATTTTGTTGTATTATTTCTCATCGACCGACACAGAGGTCGTTTTGATGCAAAACACGTTTCACGAAGACGCCATTCCTTACGAGGCCGTGTTTCGCGGAATAAGAAAGGTATTTGAAAAATTTATGCAGTCTGTGGGAGATTCTCTTTTTGAAGCATTCTCATTTTCTCTAGCGACGCGTTAGTTAAGTTGTTCCGGTAAGTGTGCGGGCAAATGTAAACCGATTTCATTGTCCGCGTCGATGAGTTCCCTTACGAGTCGTACGTAGCGAAAAATCAGTGCATCACGCGCGATTTTCCGACACTCGATTTCACGTGCTCCTTCAAGTCGATTACCTCGCAATCTATTTCTCGGATGGGAGCAAGATTTTGGTGTGTAAAATCACGAGTCGATCAGAAAGGAACATCGATGGAAAGGAGTGCACCCTCGAGGTGGCTGTAAAAATGTTTACCGTCGTGTGAGCGTTGGGAAAATGGAGTAAAGGAAATCGTGGAGATTCAATCGAGCATCGCCATAACGAAACTGAATGCAAATTGCGGCTTCCATACGGATGTACATACTCACTTTTCTTTCTCGCTGGCTTCCGGCAGTAAAAACTTGGCGGCGACGAGCCTCTTGCCTACGGTGGTTGTTGTTCCGTACTCAGGAATCCCTTCAGCTTCCGCCACGTATACCTTTACGAGCATAATTCATTTACTTTGTAGAAATAGTTTCGTCCCAAGAGAACTTAAGAGGAGCTTAACCCACTAACTCTCAGCTTTGCAAATAAAGTGCATAGCTGGTATGACGAGCTCGACGCCCTCGCCGTCAAAGCCATATAGGCGAACGCTCGGTGAGCCAAAAAATTCTCGATAGAAACGTCCATTTTCTCTGACCCACTCTGTCTGACGATTCTCTATTTGAAGTCTGTCGAATATTTCAGAGGAAGATTAAAAGTGTATGGACATTTTCAACTCTTGAGTCTGTTAAGAGCCGAGGAGAGCGGAGCGAGAAGTTGGATAAGCGATTAACGTGTGCGTACGTGAGCCAACTATAGTATGAGTACATAGTTGTGTGTACGTATGGGAGCATGTATCTGTTGTTCGCGATATGCCGCGGAGGAAATTTCACAATTTTCAATCAATCTCGCGACAGGTTGTCCAGGATGAGAAAGAACGATTAATTTCGCATTTCGTTCGGGTTCGAATTGACGTGTTCGATCGGCATTGTGGAAAGTCACGACTGTACGTGCATGCAGATGCGACTGCCTACCGCGACGCCTCCGACAACGGCACTCCGAAACGTATGATTCCATTCGCTTTCCTCCCTGCTTTGCTCTCCCCATCGCTCCTTCTGTGTACCGTAGGTCATTAACGATGCAACGCTGCCCGGCTAGGAAACAAAAGGGAATTATTAGCCACTTTAACGCATTCTAAACTGATTATCCTTGACGACCCCGACGAGGTGCTATTGTGCCACGAAGAATAACACGACTGGCACTTCGTTAATCGGCGTATTGTTGGGCGACCGGCGTCGAGCTCATTCACGCGCAATTGCCCCTGCACGGCCAACAAACGGATTGATTTCGCTATCATCGACGATCGCGAGGAAGCGCCGAGTTGCAGTCTCGCCGCGCCGCGTCGCGCCGCGCCGTGGCTAACTCTAAAGCAGACAGTACATTTATGACCGTCCCGTTAACAGTATCATAACGTGCATCACTCGTGAGCGCCACTTAAGCTGCGCGTCCACTTTGCCCGATCCCACCAATGATCGTCATTCACGATATTGGATGACGTAAGAGACAATTGTAAGCGTACCTACTCGAAAAGTTTTTTTTATCGTCAAGCCGTGAAGCGGCAAAGGCATGAATTGTGCGGGGTTGCTCCTACACGCCAAGGAGCAAAAGAATTGAGAAAGAGGGTAATAAAATCGTTTGGCACTGCGGGTACATAATGTCACGCTGCTAGAGGATAATGATGTAATAGTAACGTGGTAATTTCTTGCTAAAGTGGACGTGACGGATTGCCAGTTGCGCCTTCCTACTCGCGTGTCTAATTTAAAATAGATATATGCTGGCACATAATAACAACGTCGTTACCGTTCCGAAGGCCCCTTCGGCAAGTTTCGAGAGCATGCGGAGGCGATGCCGTGGGAAGAGCGGAACGCTCGTCTGCTCGAGACGTCTCTTCAGGGCCGAGAGTACCTCCTGTTGAGTCGGTGACTGAAACAAGAAAGAACAATGCATTGTTCCATAGTATTGGCCGATAATCAACGATCTACGATCACGCTAACTGGCTGAGAGCATCGGGATATCGTAGGATTCATCCCGAGTACTCGACTGATGAATTGTTTCTCGACACTCGCCGTCATAAATCTCTCCGGATGCGCGCATATTTCGCGCCCCAGACGAGCGCCGTAACTTAAGCAACGAAAACACTTTTTCAGGATTAGACATATATGAGGCTATAACCGTCGTTCGTAAAGTTTACCATAGTCCACAGTATTCACGCTTCGATTCGTTGGGTACCCGAGCATCCTCGTCACCTTGTCAGGCAAAATTCTAACAAAACCTATCGTCCTGGCGGAAGACCGTGTCAAAATTGAGTGTTCAGCGGTGTTCACACTCAGAAGCGTGTATCGTCAGGGGCTGGAAAATAAGGAGAGCTCCGTAAGCGAGTCGCGAAAGAATCGATCGCGCGTGACAAGCGGAAGCTGCGTGGCGCGTGGCGACCCATTGTCGAGCCAGTTCCACGGGCCAACGATAACCCGGTGTATTTTCGGATAATTTCGACTAGAGTATAATGATGGAATGGGTGCTTGGGGGAGGGGGAGGGGGAGGGAGATGATTGGCGTAGCTACGATGCGTCAAGGCCAGGCTCGACACGGCGGGGTGAAATGTTTTGACTGTTTCGAGTGCTGCTGTCGGATGTCAATCACGCGCAGACGTCCCGACATAGACGAGCACTTTCGGACTCAGTACGCGCCGTTTGGAGTATTGTGCCGGGATCAATCTGGGCGCAGCCCGCGGAAACGGCGCGAGCGATATGCTTGCTGCGCGTCCTTTCTCCCCTCTATGCAGTTCATGTTTACGCCCTCGCGAAAGGGATCATCCGATACACTGGGGGCTTTCGTCGTTCAGTCGCGCCATTTGCCGCGGGATCTCTGCTCTTTGAGAGCGTGCGTCAGCCAACGCGGAATTGCGTGCCGCAGTGCTTTTGCCCCTCTGGCATAAGGACAGTAACTTGGTAAAAAAAAAAAAAAAAAAAAAAAAAACACCTATGCCCCGTCCGCAGGTACTCCGATATTGGTGTTCTCGGGTGGAATAACGCAAGCGGTATTTTGTTCGTGCGAGGCTGCTGTTGGCCACGTCGCTAAAAAATAAATCACCGGTGAGCTACAAATTTGGCGCGGCGTATTTTTATTTCGAGATCGTGGCAGTCCGATTTAGGTGCAGGTCGTCGAATCAACCCCCCGTAATATTTTTGCAGTGTCGGCACGCAGGCAGGCAGGCAGGCCCGTGCAAGCTTTCGGAGCACGGCGCGGCACCGTAGCGAGGCAGAGAGAAGGATAAAGGGAACGAGATGGAAAGGGATGGAAAGAGCGGAAAAGCTGTAGCAGTAGGGGTGGAAACGTGATTACACGACGCGCTTTCTCTCCGCAATTAACGGAGCGAACTGGCCCGGAAGTCAACGGACCGCGTAATGATGATACATTCCATGAGGGTTGCTTTGGGGCCAATGGGGAAAGGGTTCGAATGCATCGTATGTCGACACCCGTCGACAGGAGTTCGTTTGTGCGATTATGCGACAATCAATCGATTGATCCTGGAGAAGGGATTCGCGTTACGCCGAATACAGAATACTACACTGTTTCTCATGAATTTACAACGTAAACCAACCAACTTGTACCCCAACTCCGTAATCCCAATCCACCGTTTCAAAGAACTTATAGTTCTGAAATGTGCAAGACGAAAAAAATTTGGTACTTGTTAACTCGGCACACGGAAGCCATTCTCTTAACAACTCTTCAATTGTATTGAAATGGGCGAGAAGTAAATTTCGAAATTGAACGCTCGAGAAGTAATATGTTTTAACGATGAATTGGTTTTCGAGTGCTCGTGAACTGATTAAAATCAATGATTCTTGAAAATTCACGCCAGTATTTTTCAACAATTGCCGACTTCTTTTATTGAGCTTTAAAAGAATGCTCTGACGAAGCGATGGCTGAATATAGTTTTCCATTGAACTTATAGCGTAAAAGTTTACTACTAAACTTTTATGATATATTATAGTGGTACATGAAAAGTGCATAAACTTGATACAACTTTATACGTTCGGGTAAAAATGCCGATGTTCATACTTAAAATGAGCTCTTTCGGTCAGTTAAAGTCGATCACTATCCCTGCATTATTGCCCAATTCACAAAAGTGCGCGATATCGATCCGCCGCTTTTTATATCGACTTTTAACCATGATCTGCTGATTTTTTATGTCAAGAGGAAACCCTAGGGACCGTCTCGCACATTTGACGTCGGTTATATGCGACTCCTCTGCTTTTTTCCATCCTCCCACCGAGTATTCTGGATACGAGCTACGTTATACTGTACCCGCGGGAGATATATCTACCCCAAATGGTCTGCACTCGTTCTGCCATATTGATTTAAATTATTAATTGGGAACTTTCTCTCGACAAATGGCGGGTACGTTTAATGGTCACCATAGAAATTCAACTACATATATTATACATTTGGCAAAGGAGGCCTTTATCTACGGATTGCACAATAATTTATCAAAAGTTCGATGTTTGAAACTCCAAGATCGTTATTGGGTAGAATAGATAGATATTGTGCCATATATACTTTGAAACATGAAGAATGGTAGAAAATCATTTTAGGAAATTTGTATATCTGAAATAATCGAACAGGTGTTTACCTTCTTGTCCTCCGTCTTGTTGTTTCTGGAAGATGTCTTAGAGAAGAGGCTGTCTTGGTCACTCGTTCCACTGGAAACGGCAGGAACGCGTCCAGTGCCATCCTGGTTGAGGAGAGGTACGGTGCCGAGTTCCGGTACCGCATAATCGTAGGATGTGTCAACTGCACCATTCGCGTACACGGCTGTGAATGATATAGCAAAGGAGGAGCGGGCGCATAAGGGGGATGGTGTATTGATTGCGGTCAGGCAACTGCTTTGTTGTTCGTGCTTCCTAGTATATGCGTACACCACTGACGAAAGCGAGTTCGAGTTCGTCGGTAGAAATATACGTGGCAGGCATATCTACTCGCGTGTATATATGTATATGCATATGGGAGCAAATTCAACATGTCTCTGTCATGGGACTATATACCTGAGTGATTGATGTTAGTCGTCTTGTTGTTGAGCATCATATCTTTCATCTCCATAACGACAGTGCTGTAGCTGTAATACGGGGCGTACTTGAGAGCCTGGTAAGGCTCCTGGTAGTCGTCGAGCTTGACGATGTCCAAGAGACGGTTGCCCAAGTCCCGTGGTAGTGTCGGTAGCGAGCCTCCGGCGTATCTGCAACACACGGCAAGAGGAGGGCTTTTATCAGGGGCAAGGTAACTCACCTTAGGACATAAAGGTAATATCGTTGCACGAAGGATGTTCTAATACGCTGCTCAGAGGAAAGTGCGCGTGTACACCTCTTTGAGAGAAGTAGCTTACTCTAGTGGGCTACTAGTCTTAAAGTGAGCCTTTTTTCGCGCTCAAGTGTGTCTTTTCGGTGAGGATACTTTTTACTTTCGAGTTTTATCGCTCAGTCTAAAGTGCACGTCAGGTATCCGTCAAAGAGCGGTAAAACGTCCGTACGTGCACTTGAAGAGCCTGCTATATGTTCTCTTTTGGGACGTGGCTCGGAACTGCAATATCAGGTTCCACAAAGCGGTATGAAGGTCGGGGATCGATGCCGAAACCGTGCAGGACGCCTCCAAGTTACGACGCTTGGAGGATCTCGTCTGGAGACATTCGTGCCATACAAACTCGATATATTGCCCAAGGATATCCGTTATTGGACGTTATTGGACGTTCGCTAACGAGCGCGACGGATGGAAAGTTTATTGGAACGTTGCTTCGTGCTTCTATTCTCGTATTATCGTATGTGTCTGACGAACGTAAAATTCCATATTTTTTTTTAGTTAAACAAATTCTATTTGCTTAAAACAATAATTTGCACTTTGTCTATCAAACTTATCAACCTTCCCATTAATTTACTGCAATTTTTCGAATCTTACCTTTCGTCGTCCTCCAAAGTATACGCCATCAACGCTGCCCCCTTTTCAACGGTAGCGCAAGTAGATCCAAGATGAGAGGGTGCTTTACCCGTCATGGGGCTGGCAAAGCATTTCCGCTGTCTGTGCCTCGAAACAATCAGAAATATAGCCACAGCGAGTAGTAGGATCACCGCGGTTAACACGCCGATCACGACCGCCATGTATGTTGGATCGTCGTGCTTTGCCGTCGAGACCGGAAGTTCACCCTCCGCAGCTCCGTTCTTCTCCACGAAGACGTCGCTCTGAATAGGTGACTCAGTCGTCGGTGCTTCCTCCGGTGTGAAGTTACCATGAGCCACGTCTAAACGAGTCATTTCAATTATAGAATTAATTAACTGCTATTCACTCGCACGTTTCTTACGAATAATGTAGCATTTATTCACTATACAACTTCTCGTGTTAGATAAATATTTGAATGCTTGTCTTACACGCATTTGATGGAATTTTACACGACGAATGGCAAAATATTTTACAACTGTCGTACAATAAATGCACGGATTCTGGTGGAGACTTGTTAATTCGTTTAAGAGGAACGTTAGCTGTGGACATTAAAATTTTATGATCTGGGAGAGATTTCTTAAGCACACGTAGTTAAGGAGAAAAGTCAGCGCACGTACCACTAAGTCAACGGTGAATTATTCCATGGGAGGGAGTCTGGCACTTGGGTGCATTTGGAGCAAGTAATCAGCCTATGCGATTTCCACCGTAAAAATCTGACCCTGTTACCTAATTAGCAATTGGTTCTCCTTATCGAGGATTTTATGTCGGAATTTTAAAAAACTTGTACTGCAGCTACCTTTCACTTACTTCACTTGGGTCAAAATACCAATTAGTTAATTTAAAACATTATAAGTAGTGTTTTTTCACAACGTGTGTGTATGCGCGTGTAGGTCTTTGCGAAACAAGTTTTGTACTGTGACAAAGAATTATGCTCACTTAGCGCGTGGATTTAGAGAACTTTCCTGGGATGGAGCTGTTCTTGCGAATATGTATATATACACCTTTTTCCACGCTCTAATTAACGCAACACACTTGGGGAGAAACTATTCAAAAAATGACTTTACAATCTTTCCGTAGACTTCACGTTTTCAAATTAGTGTTGATATTTTCTAGCACACCTTGTCGACCAAAATGTAGGTTCCCATGCAGTTATATGGTTTTTTTTCCTGAGAAATATGTCGAAATTATGGCACAAACGATGTTTTCCTTTCTCCTGATTCATTCACCAGCACTCATATTTTTTTTATCGTGTCACGTCTACTTGACCGAAATGCAAGCAATGCCATCAAAATGTCGA
This sequence comes from Trypoxylon attenuatum, assembly GCA_963989405.1. Lineage (NCBI taxonomy): Eukaryota > Metazoa > Arthropoda > Insecta > Hymenoptera > Crabronidae > Trypoxylon > Trypoxylon attenuatum. The sequence goes on along the minus strand of OZ022489.1, from coordinate 3,890,793 downwards.
GGTACGGCGTGAGGTGGACTTTGGTGGTTAGAACTCAGGCTAACAATGTTGGTAATTTACATGTTAAACAAATTTAACAATGTTCTCTTCGGAGGACGGTAGCACGGTAAAGGGCTCAAAGAAACCACAAAGCAAATTCACGTATATACTTGTAATCACCAGCAGGTAGTTTAAGTGAAATTTCTATTTTAGGGTTTAACTTGCTTGCCCGCAGCGCAATCGCTTAAACGCCTGTCTCTGAGTTCCATTCTTCGCAAGATTTTCCTCCGGGGCTCGTCATTTTGATCTTGGCCGTTTATTCGGCAAATAAAATTTTCCAGACACTCGAGTGACGTTCGTGTATTCGTTGGCCTGTCGGCTAGGTAGGTAAAAACCCTGGCAGTCGAGAGGGTTGAGAGGGAAAAAGTTGAAGGTAGAAGAGTGGTGGTGCAGCAGATTTCACGGTGAAGCCTGCTGCCTCGATTCACGAAGGTTCTCTGTACCATGCACGCAGCTTGGTGCATCCACGTGTGGTATTCGCTTAATTCTCGGTAGGGTTATCCTGCCCGAAACAAAGCTGTCGTCGCGTTTGATATCGGCTTTTACATGCCCTTGCAAACGATGCTTCTCTTCCTTCCGCCGCGTCGGCGTCGTGTCGCCTCCGACAAACCGTCTACCCTTCTCGGCATGACCTCTATGAAATCTGATATTAAACATTCTTTGCGCGAGAAGGGGCGCAAACTGAATGGAAATGGGTTTGCTTCGCGAAAGCTCGGTCTCACGTCGCACCAGGTGGCACGGCCACTGGCAGAGTCTTCTCGCAATCCTAACAGCCAGCTTCTCGCTGATTCCATGAAAATCACTTTCAATGCGACTGAGTTGCAGGTGCGACTGATGACGAACAAGAAAGCTCGTTGCGCGTCGCGACTGGAATTTCTATGCGCGCGAGGTAGAAAGCTCCGCGTGGAATTGTTCGTGTATCGGTTTGAGTATAATTTCATTTATGTGGAAAAAATAGTTAACGATATTTATTGACTGTGCAGGGTCTCGATTGATGCTTGGAAATAAAAATCAATTGAATCTAATTCGAACTCAATTAAAATGCTGTGCGCCGAATACCCCGTCAGCCGCTTGGTCGGCTTGTTATACTGTTTGGTAATCGTGAAATTTCCCTCGCTTGCAAATTTCACTGCAAATGTCAAAAGCATCAAGTAATGCAACTTTAAAGCGATCGATCAATATAGCGTGAATATTTTCGATACTCGATCATTCGTCAATAATGTCTAACGATTTTCGTTTGTGCCGGTGGATCTCCATAACGACGAAAAAGTTTTCCTTTGTTCGGAAGAACGTGTTGGTAGTCAGCCATAAAATATTCATGCTCAGTTCATGCGTCGTTTGTATTCCTCGTACTACTGCAAATGATATCGTAAATTCGCAAAGTGCAAGTACGCCGGGAATCTATATTTATGCAGCAAATAAATATACGAAAAGCTCACCAACCGCGGTGATTGAAGCTTTTCATAAAATATCGTTGCGGGATTTTTTTATGAGTACGAACCGCGATGCGATCGTGGAATCCGTTAGCAGTATTTCTTAAGTTACTGGAGGGTTGTCCAGTTCCAGCAAGCCAAGAGGATTACTTCTGGAAGTCGATTCAAATATTTTTCAAAAATGACTCGACCTGACTCGTAATGTTCGTTTAATTATAGCATCTCGCAGTTCCGCGATTGTTTCGGCATCAAAGTATGTAGTAACAGGGTTGCTGTTGTGCATTCTGACTGGTAACAGCAGTGTCCAAATTTACGATCGGATCAGGACGGTGTGCGATCGCGACTAGGGTGGCCCATAACTTACGTAGGTGGATCTTCCGTGTATAAATCATCGCTTAGGGAGATGCAATGAGATTCCTCGGTCCGCGAGCGCATCCCGAGTCTCTGGCGCTCCTTGAGAAAAATAAGTGAATAAAGGTCGCGAAAAGAAGTGCTCTCGGGCAGCTTGTTTCTCGACCTCTTCTCTTGCTTCTCTTCCTCCTCCTACTCTTCCCCCTCTGCCACCCTTAGCCTCTTGGCATCTTTCTCGTCTCCTCAGCCAGCCAAGCCGTCGACTTGTGGCCAAAGAGATTCAACCGAGAGGAGCGCGACGAGAGGACGAAAGTAACGGTGACAAGAGCGACGAGCAGGAAGAGCGAAAACAGCGCACGTGCACAGTGCATACGCAGCTGACGCTCAACGTCAAATGCAACTAATGCACTCCTTGATCTCGCGACGCTTTCGTGTTCGTCGCTCTGTCGAAAGTCGAGGAGGAACAGCGGGAAAATTGGGGAGAACGAATGAGAGAGAGAGAGAGAGAGAGAGAGAGAGAGAGAGAGAGAGAGAGAGAGAAAGAGATAGTGGAGGGAGCCAAAACGGGAAGAGCAAGTGGGAGAGAATGATCAAGCCAATTTTAAAATGCTTTGATTTACCGCTTGAAAGCGGAAATAGAGCCGCGAAGTTCGTTTGCGCCGCGACCTCGTTTCCATCCGGGTGTAATCGAACGTCGGCATTGTGAATCGACCACCGTGGGATTGTCTGGCGAAAGAATGCTTCCCATGTTCTCGAGCGCATCAGACGTCGCTTACAATCGGTGCCTTAATGCTTCCATTCAATTCCACTTTATTTACTGACTCTGGATCATCTCGTGTTTAGTTCGACTACTTCTTTTTTCTTCGTCGCCTTGGGCTTTCCTATTCCTATATTACATCTCGAATCCTGCATTTGTCTTTCATTTTTAGACAATGAGCTTCGAGTTCGTGCTTGAGATATTCCAATTTCCCTTACAAAGGGAATATTAATGAATCAAATTTCGTTGAATTATAAGCCGGGTTTGTGCTGCGCTCTTCTCGATTAATAATCCAGTATTTCGGAAGGAATTCCAAGGGTGTTACGAAAATGGTGTATATAAGGTAAATGCTCGCGATACATTAGAGATGTGGCACAATATGTATTTCGAATATTTAAGGCTGTGGCAATGGGATGAGTGATCTCCAGCGGCAAATCATTTTTACGAGAAGATCCGCGAGTCAGATGTATTGAAAAAATCAGGGGTAGAGAGCGGCATGTACCTGGCAAGGCGATTCGCGGCCAGGTTCTCGTATTTCCCTGTCCAATTATGTCTGTCGGAGAAAGAGAAGAAACGGTAAAATTCTTACGGAGCCTTCGCGAAAAAGTGGAAACTACGTACCGCAGGTTTTCCACCCACTCATTATTTTTCCTTTTCTTGGGCACACCCACTGTAAAATTGAATTCCCAACGTTGGGGAATTTTAAAGAAACAAACGAAGAGTACTAGATAAACATTTGTCTGCAGCGTACCGCGCAAGAGACTATTACAAAAACTAGAACATTAACCACCGCTGTACTCGTGCGATATTAACGTTCCAATGAGATTTGTTACTGTCCACGGAGGAAAAGCCAAGCCCCAACGATAATAGGAACTTTAAATGCTCTTTGTGTCCATGATCCAGCGGCGTGGCCGCGTCTTTCCCTGACGAGGGTAGCTGGAGAGAGACAGTCTGAAGTTACTGCAAGAGTTATGATTGGCGAGTACGCGAGCACGAATTGTAATTTCGAGACATCGCTCAGAGAACGCTCATATTTGTAGGATGCGTTGTTAGAGGAGATCATTTTTCATCGGTCTCTATTTCCTCCTTCGCTCTGTTCCCCATGATTCTTCGCTATTCCTTTCAGCCGAAATAAATGAGCAGGGTGGATCAACGAGCATGAATTTCGCGCAGAGCACGCGAAAGAGATCCGTATGAAATTATCTGTCGAGTGGGGGTTGTTGCGAGAAACGAGGGACCCAAGAAGGGGGTTGGTTCCGCTACCGGTTCTGACTGGATAGAATACCGAGGTGAATTCACCGACCTAAAGTAGTCGAGCTGCTGCGTCATTAGCAACAACCCGCTGCAAAAGCTCCTGTTTCAGGGTGTACAAAGCCTGCCTTCTCACGAGCCATCTTTTGCAATAATCGACCAACCTCCTAAAGCTGCTGAAGTTCCTTTCGTTATGGCATACTGTTACGATCCGTTCACCTGTACGGAAGCGTCTTTCTCTTGTATCGGAAGCACCTCGTTCCGGTGTTCGCCCTTTGAGAAAGGATTGCGAGGAAGGATCGACGATAAAGCGTATTTGCGAAGGGTCCTGCGCGATCGTATTTTCCCAAATGATCCGCGATCTCGTTAACGGAATCTGCTGACAAACAATGCTTTGTTCCTAAATGGCACTCGTAAAAGTGAAATGACTTTGCATTTACTTAGAGCACCCATTATCAAGATCACCTAACGTTTATTTCACCAATCTATGCTGACGTTAGTAATGAATCAGTTATTCTTTAATTCGGGTTATCGATAATCGTATTAACAATTGGACAAATTTAATTATTATTAATTGTATCGGCGGCCATTGTAGGCAATAGTTCTTGTGGGTGGGAGATCCGCTATGTGAGCGTCACCATGTAACATCCTTTGAAATGGAAAAACAGCCAAGAGTAAAAGGTAGGAAGAGTTTTGTGCCCACTTTATGATCCCCTTGCTAGCTTGGTAAATCCGTCTGACAAAGGACCCTTTGTGCGTAAATACCTGGAATTACAGTAAGTTGTCTTCTGTGCTAGTAATTCACTAGTCTCATTTCTCCCGGTATAATCTCACCCCTCGTATATGCGCTATTTTTCGAGCCTCTCAGACTTAAAGGCAAAGTCTCGTCATTCGAAAAGCGCTATATTGCGCACACTTGAGTACAAACTGGGCGAATAGGAAAAGGCATACACCCTTACGGGTCAGCGAATTCGCAACTCGTTGTCAGGTCGCTTTCAGAGGCTGAGTGCAGTAGTATCATCGGAGACTGGTTCTCATGTGTGAATCTTTCTAACAACGGATCATCTCGGATACGAAGACAGTAAGATCTATGGATCTGAAAAAGTGCACCGATGAAGCAGCGAAGACTGCGTTTTGTCAGACCGGTTTACGAGCGAAACCATCGCAGTTGAATTACTCGCTCGCTCAAGAACGATTACCTTTAATTCTTTGTTACCTCTGACAAAAGCTCTTTTTTTCATCGAGATGCTGTTCAGAAAGCGAACAGTTCTACCGCATCGTTAGCAACCACTGTAGACTCCATCGTCGATCGTAAAAGACTTTTCATTCGATGAAAACCGTGAACTTTCTTTATTTCGTGTATATTGCGCTACAAGCGTTAATTGAGACTTTTTTTTCATGAAATTGTGTTACGAGCTCGGCCGTGGACCCAAGAGAGAAGTTTCAATGTACTCCTTGAAAAAATTTTGTTATTCGTGTAGAATACAACCGATATTGGAATGTGACCTGGCACAGTTTCATTTTCATTTCAAGTCAAACTTGTAAATACGTTGTGTGTGCGCTTTTAGTGTCGCCAGGGAAAAAGGAAAAATAATTCAAATGAAATATAGTTCTGATTGTAAAACTCGAACAATGAGTGAATATATTGGTTAGACTGTAAGAGAACATTTGTCAAATAATAAGAGAAATGTTTTTTATTCTGCATCAGTATCCTATTAATCCCGCAATATACGACAGTCGAGTGTAACTCGACTTTATTCGAAAGATGCATCAATACAAATTTTCCGCGAACGCGAGTAAATCCTAAGTGAGAGAACGATTTCCATTGAGACCGTATTAAATCAGATGGAACCTATTTCCAAGGAGGAAGATAGAGAACTACTCGATATGAAGAAATATCTCGAATGATAAAAGTCCTTTGCTATGACTACTGTTTGTGCAGTTATTTTTGCCGCAGAAATCCATCGAGAATAGGAAGTTGATTTTCATTCGTTTGAAGAGGAAATACGTAGAGTAGGAACGAGAATTTTTTCGCTTGAAAAAGAGACATCCGGCTTCTCGAATATCGCATTTAATGTTTCATCCGATCCAATGACTGACAGATATACAATAAGCTATTACCGCGTATCAATTTATATTGCGCTTTCCCTTTATTTCTCAATGATTGACGGCCAGTAGTCGGTTCGTCAGTCCGACGTCCAAGGGATAAAAAGGGTGAAAAGGGCTGGGTACAGGGTAGCAACGGCAAAGCTATACGGTTTAGTCGTGTCGAATTCGAATGAAATGGCAGAACTAGAAAAAGGAATATATTCCCCTTCGGCAACGTTGGGGGGACTCCACTGCGAAATCATTCCGCGTCAGAAGCAGAAATTTTTGTCCCAAGTTCACCGTACCCTGACGTATACCGATTTTTTACTCTGTCATTGTTCTTACTTTCCGACATGAACGTGAACGCATTTTTGCTCCACGCTTTTAATATGTTTCGGGCATGAGTACTGCGTGATTTATAACCAGACAATTACAGTTATTTTCTTTGTACGAGAGTTTCTTTCGGAATGAATACTACTCTTTCGTTACTCTCGCTCTCTCTAGCGAGTCGCTTCATAATTTTTGAAGCTCTAAGCCTACGTACAAATATCACGCCAAGCAATATTTCAATGTGCACTTACCAGAATCGAATGTCACTTCGCTGATCATGATCCATCTATCCGAGAAGTGGAGCCTCAACTTAACGAATTTCCCGACCCGATGATGGAGCTTAATCGTGATGTTGCGTGATGTTTCGAAGATCTTGTCCTCCATATAGGTGTAAGTAATAGGCTCGCCCGTGTAATACTTCCCGCCGATACTGAACAGTATGTCTGCTTGAGAAAATACCTGCGAAGCATCGAAGAATGGCAACGTGAATTACTCAAAGAAACGTGAAATAAGCAATTCTTTACAAGAAGCTTTTTCCATTGTAATCGGAATACATTATTCTTCACAAAAGAGTATTAGATCTCGCTGTGAACCATCTTGACTGGCTTCTATCCATGCAAAGTGTGATCGACATTTTGCAAGAGCGTTCGAGAGAAAATGTATCGGATTATTCTTCGAGTGACCCAAATACGTATGATAAAAAGTTGCCGTACAGAAGGGTTGACATTGATGGATAGACTCGATTCTGAACCGCAGTCATCGAAGGAACTTTACGGACAGAGTAGAATGAGGCTCTCACTCGAGGAAAAAGCCGGCAGAGACCTGTGATATTCAAGAACGCTATAAAAGTTTAATGTGTCCTTAAAGTTCGATAGGGTGTATGATCTGATCATAAATCAGGAATATTATCCCAGGACTCGTGGGTTTCAAAAAGGGGTCAAATCACAGTTGTACTGGTATAAAGTATTCCATTAGCGCGAGTAACATTCTTTTGTCCGCAATACTATTTTTTTTTTGCATAAAAAGCACCAGGAAAATATAGCAGAACGATGGCGAAACTGAAAATCAGTATAACATGTGGGTCACGACTTGGCCATCCATTTTGGGAAAAAAATTCGGCCGAATCGGTAGTCACGTCAAAAATCGGTTAAAATAAATTGTACGATGTGTGCGTGCAAACCCATAAAACCTGTGGCCATCGTATCCTCGGAAACATTTTTCCATTCGAAACTCCATTAGGGATTCGTTAGTCCTGAGTGATCTGAAATTTCGAATATTTGGGAAGGATCATCCCGAATTCCGCAAGTTTCGACGAACATTGAATAATTTCGCAGCTTCTTAACTAAATGTAGAATTCGGTTACTCCTGTGGAAATGCTCTTCGTTCTACCTGGGCGATAGTACATATAGTATAAACTCGAACCTAGCCAAAGTAATTTATGGAGAATTTCCCTTGCTCCCATATTCGCTGCGATATAGATTATACAATATAGAGCATGAAATATCTGCTTACCGGTCAGTAGGATATTACGAAAATGTACTTCTCTACTTTCCAATTTTAACAAATGTGCGAGTACGTAATATCTTTCACGGAACTGGTCGTTGACGTTTCCAGTTCCAGTGAATTATCCGCAAAGGAAAAGTTTATCTGATGGTTGGGTAAAATGCGCAGAATAGGCGCGATGTTCTTGCGGTATCGAGACAGAACGGTACATCCGAGACGGATTTGACGGTGGATCGGATTCGCGAAAATCCGATAATCCTAATGTCTGCCATGTAAAGCCAATTACGAAAGATTTGGTTCGTCGACGAGTAAGCGAAAAGGATATTGTATAACGGTGAGTCGGGTCTATTCGATGGTAAAAGTATCGATACTTCAATGGATTCGTAAACATGTGTTGGTGATGCTAGAAGGTAGGTTGCTATAAAATTCGTTTATACGGACTCTTCTCAACCGTACGTGCCGCAACCGAAAGTCTGTCGTGCCGCGTTCCGTAGCGTTTCGTCGGTTCGGAATATTCAATCGAAACTGAGGGACAACCGTAGACGTGACCACGCGGATGTGTGCATGTGTGCACACACGCGACAGGAGTCAGATGCAGGCGGAACCGCCCGGCTTATCCGACATAATATACCGGATGAAGCGCAATAACTGATCTGGAAGTAAATCCCTTTTTTACAGTACGGTTCAGCGGAGAGAAATGGAGCTTTCGGGAGAGCACAGTTATGAACGAACTTTTTTTTTGCCCCGAAAAATAGTTTCTCTTCAACGTATACGCAGACCTCGTACAAACAGACAAAAGTTTGTTTAACCCAAAGAGTTGAATTTTTCCCTGACACAAAGGGATGAATTGTTTTTAAATTGGGAAGAAACCAGGCAGCCGGAAGCGCTGGTACACAGTGCGTCACGTGTGCAACGCAGCGCATCAAAATGGACCATGAGTGATTACTTTTGAAAACGTCCCTACTGCTAATTAGATGCATTGCTACCGGTGCATTCTTGTTCAAAGGAAGAAATGACGTATATCTATGTGCCGGGTTGAACTCGATATGGGGGATTGCGATAAGGTAATTACTGGACGCACTTGGTGCATTTCATTTCGACCATTAGCCACTCGTAGATTTTTATACATTATGCCGGGTAGATCGTGCGTTCCAGTTCGGGAAAGCGAGCATCAAAAGGAATGCTGGTCGGAAAAATTGAAACGGATTCGAGAGGAAAGAGCATTCGTAAATAAAATTGACGCGAACCACTCGAATGGAAGAGCGTCGCATTGGGTGGGTATGCAATCACGAAAATTTATGCACTTTGACGGAGAGACGGAGCTCTTATGGGTTCTGCGAAAAGTATTTACTGACTGCTAGAAGCGCAGGAAAGGATCGGATCGTGCGCAACGTGGTAAGTTCGCTCGTTTTCATTTCTTCTCTCGGCCAGTGAGCGGCTAAATAAATTGACTCGCGCAGACGTCTCGGTCGTTACGTTTATTAAATTGCGATGTCAAACATTCACCCTCTTTCTCTGTTTCTCTCTCTCTTTCTGTACAGAGATTACAAAGTGATCTTGTTACGAGATTCCTTGACCTTATAACGACGAAAACCTCGGCAGCCCCAAGAACGTTGAATTCCAGATTACCCTTCCCTTTAGCCTCGGGGTGAAGGGGTTGGGAAAGAGATTTCCGCGCTCCGAGCGAACGATGGCAATGTCACGCGTATACCTTTCGATTCCACTCCGCTCTGACTCTCCCCACTCATCCTGCTCCCAGTTAATTTCGTGCTCGCTCTCAAGACGATCTCTCCTTTTTAATCGCGACCCGTGCCGATGGAACCGCCCATTTTCGCAGGGGAGCTCAGACTCCCTGGAAGGGCTGTTTTGACGGGGTGCCGGTTCGTATCGCAGTCTATTATCACCGGTAGTCGGCATGTTTCGCCGGCTGCTGTTCCGCCGAAGGGGAAAATGTTATTTGGATATCAAAGATGCGCCACGAGCGAAACCCCCGTAGGGCCATTGTCAGAGTCCCTAGTTTATGAGCTTGCGAAACTTTGCCAACGGGCCCGACTCTGCTCCGCTCGGCTCCATTCCACCGTATACGCACATATAAAATCAGTCGCCGTGGAAGTGAATTCCACGCGGACGATCGGGTGTTAGGTGCTTCTGTTTCGACCACGAAGAGAGCACCAGCCGGCACTGTCTCGCCGCTCGTTTCGGAGGATCAAGGACTCTGCTGACCCTCGCGTCAAAGACCACTCGTCCGTTTATGGTCTCCCCCTATCCGAGAGGGTGCCTTTATCCTTTGTGTTTAATATTCTCTCGTGCAGCCCTGCGAGCCTGCATACTTCCCCCCCCCCCCCGGAGAATCGCGATAACAGAGTGATTTTTATGCAGTCGGTCGCATTTTTGACTCGTGCGTAGCAAACGCGATTGTGACCGCGGAAAAGCACGCCCACGTTTATAGGGGTGGGCCGCGCTCGATTGGTAAACGCGCTTTTGGTTTATCAGCCACAGGTTTGTATGCTATGTCGCGTAAATGCATTCTTCCGTTGTTCACATTTTCGACTGGCGTTTTGAAGTTTTAATGCCAATTCGAATGGGAAGAGGGAGACCGATCGACAACAAGCCATACGAACGATGTACTTTTCAAAACCATTTATCCTCTACCGGAGACCTATTACTCTAATTGGTAGTGCATATGTTTGTGCTTTCTCGTGTCTACATTAAGGCGAGGTGACGCGTGTTTACCTACGTTTTGCAATTCGATATCGGTATACGCTTGGATAAGTCACCAGATATCGAATGATCGTTAATCCAATGCTAGATGGATGTTCATATATGTGCTATCTAATGATTACACCCGGAAATTCCGCGAATTTCGTCAATTACGACCGATTATCAGGCGAGATTGCGTGAAACCCTGATGCAATTATTTGACGTATTAATAGTTTCAGAAAATGTACTGGCGGATTTCGGTGAAATTAGCAGAGTGTGAAATGGCAGCTTAGTGTATCGGTCTGATTGGCGCATGATGTTGGTCCTTTTGGTTTTAAATATGGAAAATATTTCTATCGACCGGATTTTCGCCAAATTCAAATTCCTACTCTGCATCTGTAGCCCTTTCCGGTAATCTACGCATACAGATTTCGTTGCAACCCGGCCGGCCGTACCTTTTAATGCACTAGAGCTTGGGGCAAAATACTCGTACGAGTTTAAAGCGGATTTGTTGGGAGAATCCCCAAGTACAGTGGCGCAACGTACCACTACGAAAGCTTCGGGTTTTGTTATTGCCGCTTGAGATTCCCGTATTATTATCGTTGCGCGATGCCGATTTTCGGTGTTGCGTGCGCCCAGAGTTGAATGCTTTCCCCCCTCGCGTTACAATCTGCTGAAAGTCAGCCCAGCAATGGGGATAGCTCCGATATAAATATTATGTTAATTTTGAGTAAGCATTCGCGTCGTAATCTCGCCGCGCGCAATAGCGGATGTCCCGGCAAGGGAGAGCAAAATAATTTCGGGCCAGTCCTGCGGGTTTGCACGGGACTTGGTGGTGGTCGACGGAGCACTGCGCGTATCAATGTGCTCGACGGTAAGCGGCCGGATATATTTGCATTACATTATCGAAGTTACCGTGAACGACACAGAAGGGTGGCGGATCGCGCTGAAACGGAAATTATACAAGGGATCGAATTATTACCCGTCGACGGTACCGCGAAGAATACCTCGCATAACTCGGCCTTGCAAACTCATTTCCGTGAGCATCACGCATGGGATTACGGGCATAACGAATGAAGCGAAAACTTTTCTATCTGCTCGCGAATGAGCAGCGACAGCGCTTTTTTCCACTCGGCCCACCGGAATTAGATACCTGGATTTACATTAATTTTTCCGCGTCGAGGCGGATGCGCGGAAAACCGTTTAATACCGTTTAATATCGCGGTGACTTTCGCTTTAATATGACTCGCCGTCCTTCCTCGTTCTTCTCGTCTTTTTCTTCTTCCTCGCTGTGTTTTTATTGGGTTTCCTGGCGTTAAACGATCCAAACGACGAATCCTTTACGATGGTGTGATTGCTCGGTACCATCCCACTGACGATTTTATTTCGATGATAAAGCCCCAATGGCAGTATACGATTACGATCGGCGATATTTCCCGAGCTGAAATAACAGGGCTAATCGTTGGCGTAATGCGATCCTGGCAACGCGCCGTACCACGTCGCGACCAAAGATATCAAACGAGCGAAATTACCGGACCAGCTTGTATTGGTATTCAAGGGATGTCTGCCTGATAAAGCGACGAGTGGAATATTCAATCAAGCGTGGGCTGCGGAGGGGTAACCCATCCAACTGGCAAGATGCTACTTCGCGACTGTGGCAGAAAGTGATGCCGAGAGCCGAAGGACCCCCGAACAACCGCCAATCCTAAGCCTGTTGATCGACGCTGCTTGCGCATTCCTCGCGGGGACTGCGGAATAATCTCGCCAAACCGAGGGTATGCGAACCCTCGCTCTTTCCTCCGATTTCTTACCACTTTTGCTCTGGATACGTAATTTCGGGGTTAAACACTCGCGCACTTACTTAGCATTACGAGAAATCTCTTTTCACCTCTCCCCCATAGACTCTATAAATCCGTAAGATTTCGCTTTAATAGACAGCATCTCCTTTGCGATAACGGTAATGGAGTGTATAAGGAGAAATGGCAAATAAATAATTCCTTTCCTCACGATTCTCACGAGAGATAACGAGATAAACTAACTTTTCACTTACTTGAACATCTTTGGTGAACTGATTGTTACAGTAGATATGAACAGCAGAGAACTCTCTGACTTTGTCAAATTCAAACTTCATCTCGACAGGCTGCGAGCGAGTGTCGTTTCTCCAGCCAACCCACCCTTGAGTACGCTCGTTGTTCCAACCCATTTTGAAATTATCTGGTCCTGTTCGTCCATCCGTGAGTTGGCCCAAACCACGACGTAACTCTCCGTCCCAGTGGCCGTCGTAGGTCGCGTCGAAAAATTCCCAGCCATTGCCTCGTTTGTCGCCTTGGGGCATCGAGTATGATACTACTCCATCTGTGCAGAACGAAGTTCGCCGCGGGTTAGTAAATAATTTCTCCCAAAGAACGAGACGTTTCAACGACTTTGTCGACGATAGGATTCTATTGCATTATCGCTAATTGAATAGTACTTAATTTCAATTTGATTTGCAAGAGAGGAACAGATGAGGGGACAGGTTTTGAAAAGCAAATTTGTGCCAAGCGTAGTGGCAGCGGGATTAATGGACAGTCGGACGAGTATTCCAAGCTGTGGCAAGTTCCACGAAAATTGGCAAGTGCAAACAGCTTACCGCTCCAGTAACACCCGTAAAGCTCGACCCGCATGCAAACCGTCCGCGTGTGATGGCTGTAGGGTAGAAAACGGATCTTGCTTGCCCACAGAGGCGGCTCCAGCACGTGCTTGGACTCCAAATACGTGTTCGTGTTACCCTGTATTACCTGGAACAGTAGAAACGTTGGTTAAAGACCAGGACAATTCGGGTTTTCGGACTGTCCTTTGAATTCTTGCGTTTGAGGCCCAAACGCAAAGCTCTTGGCTTTCCCGTGTAACGCGTGCTACAACGACAGTTGCGCTACCGCGAGAAATTTTCTAATTCTGGTACTTTGTTTGCCTATTTCTCTATAATTAAATTCGTTCAATAAACGGGCAGACACAAAAGTGCATGCTAAGAATGGATATTATAGAAAATTCGTATCGGGTATCGCGTAGGCAAGTTATAAGAACTTGCGTTGTGTAAGGAAATAAGTTTTGAACTTGTTGAAGCGTGCGAATCTCTGAAATGCGTTGCATCTCGTAATCCAATTCGCTTGCACGCGAATGTATGGGCTTCTTCGTGTGCCGGGTGAATGTTTGCTTGTGTCGCTAGCTCCATCAAGATCAGAGTCACCCTCTCTAGGGGTTATAGCATCCTGTCAGAGGATCACGCCGTTCAATGACGTTTATATCGCCGGGAAAATACGTCTCTATGCTTCGGCACATACTGAAATGCCACTGTCTGGCTTTGGACACCCTGTCAGAGGACGGACACCGCGTTCCATCGCATCAAGCAGGGACTAAGGACTAATTTCGGCCGGCATTCCAGTGTGTCAGGTACACAGAGAGAGGTCGTGCATCAGACGAAGAAGAGAATAGACCGAGAGGCATGGAGGTGGTGGACCCACAGCAACGCAGACAGGATCAGTGAAGGATGAGAGAAACCATATGAGGGAGGAACGCGTTGCGCGAGAGGGTTGTGTTAAACGTCCATCGCCCGCATTCTCTGATCCCCGTCAGAGAGACGAACGCATCGTCGACGCCGGTAGATCTCCCTCTTTCACCTTCCGCGGTCCTCGTACGCCGCGTCGCGTCGTGCGAGGTACGGCCTTTACCGTTCCCTCTGATCGGCCTCCTCGGTCGTGCGAGGTCGAGGCCGTGCAAGAGGGAGAGAGAAATAGAGGATGGAAGAGGGTGGAAGAGGGCGAGGATGGTGGTGCAATATTGATTCCGCGTTGTGGGTTTATGAATAAAATAAGCGGTTTATCTGACGTTGGCGCAGCCTGGTGGACGGCGCACGACTGGAACGAGAGGGCAGCCGAGAGGAGTATAGGTAGAATAGAAGGTGGAAAAGGGTGTGTGGTCCCAGGAGATCACACGAAGTGGCGTTGCCCATGGCGAGTAGATAGCCAGGTACAGGAGGCTCGTGTACAAGTGCACACATCTATTCTTCTGATGTGGATACACGTGTACATATTGTATGCGGATAAATCCAACTGGATGTGTGGCTTAAAGGTTTCTTGTGTGAGCCGTAGGGCGCAACACAGTTGCGTGACACAGCATTTTGCGGCGGTGGCGACACATTCAGGGCACGTTTCGTACCCCGGTGCACACACGTTCCTCACCTTCGGCTAACCTCCGCTTTTTTTCCCTGTGTCTGCCCACCGACGACTTCCACTACTATCGCTACCGCACCAATTTCATCGCGTTCCTGCATTTTCCTTTCGCGTTGCTGGGCCGTTCGGTGAAACCATTACCGCGTCCGATTCCTTTATCTAGTAAATTGCAGGCCTGCTATCGCTGCGGCTTCTTTTATATAGTATTATGCATTCATTTATGCCACCGCTGAAAATACTGTTTGCGCTTTCTACTGGCCATTGAAATTCAACGTGATATTCAGATCGTTCTTCTTTCTGCATCGCTCTAGTTTTGCACTTGCCGTTGCTACAGTACCTTGCTACAGTACCTTGCTACAGTATTACGCATTCAAGTTCATGAATCAGCTTGCTACGTACATTCGAGTACACTGCCAGTGTACTTTACTGTTCTCGGAATTACAATGAATGAGGGTAGCGCCAGTCAACTGGTACTCGCAAAGTCTCACCGTTCATACATTGTTGAGCACCATTACTCCAAGTTTTGCTCAAATACCACCAGTTTTAGGGGTCATCGTTTCCTTCGAGAAAGTAGCATTTGGAAAGTATTCCCGGAGGGGAGCGCGTACCTCTTCGCCCGTGGATACCTTACTGCATCCGAGGCGGTAACCTACCCTCTGTCTGGGGTCGATTCTTTCTCATTTCGGGCACCCAGGGACTCGTGCTAGTAGCACGTTACGCCATCAGCTCTGCCACACTTTGCACTACGGTAGAGGCACGAGCTTGTGCTCAGAGAATTTAATGGGATTGGATTATGTGAGGAGAATTTGAACTCTTCGTACTTCTTGGATTTGCTCTACGTGAGAGGAACCAACTACGAACCTGATGTTTTTCTTTACAATCCGGTGCATCTACCTGCATAGACGGTTAGTTCGGCTTGCTTTACATCCCTCCTCGTGCGACTCGTACACTAAAAGAGCTCCAATGCTACGGAAAGATGTTTACACACTACAACGTTTCGCACGCATAAGAAGTGCAATCTCTGCTAATTTACATGGAACATGTAAAAAATCCTCGCTTCTTCACCTTTCCATCGTAGAAAATAAATATGTAGCGTGGCATCTTTTTTATGACTCTGACCTCCTGCGAGTACATACATACATACATACATACATATATGAGTCTCCGCGGGCGATTGTTGAAAAGGGTGAGTATCACTTTACGTTCTCCACCTGCGAGGAGGTCTTCGAAACGCTATACGACCTTGCAACTCTACTCTCGCAGCCTTCGTATATGGAAGGTACCTGCCCTTCCAACGCAATTTCCTGTTCCTTTTACAACCCCCTTCGGTGCATGCGTGCACGCACGCACCCTAGTGCATGCGCACAAAGGTCAAGTGTTAAGCAGACTACAATTATACTCGATATCGACCTTCCTTCTTGTACAGTGGTTCTTCTGCTGAAGGGGGAAAGCAACTGTCCACCCGATCCATGATCGTCAATGTAAGGACCCTTATCGGCAAGAAGCTTCCATTGTGGACTTATGAACTTTGACTTTCGCATAAGGATTCATCCCTTTGTTTTAACCTCGTTTGCTATCGGCCTGGATGCTTCATTCTTCGTTGATGCATCGCGTCTCTGTGTATCTTGAGTGTATGTGTTTTGAAAGTTTATGCAAGTCTATTAGAGGAGATTGTTAAAAGTTGCTGCCATTAATATCACTTTTCTATATCTTGGCGGGCGAGAAAGCACGGGCGAATGCAGCGAGAAGAAAGACGGTTAATTTGTAATAACTCAGAAGACTCGAGAGGAGCAAGATAAGGCACCACGCTGTGTTTTATGTACCTGGCGCATCTTTTCGATATTGTAGAATTAAGCTGCTTGGCCGCTCTTTTTATGGGATTCGGTATATACTGTTAATAGTGCGCTACTAAAATTACGAACAACTGGGAAATTTAAAAATAAATTTCAACGGCCATTTCAAGGCATCTTAAACGTTTCCAAAGGAGATTACCAAGGCTATGACCATTAAAAGTTTTGTACATTATTAAATTACGTTAATCGGATTTCATGCTATATAAAACGTATTAATTCGTCGTTAAATTTTATTGCAGCAGCTGTGCATCTCGGTTTACGTTTACAAGGATTGGCAATTACGACTTCAAAAGGGTAAGTAAGTTGAAACCTTTCCTGATTTAAGCTACGTCGTTGTCCTGTGTTGATAATTACGCCGGCGCCGTAAATTGCAATCTATGATAATGTCAGTAATACGGTTGGCACAAGATGGAGAAAGAATGTACACACGAGCATAAGATTGGCCGCAAAAAAAGAAAAAAAATTCGGTGAGCCAAGCGGTTTGCCCTTCTACAGTTAAGATACGCGATTTTGAAGTGGCCATAATTTATGTTCATGACCATTTTTGCCTATCGTACCTGCGTATAAAAGAAATTTATTGCACTGGTGCATGCATGTCCAGAGCACACGTCTCTACGTGGGTACTCACGTGAATTGCATACTCCGGCGAGTCCCTATTGGATTTACATTTCTCTTTAGAGCACTATTCCTCGAAGTAGAGCCTGCTTATTTGCCAATTTTAATACTATACGAGCTTCTCCGTTCAAATTCCGCGCAGACAAATTCCAACCGTAAACGATATTCGAGTTTAGTTTGACCCGCGGGCCCCTATTATATTCTGCTGGCAGACACACGTACTCAGGGTCATACGAACCTGGGTAAACGAAAGCGATGAGTTCCTGAACATTCGCGTGAAACTCAAACACGAGCAATAGTACATTTAAATTCTTGCCCGTGTCTACGGGTGGCTATGGATAGATATTAGTACTGTAATGCACCCACCGTGTCACATCGAAATGGCTCGAATCTTATGCCCATACTGTCCAGAATTCGCTTCGTCCATGCCATTAGGACCAATTACGGTTACAGTTACAATAACAATTGCTCGCAATAAACCAAACTACTCTGGTATTCCGTGATGCCTGTGAATTATCCTGCGGACATTTCGCTAATGTCCCCAGCCTTCCGTGCGTGCCACATTATAACCAACATTATAACGGCTGCAATATCTCGCTCTTGCTTCCCTTATTTTTTTTTTTCTGCCCTTCCCTACTCCGGCTGGAAACGTCGTGTGATTTACGTGGAACCGGATCGGCCGGACAGTAACGTAGCAGCGCGGTGTTTGCGTGCCGCGCACGACTGTTCGCGCACGCATTCGTCGCACAACGCACCCTCCTTCTGCACTTATCCCCTTGTAATTATTGGATTTCCAACACGGAATTCTCCTGGTAAGGATAAACCTCCGTGGAGGGCACGCGACAGCACACCGAATCTCTCGCGTGATACGATAATGATGAATTAAGCAGTCACCCACCCTCTACCTCGTTCGATCTACTCTTTCACCAATCTGCCTTCCGAATGTGTCACTTTGACAGGGCTTTCGTGATTAGCGAATGCTCAATCATTGACGAGCATATTGACGCATTTGGCCTTATTATACCCTGACGTTGTCACGAGATTACCGACGTCACGCTTCGTTCCTCTCGATTTCTTAGCGCCTACCGGATCGTATCAACTCGTCAAATTAAACTCCACCGCAGATTTGACGCTTTTCATACGAACTGGTGCGCGACGACAGCCAACGCAAGACTTTTTGCTTTTGCTCGTAACGCCTATTGTAGGATTTTATACTGGTGGCATAGAGTTTCGTGATTAAGCGCCGTTTCAAGATCTACCGCGTCTGGCTTGTCCCAGTCAAATTGAGGGAAAAGGTCGCTCGCGTAGTGGTGTGTTTCCTGTTGGGGTTCGTTGGGTTTCACCGAGAACTATGATTAAGTGCCGTTTTTAAGGAGCTTGAGTATACAGATATACCTCAGCTTTAAGAGCGAAATGGAGTCAGTCTGATTAATTGAAGTTCTTACAAAGTGTGTGCTTGCAATACTCCATGCTTCGACTCTAAACCTATTAAAATATAAGCACCTTCCGACCGCATACTTGGACTTTAATGCAGGAGCTGAGAATATGATAGAAATGTGCATTATTTCCCAGCTACAATTGCCCAAGAACTCTCAGTGGTATAATCAAATATTTACTTACGAACGTTTCCTTCGCATGATTTTTATAAGGAAAACGGCTTTTATGGTTTTCAAATCTGCGTCATTACACATAAAATAACGGGAAGAAAAAATGTGGAAAAAAAATATCGGAAGAGAAGCGAGAAGTATGTCGCTCCTCATTAAAAACTATCGCGATGAGGAAACGGTAAAGTGGAACAGATTTGCCTGGCGCTCGAGCGTCAATTGCGAACTTATTTCTCCCTTAGAACAGGTATTAACAAATAACTAGGTATTCAGGAATGTCAGTCAGCTTGATTTTAATCGCGTGACCAGAACCCTAGAAATGTATGTCATTTCCTGGCATTTAAGGGTATTTTCTGATTCAGTTAGTTTGTCGTTATTACGTATTCTCCGGTTGGCTTTCTCACACTCTTAAAAAGAAGCACCAGTACGCTACTCCGTAATTTCATTCCCAGAATATTTTTCTCGATGAAAAAATCGCGTATTGCGCAGGCTATTAAACCGGAACGCGCGCTAGAGTGACACGAAGGCGGAATAGCGAAAATCGGTTCAGCTGTGGAAAAAATCTACGACAATGGTAGAGGTCATTCTGCAAACTGTGGCCGCATTTTGCGCAAAGTTAAGCGCTGAAAGCTCCCGGGCAAACCCATTTAATTTGGTTCACGTCGATGGAACCGCGCAAGTGGAAATGACGTATAACGCCAGCTAATGAGACCCTGGCCACGCCCGGCGCACGGCTATTTATTATTAAGCAGAACCTTCGCGGCAAAACGGATAAGAGATGTAACGTATAGAAGCGACCATATGTACAAGTATGCATGTACTATATGTGTATCTCGAGGACGGAACGTGTATGCAAGGAGTGTACATTCGGGGTAGGGTGTGTATAGAGACTAAGAGAAGGGTGCTGGCACGGCGCCTCGAGCCTTAATTACCTCTGGCGGCCTTTTGAAGCTGCTGCACTACCGTCTTTGGTCTCGTGACAATTATTATTACGTGCTACAACTCCCGCCGCTTTGCACAGCACTGCGTACTCCTGTCCATATAGACATTCTTACAGGTCCCGTAACGTGTGTAAGTCGAAATATGGCCGGAACTCGCGTGTCCTCCGAAGGTACGAACCTTGCGCTGTGTCGTTTCACGTGGTTTCTCAAGGGACGCTCGGTATTCGACGGCTCTTTGCCTGATCTCCCCCTCTTTCTCCCCACTTCTAGATAATTTCGCGAAAAATCTGAAAAATTCTCTCGACCAGGGCACAGTCTCCGCGCACTGGGATATCTACTCCTGAGAAAAGTTTAAAAAAAGAGAATCGCAGTCCACGTCTGGCTGTTGGGAAAGAAGCCGCAGTAAAGGAGAATCCCAGAGTCCTGGGAGTAATTAAGAAATCCTTTTTGTTCTTCCGTGTTTACCCTTCGCGGAGCGACGCTTTGTGTAATTCAACTGCGAGATTAAAAATTCTGCGTGCACTTTTACGTGTGAGTAGAACCTTGTTGGTTCGTTAGGAGCCTCGTACGATGGTTTCGTTGTCCGTGCGGATGAAAGCACCTGCCCCGTGTGCCTTAACTCTTTCAGGACGTATCAATGCACCCAACTTCAATATACACGATGTACACTTGGAATTTTTCACGACCGTATGACTGGCTGATTGCGCCACAGTGGCATGTATCGTGCCATTGGTACTGACAGTACACTTGGAAGGTAAATCAAGAGGAAATCTTTTTCATATAATCGTAGAAGAATTTCCTGTTGACCATTGGGTATGTTCGAAGGAGAAATAATCCAAGACTTGCCGTCTTACCCTGCATCGCGGTCGATGTATTATTAGAGGCAGTCACGATTTTACTTGGAAATACAATGGGATAATTTTGTCATGTCGGTGCGATAAGAATTCTCTCACAGCTTATGCGAATGTGAACTATTCGTGGATAATAATTAAATTCCGAGGAGATCGACTGTAGACCGCTGATCGAGACAGCTCGATCATAAGGTACTGAATAATCATGAGATGGGAGATGGAAGTTAGACTTGGCATGAAATCATAACTCGAATCATAAGGTAGAATGCGTGACGAAGATATCGTCTCGAAAGAGCTAACAAAACGAAGTTGCAGTTCCCGACGCATTAGTGTCGGTGCAAATGGTCCATCAATATTAATAAGTCCGTAACTGGACAGTGGGCGTACAGAGATGACCGATCGGATGACCAATTTTCAATAAAAAAAAAGCCTTATTTCATAGACTTCTGTTTCGGCTACCTCGACTTTCGATCCGCCTGTACGAACTGTGAGTTCTGCAATTCTCGATCGATCAAATTATACGAGAGCGACGTATTGTCCACTAATCGGAAACCCACCAGTCCATAATTTCCAATCTGAATTTCACGTTCGCCCAAGAAGTATGATAGACGCCAATTTGATTTGCCTCTCTTTTGTACGATACATGCACTTTAAGAGGAAGCAAGTACCGTGATTTACGTGTCTTGACGAGCAATAAATGGACATGCAGAGAAAATGAGCAGCTATAGATGGTAAATTGGTAAGACGAAAGACAGGAGGTGTCAGGAGTGGTCTGTGGACCGTGGAGAAGGCTAGAGTCCCTTAGTGCATTAGTCCTGGCGCATGCGGTCCATCAATATTAATAAGATCGTAACCGGACAGCGGAGGTCTCGGGACGGATGGTGGATCGTATGACCAATTTGCTTAGCGGTCGATCGAGCTTTTTCGCGTCAGCTTTCAGGACGTATCGTGTCTTCACGAGGCTGTAAAGCGAGTTGGATCGTTTCTGCATTAATGACTGTCGCGTCACTTGGAAATCGTGCCTCAGGGCCGCTAGCGAAGAAGACTTAAAGTGTCGTAATACCTATAGTAGCACGCTCCATAAACATTGGCCGACACTGACGATGCTAGTCTCGTAGACAGTGGATAGTGCCGTTCATAGACAGGCTAGCGGACCCCTCGAGTACGTGAAATCCATTGATTCTGCCGTAACGTATGTGTACATATTAATACATTTAACGTAATACGAATACGTATGTACGTAGAAGCATTTTCACTTGTATCCGCGATCCTCCGGCGATCTTATAAACAATTTTTCTTATTTCGTAAAGTGTACTGTAAATATTTTAGTGACCGCTGAAGCGATATGACTGAGTGAGTGGTGAACAAGCCATATGATCCATAAAGTGAGCCTGGAAACAAACCCGTTTTCGAAGTAAAATTCAACCCGACCCGATGAATTTTTTAGAGTTTTGCTCCGGTTCTTGACTTTTCATGAAAAATGAAAAATGCCCGTGTCGTTAGACTCGGTATGTTCTCCATTTCCATGTTCCATTTTCCAGGTATATTTCAGCAGTTGGAAGACCCGGAGGGAGGAACTCGGATGGCATAGAATAGAAATGCGGCATATTTTCTTGCTGACGCGAAAAGCAGCTAATCGGCACTGCGCTCTCTCAGCTTTGTTTAGTTCGAAGTCCTAGTCTCAAAGTCAGAGGCTGAAAGCTCTGAGAGCCCGGAGCCAGACTCGACAAAGTGGCGCATCGGCGGTACGAAATTAGCTTACGGATTCGCGATAAGCGGCTTACGTTTCGAGCGGGATAATCCCCTAGCCGGCCTTCGATTCTTGATCGTCGAAAGAGCGCTTTGAACTTGCGGTTCGCTTGCACTCGCACACGCGTACACGCGCTGCTTTCGTTGTGTATTCTGCATATGACTACGCGTTCCATCTTGCCACTACGACAGAAATAACGAGCAACCGGTCCACTTTAATCGAGATGGAATTATTATTATTATTGCAGGCCAATGCCCACCGGGGTCTCGCGTAGCTTGTTTTGACTATTTCGGGCAGCTGCACGCTGCGTATTGCCTCAGGCAGATGCGCGAATTGGCAGGATATTGCACATAAATCACGATCTCTTCAGACGTTTTTATCAATCTAATTCGCGTACTGTTGATCGGAGCTTTTAATCGCTTTGGTTGACTCCTTCTATGAACTCAGGCAGTATACTCGCGGACACAAACAAGCAGGCATAAAAGCGAGTAACGATCAATCTATGATATTTTCTCTGATTTCGAGTTTCTTTGAGTTACATCAAAGTAGCACTATAGATTGAAATTCTTCAAAGGTAGTTTAGTGGCGAGGCTGAGATGAGATAACTTACCTCCTTGCCTTTGATATCCCTATAGCGGACCCACTTGCCGAGTCGTGGTCGCCAGTACTCCAGAAGGTATGCCTCGGCATACTCGACACCTACACCATTTCCGAATCGACCTTGCGTAGAGGTAGCCGTGATCACGTGAACCGTATGAAGGTCGATTTCCAACCATTCTCGTGCTTCCTGTGTGATCTGATTCTTCGGACACCAAGCTCCCCCAAGGTTTTCGGTCTTCAATCTGTAAAGCAGAAAAGGGAAAGACTCCTTACTCGAGCGGTTGGAAGCGATTGAGGAAACAATTTAGCTGGATTCGAAGCGATAGCAATGGAAAAGGATAGGAAGGGCTGTTCGAACGTCGCGTATCTTGGCCCGCACCCCAACTCGATGTCAAAGAAAAGAATAACTGGGTATAACATTGTTGGCAACATTCCTGAAACTATAACGACTTAAACTATCTTCGAATCTTCGAAGATCGGCTACTTTTCTACGGGGTTTCCGACACTTTTTCGAAGTAACGATCTAATTAAACGCGACAGAACCTGGCCGACTTTCCTGCCTGTGTCCTTTTTCCCGTTCCATCTAAGTTATTCGTCAAGACTTTGAAACTGAATTCTAGGTTCGCCGTGAGCGCAACGCGAAACTTTGCTACGGGCAGAGTGCAGCCGTCCGCGTCAACATTTTAGCACTGCCTTTATTCTTACGGTACACTTAACTGTCTTCAATCCTCGCATGCGAAAACTGCGCCAACTAAATGTATTCTTACGAGTGTCACGCTACCCGAATTAAATAGACTTTTAAAACAGCCTTAGAAAGATAGAGAGACACGAGTAGGAGACCGCGAAACCGCGGAACAACAGATTCTCGTTGCAGAGGCACGTCAGGGATAGTTCCTCCGGTGCAAAGCCGTTCTTGAAAGTTTCGCGTCTCATTTTGACGCGCTCGTCGTGTAACAGAGGACTGTAGTATGTCAGAGATTTCCGTGGCTAGCAGGCATTTCTAACGTCTCGAGGAAGAAGCTGCAGCAGGGCTGTTTAGCACGGCCAGGTTTGTTGCTGGCGTCGGTGTTCCTCGTGGCTTGGTTTTAATCTTTGGGGGTCGAAAGCAAGGCGTGGAGAGCCGGCCCGGTGCCAGTATGAATAAAAGATGAGGCGCGAAGCGCCTTCCCTAATTGCGTGGACCGTTTAAATGCTTGGCTAAGAGAGAGAGAGAGAGAGAAGCTCTTCTTCGGCGTTACGCCGATCTATGTGCGTCTATACGCGTGTTGGTGTATCCCTTTGGTAGGTGGTAGCCCCCGATGCTCCGGAGGCCGAGTTCCGAGGGCCGTGTCTTCGAGGCTTAAGCAGCTACGGAGCCAAGTTTGTTTTAGACTCGCATATTATCCTTAATTAGCTGAATATTTGGAAACGCGCTTTAACGAGACGTATTCCGAAATATTTGCTCGAATGCTAATTGTCGTCGCCAAGTCGTTGGAGGGACTGGCCCTCTGGATTATTATACGGACCATTTGCTTTGTAGAGCGTTATGGCAGCTTTATTTTACGAGGCGAATAATTTGCAACGGAGCAGAAGTCGATAACCATTCTCCCGGATTCCCCGGGATTCTCCCTTTTCCCTTTCCCCTTTCCTCCGATCCCAGGAGAGTCTTGCTTCGCATCGTCGGATGGGATTACGCGGATCTCCAGTATCCTAATAATTGTGGTTAGGTTCATCAAGGTGAGAATGATAGCGGAGAGCTGCATTCTTGAGAGAACCACGACTAGTCGTCGTTGTAATAGTCGGTGCTGGTTGCGCGAGATTTACAGCTCGCGTGGTGGAAGTACCTCTTTATCCTTAACAACCAGCTTCGACGGACTGGTTTCCCGAGGTTGGAACAACGGCGAGGAGGCACACTGATACGGGAAACCACTATGCGATACACGTTCGACCAGCAGGATGGAACGTGCAATTCCGAAGGAAGAATAGGCAAATGAGTGCGTAGGCTGAGTTTACAGCGTGCGCTAGGGATTAGCTGTACCGTCCTTTGAGTTGGAATGACCTGCTTTAAAATTCAATATCACTCGATATCACGGCTTGGTAAACTCGGCAAACTTTATTAGCTATTCCATTAAACGCACTAATTTTTGCGGTCTTATCTACGGACGACTGGTCCTGGATCCTTCCTGCTTCGCCGTTTTCTGCTTCGCAGCTTGAATTTTAACGTGGCGCGGGTGCGTTCTAACACGTGCTATTTATAATAACTTTGC
This sequence comes from Trypoxylon attenuatum, assembly GCA_963989405.1. Classification (NCBI taxonomy): domain Eukaryota; kingdom Metazoa; phylum Arthropoda; class Insecta; order Hymenoptera; family Crabronidae; genus Trypoxylon; species Trypoxylon attenuatum. Next base: position 3,865,673 of record OZ022489.1, on the reverse strand, counting down.
TTCACTGCTGCTGCTGCTGCTGCTGCTGCTGAAGAGGAGTCCTCCTGTGTGGTCTCTCCGGCCAGTTGAAAAAGAGCACCGAGAATCTGGTTTTCTGCACGCTTCGACGATCCGACTCGAAAATCTTCGAAAAGTCTGTTCGGTGGTTCTGCCAACTGACGGGCGCGCGGGCGGCTTGGGTTAAATTGACCGAGTCGGAGAGACACCCTGGCAGACTTAAATTTTCCATCGCGTTAACCGCCTTGCAAACGATTTTGAATTCACCGAAATTAGCACGGACGTGACACTGTCTGGCCACTGTCTCAATGTTATGCCGTCTGTATTATGCAAACTGTTAGCCGTCGGGTTTGGCATGTGGGGAGATCCCTATCCGACTAGAATCGTGAATGCGGAGAAAAGATTTTCTCGTATTCGGAACTTCCGACGCGCCTGCTCCACTAAAAATTGCATCTTTCAATCAGACTGCCTTTCTTTTATCTTCTTCTCCAAAGTAGCTCCAGCACGATTTCCCGTACAACGTACAGTTGCTTCAGGCAAATTTATGCGTTCGAGCAAAGAAACCGTGAGAGAATGTCGGGTTATTTTCAGAGGAATTTTCGATTCACTGAATTATACAAATACGCTTGCTTGCCAGAATTGTTTTTCCTCGTTGGCAGCTGGACAAGGTATAGCTAACCTCTGAAGCTAAATGCTGTGACAATGCTTGGATAGGTGAACCGGTATCCATATGTATGTACTATTCCGTAGAGAGAATAGATTGGCCAAGCGATGCAGCCTTCCCTTTTCTGCCATGAATGTTATCGCGATATAGTGAAATCGAGAGGCGACTATCGGCGAAATATCCATTTCAGCTGTTTTCCCCCTTTTTCAACAAATTAAGAAAACATTCTTGTCACTTGCGAGTTACATTTTCGTTAACATCGCATTTTCTTTATTATACTCATCGGAAACTTCTTATCTCGTAATGAGGCTGGTTTCGTTAAAATGCATCTGTGGCGCAGTTGAGATACGCTGCGTTACGGTACCTCTTCAACATACTTATCGGGCAGATTAAGTTTCGCAAATAAGCAATAGAACACATTTTGTTCGAAGCGACAGAAAAGAAAAATCTGCAACAAGACTTTGCAGTTTGGGTAAGTTCCTCTTGAATCTACAGTAAAGTCAAGGAAGATCGAAAATGGTATCCACTTTAGTATCGTATCACCCGACACAAGTGTGTAATCGACTGCCAGTATAAAGCGGCATGCCTCTCTCTCAGGCTCCGCCTTATCTCTACTTTCTAAATTACAGTGTATCAAGTAATGACTTTAAAAGCTATTACTTGCATGAAACTTTTACTGGCTGAACCCCGCCGCGTTCTTTGTGACGCGAGTGTTCCCGGGAGATTAGCTCGTAGCCTGCCATCCGAGCCCGAGATCCGGCTCAATCTCACTATTGCGTAAGAAAATGGGAACTGCTGAAAACGCATCGCAGCAAATTTAATTCGCGGATATCCATGGTAAGCGGGGCATATTTTACCGGCATCTTTATTGTGTAAGTAGGTCGTAATTGCAATGAAATTCCCACTTTAATTAGGCTCCGTACGCCGACACCGTTCGAGATGAATTTTCGCGTTGGGAACTTGTCCTCTGATTACTCGGACCTCTGCAATTTCTCTCAACTGGGTCTCACCCTACACACTTACCGGAGTCTTAATTGCACCCATTCTGGGAATATCGTTGAACAGAAATACCAAGGAAAGCTGGCGAGAAGGTGCGCGAAAGAACTTACGACCGCGCGAGCCTTAAATGCAGGAAAACCCAATTGTTTTCCTCGTCCTCCAGTTCTACGACTTCAAAAATTTTGAGCTCGAGCTTCTAACACGCCAGGCCGTTTTCCTGTTTAAAATGCGAGTTAAATTTTTACGCGTACCAACGCAATGTCTCTCATTTTTTCCCACTTAGACAGCGCAATAAAATCGAAAACATACGCGCTGCAATTTCTCCCGCGACAGATCGAACGGTGATAGGTGCGTGTATTTCCGAATTCATCGATCACATCGGTAGCGGAGAGTCCGATAAATTAAATTACACTACCGGACCTCCAGGTTTGCGATGCGGCGGCATGCCGCCTCAATAAATGGCACTGGTGGAATTTCATTAAATTAAATTCTATCGCAAACTGACGTTGCATTTGACATCTACATCGTCGATGGTATAGAACTCCGAGAAGTACAGCAAGGTATTATTTGACGCCGATGCATTAACTTCTCCGAGTTAAGAAACTTTGTGCTCGAGTTGCATCAAATTAATGGCCATCGGCTTTAGCCCGGTCTATCGGCATCGAACAACTCTACAGAAACTATAACGCATTACAAATTTCCACTATCCATACGCTTGGAGCTATACAGTTTCCTGTCTGCCAAGAAAAACAGGCCAAACGCCCGTTAAGGTACTCGTCTTCTGATATCTGCAGTACTTTCAATATACATCCAATAATCTCCAATGTAGACAGAAATCGCCTGTTAGCGAGTAATATACGCCTGTTCAACATCTCCGAGCACCGTTTCGCCCATCCCCGGAAATCAGTTACGAGATTCACCCTAGGGGCCTGTGAACCCTAACCGGGCAAGGAGTCGTCTGGCCATGAAAGTGGCACCAGGAGTGGCACTAGAAGTGGAAGGAACCGCGCTCAAAGTTCGCGTGTGCCACTCGTTGCGCATTTTTTTGCGACGGGTCAGCGGTGAGGTCGGCGCATCAGGCATTCTAAGCACCTCTCCGCCCGGGGTCACGGTGTATTAAATTAGACGATGACGCGAACAGGGGGAGAGGGTGAAGGAGATTCTCGGATGCAGCGTGGGGGCGGCCCGGAGCTCATCAAGAGTCAGAGGCCCATTCAGCCGGTCATTGTCTGCGGTAATGGAATGTATTAATATCGGAGAGCCCGCGGGGCTAGCGGTGCTGGTGCCGGTACCGCGCCACGCCACTCTATATCGTTCCGTACCGCTTCAAACCAGCTTTGGTGCAGCCGCTTCGTGTTCCTCATTGCCCGTGGTGCTCGGTAGAACCGCGGCGTGTGCACCGGATATGTCTCGTGGGATGGAATATTCGTATAAACCGTTGTTGCATTGCAACCGTCGGCGAATGCTCTATCCTACGCATTAATATACAAACGCGAGGGGATGGACCAGCAGGATTTTCAGTTGGTAGGGTGGGGGAGAGAGAGAGAGAGAGAGAGAAATAGCGTGGAAGAGAAGAAACATTGGTGTTGGCGTACGCGTTACTATTCGCATCCTGTATTCATGCGTTGCACCGTGGGCTATAGAAGGCGTTGCACAGCCAACCCTTTTCGCCACCGTGCAGGTGTAATACTCTTTTTTTACGTGTGGACACACCGCGTCCTACACAGCGTCAAATATCCTTTCGCGATAATTATATTACAGTGCCCCGCGGTGCCCTGTGCCGATAAACGTGGAATGCGATATGACGCATTACGTAAGGGCCAACCGCGAAATGTATCAATCACTCGGCCGGAGGACGGGGGAAATTCGTTTGCGGCGCGGCGGACAAGCATTTTCCGTGGGAATACTAATTTCCTCGCAACCGGTAACACGGTAGATATGATAATGACCGGAAAGCGACGCTCGCGATTTAATTGCAGGCTCCTACCCTGGGGATTTATTTTTCCCAAGTTATGCATTAAAGCGTGATTAGAATTCATAAAGTTGCTCTGCCGTTGTTGGGTATCGATTTTTCGGCCGGCAAGCGCGACAGCCAGAAATATGGAATAATTGCTACCCGTTCTTGCATATAAATGGGAAAAGGCGCGGCAGTTAGATTAGAAATAATTACTGTGTTGCCGGTACCCCTATGTCCTCTTTGTTTAAGCTTAATAACGTCTTTCACCGTGCATTTACAAACTTGACAGACTGGATTTTACGTATTAACGAGCTACTGGCCGAGCGATCGAGTGTCCAATCATGCTCTTTTAGTATTCACGTAGACCCACAGCCACAGAAAGTTACAATTAACTTTTGCTCATATGTTATCGTTTATTTCTGCATCGCACCTCGTTCTCAGCTACTCAACACTCAAAGTTACATTCAAACTCAGGCGTAATAATTACAAGTTGCAGTACTATTCGAATCATTTTCATGATTCCCCATAGCTGGATCGTAATCATTCATGATGCTCGGCTAACGTCGTTTTCTAACTGATTTGAAGCGGTTCATCCTGGTGATCAGAAGGCACGATACAAGATACGAATGACGAATGGTATCGATTGTGCTATCAAAATGAAAAAGCGTCGCTTACCGTGCGAGGTGCGGGCCGACGTTTCCTGTGTCGAAGGAGGAACTGGCAGTGATATCCGCATCCGGTATCGCGCCAGACTCCATGCCGAGCGGCCCTATGCATTGGGCTGAAACAGAGAAACGCAACAAATACAATGCAACTAACAGAGTGAATTTACATATGATCCCGCGCATATCGGCCAGCATCGTGGTCCGATCATAAACGGTTAAATAACCGGCTAACCGAGATGAATCCAACGGATAGCCAGTTTACGTTAGCGTATACGAGCGACTCTGAGAGCCGCACTGCGAGACCGGGGCCAAGAGTTGGGGTCGTGGAAAGGACTACCTCAACGTTTTCATATCTCGCGGTCCGATCAAATTGTTTCATAGGGGAAGAGGTCTACCTCAGGACCACGCAATGTACTCTGCTACTACCAAGAACGTCTCATCTTGATACTGTGCGCTCTTCTCGGCGCACTCCCGCAATGATATTTACGATTTTGTTTATACGGCACATCGGTAAAGTGAAAAAAATGCTTCATGCAATGCCTCTACAAACTGCAGCCAGCACCGCTGGCGATAAAATTTATTCCCTCGTTTATGCCCGGCCGTTATAATAAATCAAGAATAAATCGGTAGCAGATTCCAGGGCGAGCGAGCGACCCAGCTATCTGGCAGTGGTGCGGCATAGTGCAGCATGCCACACGGCGATGCGTTCGGCATAGAGTACTCACAAGTACCTATAACTGACTCGAAGAGGAAGAATGCATTGAATTCTCGTGGGTTTGGGGTCAGTCGCGTACACTCTAATGCGAGAATACGCCGGGAATACGATGTCCCGGTCCAATTGTCTCGGGAGCAAGCGGTCACACTTTGGCCACGAATGGCGGTGTTCGAAGTTTGGATGGTAGCAACGGTAGGAAGGCAGGCATAAGTGGGTGATCGGGTGGGTGGGGGCAATTGCAATTTATGATTGTCGGAGTTCTATTACTAGCCGAAATGCGCGTGCGACGCGAAAATTTGCCGTACCATCCTCCGAGAATCGGAGCGAAATGTGGGCCGAATGACGATAATGCCTAATGCCGGATATCGAGTGCAGGTGGATCGGAAGGGCTTGATGCGAGCTTGCAGCTTTGTGCCTCGAGTAGCCTGGGAGAGTCCGTGAGAATTAATGGCAGGGAATTTGAGCTTATAGCGGAAGGAATTCGCGCTAAGCCATCGAGAAACAGAGCCGGCATGTAGGCGGCCATTAATATCAGTAAAAGTTCGTACCGCTCTTGGACGAGTTTCCCGTCGTAATTCCGCTGCAGGATTTAGAACGAAGCGCGCTATCATCCCAAGATGAAATTCCTACAGATTGTGGCCTCCTCGCTCCTGAGAAGATATTACGTTTGGTCTACGTCGAGAGTAACTAAAGTATTACGAATGGCGGGACAAATTGATACGAGCTTCCAGCCAGTCTCATAATATTTTTCATCTCGCGATCAGTGGCGAGTAAGCGTGCTGCCCAGAGATTTCTTTGCCGAGGGAATAGTTGTCGGCGATGCTAGTGGTGAGATTTTTGTCCAAGGTACAAAGCCGAGCTTACGAAGACCGATTGCAATCGGTATCGAGGAAGGCGAAACCACAAGGGAAGGCAGTGCATACTCGAATCTTCGAGGATCGAGTACCGCGCACGGCTGACTATTATTATTAATGAAGCCCGCTCGATATATCGTCGGTATCGCGCACCCCCGGACCATCCTCCGGACCCTCCTATAACTTCTCGGACCCTTCTGCGGAGTAAACTTGGAGTGCGTTCTCTAGCAGAATCCGTTTCCTTTGTCGGTATGTCCGGCCTAACGAGCCACCGTGAGATATCGCGCTCGTAAATCGATCGTGAATAACAGTTTCTAAGTGCACAAAAGCACACCCTACGCGATCTCTACGCGAATTGCAATTCTATACTTCGTTAATCCTTGGGACATCTGACGTTAAGACGCTTGACATGTATCTTGCCAATTCCTCGTGGGACGTTCCCATCTCACCCTTGTGAAACCAGCCCCCCCCTCTCTCTCTCTCTCTCTCTCGACTACCGATTCCATTCGACCTCAAGGAAAACATCGTTAATTATTTCCGGACTATTGACGCCACAATAAATGGAAGAGACCGAGGCGCTTTCCTACTCTGTTCGTTCGACAGAATTTATTTCGTAATTAGAAGAACTTCTCGATACGGCCGATAAGTTTCCTATTTTTTCTTCGCGATAAAATACTCTCGGAACGGAGCGTTGCCGGAGGAAACTCCAGCTATGGATTCCTATTCGGCTCCGGCGGAGAAAAGTAGAAGAATATTTAAGGGGTTATCGAATATTTTCCGATAATCAGGAACCTGCGATTCGAGCGATCGTAAAATTGGCTTGGTCATTAACCGTTGGACCAAGTATTCAGAGAAATATAATACCTTCGAGGGGGGAGAGGGTGCTTGTTATATCGGAAGTAACGCGGCTGTACCGGCGACAGATCGTTTAGTTAAGCAAACGGCTTCTGTGGCGCTGACTCAGACACTACCACTACGACATGGAAATTGATGCACGTTGCTTTCCGTGAGCGAAAAACGAAGTGCTGCTGCCTTGCACTCGGTCTCGCGAGAGCCCAATGGCTCGATAGAGTACTCCATTCGGATATATCTAACACACAGGAAGATTGTACCATTTTTTGCTGTATCGCTTAACGTCATGGGAGTTCAGAAATTCCATCCGAAAAACGCTAGGTCAAAGGATACTCGTCGAGTGCTGTCTGTAATTTTTGGCGCATTCGCGTTTTGCAAAATGAAAGGTTCGCGATAAAGACAAAGAGAATATTAGAGTTTCTTTGCCAACGAAGTCTACGGTAGTAGAGAGAACGAGAAAGAGAGAGAGAGAGAGAGAGAGAGAAGATCTAAGTCGATTTAAGATCGCAAGTTTATCTGGTAGAAGAACACGAGTTAGAGGGTTTTGCACAGCCAACGGTGAATATGGTTAATAAGTGATACGCGAAGAAGGCCGGGCTGACTACGAACCAGCGCAAAAAGAGCTATAGCCACGAAGTTTGCGTTAGGAGAACTATAAAGTCTGTGGATTAGAGGGCGGCTCTACTTACAGAGGTCTACGGCATCAGCCGTAGGATTGAGTGCGACGAGTGCGACGAGTGCGACGAGCGCGACGAAAAGGTGGATGCCGGGTGGTGCCCTGCTGGCGAAGGAACCGAAGCTTTTCACCATAGCTCCCTTTTCGCGCGAGGGTGAAACCCTCGCCCTTTCCTCACCGTGACTCTCGCCGTGCCATTTCTGCCTCGTCAACCTGAAACAAAAAGCCGGAATCGTTAGAGGGTTGGCTGAAAAAGCCGCGGCATCGTGGAACCGAGTCTTTCCGTGAAATGTTGCCAACGAGTGAGTTCTTCGGCGAAATGATGCGCGCAGCTACCTCGAGCGACCTGCAAATGCCAAGGTTACGGGGCTGCTAACACCGGAGCCGTAGAGTAGTATCAGCCTCTATTTGCACGCAAATTGTTTCGGCACGCTAACGGAATCGTACATTCGCGTGCAACTGATTTCACACTGGGGGGAGGAGAAATAATTCGGCGTGGCGCGATACTGACGGGCATCGCCCGCTATTCCCCACCCTCCCCGCTGTTTCTCGTTATTTGGCTGATAGCGTATACACACGATGGGAGGAGGATACTCCCGGTTTTACAATTATCCGCGATCTCGGCATTGATGGGTTGACGCGCAGGCATCCCGTAAATACGACGAACGTGATACATCGAGAGGAAGCGTCATGGGAAAGGGAGAGCATGATAATTAATTCATGACCGCGGGTCGTGCCGCGGGAGATCCGTATAGATTTATTAGCCCGACAATTTGTTTCCTCGGCCGTCTTAGATGTATAGCTAACGTTAGAGATACGTACTACGAGATACTGTGTGCGCGAGCATCGTCTCTACATACATACCTACCTCGGAGGACAATGTGCCACGGTGAACGGGAGTGCACGGCGGCAATACCCTCAAGAAAGGTGCGATTCTCGCGTCTAGACTTTGATGGAGTGCGCGCCGGTAATTGCGCCCGTGGTGAATAAGTAATAGTACAAACGACAGTAAAAAGTCGCTCGGTCGTAGGCCTTGCGTGTTCGCATTAAACATAGATACAGAAACTTATAGCCAGACTACTTGAAAATCCGTCTTTTACGTTAGTTTACGGCTACCGTGTGAGAGTATCGCACTTTTCCTCTAGCGTGTATCCTCTCTTTCTTTCAAAGTACAGAGTCGAGTCGGCGATCGAACACTCCCGAGGTCCGTTAATTCATACTTGTAAAAACAGGCTATTCCACTGGACGGACTGTGCCGGCCAGTCGGCTGACTGACTGGTTGGCTGGTTCGAACGATCCGCTGTTACTCTATGCGCACTTGGTCGCGCCTTAAAAAAGCAGTGAGAATGAAACCCTCCGATACTTTCCAACAATGCCAAAAAAGTCAATGTGTGTACTTTGCTCTGAAAGGAGCGAGGGAAAATTGATACGCGACCATTAAACCGCTCAACGAATTAGTCTTGATATAACGATTCGTTTGACAAGAGCATGCAAATTTTTCAATTTCTTCCAAAGCCAAATATTAAACTTGAAATTATCCTTCGGTATATCATCATTTATACGACTCGTTCCATGAAAACTTTATCTCGCCATCATATTCATGAGGCGTTCGATGTTCTCCACACGAGCCGTCGAAATCAATTTCCCAGAGATGCTGCCGCCACGATCGGGGTGCGCTGCGCCACGTCGCGTCGCTTCGCTTCGCTTTGCCACCATCGTTGTGCCGCCACCTTCTCCAGCGAGCTTCGATAACGAAATTATTCATCGATTGTTTTCTTTTCATCTCGCTGGCATAGGAGGCAGATTATCGCTCGATCGTTACAGGCAGGTGCCATTTTTGTTCCCTCGTTTGTTTTGCCCTCACAGGTTGGCCCGACGAAAGAGGACGGTGCTCTCAACCGAAACGCGACACCTCCGCGATTATTATTCGGGCGACACGACCAAGCAGGCCCATTTGCGATCGGTATCGCGAGATAGACGCACCCCGTCGTACACAAGTATCCCAATACAGGTATATTTATATGCTTCGTGGACATATGTGTGCGAGGGGTATCACGCCCGCAGGCATAAGAGCCCATCTCTAAGCCCAGCTGTAAGCCGCGGAGGCTTCTCGTGATATCCTAGTTCGACGTCGATTCTCTTCGTTTGCATGGCAATGAGTTTATGCAGATTAATACATGCGGAACGTCCACGTATACAACGTCTCGTGGGATGTAAGCACGGCACCTACACGGATTCGCGGGCGTGCATGCATATTTTATTGGCGGCGCCGCGCCGTGCTTAAGGATTTCCGAACGCATAAGCCTACCACACGCATCGCGAAGGCCTACCGCTCGTGATTCCTCTGCCGCCCTATCCCATTAGTTATAATCCGCCCGTCTCAGACTTTACCAAACAATGGATCTACCTGATGCCTCTTTCCGTAATCCGAAGAGCAGAGAGCCCGCGAATACGAGACTCTTGCCGAATGACGGGAGTTGCCGTTGCTTCTTATCTCCTGGTAGCAGATCTACCGGGTCAATAAAAATTACAAGCCACGGCTTATCTCGGTTCGATCGAATCGCTCCACGAAACACGTGTGCAAATTCACACGGGAACAGTGCCCTCTCTAGGGAAGAATTTGAAAATTAACTTTAGAGCCAGTTTGGTAATTAGCAGAGTGGCCAAGAATGCAAATAGTGGAAACGAGGGTCGAAAGGGAATTTTTGTTGACTTCGCCCAGGTGTATGTGTCTGTCGGCTGAAAGAGAAATACGAGCTGGTTGCGAGCGTAACTTTCCTGAGTAGACCGTTAATGTCAGTTAATTATCTGTAAAATGCCCGAAGCAGGAGATTCGTTTTCGTGCCGGCATGCTTGTAGCGCGTGGGCGAGTCCAACGTGTACCCACGAATCACAACTTCGGAGCGTACCACACGCCAATGCTGACCCAAAAACCTCTCCCGTATAGTCCTCGGTCTCGTCTACAACCAAATCGACTGATCTACCGGAGATCTTTAAGATTGCATTCAAAAACTAATTTCAAAAGTTGGAAACTTTTCCTATTCGCACTGATAAGAAGGGCGAATGGAGAGTGCGGTGAGGAGGGTGCACTATCCTCAGAGACGCCTTGGCTGAGCATTCAATTAGAAATATTGAATTTGGCGAGCGCAAGAACCTGCAAATGTAATGCCGGGTTCCAGGGAGTCGTACTCGTGCAGCCAGTGTAAATGTTAGGATAGCAAAAACCTCGAGTAACGGGAGGCAATCAGCCCTAGTATTTGATTGTACTGACGTTAGAAATTCTCGCGGAGAGGCGAGGACGGCTCGGGGACGAGCAAAAAGTGGGTAGGGATCATGGTGAATTTGCGGTTTGATCCCAGTCGTGATCCTCGAACCCTGGCCGAAGGCACGCTTCGACGAGCCGAATCCATTTCGGGCCGAAATTCGCGGGGCCTTTGCTCTTATCTAAAAACCGGAGCCCGTTCCCCGGGAACAAGAGTGAGGCTTTCGATTGGCGTGCCATGTGTCACGCGCGCGCTCTCTTGAGTTTCCACGCGCGTGCCTGAGTCTCATCTCCTTTTCTCCGATTTCCCACGATCCCGTGCGAACGCGAATAAACAGTCTGCCTTTCGGAAAAATATAACCGGTAGTCTTAACTCGGTGACTTGTGAGGGAGCCTCCGTAGAAAAAGTTACCGACTGGCAGAGGTAGTTTCGCAGCTCTTTATTTATGGCCGGCAAGAAGCACCTTGCAGCCGGGAGTCGGGTGCGCGCGGTTTCACCAGACTTTTTGATTTCCTCGAATGCAGTTATTTAGCAAGGAAAAGTAATGGAGAAAGTATGCTAGGCCGCTCGTCGTTTCGCATCGACAGAGCTCGCGGATAAGATACCTTGGAATTATGGAGGGCTTTATTCGAGAACCGTGTATCGCGACGGATAGATTTATAGCGGCGTGTATGTAGAGGCCGGTCGACTTTCCATTTATCAGAATGGTACCTGTAGCATTCGGTCTGAATGGCTGCGAAACATCCGCAAACTTCGATCCTCGCGAACAAATGGATGGAGTTTTGCGAAAGAAAAACGCCGACGGAAAAATCACAATGGGGGGGCGGCATCGGATGCCTCGACATTCCTTCCCCATTGTGCGGCGACTCGTGAAAAATGCACACTGATTTTCCGTAACAATGCTGACGAAAGGAGAATTTTACTGATTGTCGAGGAACTAAAGAGATGTACCGTGAAATATTTCAGCTACGTTCGCGATAATGTCCCATATATGTATATACCCCGTTCACATCGTGCTCCACATATCCCTTTGCGTACGTGTATGTACTTAGATATCCGTGCGTGTGTCAAACACAATAAAAGTATGGCTCCAGTGGCTCATCAATTCGGTCGCATTAATACGGACACATCCATAATCCGACACGACCTCGTTATCTTCTTTTGTCGCGCTCATCCCCGATTCATCGCGTTCGCGTAACCCAAGACAAAGGGGCGTGCGATACCCGCTCGAAACTGGAATATGTAAGTAGAATTACATAAAGGATACCGGCGGACGAACCCGGTTTTTCGTGAGCACCTAACTGAAGTACGTGAACAGCCGCCTGTTCACCATGCCTTGGAGTACGTACTCATGACTTTGACTTGTATAAAGTCGTTGTTCTAACGTGGGACCACTCGACTCCCTCGAGTGCTCCTAGAAAAGAGCTAGACGACGACAACGACGACGTTCGTCTTGAAGAAGAGGACCCTTTCATGGTTTTCACCAACCAGCCTCGCCAACAATCCTAGCACGTTTCCACTGCACCCGTTACACGTACTACCTATGTATACATAGTATCTACATCTATGTACATTGGTATCTACTCTCTACTTCATCTAGAATTCTATTGTAATGACTCTGGCACTTACACCACCAATAAAACTCCCAGTCCGGCACAATATTGTTGTTTTCCAACGTACAATCTAAATCCACAATAGCCTGCCTCCAAGCTCCATTTAAGATATTTCAAAGAATTATAAGCCGGAGGGTAATAAACCTCTTTCATGGCCGTGCAGGCGTAAAACCTTAAGACAGAAAACGGAAGAGAAAGAGGAAGTGACTTGGAGCATGCGACGCTCATGAGCAGTGGTTCTCGAAAAAGCGTTATAAATACTTTTCACTGAACAATGTGTGCTACTTATAAGCTCTATACGGTTGGACGAGAGAAATTCGTTCCTGTCACAGAGTATTTGAAGCCGCGTTAGATCACGAGCGAGAACAATACGACCGGATGATCCAGCAGCTTTGTATTTCGGGAACAGGTTCATAATCAGCACTTAGCTCGAGTGCTTTCGTGAGGGAGCCGAACCGGACAGAGGCTTCTTTCGTTTTGTGCTTGTAAACGATTTTATTCGGACCCTTGATGGTCAGGACCCAAGAGAAAAGGTGTGCGCAAACACTCGAGCTCCTCTTTCGGCGTGCCGCAGGTGCCATTAATGTCCATTATTCTTTGACAATGAGACAATTCATTCGGACGAGTGCTTCATCAGAACCGGGCTCTGGAACGATTGAACGGGGTCTGCAACGAGACTTCGTGCACTTTGTCAAGTTTCTTTAAGAAACAGTTGCCTTTTAGATATCTCCGTTTCCTTTCGATTTTACGAACCTCGTTTACGTAATGAAGGAACCAAGGATTCTCACAACTATATTCCGCATTAGGCTCTGGAGAACCTCTAAACAGATGCCTGGAAGGTTTTGGATTGTTGACCGATCGGCTCGCAGTCCGGACGTGGGTATTTGCATAACTATTCGACTTACTTAGCTGCATACTGCAGTGACATCGGTATTTGTTCATCTGTTCTCTAATCTTGTTCCTGACCGAGTCGTTAGTCTTCTTCGAGGCGGACACCGTCCAAGAAACGACAGCCCCTGCTGACTCATTCGCTTGATGCACCGAGCAGAGGAATAAACTCGGGGGCAATTGAACTTGGAACACTCCTAACAGTGGTGTCCTTTACTTTCTAATTACACTTCGACCCTCGTCACTGTGCTCCCTTCTCGCCTCTGACCAAGAAGTCACAGATACATCTAATTAAAACTTCAATCGAGAACTTCCTTGCAAAGAGCTAGCAACTTCATTTCAACCAATTACTCTGGAACAATGAAAAGTTGTACTTTAATTATCCTATACAATCGAACGAATTTCATGAACGAGATAATTCCAACAACCAAATCGTATGTTTTCCGAAAGACGATCATTTACTATCGTTTACTATGCGTTTATAAATGCATGAAAACGAAGTGACTTTAATTAAACGGAGATGGCCAATTATTCATTGCGCACACCGACGACAGGAATACACCAGACTCGAGAAGTGATGCGCCAAATTCTCAAACCCTTCGCGCGAGCACCCTATTTTAAGAGCGAGCTGCGCGTTGCGCGATCCGTTTGAATTCGCGAAAGCAACTCAAATAAACAGCATCTGCCTGAGGCAACGGACATCTGGAAGCTACTTGCTCCGTCGTCGATGATAATTTTCATCGGTCTTAATCACTTAGCGCCGCCTTCCGCGGGTGCTTTAACCGTCGAGCTAATTGTACGATGGATTCATTCTTCAAGTACTGCTTTTTGCGGGAGAAACGAACCGGCTCGAACGGAAACCCAAAGGCGAGAAGAATTTATTGGTCGGTCGGCTGATTTATCATTGCAAGATGAACGAGCGAGATAATGACGAACGAGGCGAAAGAGAACGGTATGTTAAGCGAGTCGTAGCTGTAGGTGCGAAGAGGGTTCGTTTTATAAACTGTAGTTGCCACCTTCCGCAACGGATCAGCAGTTTGTTCGGAATAAATCTGAATGGAGCTCTTCGTTATAACGCGCAGCAATTACCGTGTGGTGCAAGAAATAAATCTCGGTGCTGCCTGCACAATGAGATCGATGTCTTCCGATAGACTTTAACTGGTAGCGCAGGCAGAGAGCAGCCGTCCGAGAGAGTATCGTCTCGGCAACGGGACTTCGTGGATCCATTATTTAGGGAAGTACGCATAACGTGAACGCAGAGACTTTCGATGAATCGGGCGAATAGTGAAAAGTGCATGCATTGCGAATCGATGTGCCGAGGGAAATTGAGGAATACAAAAGCGAATGGAAAAGCAAAACTCTTGACTCGTGCACACGTACGTATACGTACACACATGCGGACCTAGGCAAAGGTACATAAACTGTATCTCTGCGTAGGTATCTACATATATCGTTACTTTCCCCAATAAAATACTGTGCCGCATGTAAAATGCCGACGCGATTTGGTGCAGCGAAGAACAACAAACAAAAAGCGAGAACGGACGATTTACATGCATAAACTGCCTTCACCCGAACCCTTTTCATTCCCGTTCTTTAGCCTTCGAGGGTTGAACCTTCTTCCTTTTCTATCTCTACCTCTTCTTTTTCCATCCCTTTTTCCATCCCTTTTTCCATCCCCTTTTTCCTTCCTTTTTCCTCCCATTTTCCTCGTCTTTTCCACCGCAATTTCTTCTAGATTCAGCTTCTTAATACCGTGGGCTTTCCGCTCGTGGTTCAATATCGACGCTAGGCTGACGTCGCTCTGATTCTAACTTTATTCCGTCGGGTCTATACTCCGAAGCCCACGTCCTGGCAGAATCTCGAGCGATGTGAAGTAATACAATTCAAAGTAACGTCGTGTAATCCCAGTTGCATAAGCTTCAGCTATTATACATATATACAGAAGCGAGCTCTATCGTTGTACGCGATGCAAGCACGATTCGAGAAATACATTAGGATTTACTCGCGTCAGTTCACTGTGCAATGAGAGAGGATTTAACGAGACCCAATGGAAACATTGATCACAGCGGATAGCAGTGAAGGAGGTACTTAAGAATTCTCCGCACGGTGTTCTTAAGTCTCGTAGCGCGAAACCGTAAGCCAGCAGCATTGTCTTCGAGTAGCATTGAAAAAGTGATTTTAACGGCACTCAATAAAGCAGGGCTCGAGGAATCAAGACGGTTTTAGATTTCACCGTAACTGCTATTGATATCTGCAATAAAAGCAAACCGAGTCTCAAGGAAGAACGGAAGCGTACCGAAAGATCGGAAATTATGATGAAATTGAACCTCATTCCACGCTGCACGCGAATCGATTCCTTAACCGAGGAAAAATCTTTTCTACCAAATCATAGGATTGCCGTTTAGCGCGAGCGAGCCAAGCTACTGGCAATTCGCATTAACACGTAAACAGGAAGTGCTCGAGATTTTTATAGAGTATCGTATAGAAGTGGAGTCACAAATCAGCCGCGCACAAAGTGGTAGCAGTCTCAAAGCGAAACGGTGCGTCTTAAGTCGAGTCCTGTAAGTTTGTCTTGTCGCGTCTTGACGTCTCTCCGCGTTCGCGCACGGAGGCAGTACGCGTCTTTAAAATAACGCTTCCCGTGGTGGAGGGCCACTTTGCGGCATCCCACGAACTTGAATTGCCAGAGAAATACAGAGGCCGGGTCTCGAGGAAAAATGATCGAGGCGCAGCTCCGCGGAAGAGTGCGATTCAGAGCGATTAAGCACGTTTTTGAGGCTGGAACAGGAGTCGACCTGAAAGGGCAGCTGCAGGAGCTCCTCGTGAAAAAGCCCGGAGGTATTGGCATGCAAAACAGTAGCTCGCATCCGCGAGGCTGGTCGCTGCCACGACTGAAAGAGTTTCCAGCTGGCAAAATAGAATCAGAGTCTTCTTTCTGCTGGCAGTAAGTCTGTGCGAGAGGTGCGAACTGAGGGGACAGTGGTACCGGTAGTGGCAGTAACAGTGACATCAACGGTGCCATCCACATTGGCAGCGGCGTCGTCACCATTGGGGGTTGAAGGTGGCTGAGAATCAAAGCGATTGCCTCTGGGGTGGCGAAGAGCATCGGCGAACGGCAGCCGAGTCAAAAGAAGAGCGAGAATCCTGAAAAGATCGTGGCTGGTAGACTGTGCTGCAGCAGGCGGCGGAGCCACATCGTATCTCTACGACGACACTCTGACTTGTGAGCTCCGATTCTCTCGGTCCCTTTGCTTCTGGGCTGGTGTCTCTCTCTCTCTCTTGGTGTGTCGCACTCCCGCTCATTCTGTCCCTCTCTCTCTGTCTCGCCACAGTCCGTCAGTCCTTGTCGCGGCGCTCTAACAAGCCTCTAATGAGGAACGGGTGTTACTCGTGTCCGCCGCGGTACTTTTGCGCAATTACCATTTATCACATCTGCCTCGCCGTTTCACTCCCACTCGGCTTTTTTTTCTCTGGTCCTCGCGGTCTTCCGTCCTCCGGGGCGCCTTTCTTTTTTTTCTCCGCACAATGAACGGCCCGTACTTTCCGAGTATCTGGCACGCTCGTGGCAGCCTGGAATATTTTTCGCCCAATAAGGCGCCACCGATCGAACGGATGGAAAGCCAACTGCTCGTTACTGTCGAGAAACCGGAAATTCCGCCGTGAACTCACTTTGATCGATGTTACTAAATTACTTTTTTATGCATAAATCGTCTGTTGACATTGATCGCCGGGAAAAGGAAAGCGAAGAAGGGAAGCCAGCCACGAATGCTCGAAAACACTGACCGTTTTCCGTTGCTGGGGCAGCTTATTTTAGTATCCAAGATTCTGTTACTGCGTGCTTGGGGTCTTTGCTGCTTGCGAGTGTAGCAGCAAGTCAGCGAACCGGATGCTCACGAGAGGAAGTTTTCGAGTATGTGATTAATAGAATAGAGTTTCGCATGGGCATGTCCCAAAATTTCTAGTTGTTGGTAACTCGCATGCGTTATGGAAATTTAAGCGGATCTTGTAGCTATCTCAAGTTCGTTACTCTCCGTGTGCAAACTGGGACAGCGAGTCCATCGTTCGGTCTCTGCTCCAATCGGGATTGATTCGAAATCGTTATCGGGCTGGGCATTGTGCATAATCCAGGCGCAAATCCGTGTGCAAATCAGGCGGTCGAGAGAGGAAGAAGGGGAGAGAGAGGGACGATGATTGGGAGAGATAGAGAGAAAGGGGAAAAGGCTTTCTCGTGTTGATTATTTCCGTTCAAACAATCTTCGGGTCCTCACGCGAATTCTTGGACGAGAGAGGCCAACGTAAAGTACGGAAAAACTACAAGGTACGCGCGGAAGAAGAAGGAATTGATGGAGGACGAAAGTAGGACAGCGCAGAATCGAAAATCAGCTTCGTACAGTTACGATGATGTCGATCCTGGAAATTTCCGGCCGGGTGATAACGTTCCACTTGGATAGATTGTATCTCTCTCGACGAAAAGTCGCTCGCCGGGATGAAAGATATTTTTCGAGAGCGTACAAGATTCAGGAGAATCTATCGGAACCCCATTCACTATTTTTCTAATGATTTTTCTGCTCTGTAAGCGAGCGCTTTCGAGAGTAAAGCGGTCGAACGCGTAGGTATATCGAGCAGTTGGAAATAAGGGCTCGGGTAAAGCACACCGATAAAATTGCAATTCGAGTTTGCACGATTGACGAGAGCGGTTCGATGAGTCTGATACCGCGCTGCTTTCTTCACTGTACTTATTATGTACAATAGGTAGGTGTATACCTAAGTAAGTAGTAAATGTACGTCAAACTTCTTGCCAGTGAAGAACCTAGAGTTTACGTGACGGGCTGATATTCGAGCGAATAGCCTCCCGAACCGTTTCTCGCCGATGATCACGGCCGTAAGCAAGCGCAAAACGAGCTGAAAGAACTGCTTCGAGTTTCTTTCGAGCTAGATATACCAGGCGAACTATGTAATGAATGGCAGGCAAAAGAACGAAATAAGCTAGCCAGGCCGAGCGAGAGTAAGCAGGCGGACTGGTAGCGGCAGCAAAAAAAGAGATTTACACCTGCGCTGGTGTTTTTACAAAGTTGGCCCTAAAAGTAGCCCGAACGCTGATAGCCTTCGAGGCAGATAGATCGAATCTCCGCGAGTGAAAAGTCGACCAGTCGTTTGCCCGGGCGTTCCCCGAAGGGCACAAAAGTAAAACGGATAGGAAGATAAGAGTGTGCGCGAGAGGAAATAGATCCCTGAATTCTTTTGGAATGGTTATTTCTCTGTTCATTAAGTTTTATGGTCTCTCGAGCACGGTTGTCTCTCTCTTCTTCTCTGTTCACGCGCGCGCGAGTGCACACTGTTTCCGCGAACCTGGATCACACTTCTCCGCGATTTTCAATGGCGTGCGACCTCATTACCGAAATAGTACTCATTACCGTCATAAAATTCTCCCGAGATCGAGGGTACGTGTAGCCCCTTGAATATGCGAGGAACATTTTGTTAGGGTGCGACACACTGGCCACTCTCCAAAAGAACTGTCCATTAATGACCGCGAATTATTCAGCAGCACGTGTAGCTAACCAACCAGGAATGAAAACAGTGGGCGAAATCCTTGAAAATCCTCGCTACCAGGCGAATTGCGAACGTTAAAAGCCTTTGAGAATATTGTATCATATATTCGATATTTTTGGTATTGGTGCATCATGGGATGTTTGGGGTAAAGTGCACCAGGCGAGAGATTCATTTGACAATTGGAGGAATCTGGACATTTACTCCAATAATAATTAAACCGACGAAATTAATATTGAAATTGAAGCATTATGATGTTTTTCGTATGTTTGTATGTATTATAATTCTATTCGACGAATGACGTTTCCGATTTCCATTACCTCGTTGCACGACCCGTTAGCAGTATATTGTTAACTGCGAGCACATCAACAAATATTCATTTAGCTGACGTGCATCAGGTTTTCAATCCCACAATACATTACGAAACCCCCTGAAAATTTAAATAACAACCATATCCCCCGTGTACGTGGATGCGCAGTGGCCCGCGTGCACACCCATTAAATACAAAAATCGGCTTGGTGCTTTACGGATAAAAAATGTATTTCGTTGTTCACGGTATTCCCGATGCTTTGTGTAATCCAGGAAACATAATGGTAATCCTGCACTAAGCTGACCGATGAAACATTACGGCCACGTAGCGTAGTGCATCGAGCGTGCGCCAACCTGTTCCGTTAAAAGGTACACATATACCCCTATTCGAGCGAATTGAGCAGAGCCTGATACCATGCATTTCAGGAGATTATTTTTTCCAACTGCCAAACCGAGTCTAATTTTTCTGTTAAATTGAATTGTTCTATCTGGGATATTACATAGTTGGAAATGGTAGTATCGATCGAGGCGAAGGCGGCAAGCATCGCCAGCGCAAAGTTCTACGCGTGCCAGTGAGAAGGATGGTATTTAACAGGACTCGAACAATGCTTTCCCTTTCTCGGAGCTTCGTCCTTGCCCCTGTCCCTCCGCCTTCGTTTTGGCCTAGCGTCTTTCAGTCTTTCGTGCTCGTCCTCAATGTGGCTGCGTTAAATAACAATGGCCTCGTGGAAGTGGGACTACTCGAAAACATTTGCCCGTTTCCTCCTCCCGGTTCTGCTTTTGTCGCGACTCATTCGTCCTCCCGCATAATGACTGGTGCTGGCGGTGGCGCTGCCAGTGTGGTGGTGATGGTGGTGGTGGTGGTGGTGGTGGTGGTGGCGACGAAGCTGGTGGCGCACTCGCATTCACTGGGCCAAGGCCCGCTAGCGTCTCCAGCTTTTGTCCTTTCCTTCTTCCGCCGGCTTAATTGTTGCGCTAACATTTGCCCTGCGGCGAATCGATCCGTACGAGCACGGCCCCGGGCACGGTCCTGGCTCTGCGTAAATAACGCGATTACGGCCGAGCTGCGCCCCGATTTGATTTCCTTCCGTCACGGAGTACGGTCGAGAAAGAGAAAAGGTCAGATGGAAAGATGAAGACGGATAAAGACGAAGGCGCGTGCTTCGTTACTGAGGGGATCCTCGCGATGCAACCGTCCGAGGAAGAAACTTTCCGAGACGAGTTTCCACTCGAAGGGGTCGCTGCGAAGACGTCGGTCCTTCGAAACATAAATGAGCTGACCTTACCCGAGGCGTCTATCGGTAGCCTGGCGTAGAAACTCATTTCCAGCTTCCAATGGACCTTTGCATCACTCCGGATAATTAACCTTGTGCCTGATGGGCTTTGATATTTTTCAGTGGCTTACCTTCCGCAGAGAATTAGACTTTTAATTTAACCGTCGAGTGGACTGAGCGGAGCAGGTGTTGTTTGATGCACGCTCCAGCGAATAGTGAAAGAGTTTGTGCTGTCTCCCATCGTCTGTATCCCCTTTTCTTGCACTTTCTCTACTTTTCTCATTGCTATTTATCTCTGTCTCTCTCGTTACGTTTGAGCAAATTAGCACGCAAATGCAAACATACGTATCCCTTCATTCCCGCCCCCTCCCTATCTCTCTCCCTCTCTCTCTCTCTTCGCAGTACAATCTCTCTGGGGAAACGTTCTGTTTCGAGATTGATTATCCCCTATCGGCTCATGCAGCGTTTCCTCCCTTGCGAAACTTAGTGGGCAAGCGTCGATAATGCAGAGGGAACCACGACGAGGGTGGTTGTTCCTAGTTACGGAAGGGTAGGAAGTGTGGAGATCGTAAATTTTCCTTTAGTTAGATCATAGACTGCACCAAAGATACACCCTCGCAGAAACTGCTCGTCGAATCAACTTTGCGATGTGATCGCCATTAATGGTTCGTCTTCTGCAAATATTATTCTTTCATTTCTGGCCTTCGGATTTTTTACGATGCATTTCCTAACTTTGAATTGGCACTCTGCCGAAGATACCCAGGAGTGCAATTCAATTAGTTTGCCTTACCCAATTGGAATAATTTGAAGAATTGGTTAAACATGAATTCATTAAAACATGGAATGAGATCAATGAGATAATTGATGGTGCCCGTCTACAGAGTCGCTTGGTAATTCTCTTAAGCCCTTTCTCATAGTGAAATCCTTTGATGCCTTAACGTATGAACAATCCTGCGATGCAGCTACCTTACTTCCCTAATTAATGCGTCTTGAGGAACGAGCTCCAAATCCCTCTGCGACGTTTACGTGCCGCATCGTATCACCGCGCGTTTTATTCGAAAGAAAATAACTCTGAGGAGTTCATTTTCAGGGGACGGTCAGTGCATTAACGCGAAAAAGAGGACTTGGCCATTATGGGAAATGCAAGGAGACCAGCTAAAAAGTAATACGCGAAACAAGAGGAAAACCAGTTGGATAATTGCTTTGAGGATACGCAGGAATCCTTCCTCAAGCTGGAGGAAGTTACGGCTCCGGGCGCACAATTATACGTAATTTTGTGGAAGCGAGTGCAAACCCCGTCGACGAAATTAGTAATCCGGGGAAGGACAAGGGGTGGCGCGTAAAATGACAATTTCAAGTCGAAAGGGAGCACGTAGAAATCGGATAGAGCCTCGAGTACGAGAAGAGTGGGAGAGGGAGACTCTGGAAATGAAATGGCGTAAAAAAGATTCCGTACGGCCGCCATGCCGTTGGAACGAAGAACGGGAGAAGAACATCAAATCGGATTTTCAAAGCCCGTTTAATGTATACGATTTTCACGGGTGAATTAACAGGCCGTCAAACCTGGTGGCAGGAGCAAACGGTGAGAAGAGCGAGAGGGAGAGAGAAAGAGAAGAGTTAGGGCCACAAGCCGAGAGTACTGCCTGGATCGACCACATAACTTTGAGATTAATTAAATTTAAGCGCTGTTAAAAGGATTAATTAGTAGTAGGTACTTCTGCAAGGACACCAAGTCTCGAGACAGAATTATGCTGAGAGACGAAAGTTTTGGCGGAGGGGAGTCAGCCTCTGTCAGGAGTTAAGGGGTTCGCTTATGCCGGTCAAAGGCAGAAACTTCGACATTCGACTTATACTCGATCATTTGTCCCAGGCATTAACGCTGTAACACCGTAAGCTGTCTCCTCAAAGCATAAGCTATTTCCCAACGCTTATATCGCACATACATAAGTCTACATAAGGTATGTATCTATGTACGTAGCTGGATACGGACTAAAAGACCCAGATGCAAAATCACCATAAGATATATGCGAGTCTCATAAGTTTTCTTATTACCAGTCTGCCAAGAACGATTTTAAATCTCTCCTCGTTTATTCTAAGTATTACCCTCCATGCATCAGGACAGCGGTAATGTTCTCAACAATAGAGGATTAAAAACTGAAACTATGCACGGCTTGAGCTAGTTTCTTGGCTGAGAAAAGCGAGCTTAACGCAATACAGCAATGCACTCTTGAGCAGTAGGTTGGCGATGAATTGCAGTAGAATGCAGTAAGTCGGTCCAGTAATTTCCAAGTTGGTAGGCATCGTCTTACTAAATATGCACCCAGCTGAGAAAGTAAGACTGACAAGAACCACTTGAGTTTGAGTATACCGTACAAGACTAACAGCTCAAGTACACTTTAAACTCGGAGAGCCAAACGTCGAACGGCTTATTGTTGAAACAACCAATTTCAACGAGTGTAGTATTCGCCGAGATTTGTGAACTAATACTACTGGAAATGGCACTAGTTTATATAGGAGCATCTCTCTATACAAGTAGAAGAGCTGAATTGCGTTTCCTAACAACGTCCACTAATACCGCGCACAAGAGCATAATTCGTGGCCATGACGCTTTCGCATGGAAGAAATTCGTACTGCTGTCGAAGGAAACAAACTCGTCGATATACAGTACAGATCTCAAACTCTTGTTAATGGGACGTAGAGATAATTCTGGAAATTTCCTTCTCGCTATTTGTGAAAATAGATTTCGTAAATATTGAAATTCTTGTGTCATGTCTAGAACTGGATAAGCAGAAGAAATAAATACATAGACGTATAGGATAGTGTATAGTTTCATCATGAAGAAATTCTAAGCGAGCCGAAAGCGAGAAGTGCATTTGTGTGAACGTAAATTGAGATTGGATTCTGTACAAAATAAACACAAGCCTGGATCTGAAATAAATCGATGGATATAGAATAGTTGGAGTACGCGAATATTGGCCCCTATCCAAGAATTTATGCGTCGATGTCAGCGTATAAAAATTTCAGCGATATCACGATTGCACTCCGAGCCGCTTTTCCCTGTTCGTCTTTCGGAAAAATATTCGATGGCTAGAGCAGGGAGTAGCTGGATGTTCGCTGACCGACGTCCATCTGTCTGTCGGATATAATAATTTTTTCATTCTCGATTTGTGAAATCACCTAATAAAAAGTAGAGTTGACCATTAGAGCGTGGAAGGGTAGTCGTTCACCTGGTCTCTCATTTCCTCTCTGTTCTGATTTTTCGGTATCGATTTAACTCTGCGTTTTGTCAACATAATAATTCCATCGCCGAGCCGAGGATTTCCGGTAATTAATTCCGCTCATTAACCGATCAACGTGTGAGATGCATCGACGCTCGCAATTATCGGGGATTTTCAGTAGCTATGACTTTTCACCGTACCTTATTCCCATCCTCCACTCTTGGAGCTTGTCATGATGAAATTGCCATCAGAAGCATAAACGATAAAATGTGCCCATCGGAAGAAACATTGAAGTTGGATAAGCCTTAAGTAGCATGTATTACTCGAGGAAGCTGATCGAAGGGGAAAATTTAAGGACCAACTTACATTCCCGGCAGTCCATCTTAATCTACGATCAGAGGTCCAGTCGTAAATCTTTTTCGAGTTCGGCTTCCCACTCGATCTTTCGAAGGGCTATCGACTTCTCTTGAAGCGTTGAATGTATCGACGTCGGAGCTGCGAGGTTCACCCAGTAGGAACTTGCCAAACGAAGCTTATTCACGTACTATGTACTTGGACGGTGGAGCGTCTCCGCCTTCTCAGCGTCTCGGCAACTTCTTTCACTCGTCTGTTCGAAACATCGGGTTTCGGCTCCTGGAGTCGGGAGGAAAGATCCATCCATTCAAACGAGGTGCGAGTAAGTATAAAAAGATGAGCGCGCGAGTGAACGCGAGCCGCGTCGTTGGGCGTACTTGAAAAATTCTGCAATTAAGGGGTTAAGGCCGGCCAGGGGGCCGTTGGCGGAAGGGCGTGCTGGATGGATCACCACGTGGTACGGCTTTCAGCAGGGCGCGTCAACGGACGCGCTCAAGTTGGTGAGACCAGAGACAGAGAAGGAGAGAAAGAGGCTGGAGGGTAGTTGGAGGTAACAGAGGACAGGGTGGAAGAGGTTGAAGAGGGATGGTTAGGTCGCTTGTGTCTGTCCCCGGGGGCTCAGCTGCGGCAGCACCATGGTGATCGATGTCTCCACTCTCCGCAATTTGAACAATGTCCTACTGTTTTGGACTGCTCCTCTACCTCTCTCCTTCTGTCTCTCGTTTTCTCTCTCCCTCATGCACCTTTTCCTATTTCGCCTTCCGCCCTTCCACGGAATTCTCTTTCCGCCACCTCACCTTCAACGCGAGTTTCTCCTTTTTCCTTGGCCTCTTCGCGGCGCGGTGCGGCGCGGTACGGTGCAGTGCGGCGCGTCTTCGCTTCGTCCGGTAACCCTCGCAACACTCGCTGCTCACCCCTCCGAGCCCCTTTCTTTTCGTGCGCCATTCTCGGCATTCCCCGGTAAAATGAACGTTATACCGAGCAAGAAGGATGTGGGCCCATTCTTATTTACTATTCCGAACGCGGCTGAATGCGAGCGGGAAGAATATGTGCAGGTATGTATGTACCGTGAAGTAGGGATGAGAGGCGGAGAGCGACCACGGTAGACCGGCTTGGAAAAGCCTTCAGGAAGAGCGCCGCGACTTTTTGTCCCGATGGAACCCCGAGCAATCATGAGTTCTCTCGTGCGGGCTAAACAAACGCACAGGGATGAAAATGTCGGAAACGTGGCCCACCGCACTGCTTAGGAGTCTCTTCTTCGTTCCAGTGTACTTCTTTCCCCTCTTTTTCGGCGAATAACTGAGGTCACGGACGTTGCGGAAAAAATCTGACCGTCTTTACTACGACCGAGTACCTCAGCCAGGTTATTTCACTATATTCCCGGATTATTTTGCTTTATGGTAGCCAGACTGCTTTCCTCCGAAAACCTGCAATCTCCTTCGTTACTCAAGCTTGCAGAGGTCTATAATTCAGAGACTTGCATCGACAATGGGTTACCAGGGAGATTGGAACTCTGGAAAGGTCACCGATGCATTTATAAGTTATTTCACGAGTCCACGAATTCAGGGTTAGCTGGCCCACGGCGTTTGTTCTAAGCAAACGTATACACAGATGTATGGGCATCGATTATTGAGTTAGATCAAGGAGGTACGTTGAGATTGGTATATGTTTGCCCAGTGGCTCTGGCACAATTGTGCTCAAAGGAGCTGACAAACAATGTACATGCCTCGATTGAATGGAAATAATAGTGTAGAAGCGCAGCCGATGGTGCGCCGAATTGTGTGGTAACTTATTCACGGGATACGCCAATGCGGTACTCTGCCAGTACTTTGGAACTTCAAAACCGCTCTCCCTCTGTTCATTCATATTCCTACTTAGAATGGTAATACCGAGTGGAATGACGAACTTTCGATGCGTAATTTCCCAAACAAACCGACAGACATCGATATTCGCAAGATAGTATTCCCATAAGGACAAATATCACAGAATTTACATACATACATATATGCATAGCGACTCGTTCTACTTGTCAGTACAAGTCGAATTGTACTTGTTAACTCACGTTCGCGTTTTCTCCACCGTTCGTAGAGAATAAAACCGAATAGCACTTCAGGGAAGTTGTATCGCGAGACTAATTATTAAGAATTCCAGAATCCAACTGAAAATCTGGTGGAATGAGGTCATCAAAAAAGTTTTTGGCTATTTGAGTGCGCGAAAGTACATTGGTAACGAAACACAGTTTCGTACCGAAATGCGAGTTGCGGTGCGCCCGAAAAACCATCGCACAGTTTTAATTTCGGTACTGGATGTAGAGTGAAGATTGACTTGGTTTAGATTGTTTAGAGGATAGATCCTCTGCGGAGCGTATGGGTGTCGGGTTTATTGCCACTAAATATTTAACCCTGTAGCCACCTTGGAAGTGTTAAGATGCTCTCATAGACGAGTTTGACTGTAGCAGGTTTCCAGTAACCCCATGTCTTCGTCGAAGGTTTCTACCCATCCCTTGGCAACAGTGATGCGATGGGGCACGCTTTCGTCTTATCGTCACGCCAACGTAAATTTACCGTTCCATCCTCGGCGGTGCGACTGTTTACTACACGGCGACACCGTTCGTTTCGGTTATGCGTCGCGAAATGGGTCTCGGGAAAATTATTCCTTAGGCACGGGCGGATTGCTGCTCGTTACGCGGACAACGAGTGCCCTTGATGAAACATATTTTCGGCGCATCCAAGATGGCGAGCGTTAAGCGCGTTATTAATGAATTTCATTATAGGAGGGAACGGAAGAAGAAAGGAGAAAGGTGAAACGAAGGGGAAAGCAAACAGGAAAGCAAACAGGAAAGCAAACATGCTTGAGTCGACGGTGCTCATGCTTCGAGAAGCAATGCGAGCTCAATAAAGCGACCGATAAATGAGCGGCATCATTCATTAGCGGAAATCGTTTGACGCATGCATACGCATATGTATACGCACCCGCGTGCTCACACGGCTCGCATATTTCTCTTAGTTAATCATAACGAGAATGGCCAACTGTCGCGGATTTTAATCCGAAATGTTCAATTAGCGGGAGGGCAGCCAGCCGTGATGTGTCAGTCGTATCATCGCCCGTAACGACTGGCTTCGTTCCTCTGCAGTGGAGCGCGCGCAAATTGGAAAGTGATACCGAATTCGCGCTTCGCTGAACCGGCCGTGCGATCAGCGCGTTAATTATAGATATCGGGGGACGCGGCGTTGAGTGTATTTTAGGTAATTGGGGGTCGACCAAAATCGTCCTGCAGCCTTTTGCCAGTGGCGCGCTTGCGTTTCCCCCTGGCGCTTCACCCTGACTAATCCGTGTGCGGGTAGACAGGTATGTGTGTCTGCGCGAAAGTAAGCTAGGATTACGCGGTAGCATAAGTGCAGCTACTCGCGGTGATAGGGCTACTCATCGAAAAGCCTAAGGAGGACGATGATGCATTGCGGAATTCTAAAGAGCTCTCTCGGCAATTTGCGCGCACGGCTCTCTTTCCACGGACGAACCTCGTCGCGTTATAATTTCAAGCGGTCCGTGTTCGCCTCGGTGCAGTCATTTGTTTCACGGCGCGGTGGCACGACGCAGCGCGGCGCAGCGCGACGCGCCCCGGTGCAAAGCGTATTTCGTTCGGTCCGTGGACAATTTGCATAATTAAACCCGTTAAATTGGTTTAAGAGGATCTCCGCGGTGCAGCGGTGCGACGACATAAAAACAACGGGTATTCCGCACAGTCCGCGCTGCGGTACAGTTTGCGGAAGGTTGACGCGTTAAGTGATTGAAAATCACCTGGAATCGCATCGGCATTGTAATTTCCTGGCACGCCCACTCTTTCGAGTGAATCGCGTATGGTCGATCGAATCGAGCAACAGAGCTAACCGGGATGCTGCGGACGGAAAAGCGCGCTATTCGGCGGTCCGTTTGTGATTTAGCGCGATTGCCACCACACGACTTCGCCGGCAGCAGCTTCGGTGCTGCCTGCAACCAGACTGGTTGCACCAGTCTGCCCGGCGGCCACTGAAAGGGTGTAGGTACCAACGTCGCCTATAGATGTGTCCACCTACTGGTTTGTACTTGCTGGCGGATGACTCTCCTCCGCTGGTGTTAGGGATCCATTAGCTAATGGCCGCACCAGCCATCTGCTCGATATAGCTTTTATTCGCCTGCTTCGCCTCTCTCCCTCTTGCTTTCTCTCCTTCCACTTTTTACTCCCTTTCTCGCTCCCTCTTTATCTTTTCCACCCTGAACGAGCATCCTCCCGACTCGACGCGACGCGACGCGACGCGACGCACTGTTCCTGTCCTGTGGCGCTTAGTGCGGCCCACTGCGCGAACCAACGATTCATTTATTCATATCTTTCTTTTTTCCCTCTGCACGGCACACCCCTTGATGCACCCTACCGCCCCTCGTGGTTTCTTCGTGGTTATGGTTGAAAACTTTGTCCCGTGGCCGCACCCCGCCATTCTCTACCTCACTCCGCCCTTTCCATCTCGAACTATCCCTTGTTTGCTGTTGCTCCCAGGAAGACCCCGGGAAATACTGCGAACTTGTTATCGGTCTTACGCGACCAAAGTTTATTCTAGCCTCCTTCGTTCCTACTTTTCTTGCTCCCGGTGAAAGTGACGATGCACTTAAGTTTGCTTGCTTTTTCTTCTTCTCCCCTGGACTTGTCTTTGCGAATCTCGATGGGAGCCATCACAATCCTGGCCTGTTGAATCGTCCACTGCGAGAAATTGTAAACGCTCTTATTGACCAGGGTGAAGTATTTCCTTTGGTTCAATGAGGTCCAAACAAATAATAAAAGGGTTCCATTGTAAAAAGTACGATGGTCATAATCACGATTTTTCGTAAGAGACACGCACACCTCTGCTCTTTGAGCAATTTCACCCTACACCCTACAGTGAAACTAAAACCTTACTCGCGACATATCTGACTTATTTCCTTTTCGTTCAGCAAATCATATTTTACACGCACGCTCCGTACCTTCCGCGAGCGATAAAAATTATTTCGGCAGCTTCGTAAAAAGCTCAAGAAGATAAATACGGAATTTAATTTCCGCTCGCCAATGCAGGGTGTTCAGAACATCACGACAGACATGGAAATCGCTTATACCTTCGGGATAAAGTACCCGAACTTCCGTCCTATGATAAACGGTTTTTGTTACCGGGGAATCTCTTTCAGTAATATCGAACTCATCCTCCGCGTAACGTTTAATACAATGAAAAATTGTCATGGTTTAACAAGTGACTGTACAACAAGACGGATTATTCCAATGCAGCACTTCACGGTGCCAAGCACTGTTCCGGTAGAAAGTAAAAAGTAGAAGAAAAATGTATTACTGTCAGTTTTCTCTTCGCGTTCTTTTCCTAGTTAATTATGAGATTCGAGAAGCGCGGATATTCATAAAGAGCACTGCAGCGAATCCACAAGATTGAGCCAGCCGGTGCTCATACACAGCAGCCACAGCTATTTCCAGGAGATCGGACCTACATCAGTGGGTCCGTGCGTCTTTGTTTAGCGGACTGGTCTGTACAGGGGCCCCACAGTCGAGGCTCATGCAGACCGCGAAGGTTGAAAGGGCCGTGGCTGGGTACTTAAACGGGTGATATATGCGATATTCGCCCGATGCTGCCCACAGGTACTTACCTGTGTACCTGCGAGCAGGTACTGGTATGAGCTAAGGCCGACTTCTACACATGTTCGCCTACTTTATCGCGCGGTGAGTAATGCGCCACGGGGGGACCGGCATCAGAAGCGCCAGTATAAAGTCGGCGTCGCCAAAGAAGCACTACACCGGCATCGCACCGGCGGGTATCCTGAAATCCGTGTGACAACGTCACAAGGTAGAGGACGGAGTACGAGGTTTACGTTCGGTAATAACGCGCTATTAAAACACATCCCTTTAAAAAACTTTGAATCTTCTATTATCTACGAATCCATCCATAACGAATTTTTAATCTGCTGTTAAATGCTCGATTCGCCAGCGCTTTTGCATGTAAATGCGTCCATTGCTATTGGACTCGGATATTCATTCGCGATACCTTCGGGCTTTCATAAACTTGCAAAATGGTTTTATACTGTTACGAGATGCGCACTACGCGGCATAAATAGGTAGGTAATTCTTTATTTCGTCGGATCGTTTTGGAAGGATCAAAGGCTCATAAAATCCAATTAGTGATGTATTTTTATCAATATTTCCGGTTAGCATTCAAATGAATTTGTCCGAATATGGCAAAAGTGTGGGCGGAATGAATATTTTTTCTGGGATTGGATAAATATTCTGGTCGTTGCGCGACGGTCCGATTGCCAAATAAATATTTCAAAACCGCATGAAAATTGGACGAAGATTACTGGTCGTAAATCGTATTATTCAACAATTGTGCATTTAATATCGTACACATTGTTTGTACACCAGAGATTAATTTTGCTTCGCGGTCTATTGGCAATACCGTGCATATTGTTACCTAATTTACTAATTGAAGGGCGGCAGAATTTAACTATATTCGAGTAGGATTTATTCTGAAATATTCGTACTGTTGTAGGTATGTATTATTCGGACTGTGTAAAATGATTGTTTCATTCTCGGTAGATTATTATTTCCAACAGTGATTTTTCCAACATTTACGATCTTCAAGTCCGAGTGAAATTAGCGCTGACTACACGGGTGAGCACTGTACACAACCTAACATTGTGGGTCTGGAGTTTCGCATTACATGTCTGCTTTCCTCCCAAGAAGTGCACCTACTAATTACCTACTATGTCAGTCTTCTCGTTAGCTCTCGACGAGTACAAGGGAACAAGGAACAGAGAGAAATTCCAAAATGAAAGCTAATCGCACTGGAAACTTTGCTGGATCAATTCCCCTAGTCTCGTTTCAATTTGACAAGAAATCCTTTTTCGAAATAATTATGAGTATCTTATATTGGTCCCGCGCTTGCCCTCATCCATTATGCAGTCAATATTTACTCCGATCCATTGGCTCTGCTCGTAATGAAATACACGTTGTGTTTGGGGAAGCACGACTAGCTCGCGGTAATTAATTATACTCATTAGGCGTCCGAGGTGCCGGTATACAGTACACACGCACAGGAATGTGTGAGGCGTACAGTGCATTTCGCGAAACCGAAATTGCTCGTTACAAATACGAACAAACGCGAACGTGATAATAATGCGCATTGGTCAGTTAACGATAGTTCGATCTACCGGAGGTAGTAGAGAGCGATCTACAATTCATGATGAAACAGGGTTAACGCGATTTCCAGGAATTCCGTCTTTCAGGCTGTAGTTTACAATTACTTATCCGAACCCAAGCCTCCGGTGTTGACTCGAGCCGATTGTTTCCTTCAACAAGTGCTCCTCCTAATTACTCGTCGACGGGGGAGCCTTCGTTAGACCTCGGCAATCTATAGAGACGGAGATGCCGCTGCTAAAGGAGCAATAGAAAACAAGGAAGGAAGAGAGAGAGAGAAAAAAAGAGAGTTAAAGCAAAAATGGTGGAGAGAAGAAAACGGGAGAAGGGGAAGGAAAGAGAGTGGCCGAGAGCTCGGTGAATCGAACAGGGACAGATCCGACGAATTAAGAGGAAGACGTAAAAGGAAACTGAAGAGGGGTTCAACCGTGTACACAGTGCACTTCATTCATTCGGACTAGTCCTTTTGTGCCAAGTGAAATTATGCGGAGCTTGTGTATCCGCACCACGAAAATGTTGCTAACAATAACTTTTCTATGAACGGCAGAGGCCCTTTCAAATTGACAATGGTCATTCTTTAGGAACAATTACTTCGTATCGAGCGTATCGAGTGGTCGACAGTACTTAGAGTCTGAAAGAGCTTTTAAATACCATCCCATAATAGTTTTAAATAAGTATCCAGACAGAATTGTAAAAATGAGATCAAAGGGTGAAAGGGTTAATTAGGGCGTAAGGGGTAATAAGAACAACCCGAGAGAGAAGAGAAGAGGAGCCGAGTAAATTAGGAAGAGTGGAACAAGGGGGGGAAAAGGAAACGAAGAACTCTGGGTACACATTGGTGTCAGAGTATTCGGAACCAAGCAAGGGTCCTTTTGTTGCGTTACTCGAGCCGTTTTGGCATTATTAAAATTGGCCCCGAGGAAACACTTATAAGCTTGCCGGGTGGTAGGATTGAGAAAGCGACATTGAAATACTACAACTCAAGATACTCATCTTTGACTGCCAGACGCCGCAACACTCATCATCGACCTTCCTCGATACTTACTCCTTACATTTTCGCACGTTTGCCTTACCCGAATGTACGAGCCTCGAACGCCTCGGTGATTCACCGAAGAAGGATGCCTCGCGATACAGCTACGACCCCGAAGACTTCCTACACGAGAGCGTAATGTTCTTTTAATGCAGCGATAACCCGGCGAATTACAATTTAAGCTGCAGTTGCGTTTTACTTGCGAGCGCTGCCGAGACGTCTGTTTACAATGTTCGAGCGTTAAGTAAGTCGTAAGTTAGAACACCGCTGATGCACGTGCCTGCCGTGTGCTTTTTCTTTGGTCTACCATCTTACTCGCTGTGAAAAATGTCTGGCAGGGACCCTGCTGAATGGGAAATGCAGGCTCGTGCACACATTCGCCTGGTCTTTTATGGCCGGTACAGGAATTCTTACGGGATGGACAGTAACTATCATACACGGCGGCACGATTCTGATGCCCTTTCTGGGAAGCACTGAGCAATCCCGAAGACGCGTCTACTGCTTTATCTGCGCATTCATGGCTATGACTGTTAGTCCCTGTCCAGCTGTATCGAATGTCTTGCCTCGCAGCTTGATTGCGGTAATACCAAGAAAAAGCTTAACGAACGGATTGTTGCTTCGTCAATGGACAAAACGTTCGGTCGTCGCGACGCTCGACGAACTTCCGACAATCAGTTAGACCTTT
This sequence comes from Trypoxylon attenuatum, assembly GCA_963989405.1. Classification (NCBI taxonomy): domain Eukaryota; kingdom Metazoa; phylum Arthropoda; class Insecta; order Hymenoptera; family Crabronidae; genus Trypoxylon; species Trypoxylon attenuatum. The sequence continues at coordinate 3,832,915 of OZ022489.1, read as the reverse complement.
CTCAGGCCAAGTGTTGCTATTCATAGAGAAAATTACATACGGTACATTTGACCATATATGAAGAACACGCGCAGCTTCGTTTATATCTTTGTCGTTTTCTACTTGGTTTCGGCGTTCTACAATCGTTTCGTTCGTACGTCCTACTGGAACGCATTACGAACAGTCGACAAATTACAATTGAAACTGATGTTTTTCTTGAAAGATATAGCGAACTATTGTTTCTATTTTCACTGGATGCTATCGGTGCGAGTAAAAAAAAGTGCAACGAATGAAATGCGAGCACACTGAAGGATGCAATAGGAAATTGTCACGCGAGAGAATAAATGTTTTTATCTGTAATATGAAACTCATCGGACAGAGACGAATCACCAATGGAAGTGAAATGCACGCAATACGTATACGTCTGTGTACGCAAAAAGCAGCCACACTGGACAGATATTTTTCCCGATTTGCCCCTGTATTCTGGGCTAGCTGTAGCGAGCATCGGCCACGGCAAAAGCTGTGTCTACAGACGAGGCCGAAATTAATCAATTACCATGAATTTTACATTACCGAGCGAATGGCACGTGAAACGAAGTTTATTAACCGCAAACTATATGGAGATGAGATTGATGCGTATGTCGGTGTGTTTGGGGCGCGGTCCAAAATTATCAAGCAACATCAACATTTCGCCCGGACTGTGTAAATATCGTTGCGAATACCGTTGCGAAGAGCATCATCGATCATTTTCCCTGCTTCCTGGTTGCAGCCAGGGAGACTCATTACTTCAAGAAAGCACTGCTTGATGGATATTCAAAACACTATGAACTTCTCTTAGGCTGGTTGCTCATACTATCTATTAACGGCTATTTGAGCGTTTACCTTCCAATAGCCAGCAGGATTAAATCTGGTTAAAAATGAGAAAATCCTACCACGTTGGAGATTTTTCGAGGCGAAGCGCACGATGCAGTGGTAATTAAGAAGATTCATCGACACCGTGATGCCCGGGGTAACTCGACACCCCGGCGAACGTATTTGATTACTAATTCCTCTCGGTAAATGGACCCATCTCCTTTTGACGCGTACCTACTCGCGGATACCTTTCGCACACGCCGCGAGAATTTTCGTCAATATTGAATATCCGTTCATCTAACTGTGCATCTCGTGGTTATATGAGAAATTGCTTAACGAACAAGCGATAGAAGCCAGCCGTAACGAGGTACAACTAATTTCGATGCGTGCGTACCGTGTTACTCAAGCTTCACAGGATACATAAACTATGGATCGATTCTCGTTCCCCCAGCACACAGCCGGCCAACAGTAGCAATCCGAGACTACGAATACGTGATTAGAAAAGGGTAGCGGCCAGGCGAAAAAAGAACTAGCAAGACGCGAGGTGAACGCGTATGCACGGGCGGCTCATATTTATGTACAAAATTGTCGAAGCTTTGAACGCGGGCCGCGTTCGTTATTGCAAGTTCGGCTGCCGGCCGGTTCTTGAATATTCATCCTATACGGTGTGTTTCACAATGCGCCATTGTTGCATTTCAATAGAATGGTTCTCATTGTTCAAATGTAATGCTTGTACGAACCGCGTGCTGAGGGGTCGCTCATAACCACTGACAAGCGTGAGAACTGTAAGCGGCCCCGAGCTTTCGATCCCCGTATGTATTTTTTTATTTCTGCTGGCATGCAGAAAATATACTGTATCATATTGAATCTGTTCGATTCAGCATTGCACTCTTTACAGTGCAGTCTATGCATCGAGTTGGCAGACCAATTTTATTTGCGCGGGTTTGTATAAAGGGTGTTTGCCACTTATGACAGTTGCTTTTAAAAAGATATCGGTCAATTTCAGGGACGAGAGAAATTTAAGTGAGCCAACATTCGCTTGAAAGACATATATCACTACTGGTCCGCCCTTTCTTCTTACTTAATCAGCGCGAACTTTAATACGTCGCTGCGGTAGTCTCTTTAGTATCAACTCTAATTGCCCTTAGGGTCAAGTAGCAATTTTCGCGGTAACTGGATGACACGCAGACGTAGATATGTTTAAATACATGCTCCACCGGATTCCTTGAAAACCCGGTAAGATTATCTTGCAAAAACACTTAGATTCATTTTCCTCGACTTTTTCCACCGTCAATCATTCCGAATTAGCGTGCCCGATAAAAAGCTTCGTGGCATTGTTCCTGTTAATGCTGGTCGGAGCTGGGGATACGTATACGTATACCATGTATAATGGTAAAAAGGAGGGTGTTTAAAAGGACGATTTTCTACGAGTAATACCACTCTCTCAGAGATAATAAGTAGCTGCACCGTAGGTGGTTAATGAGTGAGTAACATTGGCGATGTGTTTGCCATCGAATTTGGGGCTGCACCTTCCTCCTTGAACGCGCTCGCCAGCGGAATTGCTTAACGACGATACTCTCGCTCTCCCGTTCACTTAGTTTAGTATGATGCCAATGGGGAAACCGCGACATAAGTGGATGGTGTGTCGGAGGCTCTCCTACGGTTAAGTGCACCAAGGGATAGTTCCGCTGGAGGGTGCAGTCGTATCGCCCACAAGTGCGTACGGTGAACTTGAAGGGGATACTGTGGTCAGACAACCTCACTTTTCCGCTCTTTCGTGATATATTCTTCATATACAGATAACGCGTACCTGACTCACTAGATCGTTGTTTCGCTTAATCTTCTTTCAAACAACTACTATATTTTCCACTTTTCATTATCATCTCTGTACACGCTTATACGGCTGTCAGTATGAGTTATGGAAAACGTGTTGAGCGATTGTTAGAAAAATGTGGTTCTGCCCCCTATTGGAAGAGCCATTTGTAAAATGAGCAAGTCATTTATCTCGCAAAAAAATGGCATTTTTACGGGACCAAAGGTCCTTTGAGCTTGACACTTGTGCTTCATTTGGTACGTGTTAAAAGTAATGCGATCAGTAGAAACGGGTTTATTTTTGATCCCAAGGAGAGAACAGTGCCAATAAAATTGTTCTATTTGTGGGTCTTAAAAATTTAGTCCTTTAATAGTGTCCTTTGAGTTGGCCGGGATTATCGTCCGCAAACGAGACTGGACGCGTCATTTCTGCGCGCGCAAAAAGTCGTCAATACGGAAGAGTGGGGGCGTAGTTAGTTTCACGGAGTCACCCGTTCTCGGGTGCTCTCCCTCTGTCGGTCGACGCTCATCCCTCTTTTTTTATCGCCCAACCACGTGGGTGGAGGTACGTATGCTGTCAGATCAAAAGCATGAAAATGCGGAGAAGCCGCGACTGCGCCAGGCAGAAACAATGATAGCAAATACGGGCAATGGAAAACTACCGGCACAAAAGAATGAAAAAGCGGTCATTGGGAGTTACAAAGGACTGTGTGTGCGAGGGAGCGAGCGAGCGAGCGAGCGTGCGCGCGCGCGTGTGGAAGAGTGCCGTGGATATCCAGTTTAGGCAAACACGAGGAGGAATAAAAAACATATCGGTGAGGGTCTGACCGAAGCCGTGCGCTCTTGCGTGGAGCTGTGCTCGAGTTCGATATTGCTGAAAACCGCCAACTTCGGAGCCGATATCGCAAAAGTGGCCGTCATACCGTTACCGTTTCGTTGGGCCACTATTAAGTGAAAAGGAAGCGAAATCAATTGAAGCTCAAGGATATATCCACATCGAACGTGAGGCTTATCCACGAGTTTCAATAAACAGAAATAAAAGCTAGTCGTTCTAGCGGTGTAGTCATACCGACTGCACGCCGAGTATCGGAGTAAACAAGAATTACAGGTCCGTAAGAGTCAAATTACATAAAGCCGCAAAGGAGAGGGCTATCGTTTTGAATTGTTCCATTGGAAATCGATGTTGATTTGGAAGATCGCGCGAACGTAAGAGAACTCGTGGATTCGTTTTCTTCCGATCGATGTAATAAACTGTGCGTCAAGTCAGATCGAAAATTCAACTATACGAGTGGAAAGCCGCAGATGTTCTGACGCGGAAAGGTCGCAGATGGGGTACAAGAAGAGCACATCAGGGGCGAGACAATATCGTCGAGGAGGAATATCTCGTTTCGGCTATATTACATGGTATACGATTGAATTTACAAACACCTAGTCCTTTTCCGCGTGGTGCCACCAGCTACTGTAGATGCAATAAAAACTGTGGTATTTCGTATGAAATCCTGGAGTAAGTTCATTCCAGTTCTGTAAGCGCACCATAGCTATATCGCGAGTTTATGATATCTCGAAGGAATACGGGAAATAAAATATTCTTCAATTTAATTCCATGCGTACATCTTTTGAGGCGTCTGTATATCCTCAGGGTCCAGGGATATCTGGCAAAGGCAGGAAAAGTAATCGCGAAAAAGAGTTATTCCGGCGCGCTGATACCTTTCACCGAAAGCACGGCGTGTTCCCCCCAAGAGAATCCCCATTGACCACGTCGGGACGTTAAAGCTCCGAACTCTCCTTTTCACTGAGATGCAAATCCACGGTCTTATAAGCGAGCGCTTTTATAGCGTTCATATGCGTGTGGCTGTGTGCTCGTCTGGCTCTCCCACTCTGAAACGTGCATAACACTGGAAAAAATATTCCGTATTGAATCTCGTTTCTTACGGTAGCAGCTCCTTAGACGCGGACCCATCAAGAAAATTTCAAGGGCCCCTATTATCTGTTGGAATACGCGGTATAAATCCTAAGTAGCCTATTATCTTAGTAGGCACTTTGAAAAAATTAAAACGAAGAACCCATTACAATAATTGCGCGACAGGTAAAGTTCTCGGTGGTGTTGCGAGCTGTATCATTATTGCGATCTCCATTATTGCGTACACGAGAGCAGAGCAGACGGGAGAGTAGAGACGAAAACACAGGCAGGCATGCGTGCACCTTCCCGTCTTAATTTGCGGCCACTGAAACGACAGACGGTATTTCCAATTGAGCAGACACCGCGACGAGGGGGGTACATATAGTTGGTGGCATCGATACTCGAACAGTGGTGCACATGCGTTTTCGAGTGGCCCGTGTACTTTGAATTCTCTATCCGCGTGCCCATTATATTCGAGCCACTCTCCTGCGTTCGTATCGCTGGTAATAATTCGTACGTCTGGCCAAAGAAGGGGAAGAGTGCCGGGGTTCGAAGGAAGAACAAACGACAAGTGGGAACACGTGCAACGCTCTCGTATTTTATATCGAGATTGCACCGCGTTTTGTGAGCAAAATCGCATTCTGACTCTCTCTCTCTCTCTCTCTCTCTCCCTCCCTCTCTCTCGGTTCCCCCTCAGTCTCCTTTGCGTCCGTGAGTCCCCGCATCGACTGCGTTTTTTTAGCTCCTGTGTTTTCGCGTTTGCCGTACATAATCAAATATCGCCCCGGGGGATGTGTTCGCCTGTCTGGCGGACTTTCGACCGAATTTCGGACTAATTAATTATTTGTGTTAATGAAGTGTAAACATCCGAGTCAGAAGCACCGGCCATTGACCAGTGAAAATGAGATTGGCTCGACGAGAACGGTGCGCACGGTAGACTAAAATGGTAGGAAAGCGACCCAAATGGTAGAGATTAAAAATGAGAGTGTAGTGCGAGAATCGGTTCCCCCAGTTTTAAGGTAGATCGAGCATCGATAATTGGACCAGGTGCGTGGTTCTCATAACGTCGAGAGTATCTCGACGATGCTTATTACGGTTGGCACACTACTATCGCAGTGGAAAGTAATCGAGCGAGTATGTACCGACGACCACGATCTACGATCTATTATACCCGCAGCTCGACGAGGTCGAGTTCGCTAATTCACGCACGTTTGCGCGCGATGTGACGCTGCCAGGCGTAAATGGCAGCGCGGCAACAGCGGCAACCGGATCGTTCGACTAGAGGAGAAAGCGGGTTGGCAACGGCCGCGAAAAACAGAGCTCTCCAACTGAGCGCGAAAGGGGAGGGAAAAAGAAATCGCGAGGGTTGGAGAGCTACCGAAGCAGGAGAGAGAAGGGGGTGGGGAGTGAAAAAAGACAGAGAAAAAATCCTGGAGATGGTGAAAGAGAGAGAGAGAGAGGTATGGCTCCATTGAGAAGGGGTACATCTGCCGTGGTGCATTGTGTCGCACTCGGCGCTCGTCCGCGTCATCCGATCTGCGCGTGCAACCTCGACTCTTCGGACGAAACAGGGACAGAAAGAGAGAGAGAGAGAGAGAGAGGAAGAGACGACGCAGAGACTGTCAGGGCCAGAAGAGGAGGTGGAGAACGAGACAGAGAGGACGGGAGAGAAGATCCGTGAAAAAAGGCAGGAGGAGCTTCCCCCTGTAGTCTCGTGCCAGACCTTTATCGAGTTATATCGTCATATCGTCATACCTGCCAACCAATAAATCTGAGCGAGCCCTTTCAGCGAGGCATCCGTCCGGATTTATGGTAGAATTAATATTAGATCCACCGAAAATATCGTCGATATATCGGGTTACGCGATTATCTACTGAAAGTTGGGGTGAAAAAAAGGCACGTGAGGCCACCGGGCACCACCCGGTCCAGGCTTTCGGTATCCATCTCGTATACAGCGAAAGAGACCCTCAAGCCCCGTGAAATATGCCACGAATCTCGCGAGGCCCCAGGCGGAATATTTGATTTATATCCAAAGAACCATCCTTAAACATTAACCGGCTTTACTAGGCTCACGAAACGCACGAGTTCTTCATTGGCCGACTATCGGGAGAAAGCGAGCCATCGTAAAAGGTGGAGCATCGCAACTAAATTATTGCTTGAGTGATATTCCAGTAGGGGTATGCGTACGCTCGCGTGGTACAGCAAGCCAGAGTTGGTCCGAGGGAGCTGGCCCGTGTTACGTCAAGAGATGCCGAGTAAAGAAGTAGCGCAGCGTAACATAGAAGCCGGCACTTGCGAAGCAACAGGAGCCCCGTCCACTCGTTGCTTCTTCTACCTTATAATCTCGAGTGCATTTTTCATGGCGGCGCGTTATGTTACATATTTATGTCACGCCCAGTGTCCGACTCCTTTCACATTAGGGGGATATGCAGAAGTTGCACGAACAGAAGCCCCGCGCTTACTCGCGTGGCTCTTACAACGTGGCACCCATTAATAATTTAGCGAGCCGAACAAAGGGGCACTACTTGAATTTGATGTCGTAGCAAGCCCTTTGCATTTTCTCTCTTTCTCTCTCTGTCTCTTATTTCCTCTCGATCTCGCCCGGTTTTCGCTTCTTGTTCGCGGACCCAGCACTCCGCAGTGTATATACCCTCTTCTATCCCTTATATCACGATATATAAATCCTTTACAACTCTCGACCACCCTCTACAGATGAAATCCTGACGGACGGGGATGAAAATGGGAGCTTACACGCGATTACCGAACCCTCCTGGGCAAGCCCTCTGGCCAGTTGGCCAACTTTTCGATAACTTTTGACGTGGCACTCGTCTACCCTAACTGGTCAACCGGCTGCCGAGGACGTTTCTCTCGTTTTCCGATACATTGATGATCGTTAGCTCTGGTCAGCTCGAGTGTGTAATGAAAGCTACCTAATTTAATGCCCGATTCCAACACTTTCAATTTGGACCTTCGAGCGTATGCTAAGTAATATAGAGAACTTCCCGGTCGCAATAAATGTACATACACATTATACATGTATGTATAATGGGTATATTATTCATACGCGAGTTCCATCTGCTTATTAATTAAAATATCAACTCGGGCTCTAACTTTTTCCGATGGAGAACACGATCCGTTCTCTGTCCTCTGTTTTCAATCGCAAGATGGAGATGATAGATTATGGTGGAGCATTGAATTTTTCAATGGCGAACTCTTTGTCAACTGCACCGTCGCATATAAAGGGCGTGTGCGATCAGGATCGAGGATCGTTGTATTCAAACACTTTGATCGCACGCCTTTCACGCATCTCGCATTTGCATTCGGGGTTATGGCTCCATTCGCAGGGAAAATGAAATAATCTCGTTATGTAAATGGGCATCTACTGACACCACGGGACGTTGTGGGACGTCTTCGTCACGCTCAACAGTTTTTTCATCCTCTCCGGTTCCCAGTCCAGCGGGAAATGCAAATGTGAAGAGAGCATGGTGCATGTAGCGTTGAATTTTCTTTTTTCCGAAATAGCACTACGTGACGATTGTTTGCCACTTTGCACTTGCGGTGATCGCGGTTCTACATCAACCACCTGACCAAAAGGCACTTCCCTACCCGGCACGTCTGCCAATTTGAACCAGCGAGACGTTCATAAATATTCCGTCAGCATTTTTACCAGCTCCAATTAAACTGGCAATCGCGAGTGCGCTCCCAAATTTACGCTCCAGCTGCCGTGCGCAGCGAATGACTGTCAAGTTGAGTATTACAAATGCCGGCCAGGGGACCGAAAAGAAGATAATAGAAAGCGTCGAAGTTAATTAAGAGATGATAATAACTCAAGTTGGATATCAGCCTGGGTCGGTGCACTTATAAGAGGAGAAGAGAATACAAGAAGCCTCAATCGCGCAGGGCTGTTTCTTCTTAGCGTGTGTGACAGTAGCATGTGTACGAAGATTATGACACCAGCTCGTTACTTTGAAAGTAGGCTCACGAGCGTTCAGCACGAGACACCACGTCCAGTCTTATTACACTGCAGTCCGGTGCTGCTGCAGTGCTCGTGCACGATTCATCGTAAATTAAAGGAACGAACGGAGCAATCAGCAATCTCGCAGTAGACCGTCGAGATAAGCCTCCTCGTTGAATCTCGTTTAAGGCAAGTGTGTCTAAACGAATGCGTACGGCGTTTGAAAGCGCCAAGACTCGCGCTTGTTCTTCCTATTATTTTGCCGCTCTCGTTAAGAATTCCGTATCTATTGTCCTGGGTCAGTGACGGCGCAACGTCGAAACACTTTTTCCTCGAGAGTCGGGACAGTCCAACCGGAGAGTTCGGGAGATAAATATGTAGGGTGTCGTTGCCCTTGCGTTGGTAGAAACTTCTCTCTTTTATCCTCGTTCTCCCTCTCTCTCTCCGTCTTTCCTTCCGCGAGAAATGCATATGTATGGCTCTCCGCGAAGGAAAGACGTGAGCGACGTGGGCTCTCCAACGAGAGCCAGGATACAGTGCTTTCCTCTTTCCTACCCATTCTCCTTTCTTTCCTTCAGATAAGGTATCGTAAGCAAAATCTCCTTTTTGGCTCGAGTCGTTCTCGAATATCTGGGGTAACTGTTACGGCACCCGCAAGATCTCGGTGTATTTCGTATTCGACGAAACAAGGGAACTTGCAGTCCTTTATAATCGCACTTATCTGCTGTCTTACCGTATTTAGACTCTTACGACGTTACTACAGTTTCACGGAAACTACGGAAATCGGAATACTGACAATGAGTTGTTAGTGCTTGCGCGCGAATAATATACGCAGAGTCCGATATCGGCGAGTAAGGCTCCGGAAGAAGAGGCTCTGTATGGTTACTACGGGCTAATGCGGACTATTAATTAGTATTGGTGTGATTAATGAGAAGATAACGATAAGCTAGTGCTATTAAGCTACTCCAGCAGATGCGGTTCCGAAGATAGGCAATGAGGGACGCAAAAATTGCGTTTTCTAGCGCCGACTTTGCGATTATCAGGCAATTAATAAAAGTGATAAGCCAATCTCCTGAAGCTGTTGGCGCTTATTGCTCGTCTACGATAAATGGTGTATACGTGTGTGAAGGGCCATTCGAAGAAATGACGTTCCGATAAGCGGGAGCTTTCTCATGTTAGAAACGTAGCAAGCTCTCTTGCGAGTACGCTACGAAACGTATGTAAAGCAACTCTCGGCGTTTTTACTTCCGTCTTGCGCACTGTTTGCCCCATTATACTCTACGATAATGGTAAGAGCGTGGAATAACAGTGCTGAAGAAAAGCGAGGGTGCAAGCGAAAGTCCCCGTCGTATGAGAACGTTTGCTCGCGCTAGCAAGAGCCGGCTCTTGTTCAATATACATATACGCATCGCGGAATAATGCAATAACAAGGACGCTGTATTACGTTCCATTAGCGAAATCTCATCGTGCCAGGCTTTAATTATCATTGGCGACGGCGAAATCGATAGTGTTCTGCACGGCCGCGTCAGGTTTCATGGAAAACGCCGATAAGCAATATATATGGTCTACGGAATAATTCACAATAAGGTAGGACGGAACCACGGCCCGGTTGACTACATGAGAGTTCATCCTTTCCCACCGACACAGCACACACACGTAAACTCACATGTAAATTCTCCAACGTCTCGACGAAGATTCCCTTCGCGGAAACGAGAAAACGTGGTTGTACAGAAATTGCTTTACCGTGTTTTGCCGGCGTATACGATCTTCCTTGTCCATTTGATTTTTATTTTTCTCCTCACCCATTTCTTACCTCGGTGATCCATACCATTATCTGCGAGCTTTGCGAATAGGGGCATCCTCGAAATTCGAGCTCGATAATGAACCTCTGTTATCTTTACTAAACGATCGCCAACTACATAGTCGTATCTATCTATATGCACAGGTTATATAGAGTGGTCCGAATGTTGCGCTGGCTGGCTGGTCATCGCGCGATACAAATTCGCAAAGTGAATCGTAAAGTTTTCCGATTCAATTCTTTCCAGTCAGTGGATCACGTGCTCTCGCGAGCGAGTGGTTAAAACCGCGCGGATGGAGTCGCCATCCGAAAACTCTTTTGATCCGTCTTCAAGGGGTACGGAGTTCTAGCCTTCCGCCCTCCTGTGCTCTGCTTCGCTCCACCGGAGCTCCAGAAATTCTCCCACGAACACCGATTGTGAGTCGTAGGGCGCCGCCGCGGCGCACTGTGTCGGCGGACCCGCATTCGCCTTCGTTTCGCGCAGCACTTTCTGCTCTTTGGCCCTTTGGAGGAATATTAATTACGACCACTTCACAAAAGACAGCGACCGGAAGTTTTTGCCGGCTATCAAATGCAGAACAGGTTAATTAAATTCTCACCGCCCGCGGTTCGTAAAGGGGCGAAGCGGAGCGTGCGGCGCACAATGCGGGACGACGCGGGGGCAGGGGGGTTGAAGGGAGAGGAGCCAGAAGCTCCGTTAATTAGGCATGGGATGAATGGCAGTACATTCATCCGAAAACGCTTCAAGTCAGCTTCATGACTCCGCGTCATCTATCGGGCGCTTTGCCCTTTCATCGTCACGTACGGCGGGCGGCCCCGACGCGAGCATCGTGATTATCCTGGGCTCGCGCCTTCTTCTGCTTTCTTTGATCCAGCGAATTAATACCGGAAACTCGCTCCCGCCAACCACCGACCTCTCTCATCAAGCATAATGATTCCCCGCGAGCATTTCCACAGGCTGAAAACACCCCTCCACTCGTCGTTAATACCCCATTAAGGCGAAGATGCGCGCCCTGAAATGAGTAATTGATTTTTTACGCCCGTGTTGGTTTTGCCTACTCCCATGTTCACCTAGTTTTCGAGCGAGCGGTACGGTCGGGCATGGCGCACCACCGCGCACCACGGCACGACATGTAGCGGACAATGTGATCGTTCTTCGACGTCAGTAGTGTGGGGAAGTCACCAGATAATCGACTAATGAGATGATATCATTGGAGCGCGGTCAGTGAGGATTGATTTCCGCGAACATACTGACGCGAGGCCCATAAGCGTAATTGGGTAGAGAATACCAGTCCACAGTTTGCACTGATCGGAATGCGCGCATCAACGATGTAATCATATTTGTCCAGGCATGCTTTGAAACCCATCCCGTTGTGTTTGCCTAATAATTATGGATCGATTTTGGTTCTGGATAATATTGACCCTGGCCACTGTCATATATCACTTTGGTGCGCGCGAGAGTGCGCACCCCGAATGGCCTTTGCGCGAGACCGCGACCTAATGGACACGGCAAAATAACCACGTTTCGATAAGATATCGCGCACGATCTTGCGATAATTGTGCATACCCTGCGTTTTAATTTACTTCCCTTGCTCCGCTCCAGTAAAATACCAATATCCGGGAAAATTCTACCATTCTCGCTTTATCCCATGATTTTACGATGGTGGGTGTCAAAGACCCGGTTGTAAAAAGCCTCTGTGCGTTAGTTCATCTAGCCGTACGTTCGTAAAAATAAGAAAACGTTAGAAACGAGGTCGGCAAGGTGCGGTCGACGTACTCGGAAAATGACTAATAAAAATTCATTCACCGGATACCACCGGTACTCGCTGCTGGACATGGCAAGTTTTAATTAACGAGGGGGTTGCGCGAGGGGATACAAACCTCGACGCATTCCCCGTCGACCTACCATAGCTGATCACTGCAGAGGTATGTAACTCCATGCGGCACATACCCGACGCGATGCTGGCCTATAAACCCTTCAGGGATTACACGTGCATACATATGCGCGTAAACCCGAAGCACCAGGGCTCACGAACATCAGGTCGCGGCAGTTTCGTCCGCCGAAAATGTGTGGATCACTGGACAACTCATCCGACTTATATATGTATGTATATCTCTGCCATCCGGACCAATAACCGCAGCTTTACGCGATTCGTGACACGTATGAGCGCAATTTTAATTTGATGGCCGACATTGCAGTCTCCCGTACCTGTGATCTATTCGAGAAATAGGCGGGTCGAGAGAGGAGAATCACAAAGGTACAAACAGATTTGAGTATGTGATGCACGTATGTAGAGTTACAGAGCGATAATAACAGCAACCACTGCGTACGTGGCAATGTATAATTTGGAACCTGTTGGATCCGGCGCGAGCTCACTAGACAACACTTGACGCGGATTATCTACTTGAGTTCGGGCTGAAACTCCAACTGCTTAGCGCGCTGCTCGCGCGCCATTGTCGGCCCACTTTGCATAAATACGGCCCCGCGCGCAGTCGTCGCTTTATAGAAATGCAGCCGGATGCACGGTCGGCTGGGATGTTAAACGTCGAAAAGTGTCAGCGAGCGGATGGCAGGGGGGGTGAACTGGGAAAGGTATAACACGTATCCCAGGGGTAGCGGTGCATGTCGGGCTAATTGATTCCCAACGACGACGTGCACGTGTCACTCGTACACACGCGTCATCGCCCGATCCGCTTCGTGTACCGCCACGCCACGCCACGCCACGCCGCCGGCACGCTTATATGCCCGCCCTCCGAGTCCCTTTTCGCGAAATCCTCCTCCCAAATTCAATCTCTCGAAATTCGCATGCGTGACGCACGCTTTATTCTAATTTTTCGTTTATTCACGTAAATTTTTTGTCAGTCTGGATTTTCGCTCTGGTGCAGATTAGCACGGGTATTCGATGCAAATCACCGTGAATAAAGTATGAGGCGCAGGGTAAACACAGATGGAGCATGAATGATAATCACCCTGGCGATTGCTCTCCGCTAAAACGAAAGTGGCCGTCTACTATAGATACGTGTATGCGTATATGTATGTGTATGCGAGTGGGAGACTATAGGAGACGATTAATTTTGGTGCGTAGAAATGAGCAAAATTCTGCCATTAAATAGTAATGCCAATTTTTCGCATTATATTTTCTATTGCTTTCGTTTGCTATACACATGCTCGATTGCGATCTCTTCCGGGGTAGGAATGGAAATCCAGTGAATTAACAGATCCAGGCCGACAAGTGTCTCTCGGTCATGCGTGACCGGCTCTCTGCGTAGAGAAAATCAAGTAGCACGAGCACGTGCCGGTCTTGGAGCATTATCTCGGATCAGCTATTATTAATGAACTTACAATAAGAGTTACGCTCGGCTTCGCGATAAGTATAGGATGTAATGATGTATTATCGCTGGTCGTACTGTAAGCTCGGCGAAACCCGCTCTGCCGATATCTAGATTTATACGTAGCACCCAATACCAGGAGCCTTTTTAAAGCATACCTTCGAAGGTAGTTTGAGTTTTTACCGTCATTTCCGACACCAAGGTTACAACTTCTTTCAGCCGCCTAGACGCAAAAAGGGGTGAACAGATATATGTATATGCGTCGTTCGACGTGGAAGCCGCATTTTATTAGAATAGTCGGTCTAAGTTTTTTAATAGAATCCCTTATCCGCGCTCCCCTTCTTCTTTCTTCTCCACTATTACGCAGCCTTGGAGGATAACTTTTTACAGTAGCACGTAACTTATAAGGAAAGTAGCTGTTTTAATAACTGCGCCTGAAATTTTCGTCCGCGATGCTCGCGAAACTGGTAATATATTTTTCATGCCGCGTGCTCTAGGTGCATCGTCCACCCGCGAAACTTATATCGCACTCTATAGAAACATTAAATGTCATCGTGAACCTTCAACCACCAAGTCTCGAGTGATTTTTTACCGTACTTCTCGACAGGGATTCTCCAAAGAAAACTGAATCGTGGAACGGCCAAGTATTTTCGAAGAAAGAGTATCCACGGAAGGACCGACGTATTGGAAATCGGTTTAAGAGTCTTCTACGAGATCAGTTCGAGCAGTGTGAACTTTTCTCCAAGAAGAGATTATAAAAATAAAGGTAACAGTGTCCTCTTTGCTACTTTATAAGTAGTCGGAGAGTAGAGATACCTTTTCGATAAAGCGTATCCCCCATCCCCCAGGAAGCTGCTTTTCGCCAGTGTCAATATTGTCAGTGAGCGGTCTATATTTAAGCACCGGGACCGAAGCTTTCAGTTTACATCTCGCGGTGTCATAAACTCGGGGAAACCTGCCCCCGCGGACAGCTATCCTTCATTGTCACCCGACGATATTTTGGCTTTTCATTAAGGTGCGAAGGCCCTGTGATTAATGGAGTTTAGTTAGCGCGCCTGTCGTTGCGTTTCATTGCGCCGCTCTGACAACCATGCGTCAGTCAGTCAGTCCTTCAGTGTCGCCGAACGTCACGAATTTGCAAACGCCAGTTTGCAAAAACCAGCCAGGGCTTTTTACCGAATACGTATATATGGAGAAGCAGAAATAACGTGTGGGGCGCAGACGATCGTCCGTGAAAACAGTATATGGGGAGATTTTCCCGTAGTCTGATACATAGATGAGCGGCGCAGCGTGCCGTCGAAGAAGACGAGAAGCGTGCTTGCTATCGCGCGCACCTGCATGCATTATGCATCCGGAGGCTCGCGCCAGCCGTAAGTCAATAGATATCTTCCGAATGAAGAGGAGAACTCTGCCCGCCAGCGCGAACAGTATTTTCCCACCAACAGTTTTCCACCGGATGTAAGCTGCTGTTTTACACCAAGGGTGCCTTGCAACCCGAAAGCAAGAGAGAGAGAGAGAGAGAGAGAGAGAGAGAACACCCTTAGTGCGTGCGTTTCGCGCGAAACGAACCTCGCTAACGGCGCGTTTTACGTTGCGCGTTTTGCAAAGGGGACGGCCAGGATGCATTGATGCGCTCGCGAACTGGATATATGATGTATACGTTACCGTGCCTTGCCGGTAGCGGACGCGACCCCCATGCCCTTAGGGCTGCTTTTCACGGGCGCACATAATGCGATCTCATTCTATTTTGCGCCAGCCCGTTATCGTCCTACACTTTTCTACACCTTGCTCGTTCGCTTGCTCGCTCCCTGCCGTACTTGCGAAAAAACTTTGCGACCCTTTCAAAGCTTCCTCTCGTCAACTATGCGATTCGAGCTTAGTGAATTTCGCATTCCGGAGCAGCCACAGTTAGTACAGAGCGATTTTCACTCTTCCTTACTCTTCGGAGACTGTTCGTTAATTCCGCCGAAAGCGAGTCTCGCGCAAATTAAGCGAAACGTTCACCTATGCCGTTTCCCCGGTGTCGATTTCTATCGCCGCATATTCCGTGTGAATATTAATACACAACTGTTGGTAATCGCGCTGGTTTTTATTTCATACGGCTAATGCCATGGGAAAAATATCCGGGTGTAGCTGGAACTGCTATATGTATTCATCGAAGGAAATTGGATCTAGTTTCGGAAATTCCGGTCCATTTCAGGCTTCTAACTGAATTAATAAATCCTGGAATCTAGTAACGCAGCAATCTCGTAAAATCGATAACTACGACATACTCCAATTATTTTTTGCAGTACGACGGAAATGCAATATTCCACCTGACCTGGCCTAAATGGTCAGAGCGTATCGGGAAGGTTCAGTATCGAGAGAGAGTGTGGCCCACGTTTCGTTGTTCGGTCGCTTTAAAAATGTCCGTCAGACCGATGCTACTCAGCTAGACCGATGCCAAAGGTACAGTACGGTATATGCTATCGAGGGAACAAAGTACAGAGATAATGAATGACGTTGTCGGTGGGTCAAATCGCTGTCGATCGTGGCGGTGACCGCAGCGATAATCGAGAGGTTAACGATCGCCGTAGACTGAGGTACATATTGCAGAAAACAATGTGACGCGTCGCTATTGATTGTCACTTCGCCTGGACGCACGACGTCGCCTCTCTGATGCCTACGGGCGCGCAACTGAAAGGAGACTGACAATGAGAGGAGAGAGGTGTAATGTTCGTCAGCGTATGCTGCAACCCTCGCGACCCTCGGACGTAACAAATTGTTTATTGCCACATGCTCGACTCTCACACCGTACGAAATGGGGTTGGCCGGGCCACGATGTCGAGCCCGCAAACATTCAATGCCAATCTTTAGCCATCGCTCTCTGCATCACGTTCTTGTTGGGGTGGTTTTCGGGTAGCTGACGCAAATGCAAAAAGCGCGACTCACGCGCAAGTCCATACACACATGCGAAGGGTGGTGATTCTCCTAACTGAGTTTTTTTTTTATTATGAACAGATCGCACTCGCACGCGAATCCCGGGGACTCATGGAGCTC
The DNA here is from genome assembly GCA_963989405.1 of Trypoxylon attenuatum. Taxonomy (NCBI): domain Eukaryota; kingdom Metazoa; phylum Arthropoda; class Insecta; order Hymenoptera; family Crabronidae; genus Trypoxylon; species Trypoxylon attenuatum. The sequence goes on along the minus strand of OZ022489.1, from coordinate 3,816,250 downwards.
GATACTATCCGATAAATCTAAAGCCATGAGTACGCGAGTATATTTTTCATTTTCTATTCAGCGGAATATTTCAGAGTACATGCAATCTGGGAGATGTATGTGCGGCTTTTGTAGGACCGGACGTTATTATATTATTAAGCCGACAGATATGTACTGTAGCTTGGATATTTTGATAGCGTCAGCTGTATGAGAATCCTCTGAAATCGTAGTGCAATTGTGCAAAATTACGTATTCAAGATCCATGGTGTTTAACTTGCAGACACGGGCTGCGGGTAGAATTGTAAAGAAAAAATTTTAGATTTTACATATATAAATCTGTATAGGACATTTTCGTTCAATTACATGGATATTCCTAGTACGATCACGAACCGCGCTAAAGGCCCAAAGACAGTCATCTGATCTCCCGAGATTTCTGCATGGCGAAGCACTTTGTAGCAGGCTGAGCCGTGCCAGCTTGACAAAAATTCGCCCAATAACTATTCGATCGAAAGGACTACTGCCATGGAGTTAAGCCAGGTCGGCCAATCTCGGGGTTACACCCGAGGGCCTTCGATAAGGAAGTTTGGACAATCGGGCATGCACCGGTGAGTGGGTCCGCATGCTTCCAGATTACGTGCTCGTGAGGGTACGTGTTCCACGTCCAGGTAGGATGCCAGTTAAGAGTAGAAGAAGAAGCAAAAGCAGGAAGGAGGACAAAAGAGGAAGTCGCAAAGGGAGATGGAAAGGTAGTGTGCCCGAGGTGGAGGTGCTTGCGGAAGACTGCAGCGAGCGGAAAGGCGGGTGCAGTTGGTTGGACAGTCGTTATCTTATTAGTGATATCGCATCGCGAGCCGCGTCTCGCCCCGGTGTCTCGTCCCTCGTCCTGAACAAATGTTTGCAGCGCGCTGCCGTGGACAGATAGCAGCGCAGACCGGTAGACCGGTCCTGCAGCGAGTCGCTTCCTGTTTGCCCTCGAGTCTACCTCGCCCCCGCCCTTGCGTCGTCGCGCCCCACCTTAGGAACGCGTACACCCATACTAACGTAGCGCGACAAACAAGTAGAAGTAAGCGATACGCGAAGCAACGAACTCGCGCGTGCGTTCGCCCTTGTGAATTCGCCTTTCGCTTGCCCTACACAATCATGTTATTTGGGTTACGACGAGTTATCGCCCCTCGGAAGTTTGCACCTACGTAAGTAGTACTTGCGCGTTTCGAGCGATTTCCGCAGTCGTGTCGGGTCCCTACCGATCGGCACGCATTATCTCTCCCGACCTGCCTCTCTTCTACGACCCTCGAAGCCTGCGGTTATGCCGGTGAACCGGCAGGGTGTACCGCCGTTTTCGAGAATGGGCTCGGCTCATTCTCGAAGGGCCACCGCCAGGGCCCTTGCCAGTCCCGTAATCGGGTTAATAACGTGAAATATTCCCATTGCACGAACCGAAGGAGCATTGTGTTGATACCATATGTTTCCTCCCAGCGCGGAAGAGATTATTTTCGAGCGACGGGCTTTTGCTGTTTCGGAGCAAATGCATCCACTCGTTGGCATCTCCGGAACGCTTTCCACTCTGATGTAACGCTGACATGCGGCAAATGCACGTTTGCTCGTTCGGACGCACTAATATAACACGAGTGCACACACAACGCCGGATAAGGTTGCGCTCTCGTTTACACGCGAGCGTGTCCGCGTTAGTTTCTATTTAATGGAAAGCCATTGTGTATTTTTATCTAGGCGAATGTTTACGGCGTGCAACGATATTAAACTCGATAAAAGACTCATTTGTGGCCGATGCTCTTTAGGCTCGGGTTAGCGAAAAAGTATCAGCGGCGAATGCATATTTCTCGGGGTCCTGGACAAATGATACATTGCCCTGTAGGAAATATATCGGGCGTGAGAGATACGGCGATGTAGGTACCGTACGTATACATATACGTTAGTTGGGACTGAGGAAGTTTAGTACGAAGGCATCCCAGAGTTCTGTCGAGTTTCCTCACGATGCTGTGTGGATGTTTCTTCGCGAAGATCGATTTGCAGACTAAAACCTCACCGTTGCTGAACACCTTTCCGTAACACGCTACCATTACAGGGTTTAGCTGCTTCACTGGTTATATTGGTGGAACGGATCGCTTTGCTGGGCAAGCGCATCGTGACAACTCGAAATAGCGTCGACCACTGTTGCATTAACGACAGCAAACTCAGAGTGAGACGAACGAATGGAATGGTGCTAGCGGAACTATTTGGAAAGTAGCCCGAGGAACCGAGTGTCCGATGAGCACGAGACTGAGCGGGACAACTGTTACCGTATATTCGTCGACACGCAATCCTCTTATTGTCTAACAGGTGCCTTCGGCCACTCGCGTAACTGGCACAGCCTGCCCTTTATTATTATACTATCTACCATCCTCTATTCACTGCATCGGACTAATTTCAACGTGCACAAAGACATTGGCATCGATTGAATCGTATCGATTTCTCGTAATTACGAAAGACGCGATGAGCGATAGTAGTAACCAAGCAAGATTCCTTAGGACGATAACTTCTCCCACGTGACGTTTTTATAAAAATATTAATGAGCGCAAACCCGACCACTGCTCCCTGGGGGCTTGAAATCGACGTGTTAATCGCACGCGATGCTGCGACTGTCGTGCAGAAAATGTGACCGTAATCTGGAGCGCGCGATCGGCTAAAGCGCGGACCGATTATTCATTATGTGTCGTGAGTCGTTCCAAACTGACGATGTCGTGCACGCAATTACTCGCATGCTCCTTGTCCAACCGATAAATATTTTGTCTGCTTGAAATTAAGGTTTCGGTGTGCTCGTGCTACTGTGACCGCTGTGCCAGGCGAACTGGATCTACTAAATTGTGCACAATTGCGCTCAGACGATGACCCGGTGTCATCGTTCGTCATACCAGCCAACCTTATAATTGCTCCGACATGGGCGCCGTATCCTTTCAAGACACGAGCGCGCTAATAAATTTCGTAGTAATCATCTCTGATGACGAATGTATCGCAGCCAAAACGCGTATTAATCCTCGGTTTTGACGCTTTATTTGTGTGCGCGTACAACACACACACACACACACACACTCTCACATATATTTGAGCATCGGCAAATATCTTTTCGACGAGGAGGAACCATCGGATTTAATTAAATTTCTGCACCTAGCGACTTATGGTAATTAATATCAAAGCTACATTAATTGTGAGGCGAAACGCGCGTGGCCCGCTTGCCATTCTTGCTGCCTCCGCGGTCGTGTGGCAATTTCGAGATAATTATGTTTTTAATTAGGTAATGCCACCACCGTTTTGTTCATTTGATTTGTGCCCTCCTCCTCTCACTGCCTCTTGCCTATCGGGCAGCTCGTACGCTACCCCGTTGACTGTTCGTAGCAATAAAGTTTTACATTGAGCCCCCCCCCCCCCCCCCCCCCCTTTCCCCCACTGATTACGCGCTCGATAATCCTATATAGGATAACGAATGTACACATAATAAATACGTGGACTTTTACTCATAAAATTTCTGAATACTTCCCATTGAGCACAATTAATTTTCTTCAAATGCACTGTGCCGTCGTGTAACGCGAATTTCCCGGATGCCAGGTTCGAGTAACTAAATTTTCCGCTCAAAGCATCGCGCAAACCATTTTAAAATTTAGCCCGTGTAATTCGATATAACCATAAAATATGCCGACGTCTGCTGGTAATGCGCATTTACGTCGCTCGCAAATCGGACCGGTCGAAATTCATCACGATATTATTACGCATAGGAAATACCCCTGTATAATGCGGCTATTGAGTAGAATATGGAAATAGCAGGATAATTGTTTCGAACAGTCGACCAGTATCCTGTGCCGAACACCGACCGCTTCAACTGCCCGTTCCATTCGATTTTCCCTGGGTCGATCAGCTAAACCGATTCGCCAAATCAAAAAACGTCCAAAAGAGAATTCTCAAGCCCGACCGCAAATTCCCGCAGTTCCACTCGGAGTTTGGTCCTTACGCGCATTTAACGGAACTCACGGGGAAAATGCAGTGAGTCGCGCTAGCGACTGCTTCAAAAATATATACGCCACGAGAACGCGTCAAAGGCAGAGCCGGACGTGCATATTCATTCGCTTACGTTAATTTGATTGTTCTGTTTATTTCCCGTAAATGAAATTAAAATAGCTCGACTTCTCGGTGTGCGAGTTTGCCAGCCGCGGAGGAGCCCAAGGAGGATGGGGGTATGAGGGTGCGCAAGGGCGCCAGGAGCACGCGGGGGTTATGCTGGGGGTGGAGAAAGCTTATTGCGACTCCACGTTTTTAATTAAAGTTTGAAACTGAACTAGCGCATGCAAGAGGGTTTCACCGCCCCGGGCGCAGAGGAGCCGCGGCACATAAAATAGTCAAGTGTAGCTTTCCTCCACGGTGAACACTGTCATTCGGCGTTGTTTAACATTCTTTCCATTATAAAATGAACGGGCTTGGATTTGCGGCTATCTTCATTAAGAAATTAAATCTTGCCAAGTCGGCATTGCGTTCTACCATCGAAAATGTGGCTCGACTAATGCGATCGCTTTATCGTTATATGCTTTTTCAAAGATCCAGCCAAGAGTCGGAAACCACTCTTTGTGGCGTCGTTTCAAATTCACAGGCACACAGAGTCACGCGTATACATACACCCATAAATAAAGGCTATTCGCGCAAAGTGTCTCGCGTCGAATCGGAGCTCCGCGCGCCTCATAACTGCACCGCCTAGGGATACCATTAATTTCGCTAATGGTTAATCAATAAGCGAGCAAGTTGCGGTTACCATTCCGCGGCTAGCTTCCACGGGTATTTGTATAAATTGGTGGCTTTACCGAGGACAAGAAGAGCAATAACGCGGTCTAATGATAAGCCCGGTGGCCACCTGTCCCACAGTGTCGACTGCGAACGCTTGGATATATGCCTAGACTGGAGAAACCGAGAAAGGATGTACACAGGAACACGTAGACGGAAAGAGAAAGTATCGCGCAAGAACGACCGTGCGTTATCAGGCTGGTGTAATATAATGGCTCATATGGTCGTTGATTGATGCTTACACATTCATTCTACGGACGAGCGATCGTGCATTCATAACAATCTGCGCGAGCCTTGGAATATTCGTCTCGGCGCTAGCAAATAAAACACCGATGCACCAGAGGCGGAAACCCTACGCTGGAGATGGGATGCATGTGTATTCTATAAAGGCAACTGGGCAAAAATCCGTGTACTCGTATGTACGGGAGCGTGAGTGCGCACGGACGCTCGCCGCTTTATTATAATGAAGAATGGGATTCCATTCGGGTCCGTCGAGTATCGCCCGTTTCCACTGCTCGCGCGCGTGACATGTATACGATCGTTCCATAAATTGTCATTAATTGACGAGATTATTCCTCCGTGTGTGTACCGACTCCAACGGCGCGCGCGGTTGGCACGGGTATTTACGCGGTTTCAAAACGTATCATTTAGAATACAATTCGCGTTCCTCCACAAAGGGGAGCAATTTTAACCGGTCGCACGAGCGCGCGTGCGAGTATCGCACGCAAACACGTTGATTGTGTGAGATTAATTATTTATGCGGCGAATGCTTTATCGGGGAAAGCGTTATGACATTATGCAGAACTGCATTTCCGCGAACAGCGTATTATCTGAGGAAATTATCCTCTCGTTGGATGCATGGTCGCCAGGTCGGTCGAAAGTTGTATACTCTAATTGTAAGTAAGTAAGTAAATTTAAAGTGCAGCAATCACGAGAGTCTGCGACCGTTAGTCGTTGACACCAAGTATTATGAGTGAAGTGACGCGTGCCGCGCACATAATATAACGCGAACGGAATTACTTATCATGCGGAAGCAACCAGTGGTGTAGGTTGCACGTGATCATCCGACAGCTCCTTCTCACAAGTGATTAATGCCAGGTAGCTACGCAGCCCGATATCTCGGCCACTGTTGCACAAGGGTATCTTCGAATTCCCCGAAAACCGTTCCAATTGCTTAACCTCAACTGCCGTGCAATCTGATTGCGGCTAGGCGAGTCGCAAATAACTATGCTCGTATACCACCGGATAAATTCTAAACCGTGTTCCGATTCCAAGACTTGTTATATGAATGTATGTACATAAGTACATATACACATAGTTTTCGACTGTCGTCCATTCAAGTCGAGCAGCACAACGGTCGATGTGCGCTGAGATTTGTTTTTGTGTCAAGAGTCTCACGGTGAATATTCTAACTAAGGTTCCCCGGTACCTATTGTACCAGTCGCGTGCCGCTACGTATTTAACACGTTCCCTGTCACGTCGTCCTTTCTTAGGTAACAATTATCGTCGTGAAATTAGCAATATTTTGTAACTAATTTCAATACGAATAATAAGTGTACAGACGTCACAAGAAATGTGCGAAAATTGAGAAGGCAGAGAAACATTCCATAATAACAATAATAATAGGAATGATATGAGTTTTATCGAACTGTCATATCTGCGTTAGAGTAATAGCAATAGTTAGGTTAACGGTCAACGTCCCAGTGGGAGTATAGAACAAAGGAATCGAAAGGATCTGTTCCAAAACCAACGATAATACTTGCAGAGGAACAGGTTCTAACATCACTAACGTGTACGTACGACGTAAACATACGACAGCTACTAGCTCGAACCCCAAACGGAAGAGAGAATCGCGGAGCAGGAAAAAAATTGGTAAATAGTCCCAGAGGAAGCACGTCGCAGAACGTACGATCAAGTATTCTGAACCACGTGTCAAACCTCCGCCTGTCAAACTGTCGTGCCAGTGATAGGTGGTAACCTCCTTCCGCAAGCATGTCGTGCCTCGTCTACTTCGATGCTCACGCCGAGTGCGAAGGTAAACGACGCTCCGGGAAGAGAGGAATCGAATAAAAAGTGTCTAAAACTCACCTTCGATGGCAGAAGTCCTCTTGGCGGCACTCTTTTTCCCCAATAGCGGTGCTTGCAGGTTCGCTCCGTGTTAGTTAGCTCTCCTGTCAGGCACTATTACCCCGCTCCGGTAGCGGCGTGTTCGATGGCAGTAGCACGGATTCACGCGCGTAAAAGTCGTACTCGCGACATGACACCGCACAAAAAAACACTTTCGACAGTGGTAGACGTATGGGGCGAAAAGATCTCGCGCGTTAAGTCGCGGGAAACGCGCGCGGTAGTGTTTAGTTTGGCGCGTTACGAGGTGCAAGCGCGGCTGCAGCCAATCGACGAAGACAGTGCGCACCCCTCACGACCCCGTGACGAACTGAGGATCGCGCCGGCGGCGCAGCGCCGCCCTGACCCGTGGCGACACCGCTTACTACGCTCACCGTATCTCCCTCTCCCTTTTTCGATCGGTTGGCTCTCTCACTCTCGATCGGACAGACTGGGAACGCGCACCACGAGCTAGTGTGGCACACACGCGACCACCGGGACTGCCCTCTAACTTCCTTCAGATTGCTCGTCTTTTAGATTTTCATTTAACCCGACTGGATCCGCCGACTCGTGAAACGGCCAGAGAAAAGTACGGAGTTCCCATGCTGGCGAATTTGCACTCTCTACTCTTGGTGCACTATCGTCCTCGGGCCCTGTAATTGTTAAGTCACCCTCCGGGCGAACCGCTACGCCGCGCCGCCGAGCATTTCTCTCTTAGGAGTTGATATTGAAGCGCACGCGTTACAGCGGTCGAACTTTAAATATTAATTGAGAGCGAATAAGATCGAACTAGAAGCGAAAGGAAGAGGAGAAGGAGAAGGAGAAGGAAAAGGCGGTGGGAGGAGAATGAGGAGGAGGCGCGGGAAAACGCTTTTCAATGCGGTGTAAATGGCTCGAAATGAACCGTTCTCGTTCCTACCGAGCGTGTACTCGATTAAGCATTTCCTATTGCAGAAGGCGATCGGTGCTCGATGAAACGGATAAAATTTAATCCGTTTTTCTCTCGCCTTTGCAAATCGGTGCCCATAGCAGAAGCACACCTTCTCGAAATAACATTTCATCCTGGCATTCGCAGCCACCGTTGTTCGACACCACAAGTAATGCCTTTTCTGGGAGAATTTCTTCGCGAATCTGTTTTCATTTTCGGCATGATGGAACTCCAGTAGAAGCTAGTAGAGGGGCTACACTTGTTTTTCACTTTTTCGCCAAGTTTCTCCCTCGCAACTCACGCCCTTTTCCGACTGTAACTTTCGGTACGAGCGAGTAACTTCTCGCGCGTATGCTTCGTCGCACGCACTTTACGACCTACCGGCAGGCTTCGGCTCTGATTCGGTTCGTCGGGCGCGACGAACGTCAAATGTCGACGTCGCGAACATTTGCCCGGCAATACATCGAGGAACGAGCCCATCCGTGCCACGTAAGAGGATTCCTTTCGAAAACATAACTCTCTGATGGGTGGTGTTGTGTGTGTGCCTTCCTGTTTCGCTGCGTCGAGTTACAAGCACCACTCACCAAAACACGCTCGAACCGTTGTTGCAACAGGTATGCTTTACGAATTTTGTCAACACGTATCACAGTCTTTTTTAGTTCGACTCGAGCCTTGTTTGCTCTGCTAATGTTTCCACCGTGTTCCGCGCAACTTCCAGTTTTTGCTCTCTTAATTGGAGCACTTCGTCACGACCTTCAAAAGGCACAACAATACTTGTGTCGAGCGCTCGGCGTATTCGTATCCACTATGTGCGGAGGACGCATGTACATAGATGTATGTATGTACCGACGTATTTCTTGCTGAAGCCGCTTCTGAGGGATATTCGCCGGATCACATCTTTCAAAGTGACATACCTAGTAGGTATTTGGTACGTGACGCGATGCCCGATGCATCGTCAGAACAATATTGCATGTCCATGAATCAAGCGTACCCATTCGAGATATTGCTCCCTATTGCTTTGTGTATGATAATGCCAGTCGATAGTACGAGATCGCTTCATGGAATCAATCAGCAGATATATCCCCGACCCTTTGAGAGCGACGCGAGCCGAGACGAAGTTCTTCGGTGTATGTATACACTGCAAACAAGCATCTACCGCGCCGCGTCGGGCGCGAGTCTCTATGCTCTATATCGTGCTCGACACTCAAACACTGTCGAAAAGAGCACTGACCTTACCGCGCCGGAGTCTCTAATCTCGTTTGCCCCGACGAGCTATCGTCTTTGACAATTTCTCCAACTCCTTCAAGAGAAGCAAGCTTACAGAGGACCGTCCCAAAGGTCCGAATTAAACGCGCCGCAGGAATATACATGTACATGTATGTATATGCAAGCAAATACGTGTAGAAATGAGTGCGATAAATCAATATCTCAAGATCTCTGAGTTACTAATTTAACTGGGTGCTCTTACATTCAATATGCAACTGTTACGTAAGCTGCCGGCTCTTTCAACTCGTGCTCAACGAAATTACCAAGTTTCATTAGCACTCTCGGCAAAGTTTTAAGTAGTTGAATTTGATTTCTCGTATATAATGCACTCCTCTTGCGTTACCGAGAGGTAAAACCTCTGATAAAAATCATTTTTCCGATTAGTGTTTTTGCGGAATGTTACGGCGGAATGGTACGTGTGTTTGGGTGGAAGAAAAGAAAAGTGGAGACCGTTATTGCGAAGTACACCATCATTACAACCCTTCTTCCCTGACGCAGGCTTGGATTTAGCGGCACGCGGAAATAAAAGCTTTTCGTGTGGCAAACAACAAGAATCATTCGTTACAGCGATGACAGGCTTCTCGAGGAAAATGGGAAACGCGAGGCTTTCCTCGCTCGGTCGCAAGTGCTGCTGATCGTAATTTCTGCCCACCTAATTTTTCTCTATAATGGTGTTAATATTTTTGTCAGATCAATAAGTTGCTGCGTTAATCGGGAGCTCGATGTTCTCATTAGCAATCGATAAAGGTGGTATGGTTCTTCTGGGTGGGGGGGAATCGATACCACTGGAAAGAAAACTAATCAATCTGTGCAGCGTCATTCTTCGTCAGCAGCTCGAAACTTATCGTAGCCTAAAACCCTTCGATTTTGAAGGCAGTCGGATGTACGCCCGATATTTTGTTATACCATTAATAACCACAGTCTCGGTTTTCCGTAACAGGCTTTCTCAATTAATCTACGTTACGAGTGTAGCGTACAGTGAGGGGAATGTAAAAGCCCGAAAATTAATATTAACGCACAGGGTAGAGAAGTCCGTGTATCTATCGATTGAGTGAACAGATACATTTTACGCAGCCTGTGTCAATGGCTAATGAAAATGTCGAATAGTTCTGGTATTGTAGATATTGTTAGCATTGTTTCATGTCCATTTCATCATGTTAGCTACTTACACTTTTTACCTTTAGTATTCAGCTTCGGGATTTCATTTGCCACCGCTGGTTTTTACTATTGTACCGTGAACAAAAATGACTACTTTTGAATACTGGACAGTTCACCGAAACAGTAGGTTCGTTGCTAAAAATAATTATCTACCATTTCTAGAGCGTTCCCTGCATTCTCGTGATCTCGACAGCGCATATTGGATTTACGTGTACCGGTGTCATTGTTTGAAAACCCAATTTGAGAGATTTTAAGGATATCGGTTTACCACTCCCGAGGATTTTTCAATGTGAAATAAAAAGCGGTGAGGTCGTGGATTTTAATGTCGCGTTCTCACGAATAGATGTGCTTGTATGAAAACTGCTGCGTGCGGGCAGCTTAGAAACATAAATTATTTTTTACGTATCGCTGCTTACTCGAATCTTTTATACTTACACCAACGGGCTAAGTTACGTTTTGCCCGACAGAAATACGGTCGGGCTGCTATAAATAATGGAAATTAAGCGAAAGTCCACTTTTTTTATCGTCTAGGGTATCATTCGACAAAAATTCTAATTGCCACGATAGCTAATTGTAAGACAGTTATAAAGTATGTCTGTGGAACTTGGAACTTGCAATTCTTTAGCAGTTCTTTTACCTTCTCACAATTAGGTAATATCGTATCTTACGATTGTATAGCTAATTGTGAGATTCTCCGTGACACAATCCAGGTCGAAAACCGTTAATCCAGATGTACTCTACTTCTTACTACGCACTTTAATGCGGTCGATTATTTATTAATGGCTATGACGGCGATCGGCGTACGCTGATCAATCTCTCCGCTTCGATAGACTCGAATATTTCCGTATTAACGCGCATCACTGTCAGTTATTGGCTGAAATTAGCCGGGTAATTTGTTGAACGGGCCGAACCACCTGAACAAAGGGATAGAAACGCCAGGAGATCAGCGGAATAGCTCTTGTTCAAATCGCATAAAGGGTTATCCGAGATCAATTGATCCGAATTCGCAGGCCAAACAGTCACTGAAACTTCGACCTTTTCCAATGGCGCGGGGCGACGGGTAGTAGCTTCTATGATCTTTTGTACCTGGGATTACCAAAAGTTCTCAGTGTTCATTCCTATTCTGCTTCCATCCTCGTTTTCCGACGAGCAAGAGATTTTTCTCGAAGCCGGAACTAATAAACAAATTGATTGGATAGTTTTACCGTAGGTCCGCGGTTCCGCGCCATAAACGGTATGGCGCGGCACTCCGCGGCGCCCCGGCTTGGTTCGCAGAGCCAATACAGTCAGCCAGGATCGATGCATGCTCATGCCGCGCCGTTGGAGCCGAAAGTAGCATGAATTAATCGTAACCAATCCCGGTCCATTTGCCATGCCACAGAGAGGAAGCCGGCCGCACAGGGAGAGAGAACCGGCTCTGAGCTATACGTGTGCGGATGAACCTCTTTACCTCCCCGACGTCTGCGTACAATGGCTCCCTTTTCAGCGGATCCTCGATCCTCGCGAACGGCCGCGGCCACCCGCTTTCGCCTCTAATTCTACCCGATTTACAGTAGCTGCTCCCGCATAAGTAATAACGTCGCGATATAAACGCAAAATAGCTCGCGGCGCGGCGGCAGTACCGTTGGAGACCGACGGCGCGGCGGGCGTGCGGGTGTGCGGGTGGGCATAGGGAGAGTGAGCCGCGGCGAGGGTTGACCTGGCAGTCGGATCGATCCACTCTACGTGGAACCTAGCCTCCTCTTTCACGTTTGTACCCCTGCGCCGCGCCTGCTTGCGCTCATGCCAGCCACAAGATATCCGCGTTTTGCTCCCGACCTTTCGACCATCCACTCACCACCCCCTCCTTTGCACCCCCGTCTCCCGCTTTCGATCGCGAATCGGGTATTTAGGCCAAATATTTCCATTAGCTCGATCACGGTGCTCGAGAATGCATAAAAGGCTTGGATTCGCGTCCGCGATAAGGTTCGGAGCTTTGCCAGTGAGTCGACCGCGTGAAAACACTCCACGGCTTTGGACTTTCTGTCCATTTGTGGCAAGGGGCATTTTGATATCCTGTTTGAAGCGCGCGAGTTTTAACGCAGATAACACAATACTGCAGATGCTGCAGAACTCGTGCATATAGAATTACAGGATTACTGGTCTTATCAAGCTCTTTGACGGCTTGGCTTAATGAGAATTTAATCCAAGGCGCTAAGGAGCCAAGTTATGTTCTTTGTCGGAGTGCCAGAGTTGTATCAGTGCCAGTAGCAACCTGGCTTAGCGCTGTATGTATCTCCTTCCAGTCATGGGCGTTCTATCTATCCGCAAGGATTGCTCCAGATATTCTGGCCAAACATTCCAATTAGCTCGACCACGTGGCTACGAACCGCAGAAAAGGATCGAATTCCGCATGCGGTGGATTCGTGGAGTCCGGCTCGGCGAACCTGTGACACAGTCAGGTGAATTCAGCCGAGCAAATATCTCTACCCACCCCCCCACCTATCCTTCACCCTCTCTCTCTCTCTCTGTCTCTCTCTCTTTCTCGCTTTGTTTCTCTCTGCTGTCTCGTTTATGGAATCTTTGTTGTTGGATTTGAAAGGCGTAAAAGTATTTTTGCTCTCTTCCTGGGATACCTATGCCGTACGATAACTATAGGAGTTTACGCCAGCCAGGTTGGAGCAAAATTTGCTGCGAAAGATGCGGTTATTGGATTAAACTTAAATTGGATTGCGAAATGAGGGTAAATCATTCTTACGTCCGGTCGGAAACAAAGGCTCACAGCTGGGATTTGCTGAACGATCGAAATACGCGGAAGGCTGCCCTAAAACCATACAATCTGATATCTCCTGCTAATCATAGGAATTTACAATTCTAATTCTTTGCGAGTTTAAGGAATTTTGGGCGTTAGGTTATAATTGATCAGGAGGGCTTTATTAAAGTTTAAACGTTACTGAGCAGATTGAAATATAATTAATACAGGATACACTCTGTATCACTTTGGATAGTTCGCAGCTGTGGGTGGTCAGTTTTACTGGGTCATGGCGCGATTTCTAAAGCAGAGGATCTTTCCTTATTGCTTCGCAGAGATTCTGTTAAGTACCGGAACTACTTTAGGATCCAAACTCCTCTCAGGTTCTGAATTGTTTAATGTCTGGAAGCAGAAACCTGACCTAAATTCTTGCCCGTATTAAATATAGAGGGTTGTTCTGTTAAGAGAGACGGTGCTGTCGCTTAGCGCGTCCGTATATATTGGCGCTTGTTCCGTATAGAGTGTGTCTATTATTGCTCACTTTACGTGGTCATGTGTCCCGGCGGCGCCGAGATTCAGCGCAACCAGTATCGACAGGTTATTTCTGAAAGGGTGTCTCGCAGTCACTTTGTCGTCGGGGGGTTTAGACCCGTATTACTGTCTGATAGCCATGATTACTGTGCGTTCTATGACTATAACATCCCCATAATAGAGACTAAGTCGCCGTCGATGGTACCTCGTTGCAGGCGTGCCGCCGACTCAATGTCAATAAGTGACTTTGTTATAGCCTTGCCTTGTTAATTTTATCCAATCTCCCTTAACGTTGCGCTTACAATTACATAGTTCGTAGAGTTACTGCCATGAGTCCAAAGTTGCCTATGTACTTACCTACGCGTATGAGTATAGTACTTACATATATACGGCCCATAGGGGCATTGTTCCGAGAATCTGCCAAGGCGGTGTTTTTAATCATGCGCAGGCATTAATTAACTTTTAATTAGCTTAATACGGTCTCGTGATGGCTGATCATTTAATCCTGGGCGTGCAAGTTCTTTCATAGTTGGCAGACAGAAAGGGCGGAAGGATGGGAGGAGAGAAAGTACGAAGACGGACGAGAAAAGGGTGGATGGGGATGACGGGAAGAGAAGGAGAGGAGAATGAGAAAAGGATGGACAGGAAAAGGATAGGAAGAGAGGAGCTGGGGCCTCGGAGCTCGGTGGCGCCGGTGCGAGATAGGCGACGAAGCCTCCTCTGGACTTTAGCCGGTAATATTTCGAAGGGTTTTCCCAATGGGATCACGGTGACGGGAGCGTAACACCGAGCCGGAACGATCCATCGGTTGACACAGCGGCATGGCATGGCATGGCATGGCATGGCATGGCATGGCATGGCATGGCATGGTATGGCGTGGCATGGCGTGGCCTCGCGTCCCGTCGAAAAGGGACGTCTCTTGTTTCGCGCTTGGCGCATCCTTAAAGCCTGGCGTATCGTGCTACGGCACGAGCTGCCACTGGGTAAGGTGCCATCGCGAAACGACGAGCTGTTCCTCGGCGTACCGTCTGTACCAGGGTGGGACGAACACAACAAGGGGTCGGAACATTACACCCACCTCGTCGCTGCGTCCCGTGTGGGGTAAGCGCTGTTTATGGAGACCGCAGGCGGCATCTCCCGTCGAGCTTAGCGTTTCTACTACGCCCAGCCAGCCTCAGTTACGAGCGAAGGGATTTTCTGCCGGATGAGGATACCATCTCCGACAGCCGTGAGGGCTTTCCCCAGCTACCCCCTTTTACGCCCGGATCCCGTTCTAATGTATAAAAATAAGCTCGTTCGACGTGCATTCCGGGACCGGCCGCGACACTGGCGCTATCGCTGTGCTAGTATTGCGCCCAACCTCACGGGCAGCCACAGGTACGACCTGTCGCCACCGCCATCTCCGTCATTAGTTTCCACGAATTTGAATATCTCTCATGTCCCCCTGCCAAACTGAAATGACGTTGGCTTGTTTTTCTTCGTGCCTTTGATCGTGCTCGGATTAGTCTCTTTGCTTTCTTTATGCCGTGGCTCCCTAGAACTCTTCTCAGATTGAACGATGCTCGATCTGTTGCGGGATCTAGTGGCTATGTGGGACGACCACGTTCCGAGAATGCTACTCCTGCCGCTGCTTTGTTGGATTACACTGGGAGACTGCAACCCCACATTTTTTGCCTGCATTTTTCCCCGTGTTATTGGAAAAGAGACGCCATTATTAAAAAAAACATCGGCAGTGTACTGCCGGTGAATAGTTCTGGCTTCGTATTCCGCAGCATTCCAGTACAAAAGCATCCGAATGGAATTGTTCCGTTGCTACGACTAGCCGAGTTTTATTTGACAATCATTGTTCCTGTAGTTCTAAAACGTTAGGGAGATAGGGGCAAAAAGATAGACTCGCGGACGACGAGACAGGAATGGAAAGACGGCAAAATGAAATAGTGGTTATCGCGTAATAACTGGGGAAGCCGGGGAGGTCAGGGTGGATTAAAACATCTTTATTCACTTTTGCCTCTTTTTCCTTCAGCCACCCTGCCACTTAAGAGGCATTGTTTCGGAGGCTGCAACCCTAAGGCTCTATCTCGCAGATTCCCCTTGCCTCCGGCTCTGTATATCTCTGTCTCTACGTATATCGTCGGACCAACCCCTGTTGCTGTCTCCCAAGAAATTATTTTCTTCCCTCAGACAGGTGAAACGCGTACCGTCAGCGAGACTGAACGGACAAGAACCATGCTCCGTTCGCGTGGAACACGCGCTGCTTGATAAAAGATAGAAACTAGGGGGCTAACGGAAATAGGTACGGCAGCTAACCGCATACCACAAGTTTCGGCGAACTATCCGAGGAAAATAAATTTTCCTTTGGCCGTTCTGTCTTGGATCTTCTCTCGCTCTGCTCGAATCTTTTCTTGGTGGAGCATCGGTTTTTAGAGCTGCCTGTTCTCGAAACTCAGTTACCACTTATAGGTAGCAGCCCTCACGATCATTGCCACCAGATTTACTCCAATTAGTGTTTCCCGTTAGATTTAATACTTTTCTCATTGCCGAAGCCGCCGAACGGCTCTCCTTAAGCTGTGACCGAGTTCAAAAGCTCGACCGAAGGTTTTCAAGCACGGTGACCCACCGGAGCGGATTAAAAGCTGCACGAAAGCTTCCTACTTCTCCCAACCCCAACCCCAGCATCAACCCCAACCCCGGTAGCGTCGAGTTTTTTTTGTTTCAGCAGCCACGATATCTAACTGCAAGTAAGAGGCTTTCGCCTTTGAAGTCCCCACTCTTCCAACTTGTAATTCTTTCATTAACGTACTTTGCTCGCCGTATTTTCGCAGTTGCGGCGAAGCAAAGCCATAAAAACGACCACCGCCGCCACTCTCTTGTCTCCATGTACTTCCTTGCCCAGACAGCAAATCCTTAAGGCGTATTTCCAATGTCCCCCCACTCCTCCTCTCGATGGGCGCATCTCTCGTGCCGGCGTCACTCGCGGCTCACTTTTTCTCCGCAAGTCCGCTTTGCCAAAGTATTCGTTAATTTCTTCCTTTTTTGCGATATACCTCGCAGAAAATCCTCGGGATTTCGTGAGCCATTTGCTACCCTGGGGGATAATATATAAAACGAAAGAATTAGTATATTTCGGGGTGGATGGAGGTGGATGATGGGGAAGGGCCGAGAAGGGTGGCCACGACGGCTAGGCCGGCTGGCGTCGGCAGAGCGACTCGTGGAAGTGAATTCGCCGCTGACGGGAGCGGTGTGTAGGTGGTACTAGTGGGCTCAGGTGTTTCCAGCAGCATGCCATGGCATAGCGGGGCAAAGTGGTGTGGTCGATATGACTGAAACTACCCTCTACTTCCCCCTTCGATCCCCTCTATCAAGCTCACTTCCCTTTTCCACCTGCAGCCCTTCTTTCTCTCTTTGCCCTCTCGTACGCGCTCGTTACCTCTCGGTTCACCCTCTGCTCACCTCCTTCATCCGACCCACGGATTGTTCCTCTGCTGTATGCTCGAGGCATTCGCGGAATTCTGCTTTTATAATATTTAATCACGTTGAATATCGGGCCGACCGCTCGGCCGGCTTCCGAGTGAGCCGCGCCATAAATTGTTCCTGGCGTGAGGCCTCGCCAATTTAGGTATAGAGAGCTCGCTCCGGGTCTAGTTGCCGGCTGTAACGGCGAATCGATGTTCGCTAAGTACCAGCTATGATTAACGTGCCCCACCTGCGTAGCAACGTTTTATATCCCGCGCCAGGATTCCTGCGAATTCTGCGCAACCAACAATCATTTTGGCAGGCTCTCTTGCTAAAACTCGAAATGAGTAAACAGGCTTCCCCGTTGCTTGAATATTTACGATATGTTTTCATTTTTCCCCATTTGAATTGTAGGGAAATTCACGCCAGTGGATAGCCCCCTGTAAAGCCGCGGGTATACATATACATATGTCTGGATCGAAATTGGGATCTCACGTGACACTTCGCGACTGTTCCCGGAGCGAGTCAATTTCGCGACTGGCTGCTAGAATACTATGACTCAAAAAATTGTGTTGATGTTTCATCGCAGATGCATATTGACCGGCACATTGTGGAGGGAAATTAGTTTAGGGGTTGATTTTTCAGTCGCGGTCCCCATGTTCCGAATCCCTCGAGCCATATTTTTCATTGCTCCGAATTAACACGGTAGACTGGATTAATTTCGTTGGGCGAATTCGACATAATTTTCGTACACAATCAGTAATATTTGATGCTCGGTTTACAGGGGAGAATTATGAGAGCAGGAATTGACTTCACGGTCAGTGCATTTGGCGCGCTCCACCAAGCGAGTTTTATCGATTGCACCCTCTGTTATCGGTTTGTGGGAAAGCATCGTATCGAGAATACACTTTCAGCGTGGAATTCGTTAAACCTTGAAGACAGTCGACGACGAATTATTCGCGCGTCTCTCATCGATATCCTAACAACGGACTAGATTTCTGCTGCCAGCGGATTGGGTCCTCGGCAAATACATAATTGGGTTATGAACTGGGTATCTTCAGCTAGCTCTCTCGCTTCGACTATCGCTATCGGGTTCCCCGTTCCACGATCAACCGAAATCATAACTTTTCTCGCGAGAATTGATCTAATAACTTTGAATAATCCAATGAAATCTGCGGCTGTCTGTCAGTTAACTTTTGGGACGGTCCCGACTACAAGGGTGCTAATTAAGTGATTCGATTAGAGCGCTGCAAATTAAGATTCGCCGCGGAAAACTCAAATCGAAAATAAGACGACGCAGACGCACCCTGAATGTTAATTGATAATACAAGTCGCCAGGATAATCACGCTTCGATTCACCGGTATCATTTTCTCTCGTGCACATTTCTAATTCGGCTCTTTAAGGAAATTAAGTGATCCGAGGTACAATAAACATAGGAAAATTTCTCTAAGGAAGCGCGGTTGGGTCCTTATATCCCATGGCGTGACATAATAACGAAATTACTTTCCGTCTCCGTTACGTAGTCGAGGACTGAATTTGAGGCTGCGCGAACGCTCGCAGCTACATGGCACATCTAATTAAACAAGAGTTTTTAATGCAGTCTATTAAATGTAACAGAGAGCACTGTCGATACGAAAGCTTATTATTAGCACGTGCGCGACTTCTTCCGCAGCATCATCCCCTTAGAAAAGGGTAGATATTTACGGCTGATGCAGGAACGAGCTCATAAATAATGACTTCGCAGCCAACGCGGCAAATAGTAATTAGTTTTGGCGCGTCAGCCACCGGGGAGTGCGGGGCTATTGAATTGTTAAAAGGGTGTCCGGAATAAATATATATTGCATAATGGTCGCCACACGCTTTGCACTCTTTCTCGCGTTCGTTCTCCCAGCTTTACTCTCCCATTCGCCCATTCTCTTTCTCTCTCTGTCTCTCGGTCTGTACGCGCGTGCCGGTCATATTTTTTGCACGTACATTTATCCATGCACACGCTCCTCTCAGCGCATTCATAACCAATCCATCAATTCTCCGAGGTACACAGGAAGGAATCGCGAAGCGACAAATATTCCGAGGCGAGCGTGAGAAATCCCCGCGAGGCCGAATAGATTTTAATGGGTTAAAAAAGTGCACGGTAGGTCCTTTATGTCGGCTCGGGATCTTTTACGGATGATAGATGGAAGGCGAGAGGCCGCGCGGGGCATTGAATCAAATTAAGGCTTGGACTGAAACGGATCTGGAAATAATATCGATTCAGCGCTCGGTACCTCGGCAACAAAGCCGAGACAGAATAGACGCTACAGATAAAACTGGGTGGCCTCTGACTGATGATTGCCGAATGAAATGCAGAAATCTTCTTTGGATTCTAACAAATTGAGAATTAAATGCATCGCGCGACATAATCAGAATTATACTGCAGCAGATTCATCCGGTTTTGTATCCTCTTAAGTCTACTGAGGGCAAAAGTATCTCACCTCGGATGAAACCAACGTTATTTACGAGGTTTGTGCCGAGAGAACAGTTTACAAATGATCCGGCGACGCGTTTCACATGAGCGGCAGCCAAAAAATTCAAAGCTGAAAGGCGACCCACTTGCCGTGTATATAAAGAGTTTGCGAATGCAAAAAAAGAGTCTGCGGTAAAATGGACACACAAAGCGAAAGCCTTGGACCGAGTCCTCATCCTCGACCGCAATGGTCGGCCCAGCTTTCGTCCCGTTGGACAAGGCCAGCGACTTTAATATGCACCCCAGAAATTGAATTCTCCCTTCTAGCTTCTCATTCTGACCTTCTCGCCCGGACCATCTCCCCTTCCCGCCCCCCTAGTTTTCCGTTTTGTTGCTTCTGAGACTGTTTTTCGGCATGAGAGAGAACCGCAGGTGCTGCGGGAGCGGTAATACGGGCTTAAGAGAACACTCGTCGATATTGACGGATATGGTCGTCGCCTTCCTAGTGGAAAATGGCCCTCGCTCTCTCCCTTGGCATTCTCGAGAATGCACGAATGCGCATGGGTTCGCAACAGTGAGTCACTGCACCCGCAGTGGGTGTTTTTCTCATTCGGTGTGATCATAAAGTCTTATACTTGCGGCTTAGCGCCTGGCACTTTAGGGGTGCGCGTGTAATAACGTGGGGTAAGTTTTATCCGATGCTCCGTGTAATCCATTATTACCTCTGACACTTTTGATGACGTGTACCGCATGCAGGAATGTCGGGGTTAATCTCCCGGCGTTCTTGACGTACGTTAGACAGTAGAAGTAGACGTCGTAGACTCAAGTGCCTAATACATATGCGCAAGATATATTCGCAAAGATAGAGCAGCTTTTCAGTCTACGTCGAGTCGCGGTCCGCAATGTGGGGTTATATTCTTAAATTTAACTTGGTGAAACTGCAGAGATTTATTCCCCTCCCCGCCATTCGCAGTTAGTCAAAATAAGGTAAATATGAAATATTCATCGTGGCGGTGACGATATACGCGTCGTCGAGACGGGAACAAGTGGGAAAAGTTACGATTGTTTTAGCAAGTGCGCCGCGGTGAATGAGGTCAAAGTAATGCAAAGGATTAGGATGCCCTATTGCGACACGCAGCCAAGTTTTCCATTAGTCGCTCACGCAGTGAGTAACTAAGGTACCAAACGTTTTACAAATTGTAAACTTCATTTCACCAGTTTAAACTCTTCTCCACGAAAGTTCAGCAAGAGTTATTCAACTTTCCTCCCTATTGGTATCCGTGAGCCTGTCCATTATGTACGTATCTGCTACGAGAGGCGGAACTGTTAAATGTAAGTGCAAAGTCTACCAAAGTGAAGCTATACGTATATGTATTGGACATTGGGTGAGATTTTCTTGGATAGGATGTTGGCCACTCCGATTAGTCGAGGAATTGCATTCTCCTTCGAAGTGGTGGCCAAGACGAAGTTTCGTCGTCTAAACACAACTGTGTAAAGGGTCCTTCAACACACCGAGTGCGTACATATCCTAAAGTGCCCTGATCCGGAAGGGTGAACTTGGTTCCCCATCGCCATATGCCGTATCTGACCCGTGTCTGATGTCCGGAGACGCTGGCACTCCTCGTTTACTACTCTTGCCAAAGTAAGTCCGGCATTTCAGGCTCCAGGTACTTTCTGTCAGGTTACTCGTGTACCTAAAAGCCGAATTCTGCGGGTTTCTTGCGACTTACGAGCTAAGTCCTACTGATCCGTTAAGATCAGACGGGCAACGTGCTTGACAGATTTCGGCAAGGCGCGTACGAGACGAGTTACTTCATTAAACTTCCCCCGATGTCCATTCTGAGGCTTTTAACGGAAATGCGAATCAGAAAGGCAAGGACAGGTTTGACGGAACCGAAAGTGACTGACTGAGAGCTCTGCTCGTCGCCTCATTCACGCGAGCCACTCGAACCGACATTTCGGGATGCATCACGAAAATCAGCCGAATTTCGAAAATTCCAAACATAAAAGGCTCCCTTTGATTTCCTACGGGACAGTATTTTTTCCTAGACAATCGCTTGAAAGGTTGCGTATCACCGGTCAGCGTTACAAGAAGAAACTTGAACGATATTGATAGTGAACTGCGACGCGATGCCAAGCGGCTGGTATTAAATGGAGCATTGTGGGTGTTTGGAGGAATCGATCGTCCACGAAGTGGCAATCACACAGAGAGTGAGACTCGATCACGTGATTTCCCGTGGGTGCCGTCACCGACAAATGACCCAGCTGCCGCTCCATGGATGCTTGCCTCCGCGTTGGACTGCACTATGCTTACCTCGAAGTTTCGGGACTAACAACCAAATCCCGAGATACTTTCCACTGGCGGAAGGTCACGGCTAAAATCTGTTTTGTTGCAAAAAGAGTTTTACAACCATCGACGAAGCCGAGACGAGATGTCACATTAACTACGAATGCTTTCGAGATCGTTTGGGAATCGCGTATTCTGTTGTGCACTCGTGTCGTGTCGCAATGCATAGGTAGCACCAGCAAAAGCAGCAGTACATACTATACACAGTATCGTAATGCCGATGGTATTAAGCGAAAGCAGGTAGACATCTGTTCTTCCCTTTAGCAGTGGTAGATCCATGGCAAATTAAACTTGGAGTTTAAGGATAAAGTAGTCAGATCCTAGACCGTACAGATCCGCAAAGCTTTGGGGGGGTGAGTGGCGGTAGCTGGGGACGGCGAACGCGGTCGTAATAGATATGTACATATGTACATACATACTGGCTATATGACGCACAGAGAAGGCCGCGACGCGACTCAGGCTACACACAAACAAGCGCGCCAGGTTTACCTAAGCATCCGAAACATACAGCCCATCTGGGATATTACGTTTATTCCTTTCGACCCCCGCCCCCAACGGAGCGTCGCGGCGGCAACATGGAAAGATATTGCATAATGTCGGTGTATCGACAGGGGCCGCGGACTTTTACCGAGATTTATTTTTCAATGCACCGCGGAACGATTCTCTGCGGGAATGTATATACGCGGGCGAAGGACGAGAGTGCAGAAGAGAGTGAGAAAAAGGGGCGCCTTGTACGACGCGGCACGGCGGGATTGGAGATAGGCGGGCTCTCTCCTCTGGCGAGACTAACAATAAGAACTCTAGGCCGAGCTTCGCCGCTCGCAGAAGCGCGTAGTACAGTCGATGCCCGACGCGCCGAGAACAAATTTCGATTTTGCCACGCTCGATACCCATTACATTTTCCTGGATATCGCGCGAGAAAGGATGCAGAGGTGTCTGTGTACCGAGGAAAAAGGACACTCTGGCTGCCAGCTATCTTTCATTCGTGGAAAATGCAAACGCACTATGGATGTGTATATCTACATCTATGGAAGCCGCTTTTCCAAAGGAGACTCAGCTGTTTCGCTGTAGTCAATTTCGTTTGAGGATTCAGGATCTTGTCGCTGTCACCTTTTGCCTTGCGGCAGGCCTCTTGGATATCCATATTTTTGTCCGGCTCTTGTAATGGAGTTGGTTAATATTTCATATTAAATGATCAAAGACAAACAGTGGGTACATTTGATTTTCAGCCTTGACTCAAGGTCTCTGAAAGCCAAACCGGGACCAGACCTTTCTATGGTGAAGCCACCCTCCGAAACTTGGGCAGTGTGGACATTATGCGTTCTCGAGAGAATAATTGAAGTATGAACCTTTCTTTGAATGGTATATGCATTCGATGCATATTTTAGAGTCGAGCCTAGAGATCCTCTCTCCGTCCTAATGCTGCGAGAAGCAAAAAGTATGCATTTGATAATTCGGAATGGTTAATAGGTCTGGATAAATTTCGCAAAATTTCTCAACATACTCTGCCGCGAATTAACAAGTATTTCTCCACGTGCAACTTGTAGAGCAAGCCAAAAGAAATTACTGTTACCTTTGATGCTATTTCCTTCCCAAAGTAAGATTCTCGGAATGACTTAAAAAGAGAATATGTCGCTTCAAGAGTGACGACGTCTATGACGAGTTCCTGCCGAATGAGTCGGCTCCTCCAGCTGGCCTTCGTCACGAGCCGAGAAACGCGCCGGCTCCAATTCTGACTCCTCTTCGCGCAATTGCGAGATTGTTTATACAACGTCGTGGCTGATACAACCTCGAGATCCACCGACAATTTATTTTGACAGATTGCAGATCTCTCAGGAAAGAGCATATGGAGCATATTCAAGGTCTGTTAGTCGAAGTCTGGTATTTGAAGTTGTAAATCTTTTTCATGGTCTTTTTTAGTGGTCGGTAAGCGGTTGTCTTGCTCGGATCCATCTCGATGTGAGTTATTCCGATGCAGGCGGCCGGTGACTGAGATCACTCACGCAGAATGGAAGAATGATGATGAATGACCTCTAGGGAGATACGGATCTTGCTTTGTTTAAACTATAATGATGCGCACTATAAATAACAGCACGTGCCGTCCGTGGTGGTACTGTCAGCGGAGACAATGATCTACGGATGAAGACTGAGTAGAGGCGAGAAAGGTCAACGGAATTCGCCCGGACTCGATGTGGATCTCGATCGGTGATGTGCCAGCTGCAACAGCTCCGAATCAAATTTAATCCGTACGGGGTCGTACGTTGACTTGACACTGGTTCAATTGAAGATTGGTGGACGTTTGATATCTTCTGACGTGATATATGCCTGCCAGCACTCTATGCAAATGCACGAATCCGAAGCGTTGAAAATTAATGACGTAGCCGGCTACATACTTTACCATTCTGTATAAACTAGGCGAAATGCGGTCAAGGAAATGGAGTGCGTTGGCTTTCTAGGTAACGTCGGTTTACCTTCTTCGAGCATATTCACCAGATTATTGCACGGAGTGCCAATTCTACTGAAAACTCCGGAAAACCCATTGTAACGCATAAATCTTTTCAATAGCGCGCGAATGTTTTCGACCTGGAAACAAGATGTACTGCTTTGTGCGAAAATACTTAGTCAGCGAAATGTACTTGTACATGGTTGCTATCGCGCGAGCTCGAAATTGAATGTTCTTGGTCATAAATGCTTCGGAACGCAATACAGTGTAATATGAATCCACGAAAAATATGAAACACGAGATATTCACCGGGATATAATTGCGCGAAATTACGAAAATTGGGAGGCGATGCATTATATTTTTAATCTTGCTCGTATGTGACATAACCGAAAGTGGCAGATCTCTCTGGAGCGTTACACCGATATACGCAAGTACATGCCGAGTGCGTTGATACTCTGCAAACGTGAAGTAAACTTGGGGGCCAAAAATTGTTAATGGAGTTTTCGTGTTTGTCGGGGCAATATTACCGAACAAATTCAATTGAATCGTGCGAACCACTTGTGGTTGCGCTCCGTCAAACGAAATTCTGCGAAGTCGGTCGTCGTCACGGTGGCGCGGCACAGCGCGGCACAGCGCGGCGCCCCGTATTCGGGACGGTATGGTGCAAATGCTGTAATAGCAGCCGCCCAATCTGAGAATCATCGTCGCCGGCAAGCTCATAATTTCTCTGTCCGGACAGAGATATATACCGTGGAATATTTTAATCGATATCCGTGTTGCTTTAATGGCTCTCATAATTCAGTGGAATTGCCGGACGTCCTCTAATCTCTTTACTTATGCTGAACGATTTCATACGAGGACAAGAAAACAAATGACTTGGCGGCATTGCCTTTACTTAAACCGGATGGTCTTTCTCGCTGGAGGATTCGCATATCGTGCGGACGACTCGCTCTCTCGCAGGTGTAGAACGCCTAGCTCGGTTGGAAGAGGAATAAACTGCATGTAACACAATACGAAACTGCTTATGAAAAATCCCGTCATTTTTTAATCTACTTTTAAAGCGTATCGCAATATTGGCTATCGGGAAACTGTGCAATATCGCTTCGGGTTATAAATTTTCAATATTCCTGAAAAGTTTGATAAAAATATGCTTATCCTACGTTACGGGAGGGTAAAAAAAAAATGCGAATGAAGATTCGACTAATCTGGCATATTCGCGTCAATGCTTATCGTACCATTCGGAAAAATATGTACATTCGTGCCGGATGTCCATCCAACTCTTTCCGCGACCCTATCCAGCCGAGCAGCCGGTATTTTATAGGCAGTTTCGCACACGGACAACACAGATTTAATATCGTTCTCAGTAGCGTCAGCTGACAATAAAAACAAGTTTGCGCGCGAAATTTTACAGGCGATGAAATCGTGTATCGGAAAAATTCGTGACAAGAGTCGCATACGTGGGCAGAGAAATTTTCGTTATTCATTGCGCGCCGCCGCGAGTTTGAGGCTGGGGTTGGGCGACCGGAAATCACCCCCGTTTACACCGCAGCCGGATATATATCCGACCGAGCCTGTCCGTCAGGCGTCCACAGTGGACCGCGCAACGCGCTACTGTCGTAAATAATGACTGCACTTCGGTATTTGTTTATTCAGGGAGCACTCAACGACCTCTCGCTACTTGCTTCTCCGCGAGCTGAAGCTCAACTGCAACGTGGCCGGCTCGATATCCTTTATTATTTACCGTGGCACAATTAGCCAACCCGAAAGCATCTATCCTTCACACCCGAGCAGTCTTAATAATTCAATTAGCTGGCCTCCTGATGAAGCGACGCGCTTCGTCGGTTTCATGAGCACGAAATCAACGTGGCGCGTCGTCTCTCGACGACTTTTCACCTACTACATTCCTATGTATTCGACTAGATAATCTCTTTTGGCCATTTCGTTCACAATGCGATGCTTTACGAAAGTGGGACTCCGAGGATCTCGTTACTCCTGATCTTACTCCTCGTCTTTCTCTCCGGCACTCAGCTTTTCAACTTCTCCTCCTGGTCGGGGATAACGTTGCCAAGGGATGCACTTTATCTTGCTACACATGAGAGACGTGAGTTCGCAAAATAAGGAATTCAAGAATTATGCGAGAGCTAGTACTCGCCACTGGAGGAGGACAAAGAGGAAACTGGGTGTTGGTGGAAGAGGGAAAGGAGGAGCTCCCAGTGGAGGTCTTGGACGACTTGGTCCGAAAACTTTCTGGCCTCCTGCGTGACCGTAGAACTTCCTGGCGCAACCGGTGCACTGCGGGATAATTGGTTCTACTTGGAAAACTCCGGGGCATGTGTGCATATAGATCACTTGGGACTCGCAACTGTGTCACACTCTATGCGATTTAGGTAGCTATTTAAAACACTTTGAATTATTCTCCTTTTTCTAATCTCTTAGCGTACGCTTGGGATACGCGCAGAGTCCTCCTCTCGGTCGACTGGGTTAAAATACATTGCCGTGTCCCATGTTCATAAAATTTCAACAGCTATTTCACTAGCACAAAAATACTGACATTTTCTATTATCGCGCGAAATCCACGCGAAATGGACCGAGAAATTGCACTGCTTAAACGAAATGTACGAGGAGCATAAAGACTCTCTTTGATTTCGCTGATTGTGAGTTCGAAAATATTTTCGACTCAAAGAATAATAAGAGTGGCGCTCTGCCATTGGTTATTGGGGACGAGAGACCTCGTTCTCGCAGCACAGTGACAAAGAAAACGTGAGATATTCTTTCCGAGATCCACCAAAATCACGTAACTAAACGCGGAGGAACGTAATTTCGAGTAATGCCCGTAGCTCATATAATTTCCAGTATCCTGTTTAAGCAGGAGCTTTCTTTCTGGGAGGAGCAATTTACACCTCGTACCCGGAGGTTGGAGCACCGAGTCCCGCGGCGTTATAAATCCTCGTCATAACTTTACATTTGCGGCGATTTCAATCCCCCGACGCGGCTTTAGCCCGGCACGTTAATTCGTAATTATTATTAACGATCTAAGGGGACCTCTCCTGGCGCACCCTCCTCTGGCCCACTCTCCCTTTCTCACTGCTCGCGGCTTTCTGATTTTCATCTTAACCATATATTCGTTTCTGCGTATGGAAACGATGTACTCGTATACGGCAGCCGCACTCTTCTGTTAGTCACGTCACCGAACGATGATATACGATACCGCAAAGAGCAAAAAGAGAGAACGTGGAGAACGCGGGTCGCAATGCTATTATTCCGCCGTATCGTGAGTCAGGTGCAATTGAAATATTTATCAGGGAGGCACGGATCTTTGAAACACCATCCTGGAAGATCAAGGGGACTTTCGGGAAAGACAAATAGTCGTGCTGGTTAATAATCGATGGAACCACTCTGCCAACCCGGCGCGTTAATATCGCTCATGAATCTCGCAGCGAAATATAATACTGTAATGGAACATTCTGGAGAAACATCGATCGCCGCTTTCAGAAAAGCTTGCATTCGGTTGAGACTCGGAAAAGCAACAGTCCGCCTACCTACTGAGCTTGTTTACACTGCACGATGCTACTAGCAACGTTTTGGTATACAACCGAGCTACTGGCAGCACAAATCCACGATTCTCTATTGAACTTGAGGAGATTCTCAGTTGTATTACATACTGTCGAACGTCTGCAGAGTATGAAAGCACAAACAAAGTGCAGAACAGATTATCTACCACAAATGGACCGGTAGAATCACAGACAAGGTACCGGACAAAAGTTCTAAACATTCATTGTGATTTCCGTGATCAAAGATATTTGCAATACGCGTATTGTCATTAACGAAACTCTGACAATGAGTTTAGAACGGAAAGTGTTGAGAAATTCCCGCGGATGGAACGCGGATGAGAAGCATAAAACAAGAATTGCAGTGGACTATTGTACGCCGGACAGTGTGTGTACATATATATGAAAGAGAATCTACATATTTGCCGAGGAACGAGAAGCAAAAGTCTCTCGCGACGTTCTTTGATTATACGCGTCCGCATACATCAGTAAAATGTAGGTGGATGACACGGAAAATGGACACGCCCAAAGTGGTTTGGCTTCACGGACGAGTTAATAAACCTTCTCCTTTGGTGTCATCCACAGGGTCTTGCTCCGCAATCAGGCTGAATCCAGTTTTCAATACTTCGTAATTTCCTTTAAAGATTCAAATGAGATCGTCGAATGCAGCGAGTTCGTGGGAAAAAATGGTGAAAGCGGTAAAGAAGAAATCGGTCTATCGAGCTTTAATACGATAATTACGTCGAACCGAGACCAGCTTTCACGGTACTTTTCCTGAATGACTTCGCCGTTTTTACAGGGTTCGCCTTTTCAAAAGGCTACCTAATTTCTCTCGTTTGATTAGTCTCGAAAATGTAGCGAGCCAATTTTTCGCGTTTACCAGCAGACGGGAGGGTGCACACCCTACTGGCGGTATTTGGCACGCGTCCGATGCGGCCCGAATTTCGGGAGGGTTGTGAGTCTATGCATCCTGGAAAAACTATGCTCGTGCGATCCCTCTCGGGTGACGTTCTCGCCAAAACAAGATTAACTTTCGACCAATGTCCAGAACGAAACTTTCCAGCAGCTGGATGCGCAGTGCCGGTGGTAGTGGAAGCTCTGCTGAGGAAAGATAAGCGGCAGACTGCAGACGCGCGAAAAGAAAATATTTGGAGAACGGCCACCAATTAATTCGAATGACTCGCCAGTCCAAGGAGCCACTTTCGAATACTCGAAAATCACGAACGCGCCTTTCATTCCGCGATCAATTACGTCTAGAAAAGTTCCTGGGGCATTGAAAAGCTGGATTGCTCGCACACCCGGTAGGATCCTTAATCCAGTCACCTTTGAGGAGGCGATGATTCCAACAAAATGGGATTATCTCCGGATCAATAGTCGGAATGCTTAAGCGAGTACTCCAGCGTGGCCGGAGTTGCTCACGAAAGACGAGCAGTCCATAGAGTGGCACGTGAGTCACGGCAGCGGCTCTTCTCTCTCTTCTCTCTCACTCTCTCTCTCTCTTCAGTCAGCCGCCCTCCCTTCTTCCATTTTCACTCCTCGTTCGTCGGCACAATACCTCGCGGGGAATATCCCGTGTTTATAAAATAAATCCCTTCATTGTTGCTGAGCACGGCAGGAGAATGAGAGGGAGAAAGAGAGCGAGGAACTTGCCCGCTCGGGTCGTGGTACCCCGATGCATAACGCTCCAGCTGACAGCGCGCCGCGAGAAAAAGGGTGCTTGGGGAGCGAGAGTAGAGAAGAAAAGCAGAGTGGAAAGACGAGAGAAGAGGAGAGAGGAGTGAGAGAGCGGTACACAAGAAAAGAGACGGAGAGAACTTTTGTAAGGCCGTCAGCTGCCACGCCACGAAACGAGACGTGTAACGCTGGAAAAGGGCGGATTAGAATATTTCTGGGACTCTGGCTAAATGTTATCTTATTCAGGGTGAAGGGGTACCTTTGGCCCCATAACGACCTCGGGTCGCGTCCTCGAATCACAGGGAAGAACGCCCACGCAGCCACAGTTAATCTCGCTCTCGCGTTCTTTCGCTCTTTATCGGGGACGCGCGAATTCTGTTGCGTCTACAAACCGTGAACTTGAGAAGGGATCTTCTCGGATTCGCGCTGGTAGCGCTTCTCAGGCTGTGGCCCATTATGACGCTAGAGATTTTCAAGTGACGAAAGCTCAGCGTAGTTTCGACCCACCGAGCGTAAAGTCACTCCAATTATCCTGGATAAACGCGTAGTTGAATTCGCCGATAGTCAAGCGTGGACACTCGCGGTAGGAAAAGGTCGGCGACTACAGCGGATTTTAATTACAGATTTAATCAAGATCCGTTTTCCTGGGATAATTTTGTTAGTTAGGGACTCAAAGGAGCATGGTTTCGAATAGATCGGCTCGTCGAGGCTTTTAGGCGGATGAAGCTAAAGGCGGTAGTCGCCAGCGAGGCGTAATACGCGCTCCAACTCCCCAAGCTCATCAGTAATGATAGTGCTGCGCCATAACTGTTCCCATAATGGAATTCGTTAATACGAAATGTCGTTTGAGACACCTCGTTTCCGTAATCTTCCTGGAACCAGGTGTAGAACACTTCCGGATACCTGAAAAAAGACGAAGCGCAGCCGTGGGCGTAAACAGGCCCTCTCGAAGCGAATGCAATTTCTCGAGTGACGTGAAAAAAGTGTTAGCTCGACAGGAACATAACTTTCTGTACACAAATATATCTTCACCGCGGTGGCTTTAAGGAAAAAAACCATTACACCACTCCAGATAAGTCAGGGATGAATACTCTGAGCGAGTTGGGATTGCGTAACCAAGAGCGATTGCGCGTAAAGGCTACAAGCATTATTTAACATCGTAAATGTTTATGTTCGGTACGCTCCGTGAGTTTTGGGCTTTTCGGCTTGGACGGACTCGTACTGTGGACGTCGGAAATCCGCGACGAAGTGACACGCAAGGATGACGTTGGTTTACGACTTCGCGTTCGCTGGATCGAGTTGGACGTCGACGTCCATTACCTTGGCACGCGCGTACTGTCAATTACGGCCGGTGGGTCATCGACATGGTTGACACACGGGGATGGAAGATCTCGGCACACGTTCGAGCAATTGGCATCAACAACGCATGGTTGCACACTGAAGCTCAGCTAACGTTTAGGACTCCGAGGGAGGTACACACTGCCCGAGTGGTCAGCTGGAGATTACCGGGACATAATTACCTTTGGACTCTATACCTGCAACCTCTGTTTAATCTGCAATTAATGTTTCAAATTGCCATAAACCCATAGAGTTACGGACACCACTTATCAGCACTGAATACGTAACTTACACTTGGAACTCTTAGTTTAACTACGAAAATGAATATTTTATTGTATCCTAGTTAGAGTCATAATCGCACGAATAGGTCTGATTTAAAAATAGGCGCTCTTCGTGAAATATAAACCATGAATTTGAACCGTGAGAATACCAAACTGGAAAGGAAGCTATAACTTTCTCCGGTGTATTAAGATTACTTTGGAAAACTTGTTGCGTCCGGAACCAGAGGGAAGAGAACCAGAAATTCTTTCTGGCACAATCTAATACTTGCATTGTGGCAATGGTTGAAATATTTAATGGTCCTGGCGTGTAATACCGGGCCAAATTCGCTCTATAGATTACGTGATTCATAATAGTAAAGCCCCTCATAAATTCTTTAATATCAGCGGGCTGCTCCCGGCATGGTCACGTTGGACACCCATTTCCTGACCCTCTAAAAATCTTTTCCTACCACGTTACATGCGCGTTACGAAAGAAATCGAAATAGTATACATATTTCCTTAGCACTTCGAAAGCATCGAGGGGACCGTCGAGCAATTCGTGGTTATTATTCGTTTACACCGAGCCCGAAGGGTCGAAGACGCCAACGACAGTCCCCCTCTTTTATGTAGCGACGTGCAGTATGTTATTTCAGGGAACTATCTACTTAGGTACTTTTATATTCAATACATTCGCGAATGGCGGCTGGTAGGGATACTCGGTAATCCCTCAGGACACACAGGAGACCCATCTCAGGAGCCAAGCTACCCGCCATAATGTCGAGCTCTACTGAAGGGTTACTGCTGCTTTCGAGGGAGTCAGAATATATCGACTCTATTTCTCAGACATCGAGAGCGATGATGGGCCCACAGGAGCCCAATTCTTTTATACACGGCGCTCTCGTTACTCCAAAGTTCGTAATAATGATTAATTTGGAGTATAGCGTACGAGCAAAGAAGATTGAATGTTTTAGGTTTTAAAAGATTGGCTGGATAAACGCGTTAAAGCTAATCGATTTTCATTCGTTCATGAACTGTCGATAGTACTTAAAATTTGCACAAGGATTTAACCTGGCGATAATAAATAAAACAATTAATACTGTAGAATTTACGAATGGCTGACAATAATACTGGATCTGCAGAAACAAGATATGCAGTTAGATGAACAAGAATGAACGAATGCTTATCGGTAAATAAAATGAAGTTGAATTAATGCGATATGTATTCTGTCCATCATGTAAATGGTATTTAATATTTGTCCAATTTCACTCGGCATATTATTTGCCTGCGGATTTACATGGAAAACAAAGTGTTACGTGATCAGCCTAAAAAGAAATGTAAAATTTCTCAAGTTCTATGTAAAATTGACAGAGATCCATAGCACACTTTTACACCAAGTTATATGACGAATAACGAATTAAAAATAACGAATAATAATTACTAATAATCTTTTTCTCTTTGACCAGCCCATCTACGCGTGAGCACATGACTTTCCCTCTCACTTGGTGAATTTAAGATTCAACAAATTCATGAAAGCAGTACGAGAGCAGTACGCGCGACGAATTGAACGCGGAACACGTTTTTCATTTTTTTTTAAAAACGGGATCGACTGCCAGGCGTTTTTGTCGCGTCGCACATTTCGATATGGAATTGATGCAAATGTCGCGAGGCCGTGTTCGGGGTGCGAAAGCGACACACGCTCTACCGTGATCAAACGGCTGACGCGCAGGCCATTAGTCAGCTAGTAACGGATAAGCACACCCGGTGTTCGCAAAATTTAATTAGTGCACTCCTGCGCGTTTTTAGCCGCCGAACACTGGCCGTATCAAGATAATTTATTCATTTGCGCCCGCGTCTCCTTACGTCCCTCGGGTCCGTCCAGACCTGTATTTCATTTACATCAGACACTCTACAAGGCTAGCCAGCGCGCTTATTCGTATTTGCAAGAAAAAGTCTGCGCTAATGGACATGAAAGTTTTCCGAGTTCTATCAAGCTCCAACTTGATCCCTGAGAAGGAACCTCCAGTTTGCTCCCTTTTACTGCTTGTGCCACCCTCTCAGGCCATCTCCCTAAAAATTACTCTTTGCGAGAAATTAATCCGGAGAATATCAGGGAAACAAATACTTCCCGGGGTCTAATTTGCATCGCATTACGAGACCCAGCGTAAAGAGTGTTCAGGGGCTCTAGGTGGTCGGTTAATGGTGGTGTCGGCAAACGCACGCTTGATTTGGTGGCTCGTCAAGCAATAGCTACGCGAGCAAAACGCGGATGGTCAGTCGCGGTGGTAATGCGAGAATCGTGTCGAGGGCTTGCTTCCGGCAGGCTGGGAACTACCCTCGTAACCCTGAGGCCGCGGGAGAGACGGCGGTTCCGCTTGAGGGTGGAAGTTGGCGCGGAAGAAGGCGAGGGTGGTTGCTTTATGAAGGGTTAGGCGCTCGTGTATGTACCTTGTAGACAAGGTTGCGGCTTCTTCGCTTGGACGGGCTTATTATGTGTCCGTATTAATGCCACAGCAGCTCCGGTACTCCGCGCGGAAGTCAGCAACCCCAAAAAGGGGTTGCCGGAGGTGGCGTACATTGGCGCCAACCGGTAACACTGTACCCGAGTGCTGGCAAATTAGATTATGCGCTTCGCCTTCACGACCCTCTTTCACTAGCATTGACCCCCGTGGAAGCAAGGATTCCATCGGACCAACTCGGGACTGTCCCATACGCAACTTTCCACTACAGAGCTTCCTCCTTGGTTATTCCCTCAAAAGGTTCGTCGACCTTATTTTCACGAATCGATTTAAATATCAAATCTTTTCTCGCCAAGGACGAATTCCCAAAGCTTTAATTTAAAGTTAGTCCCTCACCGAATATTTTCTGACGCGATCTGACACGTAAACTGACGCTGTCTGTTAAGCGGCAGCCGTTGGTAAATATAGGGAAATGACTTTCTCGCGTAATTGCATTGGCAAAGAACGTGACTACTCCCCCGCTGGCGTTGCCAAAAAAGCATCGTTGGCAGGGTGCATCAATTTTGGGCGCAGTCGCGTCCGGCATGGGCAGCCGGCGGCCACAGACGCAAATGACAGAATAATACGTTCTGGCCGAACGAGCCTGCCGTAAGAACAGCCGCGTCATGGTAGCGTAATTATCGGCGATTACACGATGCAAATACTGTTAGAGAGGGGCCGGGCTCAAAGGCGGCAGCGGCGTGGTATGCTGTGGCGTTTGCTCGCTGGCGTCGATATACGCGCATCGTGGCTAATCGGCCTTTCATAGTCTGATACTCGTATACCGATACTACTACTATGTATACCCTGGCACACGATATTACCGCGTCTAGCGAGTCTAGCCTGTCCTCCGTAAAGTGCCCATCATGATTCCGAGGCGGCAACGCCACAAATCATAAGTCACGTCTGTGGAATTTCCATCTTGCGCCAGAGACGCTTAAGACCAGACTGCACGACGCTTGGGCATGAGGCTGTCGTTGAAGTTGCCATCGACAGTTCGCCTGGTATGCGACTGTTCAGTGGAACTTTCGGCGCACGTTGAGACGTGTGTGTATCAGAGTACAGGGAAACGCATTCCATTGGGGAGCACTCTCGAAACATGGGAGCCCAGTCGCCTAACGAGTGGCTCCATCGCGAAAGCTTCGCGTCGAGGGTGGCATGGTCGTCGCGGCAACCTCTGGGAAAGTTAGCCTTTAGGCAGAAAAGCTTTTTATTTCGAAGAGCTGCGGGAAGGAACGCTTGGATACTACGCCAGCCGATGCATTATGCAGCGACTGTTTGAAGTCCTTCCTTTCTTTCCGTTGTGTTCTCTCCAGCCTCTCTTCTACTCCTCCAACCCCCCCACCACAGATGGTGGTTTTTCCTTTTTTCCCTTTTTTTTCCACTTTTTTTCCACTTTCACGCTCTTTCGACGGGCCAGCGCTTGTAACGCGGGAGAATTGCTGGTGAAATGCGCGCGAATTTCAGCGTCGCGCCGCGCCATACCGCGCCGCGCCACAGACAAGCCCCAGAGGGCTGATGCAATGGTGTCCGTTTGACGATGCGAATGGAAACGTTTCATGGTGAAGTGGATTGATTACTTAGTTTCGCCAAGTCGCAAGCCAGAAGCAGTCTCGAGGATCGCTGCTTGTCGCGAATAATACCGGATTAGAAGTGACGGTTTTAAGGTGCGTCGTCTAAGAGCTCAACATAGCTTTCAACGCAAAAGAATAGACTGGCGGCCTCAGAGTATCAAGCTTGACTAATGCGCATGGTAATCCGTCAAAAAATCTGTAATTCTTTCGGGCCGAGACTGCTTTGGAGTTGCCGTGAGCAACCGCGTTTTGGTATCTTTACGTGCGATCTTTCTGCGCCGAGCACGACTCGAATATTCAATCTGATTTTTGTTTTAAACCGACTGTCGCGTGCTCATTGTAATCTTGGTGGTCACGCGCGCTGCGAACGCGCCAAACCAATGCGAATGAAAGTAATTGGATGGACGTTGATGTATATCAACCGTACGAGAAATCTCTTTTAAGTGGGAACCCATGTCCGCGGAGAATCTGAAGTATCAGGAATTGCACACATGAATTACTCGTAACAAGGAACTCTTCTTAAAGCATATTTATCAAATATTGTAAAGTAAATCAATTCTGTGTGCAACGGTGACGCAGACCACGGACAAATATCCGATTCTTTTCACGAAGGGATGCTAGTCTAAAATGTTGCAGCATTCTCGTCCGACCGTAAAACGACGTTGGTATCATTAATCATGACAGGAAGAAAGGTACGATGAAAGGTCCCGTACATGCGTGAGATTACGAAACCCGATCTGGGGAGGCTGTGTCGAGGAAGAATCACACGAGATACCCACTAACACGTGGACCATGCAGACCCCACCGGTGGAACTGTAAGGTGACGATAATTTATCCATGCCAACCCAAGGAAAGGACGTTTCAAGAAGATCGTATAATTCACGAAACACGAAAATATGAGCTGTGCACAGGTAATGGGAGAACTCCGAGAATCGCGACGCGATTATTAGTAATTTCCGCTGTG
The DNA here is from genome assembly GCA_963989405.1 of Trypoxylon attenuatum. Lineage (NCBI taxonomy): Eukaryota > Metazoa > Arthropoda > Insecta > Hymenoptera > Crabronidae > Trypoxylon > Trypoxylon attenuatum. The sequence continues at coordinate 3,780,193 of OZ022489.1, read as the reverse complement.
ATTTATATCACAGTATAATTTATGAAGAGTTAATGTATCTCGAACTGTTTTTGCCGACTAGTGGAAACTCCCTGTCCTTTTCAGCCTGTGACTTCTTTACTGCCTGGAGAGTGCGAAGACCAGATAGCTGCAAAAAGACAAACCGTTTCGTTAATTTCGTCGAGATACAACACTACGTGCATAGTACGCGTTATTCGTGCCGCGGACGAGATTTCGATTTGCTTTATTCAAGTTGAATAAATTTGACCGATTACGAGTAACATCAAAAAATACCTTTTTTGATTCGAGAAACTCCAAAGACCTTGTATCCGGCCGCTACGTTTTATGACGCACACGCTGTAATTATGGCAATAATTTAAGAGGGACAGAAGGCACAGAGTCCTCTTGGGAATCGTAATACCTAGCATTACTTCGGCACTAAAAGGGACAAGGGCTTTCCTGCTGGTATTGTACGCCTCGGGATGAAATGTTTAGCATATTAACCAACGACCCTGGAAATATTTGTCTGTTACTTTCGCAAGGTTAAAGCTGCGATTACACCCGCCTCAAACCGGAGATGCTCTAGAACGAATGCCTCTCCAAAGCCCTTGCTAATGTTCAGGATTCACAGTTCACGTAACATAGCACTTCATTTGAAGCGAGTCCTCCGGGCACACGCGAACCTAATGTACGCTGTTTCCAGGCTGGATTATCATGCTTTCTTCAAACAATAGTCCGAGCCACAGATGCATTTAATTGAAAGTAACTGAATTCTTATCGTGTCTTGGTAGTATGTCGAGTGAAGAAGGTGCAGCCACGTTGAGCATCGCGTGAAGCATGCCTGAATTTCCACGAGCAAGACCATAATGTTCCCTGGATTAATTTGATTTGGTGCAGCGTATGCGATATGTCGTGACGCTGTTAATTTATTCTCTTCGTGGCCGCCGCGACCCTCGCGGCTGACTCTTTAATGCGCCGATTGGGCAATATCGCTTAAGCTCCCCCGTGCATCGGATCGAACTAATGCATCGCGCGACGGCAAGGACAATTTCGAAATAGCACTCGCCACTCGTGCACAATTGCGATTGGATCGAGTGGCTGGCCACGGCCCTATGCACTCCCCGCGACACCAAAGGGGACGATGGGAGGCAGCGGCGTGGCGTCGCGTATGCCTGGAAGACCAAAAACCGTTGTTGCTCTTCAAGTTAATCGCCAGCAACCCCAGCTACATTTTTTTGGACGCTTGTGTCAAGGTTTTGCCACTTGACCAGATGACTACTAGGCTATTCATTCAAAGTACCCTCCTAATGCGATTTATTCACTTAAGCTCCTTCTACCGCGAAAAGTTTGTGCTGAGAAACTATTGCGGTTAGTTCCCAAGTTCTTAATTGCTGCGAATTGTCTCCATGCGTTTAGCTTTTCAACTTTCGCAATTTTTCTTGCCTATGTATCCCGTTTCACGTGTCACGGGAGGACGGTGTAACTGGTCGTTCATGACGAAGCTACTGCAATTACGGCCGACCGTGTGGGGTATCTTCGAGCCCGAGGTCGTTATCGCCGGTGTGGAACCTTCTTTCGTGGGTGTATGCGCGTTGTCCGAGCGCGACCGGAAAAGAACGAAAAAGAAAAAGTGGAGAACGGTGGACAAGAGCGCGAGATAGGCTGAGCGAACGTGCGAGTGAGATAGAATGGCGAAAGAACAGGGTGAGGGAGAAAGTGTCGCGTGTCTCGCGTGTCACCATTCGATTTGGCTTTGCACGAAAATCATCCGGCAGCTGGGTTTCGCCCATTTATAATTCCCTGTATGGAGTACGCGACGTATGCACACTGGTATATTGCATTGGACACGAGTACGCAACACGCGCCATTGCGGATTACACGCTACCGGATGAACGGTACTGTCCTGAAAGAGAAAGAGAAACAAGGAGATGTCACTCCAAACGCATCGTCCAACGTGATTAGTTTTTATCCCACTACTCGTTTATTCATTTCTTTTCAAATTGTCTGGCAGAATAATACGCTCTCTGTAGAAGCCAGCACTTTGGTCCAAGAATCCATAGGGTATTGATCCTTCGTCCGCGAGGGCAGGAAACTCGGCACGAAGACCCTCTCAAATTATAGCAGCAAATTATGAATTAAGAAGAAAAATCGTGTCACCGTATTTTTGCATAATTAAGTGGGTCCACAAAGAAGAGGGTGATTTTTCGAGATACTGCCGCTTGCGAGCGGAGAAAGCGGACGACGAGGCAGCCTGTAATTACCTCTCATTAATTGCCGTCAGAAGCGAATCCCTGTAGCCAGAGGTACTCGCGGCACCCAGGTAGATCCCGATGGAGGTGCCTGACGAGGAAGCTATACAGTCCGCTAAGTGAATTAAGTGACTCACGTGCCAGTGCTGGAGCATTATTCGATAGCACCCTCCGTTTCGCCTGGAAAGAGCCACTGGCTCTGGAACGCGCACGGCCGTACCATCGCCCAAGCGCCTCCCGAAATAGTCTAATTTCGTAAATGCGTTCAACTGGCTGCTCCGCGCGCCGCGTTTAACCACGTTTGCGTGAAATGCACGCGGAATTCCTGATACAATCTCTGCCCATATAATTTGTCCTGCAGCGGTTCGCACATATGCCGCCAGTCTATTGCTTCGAGTGCGATGAACGCACCCGGTCACCCTCGCGGATACCCTTGGCAAAGGGGGACCGTCTTATGCTGCTTTTACTTCGAGCTCAATTCGCTCGGGGACGCCACGACGGTAGTAGCAAAGAAATGTCGGCTCTCCTTTTACATCCACCTTACCCAGAGGAAGGGTCTTTTCAATCAGATAGAATGCGTTATATCCCAAAACGCGTGCTCAAATGTACTGGGATTATTACAGGCTGTATACAGAGTACATATATAGTATGCATGCTTATTCTGTATCGAGCAGCTTGCATTTCGATTTTCTATAGAATCGCGCGCGCGAAGAACTATCTGCCGGCGTATAAAAAGCTACCGTGCGGAGCAGAGTGGAAGATATTCCATAGTGCTACTCTGTCAGAGATCGTATTACTGAGATATTCTACAAACTTTCTCGTTGAGAGTAGATTGCCATGTTCGTTTCTTTTTAATCGACTATTGAAATTAAAGGAGAACGACTACGTTCAGTGGAATTTCGGGATTGCAACGAACACGGAGACGAAAGAAATAAGAGCCTGTTCTGGAACACCTTGGCCAAGAATCGAGGATTTTTTCCGCGCTTCTTCGTCTCTCCTCTTTTTCGACAGACATGTATACAGGCATGGATACGACAGGCAATTTGCATTAAGTTAATTGAACTTGAGCCCGGGTTCTCTTTTTACAAGACAATGCACTTACACTGCTTTCTTGTGAACCTGCTGGCCACGGACCGGCTGCAAACTGCAAACAGCACGGTAAGACGAGGTGCGCGAGGCGACGCTCCGTTGGTCCTTCTACGTCTCTTGCTTTTTCGCTTTCTTGCTTTTTCGCTTCCTCGCTTTCTCACTTGCGAGGAAGCGTTAAGAACGTTTCCCTCAGAAAGACAAATGCGCGCTTGGATTATGAACTCGCCAGTATAAACGTCGGGGCCGCCAGTCCAGCAGTAATTAATTCCGGGAGTTCTTTCATATTATTCTTTGCTAGCACAAGCTCCTGCTCTCGTTCTACAGCCGAGCTATTCTGATCGGTTAGTGCAACAGGAATGCGATAAACGTGAAAAATTACGTTCCTAGTAATACATCACTAGCTAGCCAGGCACGGCTTCATTGCTTGTAAAGAGGCATCGGTGACATTATCAGTCCGGTCCTTCCTTTATTTTGCACCAACGCAGAAACGGTATAATGCAGGCTGCATTTGCTGTGGCTGGCCGTGGCCGAAACTACATTTATCTGCGCCACCGCAGATAAACCTCGCGCCAACGAGCGAACGAGACTGCAGCCGGAAGGCATTACCTCTCGCTTACGTTTCTACGGAAACAGTGGTAGTTTAAGCTAAGCCAGGAGCACGTTAGAAAACGGCACGCTCGACCACCCCTCGATTATCGTTATCGCGAATCGAGCGACTCCATAATCTCGAACAGATCCGGAACGAAAGAGAAAGGGAGAAGAGCGATCATCGACGCGGCCCGTTAATTCATTTCACGAAGCAATTTAGATAATCCCTTGGAGGTTGTGTTTGGCTTAATCAAGGGGCGGGATCTCCTGTCGATGGAGCGAGGCGAAGGGGTGCATATGCTCGATAGAACCGAGTGGAAGCACGCGTGGCGGCTTCTCCGATTCCCCTAGAGCACCAACGATGCACTTCCCATTTTTCGAGGCCGTAGTCGCACCCTACTGCCGGTTTCAGCTTCTGCACCCGCTTGTCTTATCTTCAGCCGTCCCGCATCCTCGGCAAATCAGGCGCAGAACTCGTTCCTTCTCGGCCTGCCTCTCGTCTCAGCAATTTGCATAAATACAATTAGTTGTTCTCATTGAATTATTCAAAACGTCTGGAACTATCGGAGTGGTCCGGCTGGTCCCACCCTTCCCGAGGAAAGCGCAACCCCTTTCCTCAAAGCCTGTTTCGCGCAGGACGCGCTGATTTTCACCGCATTCTAACTGAGAAATTACATGCCCGGGACGCGAAGAGAACGCAGAGATACCGGGGCCATGTCGCTCGCGCTATGCACCGGCCTTTCAGCCGGAGAATGGCCTCTGTTGATTCATTGTCCGACTGAAATTAGAATATTGCAGTGCTTGCTTCCTTAGAAATTTTACGCGCCACTGCATTTGTGTGTCGGACGTCCGCGCGTACTATACCACGCGGATTTTTCTCCCAACAGAAATTCACCTTCCTCGAAAACAGACTTTTTTTTCCCCCGAGCACAATAGGGAGGTCGCGATGACTTATTATCTCGGATGATTCTGAAACATTTCCCGTCAGAGCCAATAACTGTTTGGGCAGGTGGATCCATTCAAGGGCCACGTTCGCGCCCCTGAGAGATTGCGTTTGGTTCGCGTGGAAAGCGATGCTGCGTCATAGGGTGGAGCACCCCGCACTCGCTACGGCACTCACAGCACTCATGGCACCTCGACCACCACCGGCGAGGAGGCCATCGTCCAGGAAAGCCATTCTCCCTCTCTCACCCTTCACGCTGAAACGTGTTTCTCGAAGCTGCTGCGTGAAATTTAATCGTCCTGAGCGGCAGGCGTCGCGTCGCCTTCCGATTGAAGAGGGTGGATGATGGTGCAGCACCCTCGTCGCGCTGCGCTACGGACCGCGCATCGTGACCGTGAATAATGTTGACGAATGATGATGCGCGCACACTGCGAGGCCCGGAACACCATGCCATGCCATGCCACGCCACGCCACGCCACGCCACGCTGCGCGGTACACTAACTCCTCCCGATCGATCTCCTGAGCTCCCGTGTATGCGGCGAATGGGCTATTGTTTTAAAGGATTGCTGACAGTCGAATTTCGTAGGCGATCTCGATCTCTTGAAGTGCGCGTGCGCGCACGCGCTCACGACAACCACTTATGCAGAAATGGGCTACATGCGACGAGGGTTAAGGGTCGAATGAGTTTGCACGGAAATTACGTTTATCGAGATAATATAACGAGGAAGGGTGTCGAATGGGGTAGTGTAACTTTGAGAAGAATGCAGCCGGCCGTGTAGCGATCGCGATATTTACTCGACTTAGCGACTTGGCCGTAATGAAATTTCGTGATTCGAGTGCAAGGGGGAGATAGGACAAGTGGAGCCACTGCGCTGGGGTACCAACAGATGTGAGAGCACACTGTGGCCACCTTACACGTCATAGGGCAGAAAAAACATCGGGGGAGAAGTTCTCGCCTCAAGGGGTGGGGCAACACCGCGAGACTGCCGGGGAACATCTTGTGGCAGTAACCTTACCCACCCTTCCAAATATTATTCCTTCGCAATCAAGAGTTCTTTAAAACTTTTTTCGACAGTAGCGTTCGGATGCGGATGACAGTAACGGTACGTCGCCTCGGAATATTTTTGTAACCTCTAGCGAATACCGTGAATACATAGCGTTCTGTTTTGACAGATAATAAGAGCGAAAATTGAGTATGGTCGCGAGAATTTCACTTCGACGAGCGGACTCTTTCGAAATATTTTTTTAACAATTTATCTGGTCGCGGCTGCCGATCAGAACCTGTTATATATGCGTCATTGCACCGCAAAGATAAATTACATTCTCTCGGTGAGGGCAGACTCAAAAAGTTTTCGCATTGGTTAAAATAGATTAATTCGAAATGGAGCGTGCGCACGGTCGCGCACGCGCGCGTGTATTTATTTGGTTCGGCTAAATCTGATGGATTTAAATTCATTTGCGGTAAGAAGATTTGGTAGCACTTGTTGATGTTGGTCCGACTATCGTGCACGCGCGAGTCTTCTTCGCCTGTCTGTTTGACTTGGCAGGGTAAAGCGTGAGTGGAAAAATAGGGAAAACGAAATTAAGCAGACAGAAGTTCGGCCCACTCTAAGAAACGGTGTAATTGTCTTCTTGAATCTTAAGGGACCGTTCTCCTCGTCGAGAGTTACGACAGGTGAGCAGCAAAGAAAGTCGAGGGAGACAGAAATTTAATATTTCACTTATAATATCTTCACTCCAATCTGGTCGCGACAGCTCTGTAACTTTGAAATGAAAATGCACGCGGCCCGCACCGTCCCTCCCGCCCCTCTCTTGACGGACAGACCTTATAAATATTCAGAACGGGACGTAGAATAACGCAACACGCGAGATTAAAGGCATTTCTTATCATTCCACGAACGAACCCACGGGGCTGAGGTATGAGCGCGTTATCTCACGCATTGCTCTCTTATATTGACCGCTGTGTTTTCGTAACTACGAATTTCACTTTCTAGGGGTCGCTTGCTCCATTTATTCTCGTGTCTTCCTGACGCGACTCAAGCGCGAACTATTAACGCACCCTTGGCGAGGAAATAAATCGCGAGGTGGAGCGAGAGATGCGGTGTGGGTGGCGCGCGGGGTGGCGACGAGGTACCGACGGCCTTTCCACGAGCAAAAACGCATTTCAGCTACCAAAGCCACTTTATTCTTTGACCGCGGCAGCCAATTTCGAGCGATGCTGCCGCGCTAATGAGAACTTTTGTTGCAGAGATAATGGGCTTTTCATTTTTCTCGAATGAGTTGATTCCCAAATTACTCGTGTAACTCGGAAAAGGGAGGAGCCGCAATCGTCGACTAGCCACGGAGCGTGCAAATGTAGCAGATTTATTTATGTTGATGTTACGACGTATCCTACACATCCGTGCGTTTATTAAAATTTCAATGCCTTTGCTATTGTATTACCTTCGTTTAACAAGCGCCCCGGGCTCTTTCGTGATAGTAATATTAATTTAATGCGAGCGACGCAGTTGGATTCAAAACACATTTTCGAAGGACGTATTATACTATAGTTGTTGTATGCCAAAAACAGTCGGCGAACAATTACCCTTACTCCCAGGGGTTCCATAAACTCTTTCGCGTTTCGGTCGTGGTATCCCACCCCCGTTCTCTCTTCTCTTTGTGTCTCTCTCTCTTTATCTCTGTACCACCCTCTTCTCTTTCCTATCTGCGCCGGACACTGTGCGCAATGATAACGAAAATATTCTATTAATTTCGGTCTCCACTCGATTCGGCATCGTCGTGGATTATCGGCGAATTCGTAAAAACGAACGATTGCAATGGTTTTAGTGGTATGCAGTGATATCAGTATTATTAATAACTATCGACGATACCCGGCATTATCGCGAAATGTCCCGGCATGTCCGCAGAATGGTGGAAAGCCCGTTTTAAAGCACACCCCAGAGGAGCGGTAGGACGGCAAAAGAGCCACCGACACAAAAAAAGCTGGCGCGCTCGCGTCGGGCTGCGACCAGAAAAAATTCCTCATAATAGATGCACGCGAAATATATTCAGCCGGAAGAGTACTCGCCCGACTGAATTTCTGAAATGCGTTGCATTTTCCGCGTGCGCAATATTACGTTAATAACGCCGGATTAAAAATCATGCGCGTTTTAGTCGATTCGCCGGAACTGAAATTTTGTCGAGCGGACTCGAGGCTTTCCGCGTTCTTGCTCGTTCTCCTCTCTTTGGCCAGACGGTGCTCGGGCGTCGGCGTCGTTTTATTCGTGCGTGGACGTTGTCCAGTGTGCGTGGACGGTGTACGGTGCACCGTTACGCTGGTTGACATCGCGTGTATCGCACCCCTTATTCTCGCTCTCTCGGTTCCTCTCCCTTCATTCTTTTCCCCTTCGACGCTCACTGAAAACCACTCTTACGATTTTTCTCCCTTTTCTGTTTCAACGAGTTTCGAAAGCCACCGAATGTGTTCGCCGATGGCAACGCCAACACACGATCCAATCCGCACTAGCAATAATAACTACTGGCCAAATAGGGTAGCACTCGCCCCCGTTGCATCTCTCTAACGCGTACACGTAACCGGTTAAACACTCTAAACGTTTTATCCGCGGCTGACCTGAATTTCCATCGTTGGAACGACGTAGAAACGCTACCGGTCGCGGACTTCCGGCTAACCGCTGCAGTTACTTTCCTGCATCTGTGGAGTTTGTGCCTGAATTTTAGGAGGACGCGCATTAGCAGGAAATGTTTACGGACGCGTAATCTGAAAATGAGTGTTAATTTTTCTAAAAGCAGCCTGTATTTGCATGAAAACTCGCGGATGATTTTTGCATTGCGCTTTCCTCTCTGCCCGACTATCCTCCCTGCCCACCATTCTGTTCACTGACGCTCCCCCCCACGACCAACCGTTCCTCTCTCTCGCTCCAGTGCGATACTCCACTATTTTTGGTGCCATTTTTCTTAACATTTTTCTTGCTGGTTCATTTAAAATACGAACTCAGTATAATGCGAAATGTTTCTTTACCGCGATAATAAAGAAATGCTTGACGCTGATATTATTCTCAACATATAACCCGGAATCTAGGTCATAGACTGTTAATTGGAATTTCACCGTCCTGACGACAACGCCGAAATGTCAGTTTGCAAATTCAAAGGTATGTCCTCAGGTACTATCCACAAATGCAAAGATATTTTAATGAGGCCTCAACTGCGATATTCAAGGTGTACTGACGTTTTTCATAACGACGAAATGAATAATTTTGTCCCTTAGCAATGAGTTTTCTCGTTGCATTCCTTCTGCGAGATACATCTTCAATCTGCATAAATATCATGACAGTTCGGAGCGAAATGCTTTAGTGCCATCTTTTAATTGATGCTCTTGACGTTAAGTCGATTAAAGTGACATTCCACTTAAGCCGATAAAAAGATTTATATCGCAGCATTGGCGTGCTGCTCGATGACGTACCGTACCAAAGCTTCACCGTAATCGAAGTACTTACGTGGATTACATCTTTCTTGGCGAACTAAGCATGCTGAAGTTTTGCTTTCTTCTCTAGATTTCTTCTGCAGATCTGCCGAGGTTTCGCATGCAGCACGTTCTCTGATGACAAAGTGCTGCTAATATCGTCCGCAAATGCTCCCGTAATTTTCGACGATTTCCGCAACGAAAGATTACTCACCACGGTGGCTCGAGGCATAGTCACCAGCACATTTTCTCGCGTAATTATTTAGGAAGAGGTCGGCTTGTACCTGTGCTTGCTTGCATCCCACTGAACGTGGCTTAAGTACAATCCTTCCATGCCTTGGGCGAACTCAAGATCCGTCGATAGCAGCGAAGCGAGCGCGTGGGCGCAGCTCGGCTTGGATCAAACGACTGATTACTGCTGCCAGTAATTATTTTACTCTTTTATTCGCTTTTTTTTCTCGCTCTCGGTCTCGAGGAAAAGGCAATCTGGTCGTCAGTACGGCTTTGTTGTCGCGGTTGCGTACGAGTACTCAAGCAAAAAGTATTGCACGATCGCAATAAAATTACGTATGCATGGGCTCGGGTTTACTGAATAGCTACGTAACATATTTCTCGGGCGATGATAATCGGCTAATACCTTGGAAACTGACTGTTTTTCAATAAGAGCTCACGTATGCTGGGAGCTCGCGCAATCAGCGTTAACCGAAGCGAAAATCTCAGGCGATGGTTGGCGAATGTGCGAGGAAGTAGCTATTCAATATTCTCGAGGTGCGCGTTCCCGCTATTTTTCGATCGATCCACGTAGCCCAATCCTGAGTTAAAATACCAAGAAGTTCGCCGATCGGTCTATGAAGCGGCAATGTTTCTCCCGCGATGCTGTAGCCAGAACAATATCGACAGACGTAATCGAACGACCGTAGGTGCTCTCGAAGCTACGGTGATAAAATGCTGCTGGCCGAGGCGCGGTACCGCGGCCATTAAAACCAGTACGAAGCTATTTGTACGGGTTAGGCCCTCAGTGAAATTTATTTTCAATCCTAACCGGGTATCTTTCTCCGCACAAGGTAGCTCGGCTAACCTGGCATGAATATATGTACTGCGCTCCCGCACACACCACCCTTTCTCTCTTTACCTCGTGTTCTCTTCCTTCGTCTCTTTTCCCTTCTTCCTTCCTTTCCGTCGTGGACCATGTAGCTTCATGACGCTAACAATAAGACAAATGTTTTCACTACAAACAGAAACCTATTAAGATATATCTCGATGTATCGGGCATTTTCGCGGGAATTTCGCGTGGGATTTCTCTATCGCCTATTTCTGTGATTTGCGTTATCGGCTTCTTTCACCTGAGGCTTCGAGCTTTCCTATGTACGGGCCTGGCTGGCTGGCGTGTCTTGGGGGAAATTTATAGCGGAAGCATGGTGTACCACCAGGTTACTGAAATAAAGCTGACAAAGGCGACGGAGCTGGAGAAGAGCGCGATGCGACACCGGGCATCGAAGGAGAATGACCAGCTACCGAAGGATACTCGATCGCTGTATCGAAAAAATGTCGGAGGTATAAATTCGAGTTCTTCGTGTGGACAGATATTAGATATGTGAAGTTCGCGTACGACATCGCGATGGTGGTGATGACGGAGACAGTGGTGACTGAGAGATAGTTCGCATAGGGTGGTGTGCGTTGTATCGTCCGAATGAAGCCCCACGGGCTTACGGGTCCTGCAGGTGCGCGTCGCTGTAGCTTGTACATACTATCAGCAACGGAATTCGGGCGCGCTTTTTCGTTTCGTTCCGGCGATCGTATCACGCGATCTATGAAACATTGATAGGACGGTAGCCGCGTAAAAAATGGACAGAAGAGGCACAGAGGGTTTGCAGCGCATGCGGAGCGGCCATGCATCATCGTTCGCGCTTCATCCCTCGGCATGCAGCCGCGATATATACACCAACCCACCCACCCACCTACCTACCTACCTACCTACCTATCTACCTACCCCTATGGGCCGACGTATGTGGGTGTATATATAAGCCAATGTGTCGGCGCATAAATCGAACTTTTACATTTCCGTGCTCGTCGTTGCTCCCTATCCTGCCCCATCCTCATTCGCGGCCGTCGCGTGTTTCCTGCAGGAAGTATTCGTTGACCTGCTGCGTTTTTTCCCGATCGTTGACACGCTCCCACATCCCCTGTGTCGGAGATTTCTATTGTCATACTACTCCACCTCACTATTCTGTTTCAATAATAATTCCCAAGACGATCGCACCAATTCGCACCATGAAATCGTGCGAATCGAGGTAAAGGGAAGCAGAGCACACTCATCCGGAGTTACCGCTAGCAAGCTCTATTTGAACGTAGTTGTATCTGCAGTCGCTCGGGCAGAGGCAGGCGACAGGGTGAAATTGCGAACGCACGCAGCTATGAATTATTTACACGCTTCTGTCGGTTCATAATTTGATTGGCTTAACCGTACTTGAAAATCTCGCGAGATACACGCGAAAAAGCATCAGCCATCCCGCTGGAAGCGGGATCAAATATATTCGAAAGTGCGAAAAGCCTGGCTTTCATTTTGGCATTGCCGCTAGAGCTCCCCTGTGCCTTTGTTTATCGCTTTGTTACACGGCTGCTTTTTCGAACTCATCGGCCAACGAGATAGAATAATGTATGCCAAAGCACAAGGTTAATTTGATTCCGAATTCAGAGGAAAATAATCCAGTAAGATCCGACTCCGGAGGTACCGGATGAGTTTTCGAATCCACATTTACAGGAGGTGGCAGGAGGGCCTTTGGCGGTAGCTAGTGGACGTAACGGGCACGGAGGGAAAAGGGCATGCGCGGCGAGCTTTTCTCGGCAGCCGAGGCGAAATTAATATTTAATTTTCTATCCCTCATCCGCCACGGAAGTTCCTGCGGCCCTCTTGGCTTATACGGCACCGTGCTCGTGGTTTTATTGCCCTCGTGGCCAAGCGTACACGGTGCTCCATTGTTTCGCGGCTGTATTATATTGCCACTCGAAACACGCCACTTTCTTCCTTACTCTCTTTCTCTCTCTCTTTCCCTACCTCCCTCCTGGACTCTTGATTGCGCCAACGACCCACGTACATCGGAGTGTTGCGCGGTCACTTCCACCGGCTGGACGTGCCAACACGGCGAATTAACAACCGAGGAACCAATAACCCTCGAGTGTCCGCGCTTACATGCACTGCGGACGGCACCGCGTTGATGCTTTACCGCGAGCATTACGCCGTGACGGAGACGGGATATTTTAATTATGGGTTATCGCGATGAATGCTCCACGACGTTCGCGCTGTCGCTCGCTCTGTCGCTCGCGCTCACATTCCCACTGGCATCGTGGGAATTGATATCAGCGTGGACGAGTGAAATTCACCCGAGGCGCGAGCCAAGACCACCGAGAGATTACAAGCAGCGAGGTGTGTTCGAGCAAGGTGAAACAATAACGCCGAAAACAATTACCCGCTGTCAAAATATTTCGTCTCGCGACACGAGAGCCTCGACGGCTCACTGCTCGAAAGATGGACCGAGCTCTCGGAGGTTCGCCCGCGGAACCAGGTGTGCCGCGTGATCACTGGCAGTAATGCGCTCTGTAATTTTCGAAGCAGGACCAGGCGCCACGGGCCGTCCCAGCAATTTGGCATCAGCTAGCAGGGCGGCGTGTGCACATTCGCTTATACCTTATACCCAGGCGAAAAAGGAGCAACGGCTCACTGCGGAGCGGCGTGCGATTGGGTCCAAGGGAGGAAAAAGAATTCGGTCGGCAAGATAATGGCAGATCTACGCTGGAAATTAGATTTCTCGGGTCCCGAAAGGAATCAGGGCGTTGCCTCGTACCTTCTTTGTTGGTCCCACAAGTGAGCCTCGCAGGAACCTGACCATTTCTATTGGTTCTCTTGGTCTTACCACTACTACCGTCTGCACTGCCAGCATCAACTAGCACATCAGCAGCATCAGCCAGCGCATCGCCCAGCATCGCCAGACTCACCGGCAGTATCTTCCTCCTTCTCCTCTGCCTTTCTGGCGCAGAACCTTGAGGTTACCCTCAACTAATACTGGCACTCCGGCCCCTCTGCGATGTAACCTCTCATTACCTTCCCATGTCCGCTGCGGCTCCTCGAGCATCTTGCCCACCTTGATTTGATTAGCATAATTGCACTTACCTCGGCCCTTCTGCTCAACCACAAATTTGACAGCGAAGAGTAATGAGAGCGAAAGAGAGCTCTAGGACTAGAGTCCTGCCGATCCTATACCTTGTGGTGCACGAAAGTGCTAATGATTACCATTATTTTAATGGCTCTTATAATAACTATTATGTACTGCGTAATAGTGATTGCTGCAAGTTAGTGTGGGACGAACGAATGTTCGGAAGCTGCTTGTAGTTAAGCAGCGGGTGGGAGCTATTCACTGGGAACCTGCTGGTGGTTTCGACTTAAATAGCAGCGCAATCACTCATTAATATTCCACATATTTATCGCTATGATCGAACTTAAATTGAGATCATTTAAATAATTGGAGGATTCAGCGAGAACATCGCCCAACACGGATCCGATAACAACATTTCTGTTCACGTGCGAGACGTTGAAAGTCAAGTAATAAGAGCGGGTCATTTTACCGATCGCAAAGTGCCATTAGAATTATTCTCAGGCTTTCAATGATATTTTCATCCCCGCCTTAAAATTGTAACGAAAGACGATACCGGATAAATTGAATGTTTGCAGCACTCACAGGAACAGTAGGGTGACAGTGCAACCCTTGGAAACGGATCGGCTCGAATATCTTTCTTTTCAAGTTCGCAGCGCGATGCTTCGAACTTTTTATTCTCTGAAAAGTATCTTCGCTCTTTCCGTGTTTCCATCTTGTCAGTTGTGTAATCATAGGAATGTTTCTTCACAGTAGTGCTCACTGGCATACCGGTAAGATGCCAACTAGGCTTGCAGTCCTTCGCAAATATTATTTCATGTCACACGAAACTTTAAATCCTGGCTGAGTAATCTAGGACGATGCTCGTTTATCCTGAAAACACTCTTCACTTTCTGTCAACATCTGACATCATCGGATAACTAATATTGTATTATTTGATTAATTTGACAGATGTTTGCTTAATCGACAATTTTATGTCGTGTCGGATTTTCGAGATCCAAAAGGACCCTCACTGCATTGTTATCTCCTGCGAAAGAACGCCCTAGCACAATGTGTCACATTGCATAAACTTTAAACGTGATTCATGAAAAAATATGTCCCTGGGATCACTGTTAATTTTAATAACAGTAGGTCGGCTGACACCAGATGCTTTCAGCGCATATGCTGAACGAATAGTGTCTCTCTCAACTGATAGCTACTGTAGGGGATGCAGGGAAACTTTGAGAGTGCTGCCACCCTACGTGAAACCAACTAACCCGGAGGATTCTGCAAAGGGGTTGAACCTGATCTTTCCCAGAATACCTACCACCCACAAAGTGTATCTTATCATTCTTACCGCGAAAAAGTTTTATCCGCTGGCCGCTCCTTCGATATTCTTCAATTCCGACTGTCGCAAAAGCTAAAGTCAGAAGGGGAGCGATATCCTTCCCACTAAATCCGTTTAATTTCGATCTGCTCTGGCATGAAATTTGGGCTAATTAGAAACTATCAATCATTTTAACATGGTAAACACATTCTTAATATTTACTGAGCGATTCAGTGTACCAAACAGCATTTAATCAACTTTTGCTACCGCTGGAGCTTTCTGCATTACTGTTCGCACACGAGGGCGATCGTTCGGTCCGATTAAACTCACCCTTCTCTTTTCCCCTTTTTTCGTTAAGCGATCCGCTCCATAGACTTTGCTTATATTTCCGGAGTTGTAATCGAAAATCACTGTAATCCAATATTTTTCTTGAGGGTGCCAATCCAAAACTGTACGGATCTCGTTTGAGGTCGAATCACCCTAACCGACGACACACACCTACACTAGGAAGACAACCTTGGTGCATCCTCGGAGAAAACCCTAATGCGTGCAGGACCCTTCACCCTCCGGCGCGAATGGTCTACGCGTATACGCGGGATCCCACATATTGTTTCCCGATGGGAATTCAGACTCTCCTGTCCGGAACATACCGCAGCCGCCGCGTACCGGTTTATTGCGAGTTACGAGGATGTTCGTGGTGCCGAGGTATTTACAGCTTAGCCACCAACTACTTTCGCAGACCCCACTTTTACGACTGGCTCCTCAGAAAAACGGTGACAAAGTGCGCCAAGAAACAGGAGTTAGTAGAGTAAGAAATGGAAGCATTAAAAAAGGTTTTGTTAATCTCACCCGCGATCACGGAAACTTATCCCAAGATCTTTCTCACTTTTTGCCTAATCTGGATCGTTTTTTCATATTCAAGCCAGTTTTTGCTTCCCCTTCTCTCTTTCAAGATAATAGATTCCGCCAGTAAAAAACGCCACTGTTTCGTCTTTTTACACTTGATCGGCGGTGTAACATTATTCACTCTGATTCCCAAGTCACGGATGTTTATTTAGCATCCCGCTTTGGTGTATTTCTCGCAATATCGCGGTAGAAAAATGCCGATGACAAATATCCGGTTTTGAATTATTCGTGAATGGCAGCTTGCCGAGTGGGAGAAACGGAAGAAAGGAAGTCCAGTGGACCATTGCGTGACGGTGGCAAGAGGGTGACCTTAGACAGGGATGATATTTTGCTTTTAGAAAGTTTTCAGCATAAATCGTCATTTGTTTGTAGCTGGTGTTTCGCCATAACGGAGGTTACTCGTATCGTTGTAATGCGTTTCGCAGTCTCTTGAAAGGAGTCTCCTTTTTCTTGTTCTGTGACTTCCTGCGCCTGGGCCCTTCCTCCGAAGGTTTTCACCGAAGTAGAGTAGCCCTTCGGGGGGAAGAGCATCTATTTTATAGGACTAAGAAATATTGGCGGCATCAATAACGGTTTATCTCGAATACAAATTGCCACCCTGAGAGGACCACTGCCTTAAGAAAACACTCGTAATCCGTGGGGAGTAACGGCAGGAACGTACCGGCAATACCGTGGCACCCGTATCCGTTGCTTTCGAGTTGGCTGCCTCCTCGACTTTCCCGCGTTGTATACGTGTGCGATTGTCGTCGACTCGAAAATTAATTCGCCTGGCCGCGAACCCCTTGGTGCTCAACTTGCCACGACGTTCGCTCAATCGGCTTTTAAACTTTCACACCCTCTGGCACGCGTGCAACGCGCTGACTAACGATTTGTTGGCGAACCATTTTTTTCTCAAGGACCTGAGTCACTTTGGGGAAACATTAATGCCAAGCTGTTTGTACAGGCAAGAATTTGCGGGTGGGGCCTCTATCGGAACATAACAGGATCACATTCGTCATTGAGACCTGTCAAATATATCTTTTCTGTCATCATATATCTATTTGTAGCAATCTACACTTTTTCCGAGGTTACTTTGCGGTTTCTGCTTGGGTTCATTATTCACGTAGTTCTGACCTCCACCGTAATGTTACTTCCTATCATGCCAGAGAACCCGGTGTTTTTCTTCCGGCCTGGGTCAGTTTTGCACTCGTTCTGTTGTAGGGATTGTCAGGGTAGTTTGTGCGGTGTGGTTTAATGGTCGCGATGCTGGAGGCGATGATGAATGATGCCAACGCAATGGGAGACATTCGGTGCGACCCAGAGCTTCAAGAGCTTTTTTGCTATCTGGGCTTGTTACGTCCTGGCGCCAGACTGGCCAGCAACTATGCGCTTGAAACAATGTTGACTAATCGCTTTCCGAAACTAGGCCGAAAAACTGTCGCCCATAATGACAGCCTCTTTTTCATCTCGCCCAACTGCTCCCCTTTTTCACGCCCCGTTCAATAAAATGACCTTAATTTCCGGACGGAAAATGCCGAATTATATTAGCGATGCAAATTCGAAGGTTTTAAAGAATCCACTCGTTTGCGAAAGTGTAGATATGACTGATACTTTATTAGCAAGCTGGAGCAATATTGACTTCCGCTTCGTGAATAAATTCGATGTCAAGTGTCTCGATCGTGCATATTCATCAACTACTTACGATAAGACCACCTGAAATCCTCTGTCACAGATTGCTCTAGGTTCGGCCTCGATGGCCGATAATTAGAGTTTCATTGTGCAGCTTTTCTGATGGACTCTCCTTCTGCACATAGGAAAACGGTGAACCAATGAATACAGTATTCCAATACGACAGGTTAAATCGGAAAGGTAATTCTCGGTGACCGAAAAATTTATCTAAAGGATTGAATTCATCTTAGTGAATTAGTCGCTGGAATAATTTTTCCCCAAGCCCGAAAATCAAATCTTATTATTCCTCCGGATAAAACTAATTCGCTCGAGCGAGATTTGAAATGGTAATGTGGCCAAGTTTTTCTCTCCGCGAGCTCGTCGTTAAAAGCTCGCATACAGAGAATAATAAATTACACCTAGGATTTCTTTCCACCGAGTTTCTTTCTGAAACATGGACCTATATCAATAAGCTACTGTAGACGCTGACACTTCATTTCCGCAGTTGTATCGAGCGGCTTTTGTCACCGCGACAGATAGTCCTTACAATTACTTGGTTGCACGCATCACTAGATTCGTACATTTTCCAAAGGAATAGATTGAAACAATTGGTCCTTCCGGTTGCGTTCTCTTCTTTCCACGACACTGACGGCAGTTTCATCGAGGCAAGTGAGCCAGTGCTTTACTTGTGCTCGCATCGATAGGAATTCCTCAGTACAAAGCCAATGTGAAGAGAGTCGGAGTATGCCGCATCGCACTGGGCCGCACCACTCCGCTTGTAAACCGAATTACCGGTATTAGTGCGGGCGCGCATTTACAAGCATTTCGCACTTAGCCAGGGATATTACGCTTGTTCGGAATTACTTGTTTGATTGCCGTGCACCATCGCGTGCCCTTAGGCACACGTGGCCGGGTGGCCCTGGCCTCGGTCGCCCGAGGGAAGAGATTAACTCCGTTACCCGAAATTGCTCGTTACGAATCTACCTACATCGGACTTTGGCCAACCTATGGAGTTATTTTTTTAAACCAAGTGCCGTTCTTTGTTCGAAACCCACATTGTCGCGGTTACGTATCGATCGCGAGTCGTCGTCGTCGTCGTCGTCGTCATCGTCTGGGTACACAATTATGCGGAACGCGTTGATTTAGTTGGGTACCCCCTCCGGCAATATGTACGCGCACAGCACTCCCACCGCAACATAAACGTGATTGATATATTATTAAGAAGGCCCATTAAAGAAAAGCGCCGTGGTTGGATGAAATATAGGTGGTTTTCGGCTGGGGTCGTGGGTTCACTTTGGAAAAGGTTCGCTGCCAGCTCGAAGAGGGGGCTGCCGTGGTGAGGTGAGCCACCCACCCGGAATACGAAGGAGAGCAAAGGGAAATGCTGCCGCGTAAATTTAGCAGGGGGTGACGAGGCCGCCACGTGGCGCCAATCCCACGGTCCGGAACGGAGTTGCACAAGTGCAGTAGCAAGGTCAGAGGGCACGGACCGTACCGCGCCACTCGAGACGAACGTTCGAGTATCCTCCTTGCCTCAACGAAAAACGAGAAAACTCGTCGTTTGTTGAAACAGGATATCCACGTGGAGTTGAAGCTCTCTCGAAACTTGCGGATACCCTTTCAATGAGCACACGACACTCCACGATGTTATTTGGGTATATCGCGAAATTGCATACGTTACTATGGCATTACAATAAGTTGCGAGAGTGCAGAAATGCCACGGGAGATTGAATCGGATGCTTCCGAAGAAGACTGTAGGATGGAATGGTAAACAGAAGTAGAGAGTAAATGTTGGAATACGATTGCTTTTTTAATAGCGAACACAAGCGAATTGAGTGGTTCAGTGGGATTATTGAAAAAATAGTGCATGCCGTGTTGGGAAGTCTATTCGAGGGTAATACTTAGGAACCAAATTTAATATCTTTGGGAAGTTGGCGGCAAACGCATCGAAACGAACGATCCAGCCGATGTTGAACAGTTTAATATCTAGGAGACCCCGCCGAGGGCGATTTCCTTGGCGAAGGGTGAGAATCGTCAGAAAGTCATTCGGCTGTGTTCGCACGAGAAAGCTTATATGCCCTTTCTTCCCTTAATCTCCATGGTTTTCGTGCGATCCGTGAAAAGTGAATTCGGCAGGCAAAATGAAATCGAATCGTTTGAGATTCCTGGCCACTCCTCACGCATATATACCAAATAGAAATTGCACTTTCACCTTCCGCCAACTGACTCTTTTCCTTTATTGCCTTTTGCTGACTTTCGTCGAACTATTCTACAATAATCGCCCTGTAAGAATACAGGATACATGCACTATAGTTTCAAATGAGGCAGCTCGCGTAAAACTCATGGAAATTTCACTTTCAGTATAAATTCCTGTCACATCTTGGTAAGCGCACGGGAAGGCACTCGGAACATCGAAGACCCTTACGTCGAGGGTTTAAGTATTCCGCGGTGCTCTTCTGCAAGACCGATTGGAAGAAGATTTAGTTTCACCGGAGGGTGAGAGTGAGGGCGAGTACCGGGTGAGAATCAGCTAAGAAAGAAAACAGAGGCAGTACGAATGAGGGAGAAAAAAGGAAAGAGAGTGTGAAACGGGAAGGGGTAGGAACCGAGAGGACCCTCGGCCCGTGTCAGCTTAATGGAACGGAATTGAAATCATTTGCCTGGCGACAGGCACGGCACGTCGTCGGTTCCTGAGCTTGGCAGTCCAGTCGCCGACGGTCCATGTCCCCCTACTCCTTTACCCTTATAATTGAAATTCTCGAAAGAAAAAAAGGTAGCGCAGGGAAACAGTAAAGGCGGGGTCGATAGAAAGAGGGAAACAGAAGCTTTTCGAGACGGATAGCACTACTAATGGAGTTCTGGTTAAGCGTTGGTCCGAGGTACAACGTTCATTACATTTATCTCCCTGGGTTTGTGGTCCTCCCCAAATGTCGACTGAGGGGTCTTCCCCCAGCGAAACATAAGGCCGTTAAACGATTTAATTCAATTCGTGTGCGCTGCACCGCCGCTTCGAGAGGGACGAGTAGCTTCAACGAATTTAACGCCTCCGATAGTGTCGCGCTCCGAAAATCGCACCCACGGACGACCGCCTTGCCTCAGCATTTTGACACGTCCTACCACTCTGGGTTAACCCTGCTTGCCGTCTCTTTCGTCCCCGTACCCTCTACTCCGTTTTTGTAGCCTCGGGCCATTTCTCGAGTTTATTTACTCATAGCTCGCACACGGTATCTATCGATAGTGAACAATCGTGATTTCCTTCCTGGTTTGCAACCGGTCTATACCGAAGTAACACAGTTAACAAAATTAGTCGGTTAACCAGCATTCGAGTCCGCCAGGATGATCCGTTTCAGCTGGCCAATCTTTGACACTCATTAATTAACTTGGCGCTTCAAAGATTCGGCCACGCTTTAACGCACGGTTGATATAATATTTGGGAAGTAGTTGGCAAGTCCCGCTTTACAATTATTGCGAACCCTAATACGGAGCTTGACGGTCGGATGGGTAGCAGGATAGATACGAGGCACCAGGCGCAAGAAGCTAAGAGAGTTGAAGCGCCCCACGGCACTACCAAAGAGAGGAGAACAATGCGAACTTCGAGATAACTTCAGAGAGCAGGAATCAACATGAAAGGGGAAGTTTCCATCTCTAATTGGTATTTAGGAGATCCGAAACAGACCCAACTTCTCGCTGCCGTTATGTACCTACGTGCACCTATACAACCTGCATCATCCAGCCGTGTGTGTGCTTGCGTATACGGGGTGTTACGATAGCATCGTTCCTTTACAAAGGGTTGCACTACTTTTTTTTAGGAAACTAAACTTTCAGTCTAGCCAACGAGTCTACTAACTTCCGGCAGCAAAGCCGACTGACGTGTACACGTGGCTCATTGTACGCCAGTGATTACACCCAATTATTTAGCAGATCCATTGTGGCGTGGGGAACAGCTTTCGGGACGCATTGTATATTCATGTGTACGCGAGTATGCAGATTTAAACGTATACGCAGACACTTTGCTCTCCTGCCGTTCTTGCGTTCTTCTGACTTTCAAAGACTAAGCCACTTCATGTTTATCATCCGGTTGGTAGGTCGGTGCGAGATTAAATTATACACGCACCGATGTGCCTTAAAAAGGCGACCCATCCTCGGATTCCACGTCGAGAGACGACAAGTAGATAGGTAGGTATGTCGGTAGGCAAATGGAATTCGGATATGACACGGAATTCAAGGGGATGTGCGTGCGAGAGAAAAGTGGAGGCCAAGGGATCGATTCTGCGAGGTAGCGACCACTTCAAAAGACCCTTCTCGCGTCACCCCAAAGATTCACTTTCTTTGTTCATATTCTTCCGTAGTTAAGCTACACGCAGATCGAGTACATGAACCGGGATTCTTTGAAATGTATGCCGTTCCCGTAGGAAAGAAGAGATTTTATTACTCACAAAGCTTCGTAAGATGGTTGAACTCTGGCTCTGATTCTTTGATCCTTTTTCAGCTCATGCAGATGCAAAAGAAAACGTGTCATGTTTGAAATAACGTTACATGTGTACGTTTAGTTAATGAGTGCAAAGGTTAGCTGTTCCTAAGAAGAAGATATATTCATTTTCGAGAAAATCAAGAATTTGTGATCGACACGATTTATACCGTATCCACGAAATCACTTTCAAAATATTCAATAACAAAGGTCAAATTTACTAGATGTCACCAAGAGAATTCTATAGATGGCAGTATTCTGTGATCACGGGATGGTACATAAAAGAAGGTAATTTCCAGGTAAACTGTCTGTTTTAAACCACCCCGAAAACGCTTTAGAAGGGATGAAACCAGGGGAGAGATGTTTGCTTGGTCTCTGACGAGATGGCGCCAACATGCACTTCCACGAATCGCGAATTTTCAACCCCCTACAAACTCGATTATCGTCTGGCTTCTTTTGATCTACTCAACACTCCGGTTCGAACCAACCGCTACTAACGTTAATGATTAAAACAGGCTTATTCCGTAATTATCATGAGAAAGAAGTCAGTTTCAAAAGACACCAAACAGGTTGATTTACGCTGAACGAACGGAACTAAAGCCGGAAGCGGTGGAGGTCCTTTAAAAGATCCTTGGTGGTCCATGAATAAGGCACTTTCTTTCAGCACGTGTTGCCCGCCCGAAATGAGTCTCAAGCTGTCAC
Organism: Trypoxylon attenuatum; assembly: GCA_963989405.1. Classification (NCBI taxonomy): domain Eukaryota; kingdom Metazoa; phylum Arthropoda; class Insecta; order Hymenoptera; family Crabronidae; genus Trypoxylon; species Trypoxylon attenuatum. The sequence continues at coordinate 3,757,709 of OZ022489.1, read as the reverse complement.
TCGTGTTGTTCGGCAAAAGAAATAAAGCAGTACGACGAAGCTCCCAGAGGGTCGATCGAGACCCATTAATGGATGGACAGTGAAAGGAACGACTGGGAGTAGTAACTATGTATCCTAGCCTTTGTACAGGCGTGACGGAAAAGAAATACGAGAAAACCAGTTCTTTCGATGAACTACTCGACTCACTGCGAAAGTATCTCAGGCTAGTCGTTTTTCCGACTACCCATTGACCTCATTGAAAGTAAACGTTCTCTTAATCGTACCTGCAATTATGATCGTGTTCGATGAACAGTTATATAGCTAGAGTGTATGTAGAGCACGGTGTCGGTAAAAACACGAAAGTAGAGTATTCCCGGCTAGCGCGCAAATTAAAGGTTGGCGCCGGAGAGAATCGTTTTTAGCGAATTTGCTGAATCCATCTCTTTCGGCTTGTCCTCGATCCTCTTCTTCTTTTCTTTGCTCTTCTTTTCATTCCGAAGCTCGACGGTCTATTAGCAGTTTCTTAGAGCACTCCCAAATGGCATTCCTATTGATGCTCGCTATGGGGTGTACCTTAACGCCCGAGGGAGAAAGGAGCGCCATTCTGAGGCAGGAGAAAACTTTATGGACTGCGCAATGGCCACTGGATTCTGTTCGTAGCGGACACTGGGGTTCTACCGTCCCCCTTTATATTGCTTCTGCCTTCAACCTCCTTTTCTATCTGGCCCTCATCGTCTTCTCGGTCCTGCAATTTCCAGCGATTCTTTTATTGCGATTCCGATGTGCGTCCTCGTGTCTCACCGCGATTACAGTTAAGCCGACGAATTCGGATCTAAGTGGATCTTGGCTCTCCCTCATCTACTTATCACGCAGGAACGAATTCTTCGGCGGACCAATTGATATCGCAATTGCAGTCGCCAGCATCCATCATAATAACGTTTATAAAAGCCAGCAAAATGGTTCTGCAATTTAATAACTCCCAAATGAAAAGAGAATCGCGAAATTTTCCCGAATATTTCGGAGGACGTGAATTAATAAATGAGACTCACTAATGCAGAGAACAGTATCGCATGAAGGTATCTCCCCGTTAATAAAATTGCGTCTGCGCTGGGATTTAATCGAGGCGTGTAATAATACGATCGGACAAAATAACGTTACGTCCAGTTATTCAGGGATCGAGAGTCTCTCCGTTAAATGAGCCTGAAGACACAGAAGATGAAGAAGAGAGAAGAAAGAAGAAGAAGAAGAAGAAGGGAATGAAGAAGACATTCGTACACTCGATATGCTCTCGCATCCCGTTTGAACTCGTTTCTAGAAGAGCGTTAGGTGATCCGTAAGAATCCGCCAATTTTCCAGTCGCTCGTTTCCGTTCATCGATCCTGCATACCCCACACTCCTCTTACGAGTCTGGATACTCCGAATGCTTCTTCACTTTTTCGGACAGTACACGCTGCTGGAAAGTTGCTGTTTGTACAAGTCATCGAACTCGTTGCAATCAGCAAGACAGGCATATCGATGGCACACTCCGAGCCTGAGGGTAAGGGAGCAATGTTGTCGTTTAATCGGGAACGCTACTCACGTCGGCTGATGGTGACGGGTGCGGTTCTTCATTCTTCTCCACGCAGGAAAAGCGCAAATTGGATTATGCTCCGGCAAAGTTACTTCGAGACGGAGGGATGCGGAGACCGATATGCCTTTGGGTGGCGGCTCACCGAAAGCCACTTTTCCCGAGAGAAGTCGGCGGCTACCAGTCGGGCTTTAGACAGTATTCCTTCGTATTTTGTCACGAAAGGCGCCGGCTGATGGATTGATATTTTTAATGTAAAGGACAGTCGATACAATTCGTGGTGACGGTGGTGATGGTGATGGTAGTGGTGGTAGTGGTGGTAGTGGTGGTAGTAACGACGATGCCTAGACCCCTAAAAGAAGACGTTTCCTCGGGCGTTATTGTTCCTTGGGGGCTGATGGTGACGCGCTTCGAAGACGGGAGAACTGAGGAACCGGCATATTATTGCCTAAGATAATGAGTTTTCTTCCAAGGATCAGGAGGGGAAGACCGATAGGCTGCTCAAATATTGTGAGCAACGTAATAACCAAAGTGCTCTTTTGGTGGCATCTGGAGTAATAGAAATTTCGTTGGGGTTTAAGCTGCGAAGCTTAAACCAACGCGCACATGCAGATTTACATTCTTCTTCTACTTTGATTAATCCTCTCTTCTTCTACTTTGATTTATCTGCTTGATTGCGATTACATCGAGTATCGTGACAATGAAGAATCGAGGCGGGATTCTAAATGGGGTTGTTCGATTCTCTGAATGTATAGCGATGTTGTCGAAATGAATATCCCTTGAAATAGGCTTTCGCTAGCTTGCAATCCAATTTCAGTGGTGGCTGTTCGCACGTATACTCAAATACAGGAGCCAGCCCTTCGTTATCCAGACTCACACAAAATAACGAATCAGCATCGAATCCAATTGAGGGAGTCAGTAATTCTTGCGATATGTTTGGAAGGACGTGACGAACTACAGTAACCCGTCGTTAACTTTCGAAGAAACTCATTTTGTATCCACGCCGACAACGACGTTTACTAGTATTATTTCCAGAATTTTCAGTAACCCCGGCAACCTGGATTCCGCATTGTACAGCGTTAGAGTGGGCAGTATGTAGTTAGCAAAGTCCAGCGCAGGACGTAGACAAGCCAAGGCTCGCAATATCGGTGCTGGCCTAACGCCAAGACGTTTCGAAATTGTAGTATAACAGGCGTATATAGATAAACCTACAAGCTACGTACTTTCAGTATACCTTGCGACATTGGTCAGATATTTATTCGCATTGTTTCACTAAGGTACCTGCCTCGCGACCACCAGGCTGCATTACACTGGAGGATAACCGTGCGATCTGACCTGGTCCCTAGCGTTGTTTCTACTAGTAAATACATAGGATAACAATGTGCACACGTGCATTCCAGTCGAACGCCCCTGTTGTTCCATCTGTTCAACAGATTTGATATAGCCGTAACTCGTGGAAAATGATATTTCAATACTCTTCCACTTCCGTGGCTGTATCATTAAATAGCGGTTTGTGTCGGTCGACGGTGGACCGTATCAAAAATCAATATAGGCCCACGATCGTTTATAGTATCACGTAGCTGGATAATGTGTAGGACATGGCGAGCCGAAAGGGAGCGCGTGGTATAGACTGTAGAAGCGAGCAAAGCGTAGAAATATGGTGGATGGAATAAGCTGGCCAAACTGCATCTGCGCGTGACGGCCGGGTGACAGCTCGAACCACCAAGCCAAAACGGAATCATTAGCGTGGCCCGTTAAGGGGGTTGCGAATTAACGGGCTTTTATCCGGCGGAACGGTGAAATTCGACAATACTGGCTGGACCAGAGTATTCCATTAGCGATTCCGCGATGCGTCGTCGGTCTGGCGACGCCTCGACGCCACCCTGTGCCGCGGCGTAATTTAATACGCCGATATACCTACACGCAGACCTACAAGTAACAGTCGAGTGTCGGTCGGTGCGGTGGTGCGTTACAACGCGCCACTCTTACATGCTTTTCAATGTAGCGGAAGAGTCTGGGTGAAAATCTCCGCATATAAAAACGCCATTGTGTTGCGCTTCCGCGGTGATCGTCAATGTGAAATCGCTTTGCGCGGGGTATCCGTCCCGTATCATGATTTTTTCCGGACTTGCTCTTCGCGCGTCATCCCCTAAAGCGATTTTCTCTCAACATCCAATATTCGTTACGGGATTCTTTACAAGACCGCCGGGCAAAAAAGTAGATATCCAATTTGCGAAGGGCGGGAAATTTTCCATTCGCAACTCCCATCGCGCTTGTTTCATCAAGAAATGTGTACGATGAAATTCATGTTTTTAGTTATGCTAGTGAGAGGCTGGCTATTGTGAGCGATTCTCAGGAATTTGCGGCTGGTTCGTTAGTAATGGTTTTTAAATTTTTGTAGCATTCTTGTTACCCAAGCGCTGGGATAAAAAGGGATGGAATACCTTTAACCGCTCTCGTCTGTTTTAATAGTTCGTAAGCCGCTTACGGGTAGTTAGCCAAACTCATTTCGCTTGGTGTCTGCGAAGCGGAGTTAAATATCTTTTGTTGCGGACAAATTGTTCGACGCGCCCTGACGAAAGAGTGGTCGGTGAATTTTTGATAACGCGTATTGCCTTTTTCACGCAAACAACGATTAATTAACACATCTACCATGTGCAATTTTTCACTCGAGGGAAAAACTGCCATTCTTTTCATTGCAATAATGTGCCTTTCAGAGTACGCAGCGGGGAACAAAATCACATGACGCGAGACCGCTATTTATGCCTGTTTGAAAGTATTCACGCGGTGGTAAGTTCCTCTTTTTCTTATCTTAATTAAGGCACTCACTGATGGACCATTGTGTACGCGCAACATGGAAAAGGGTGTAACGGGAGCCGCGAAATGGTGGTTTTGACGGGAGCGAACGAACGTCGCTTTAATAGCATTTCCATTTGCCTAATGATCATAGCAACCATGCTCGCATATCGTGGGGCCCTATCCTCCGCTCTTATCGCATTTCCTCTCCGCTACACACGGCCTGCCCGGCTGCTTTTCCTGAGGTCTCTTCCTCGTTTCTCATTGTTGTTGTAGTTGTTGTAGTTGTTGATATTGCAGTTTGGCTACCCGCAGCCTACCGATCGGCCAGATTGTGTTCCCGAGAAGGGGCCCGTGCCATTGTACGGGAGCTACTTGCCAAATAAGATTATTACTGCGTAAATAACTTGCTTGCATCACATGGATTATCCGACGTAGCCCTTTCAGCCTCTTCGCCGCCTTTGCGTCGTGTCGCCAGCAGAATTCTGCGGGCTATGAGAGTGGAGATTCCAGGCCTGAGGAGCGTGGTAGATACGTGTTCACTTACTAGGCGACCGATGTACCTACGCGTAGGTAAATATGTGCGGAAGCACCTAAACTGGTTGCTACACCGCAGACGATGTTTGCGGTCGGCCGTACGCGAGTTCCGATCGCGATTATGCGAGCTGCATCCGAATGATGCATACCATAGCCGGAGTTAAGATGGGATGAGGCTCTTCCTTGTTTCACTCGCTCGTAGCTAAATATTTCGAGCTTATTATTATAGTCTCGATGATAACCAATTAATAGATGCTAAGCGTTAATAATTACTCGGTGCAAGAAGGATCTATAAGGATATAAGGATCTTAAGTTGAACAGGATTTACACCGGTTATTAATGCACGCCACGGAACTCTTAACACTACTTCAAAATGCATTAGGAATTACGAGAACAAGTTGTAAAAATAACTACGTTATTTAGATGGGGATGCAAGTATAAATAATCGCTGTAGAATCTATAATAATACTCAAGTAGACTTATAAGTCTTCTGATTATAATTGTAGTCTTGATAATTTAATCATACTACCAGTTTTGTAGTTAGCTTTCGGATGTCGTATCCTAAAACGCTGTTCAACAAATTAAACATAGACCCTTTAAGGAAGTACCGAAAGGTAGAAGACAACTAACAAGTAAAGTATACAAAGCTTGTGCATACTAATGACGGCGCCAACAGCTACTGAATTTGCAAACGAGACACAGTTCAACTTCGAAAATTGCGAACACTCCTGTGAGTGAGTTACAGTCACGACTCTGATCGTGAGTTCCCGGTCATCGGCGATAAATCACAGTGAGTGATTCTACGCGCCATCTCCAGTAGTGAGTTCATTACGACTGACTGCTTCGAACGTTGTGCCTTTCTCCTCGATATGGATCGCGTCTTGTCTCGAGGTTGTTTGTACTGAGCTATTTGGTGAAAAGTCAGTCTAACCGATTCCACGCTACTCTTCGGAGCAGCTTGGTAACATCTTCAAGCGTAAAACACGCGTCACACTTTCCAGTAGATCGGTCGATTCGACAGAAACGGCAGCTGGTCCTGATGATCCATCGTCTGAGCTTTAATCGTTCTATTGTATCTGATGCATATGCGACGGCTATTACGGCTGGTATCTTGTTGCAGCCCGGTTAATATCATGCCGACGTTGCACTCCAACATAATCTCCGACTCATTGAAACTTCGTCACGCAAAAGCAATAGCGACCTTAATAAGCATCCCTAATCTGTAGACGGGAACAAGTGGAAAATTGTGTAGCTATGTGCATCCAGGATAGGGTGCAGTGGTGTAGCGAAGTCTCGAGAAACGATTCGCTTCCGTAAACTTGAAAACTTTCAAATTCGGGCCCTTTTAACTGCTCATTTTGTCTCCCAGGAATTAAAGCGTGAATCCTATACTATCGAAATAATTTTATCATCGTAGCTTGAATTATTATTAGGCCTCTTGCACTTGCAAAACTTGGACTTAAATTACAACCAGCATTCTTTTCATTTCAATTCAAGAAAACTACCACTCCATGGCATCGTGTCGCATGATCAATCGTGAGTTCGTATAATTATAAAAAAATAGTTATTGCATATTATATATCGTTTATAAGTAAACCTGAGTTAAATCTGTGCAACGGATTGTAGATACGAAAGCTGTCCAAAGGTGTTTCAATTAACATATGGAATATAAAATTCCTCGAAGGTAATGGTAGTTCAATAATATGAGATCCGCAGAGCGCGATTTGTCGGTCTCGCCATGACCGAGGGATAAGTATGATGTTGAAGTCGGTGTCGCGCAGTGGTTAATCGGCTTCAAGGCACTCCGGGATAATGATGGAGAAGTCGCCGAGAGGATGAAGTGCAAGTAGATGCGGCTAATACGAACTGCTTTCGTTACGTATTCAGTGTAGCTCGCTACTTCACCAACGGCACGGCGCCGCGCACCGGTGTACTGTAGCTGGTAGGTGGAACCTAAGGATTCTGTGCGTTCGTGTATGGGTAATGCATGTGCCATAGAGCTCGTACGCTGTGGAAGGAGACGCCAGTAAGTTGGCAGGCATTGGAGTAGACAGTCTACGACATGCAAATCATATCACTACCGTCTACCGTGTGTCTCCTCTGAAGCTGTGGGCGAGATAGCGTGACGGCGTGCTTACATAAATATGTTTCTATTACTGGACTGATCGGATTTGCGATTAGTAATGCGATTATCGTTAGGCACTTTATCGGTCTCTCTGCAGTTCATTGGTCTCATTTTCTTCACGCAATTATCCTTACTTATAATTTTTTAATCGCCTAATGCACGCATCATCGCTAGTGCAATGTCATAACATTTTTGTTACCACTGCTAGAGTGATATAACTAATGCGAGATTGTTATAGGAGCTGAAATCTAGAGTGGCAGGTATGCTTTAATAAAGCAGCAGTGCAACTTATGTAACTCTCGACAGATCTTCCCCCAACTTGACTGGTCTTATTCAAGAGAGTCGTCGGAATAAGAATCTCGTAAGCATTGCTCATAATGACGCGTATTAATGGATGTTGGGGCGCATTTCATCCCGAAAATATTCCTGTTGAGACGGTCGATGCGTCGTTTGTCGTCCAAGGATCTCAATGAAGAGATCCCAATGCTTTAGAATTCTTCTTCTTCTTCCTCGGTTCCGGATGGAAGTTCCCCCTGATGATGGCCGTCTGCGCCGATATCAATGCTTAGTATAGTACATAGCTTCTTAAATGCAAAGAGGGTACATTGTTGCAGGGTTTTTAAGCTATTGCCCGGTGACGATTTTCTCAATTTCGGTTTCAGATTTGAGAGTGCAGACAGATATAATCATTTGCAGATTTCGAACAATAAAAACAATTCGAATTGAGATGAAAATATGAGGCTTGTAATTAGACAAACAAACCGAGTATAATTGATATAGTATATGAAAATTGATACGATACGGTGTCAGGTATCCTCGTATGGTTTACGTTCTCGTTAAGCTCCCTCGACTCACCCCGGTTGTTCATTATTCAAAAGGCTCGATTCTTGTCTAAGAGCAGACACCGGAGTCCACGGCTTATGGAAGTCTGGCTGCCATATCGGTCGACCTTACCAGAGTGGGTGTATTTTTAAGTAATTGCACATCAACTTGTCCATCATCTTTACAATGGCGAGTGAGCTGTGCTCGGTGAATTTGCTTGTAAAATGCGGAGAGACGCATGGCAGGAAACGGTACGCAGCCACTGTTCGTCTCGCCGTAGAGCCTGGCGATTATGTAAATGTTGCTCATGGAGGCGCAACAGATGCCTCTCCACCTTTTCCAGCTTCTCCAGGTTCTCCAGCTTCTCTACCTTCTCAACCTCCGGCATCTCCGTCTTTAGCAAGGTCTTCAGCTTCTCTCCAGCTTCGCCTTCTCTTTCTCTGGCGAGACGTGCGACTGCCTACTACGCTTGCACCCTAATCCCAATAGCGTCTCCAGCCGCGATCCTCCGCGGGATATTGTTTAGGTCCTCCGACGAAATTCCTTACAAATTCCGGAATGCGCACGGGTCCAGCCCCAGCCGTGCCAAGTCGTGGTTTTGAGGGTGCGAATTGAAAGGGAAGCGATCGGCTCATTCCACTACTACCCTCACACCCCTCTATCTCCCGACTATCATTACGCGCTAGACGAAACTTATATAGGCCTGCTCTTGGTATGTTCGAACCATCGAACACAATGATAACCATATCACGCTGCACGCTCAGCCTTCCATGGGTGCGTGATTATTTAGCCGCGAATTCTATAGCCTCTAATTGGCGAATCGGCGGCCTTGTGTCTCGTAATCTTCATTGTGTTATTCGTCCGTTATGCCCGTGAAAGCAGCACGTTACTGTCACGGCGAATTGGCATTTAATAGTGTTTTTATGCACTCCTTTCCTCCCCTCAATTGAAACGACGAGCGTAGCAATGAATGCGAAATTAAATATCTCGTATTACCACAACGTGTCTTCGCAAACGCCACTTTTTTCCCCATGACGATCGCTATCAGCCAAACGTGTATTTAGCGGCAATAAATCAGCTACTATTTTACCGGTGTCCACATCCGGCACTCTATGTACCGTGTTTTAATGTTCGCATCCCTTCGATTCGCTCGGACGAATTATGAGCTACGTTCGATTGGACAGGAAAAACATTTAATGTAAATTGTGTTATAGCTCAAGTATCTATATTACCAATAACAAGATTTTTACTCAATTATCCGCAACGTATATCACGGCCGGCCGCTTTAAACGATCACCTCTAATGACTCGTCTGGCGGTGTTCATGTGAGTCGCACGGAGGAAAAATTCGAAGCGCGTCAGGCCACGTATACGAGGACAGAATTACTTGCCTCACACCCTGCGTACCGTATATTCGAAGTAATGGATCCGGTCAGGATAAATAGCCGCAAGTGCGACTTGTAGCCCGAGCCGCTCCGAGAGACTATCGATCTAATCTCCAATGTGTAGGGTAAGGAAGGTGCAACGTGTCGTTAATAACCGCTTCCTCTCGAGCAGGAATGCCGACTGGGTTTAATCATTGCTAGCTGTGAGGTGAGAAGCAGCCACCCTGGCCGAGCTCTTGCTCCGACACTTATGAACTCTGGGCTGCTATCGGCAGGACTCGACTTTTGCAGCCTCATAAAGAACAGGTGAACGTTTACGCAGCCAAGTGTTACGATATAACGCGGCAACTATCTTTCGCCGATTTATTCCATACAGCTGACACTCTTGGAATACGAATACTCTTAATAAGATGTATGGGTTTAATAGACCTCCGGTAGGCACCAGTGTTGGAAACAAAAAAAAAAAAGATCGGTAAAACTGGCCATGCCTACTGGAAGATTTACTATAACGGACCTGTCCAGTTGAGCTTAATAGATTTTATTAATCACTCGGTATCAAGCTTACTTTTACTTAGTTGAGAGTGGACGAACGATAATAACACGTTTGCCCGGAATCGAAATTCAATGCAATCAGCCGATCCTGATAAAGTAAGTGAGAAGCGCGAGACATATGTTTAATACCTGCAGCTTGTTACCGGTTTCCCCTCGATGGCAGTTTGCGGGTAATGAAAGAACGCGTCAATATTTATGCGCTCGTGTACCATAATAATATGGTAAATGGGCCTCATCACTTTTAAGTTTACGAGCCGCGAACTGGCAGCGTCTCTTCGGTGACATGATTGCGTTTTACGAGGTCGAAAATGATCGCACCGCTGACGAACTACAAGCGAATGAAGGTGCTAATTTTGCCACGAATCGATCGCATAATGCTTGCTACTCCAATGAAAGGGGTTAGAAGGAGGGGATTCAGGGTACAAGAATTTCGTCGAGCAATTTCATGGTCTCGAGACGTCTCTTGTCCACTCCAAGTTTGTGGGGAAGTGGAAGGATATTCCCTAATTGCTGTTTACAGTTTGTCGTATTCGAAGGTTGTTTCGAGAAGTTTGGTTTCACTTCATCTTTCCGCTGAACTTCCGGTCTTCCTCGGAAACGTTCTGCTTTTTCCGAATGAAACTTGGGTGCATTCAGCCTTCTTCGAAAGTGTGTTAGAGTTTTTGTTTTGCGACAGCAGCGCGGATTCGAGGACCTCATAACGAGAACGGTACGCCGACTACAGCTAAACTACTCTGGCTAAGCCAGAGACTATTTATTACGCGTTCCTTGCTGGAAGTCAACAGCATAGCGGCGGACCCAGGTTGCTCACGGTAATACTCCCAATGCGCTCAATGACTCATTCCGGGAGCCTCAGATGGTATCGCCCTCGCCTCCTACGTTTCGACGATTAACCGGCCAGCATCGCAGACCGGCTCCAACAAAAACGGCCAATTAATTTAAAAAATATGCAGGACAAGAACGAGACGTTTCATACAATTAATGAATATCAAAATAATTCTATAAATACGATCAATCAACACATTAAAATTAATAGATTCAATTAAATTCCTTGTTACGTTCGAAGACGCATTTAAATCTAATGTTTATATCTAAAAATTGAATCCCGTCTGCTGCAGCAGACAGTGGTTCTTTTAGCCTTTTAAGAGATGATCGATACATCTTAAGTTCCGTCGCGGCATTTCAAAAGGGAAACAGAATGCTAAGTCCAAAAGTCACGGTATTCTAAATGGAGAGGAAGTAGGAACCTTCACGTTTTAGCTTTTGTGTTGAAAAGAAAGAAAGACTACCTGCTGAGAGTTCTTTGGAAACAAAAGCCGCCGAAAAAACTGCCTTTCGACAAGAGCAATTTTCCGACCTTCGTTTCTTGCGATTCCGATCGATTCCCACTGCCTTATTTCCCTTTTCTAGCTGTGCCGTCTTGGCAACGACTTTAGGAGGGGTAAAATAGTAATTTTCAGACTCTTCTGGGAACCCAAAAGAGGCTATCGCGAAAGGGATCCGAAAAAAAGAATGGGAGGAGTCAATGGCAGTGAAGGAAGTAAAAGGGAAAGAATACAGCGATGCTCCCATCGGTAGATTCTTTGACAAGACCGGCAACAATGAATTATTCAATTGGGAAATGACGCTCGTGTTGCGATTGCGAATTATCCGAGGACTGAACGGCAGCAACGTACTTATACTTCTGCGTATAGACGGTCGAACCAAGTGCATATATCGTCGTACCCCGGACGCGCTTCTCCCATTGAATAGCTGTTTGTATTTTCCGCAGGCATCTAATGATCGTCGTTTAGAGATTACTAATTCAGCATTGACCTTGGTTAATTAGGGAGCCCCTGCGATTCTTGTGGTGACGCATGCTCATTGTCAGTGTCCATCTGCGTTGTGCAAGCATCCTAACGATGTATTTGTCGCGAATAATACCGAACAGAGGAAGTGGGCATTGTCACGAGAAATTGTGAGTGGGTGACCAACTTCTTCCCACCACAAGTGAATTTAAGGGGCCATTATTAACGTCGCCTGTATACTCGCAAATTTTATAACGGCCTTTTGCAGTGGTCAGACTACTCCCCAATGCGTTCTTGCTTTCGAAATGTTGCCATGTAGTACTTTTTCGCATGCACCGTATGCTTTCCTGTTCATATAACGACCAATTCATCAACAATGTCTGGCATTGAGAAAAATTATTTTGCCTCTGGCTTCAGAGCTATGTATTCGAAATCGCGTTAAATAATACAGTTCCTGGTTTTCCCGTATCTTTAACTACCAGCTGGTACATTTAATGTATTCCGGAGAAAATGAATTTCAAGCGGCGTTAAGCAAGAAGTCTAATGTACCACCATAGGTTACGTCAAAATCGAGAGTAAGGCTGTACCATGTAAGATTAGATGGAAGCAAGAAACGCTCGATTGCGTCTGTAAGTTGGTGAGCAGGGTCGGGAGGTTTCGCGCTTGCAATCATCATTTGGCTTCGCTCTTCGGTATTCCGTGCATAGGCGTTAAACGGCTCTCCGCGGTATTAACGTGCCTCTGGTGGCATTAGCAGGTAATGTCGTAAGCGTGCGGCGTGTTTCCGCGGTCATAAAACAGGCAGTTGCCGCGAGATACGGGGGTAGCTCTGGGTGTACCACCAAACTCCCATTCTCCTTTGCCTGGCCTGGGGATTCCTGGGCAATGGGCGCTCTCGCGCAGTAGCCACGCTGGCCACTCGTGTTCTCCAACGTTGGCGAACGCGTGCCGTCGGAAGCTGCGACATGGTTTGGCTCTCAGGAGGACAAATAGGAATGGCCCCGGGGGAGGAGGCCACGGAGAGAAGGAGAAAACGTGATAACGACGAGAGGGAGTTTGTTGTTCGGACCGTACAACCCCCGTGGATGCCCAACATCGACCAGTCTCGTTTCTACCAGCGCTGGCTACCGAATTTCGACGCCCTCTTCTCTCGATCTTCTTTACCTCGGCTTATGGTCCCTTTCCTGCATGCTCTCGCCGGTAATGTGCTCTCCACTGGACCTCTCGTCTAGCAGAGTCCCCTCCAGAGTCCCCTCTCTCTCTCTCTCTGTGTGTGCTTATTAATGCAATGAAGAAAAATATTTGTGGTCTCTCTAAAGTTTACCTACCGATGGGGAGACCTCTGCAAATATGATTACGGTGTGCTTGATCATGAGCTTCAATAGACCGGCTACATATGTGTATGCACAGATGAAAAAGTACTGCTCATTGAAGAAACTCTACAGTGCATTTTAACTGTTTAATGCATAGCGGCTGCAGTGTGTGTAGTGCCAGCCGGTTATGAGGGTGCTACTATTATCCTGAAAATTGAATGATAACGCTCACGAGCATAGAGGGAGGAGATTAGATGATGACGATGGGGAGATTCCTGTTGAAGCTGTACGCGCCGATATGAATATCCGGCATAGTAACCTAAGCCAACGACCACGCTAAATTCAACCCCTCAGGCGTTGCTTCTCTGACCCAGCTTATGAATCCCAGAGGCGTTCGGTAGAGGTATGTACGTTGCTCAGCCAACGTAACCACATACACTCCCACCCACGCGTACATGCATTTCCTCAATACATACTGCGATATGTAAGAAAGTAGGGCCGATGCTAATGCATGTAAAATACGTGAGTCGAATATGGTTCAGGTAGGACGGCGAAACACATTTGAGTGTGGGAGGTTCAAGGCGCAGAATCATTTCCAGAAGGTTGCACGAAGTAGCCGGAGGTAGATACTGACTTCACTCAAGCATGGGGTGTCGATAAATCAAAAGGCGCCAGGGGCAGTTGCCGTGTTTAGATTAACTGTTCCATAAATTAAGGTAATCAATTTTAAGTGGAACGCAACGTTCGGACTGCCCGTGGCGAGTCGAAAACCGGGTCTAGAAAAAAAAAAAAAATGTCGAGGAACCACCAAGACGTAGGTGCGACGCGGTTTCTTTCGAGTTTCTTATACTGGCTAGCGAAGGATTCATGGCGAAAGACGCCTCGCGACCGCAACCCTCATTAGTCACTCCATTCGGTCGGTGCCTCGATGACTTGTCCACGCCATACGGGAAGTAGAGTCAAAACTCTATATTTTTTTAACCTCTTCCAATGTAACTTATTGTTACCCACGCCAGGTAGACTGTCATTCGAACACGTTTTTCTTTCCTCAAAACGACAGCTGGCATTCGCGAGCGTCCCAGGAGAAAGAACAAGCAGAGATACTTATTGTGAGAAGAACTCGTTCGCTGTATCACGATGACGATGCACCGTCGATCCAGAAGCAGCGGTTTAACGATGTGTAAGCAAGCGTAGGTCACTTCGGCGATGATAATAAATCGTTAAGGCCAGCGATGACGGGCTTGTTTGAGAAACGCCTCGATCGAGCATGATTTGAAAGCCTCAACAATGAATCCTTGCTACCGTTTGGTGTCGAGAGCCGATTTGCATCGACCTCTCCAAGCGTAATTGGTTCTTCTGCAGCAGCATATTTGACTGTTACTCCGCTTAATCAATGACGAAGTACTCCTCGAGAGAGGCTTGCTCTTATCTTTTCCACTTATCGTTCCTTGGAACCATTTATTGTCTGGTCTCCATTCCCCGTCTGCTTCTGCATCTCCGCTGAGTGAGTGGAATGTCGATGTGCGCTCGCTCAGAGACAGTATCTGTATGTATGTACTAACCAAGCTCTCGTTTTCGCGAACAGAGCATTGCTATGAGGTGTTTCTCGTAGAGAAAGGAAAATCCATTTTATCGATAACTTTTCGTTCATATGCGACAGAGAAAGATACCGAATCAACTATCGCACGGTTTAATCGGTGATACCAATTTCGACAAAGTTTCAGTGGAAGAAGCGATGGATTCAGGTATTCAGGGCTATCCGATAAAGTTTCGGTGAACTCGTATTCCACAGTGACACGAAAGCATGCCGGCTCGTTCCGCTTTACGGTTGTGTTTACTCGATAAATTACTGTTTTGCCGGTGTGTCCCGCGTTGTTGCGGCTTCGTAAGCATATTAAGGTAGCTAGCGACATGCTGCAACCTGAGACGACCGAGAGGCAGAGAGGTTCGTTTGACACGAAAACACAGTTGGGGGAATTTAACAACGTTACTGGCTGCAAATTGTCCGAATTGCCAGACATGGTGTTTCTAGTTTTAACTGGCGCTACGTCTGACTAGTTCTCCTGTGTAATCGCTTATACCATGGATTACTGTCATCCCAAACGCTCGCTGTTATCGTATACTCAAATGAAAACATTAACCCTGTCATGTATTTAAAAAGAAAATATTATTTTCGTTTAGTATTCATATTCACGGGGAGCCGTAGTCGGTTTCGTAGGGTCTGTATTAAGCGATCCTTTATGATGCAGAATCCAGGAAGAGGAGAGAGAGAGAGAGAGAGATCGTAAGTGGTAGACAGATATTTCGGGGTATATCTTTCATCAGAAATAATCTAATTTCCTTCTAGCTCCCGCGCGATGTTTATATCCAAGGGAATTATGCGCACGATTTGGATTTATAATAAAGAGGCGCGGGACCAGCGGTAAGGCTGATTCGAAGGCGTAAGGGCGCATAAATTATGATAATCCTCGCGCGGTGCCCAGCGGCTCGGCTCGAACAATTTAAATTCAGTTAGCGCAACGCGTCTGATTTGATGCTAGAAGCCCACCTGCCGTTAAGTGGCCGCCGATTTTAAGAATGAAATTCTTAACGAGCCCTTAGGCTCGGGCCCCTCCACACTCATCCGGGAGAAAAGCCCCACGAAGTCGTGACCCTCAAATTAAGTAAAATATACGTTCCACGCCGATGAGCGCTACGCCAGCCATTTCTGCTTCTGAGAGACTCTTTCCATGTACTTTGCCAACCGCGGAATATTAATACTCCGCGGCGGCGGCATTACACGGTTAGTAAGAGTATTTTGTAAATTTAATGTAGCAATTTGAATTCGGCGGACCGAGCAATCTCGCGAGTCTCGGCTGCACAGCTTGTTCTTGCCGGCAGCGGGGCACGAGAGAAAAATGCGTAATTTCAGTTAATTGATAATGAACGGTGCGACCAGAGGCACGACCTTTTTCGAGCCGCAAAACGTACCGCGCGATTAACCGGGTGCTGGAGGCACGCTGTTTATTGTTAGCCAAAAACGAAACACAGTCTTAATATACTGCCACAAGATCGTTGAAAGAGTTTTGCCGTGTAGTCGAAGCTGAAGTTTAGTGGCACTAACTCGCCGGTGCGGCGTCGCGTTGTAAGGAGCCAATTAATTTAACGAAGTGCACCATTACCTCCCTCTTGGTGTCGGATAAGCAAAATCAAAGGCCCGAACTGTGCTCGAGAACTCCGTTCCCTTTCTTTTTCTTCTACGGCACACCGGTAGGAGCGTAGTCAGTATCACGCGACCCTCCAAGTCAGAAGCAGGAGCGAGTCAGGCATTTTTCAGATCGACGAGCCCTTAAGCCTGCTCCCGAGTTCATTTTTTTTTATCATACACCTCACTCTGAGACTCTCTCCTCGGCCTCGGCCTCCAACCATCGCTCTTCTACTTCGAGAGTCAATCAACGAGAAATCGTTCAAACACACGCAGTTGGGACAGGGTTGGGTGATGCACAAATATTTTATTTTCTGCCCTTCTCGATATGGGGCTTGAATTATATCGTTCTCAGAGTACACACAAAAGAAGCCGAAAATAACAAGGAAGCGGAACTGACGGGGAAAAATTTGATTACGGTCTAATTCGGTGACTTTCGTTGAAATAACACCGAAAATCGAGTGCAATAGGTTCGACCGTCCAGAAAGAAAAGTGTTCGCGCTAATGGGTTGAATACACTCAAATGCAAGCTAATGGGATAAACATTTCCCAAAAAGCATTGACCCGAACGGGAGTGCTTCTCTACGTCTAGGAATAATATTGACGCAACTCATCTACTTCACTCGCGCAACAGCGAGTCAGCTTCTTAACGAGAGGAAATATCGGTATCTGAAAATACAGAACCGCGGAGAGAGCAATCCGTGCATCCACGCCATACATTTTAATGGGAATTAACGAAACTAACTAAGTATTGCCGTGTACGCAAACAGTTTTCTCGGGTGGTATCTCCACAGCAATGGTCCCAGCGAAATTAACTTCCACTTGCACGTCCCCGGAGCCGCATCCTTTGTGGGACGGAGGATGCCGCGTATTTTGCATAGTAATGAAAGAAGCGACGAAGTTTATAAGAGCATCCGCGGATAAGATAAATTCGCGAAGTCTTTGACGGCGCATTCTGACGGGAATATCACAGCCGCCGCCGAAGACGTTTCTCATCCGAATTCCTGAAATGTCTTCGGAACAACTTTTCCACATAGTATAACAGGCTTTGCGGTTTTCTTCTTCGCGGAGAAAGAGGGATCGGAGAATGGAAGCCGCGCGCGGCTGCATCGCGAACGGAAGACCCGAAGAACCCTCTATTCGACCTCCACCCATCCACCAGCCGAGATATTTTACTGCTGCCGACAAAACAATAAGGCCTTCGGGGGGGAAGTTCTGTATATTTTAGACGAGCGGGCGCGGAACTTCGGGAATAAGCATCGGCGTAATGGCAGTTTTATTGGAGATTTATTCGCGGTGGTACGCGCAATGACGCGCGACCCGTAAACAAGGATCGCTACTGGCCAAAGGAGACGAAAGCAGAGAAGGAGTAGGACCATCCTCGTTTTATGCTCGTATCTAATTATCATTCTCTCTACGGACTTTCTTGGTACTTGCTGCTTCCCTTTCCCGTTAAAGCGGCGCGACGCGATTCGTCTAGCTGTGTTTTGCCCATGACAAACTTCGTGAGATACGCGTCGAGATCGGATGTAAGCGAGTTCCAGGAAAAACCGAGTGATATCGGTATCATATTCGGAGATACTCACTCATCGGACTGATCTTCAACAGTGGAAATGTCGCGTTGTTTTATATACGCTCATTATACCAAATGGCTACATATGTAGGATGCAGGTAGTTACGAGCATGCGGAATAAATCTGAGAGCACGAATTATGTACCGAAGTAAAGGGGTATTCGAGAAGTTTTATTTTATTCGTAGCACCCAGTGCTCCGGAGCGTGCATCCTGGTCATTCATCAGGAAGATCGATCGAAGCCGGACTACGGTCAGGATGACGGTTTCGCCTTTTTGGAGATCAGTAGATATCATCTTCCGCCGAGGACGCATATTAATACAGTGGAACGTGTAATGAATGAAGAGGCAACCCGATACTCGACGAGGTCTATCCAGGCTGCACTTTAGCGCGTTAGTAGTGCGCAACGTTAATGAAGAGTGGGTCCGTAAGCGCTCGTTATAAAGGTATCGATCGAAGGTAATCGGTAATGAGGATGAGATCGAGTGTCTCGAGGTACATTGTGGGACAATCACGGCATGGCAATTATAACGAAGCTAACGGTAAGATGCTCCACTTGAGTTCCGGATGGACGGATAGACTGTCATCTTCTTGAAGCTTTTTTACCAATGTCGTAGCTTTCCAACGACAACGTAGCTTTCCAAACGTAAATTCCCAACAGCACGAGACATCTGCAGTGCGTATTTCTCAAGGAACGTCAGTAAAATGAAAACCTCATGTGCAACGACTTCCGTAGAATTTCTTCTACGGCTGTAAAAACCAACTTTTCGCGGTATTCGGTGGAAGCCGATAGTGGAGGAAAAGATTAAGGAGCGCACGGAAGGCCACGTATCGTACCTTCCGCCTATTACACACACGCATCGAGCAACGCAGGAAAGTAGCTTTTTCACCGAGGAATAAATTTAAAAGATAGGCGGATTTCTTTTCCGTGGCGCTAGTGCGCGTGGGCCAAGGACTACGTGGAAAAAGGAAGGAACCAAAGTATATAAAGATCTAGATACAGAAGAGTAAAGCACGAGGGGCGAGCGAAGAGGAGAAAGGGGAATATTCTGGACGAGTCTATCGTTATGCCATGGCCTCCGCAATCAATATTGCAGGAAAGGTGGCCGGTACGGGCAGGGTCGGCACAGTGGCAAAGGTCCTGAGCCTGGCATTTACAATGAAACGAAGAAAGGGTACCCGTCTTCCTCTTTCGTTGTCCTCTTCGTCTCGATCCTCGGCCCTTACCCCTCTAGCTGGCCTTTCTCTTCTCTCAAGGCGCGTACGTACACCAGGCCGCACCGAGCTCTGCCAGGTTTCGCTCAACGAACCTCACTCCGGCTCCTGGCGCGCGCACTGCTTGACTTGCCCGACGTCGAAGTTCACTTTATACTGACGTTCAACAAAGCCTCCTGGCCCCTCCAGGGCTTTATTAAAAATTGAGGATGCAATTTACCTCGCGGGGGACCGATGGGGGCCGCCGCGCTCTAAATAAAGCAGACGAGGATGCCCTGGCCCGACTCGACCCTTGCCATGCACGCTCTCACCCGCGACCGTTCCTCACTCATTCCACTCACCCAGCCGAGAAAACTTTCGCGCGACGAATCTCGCTAATCGCCGTAAACCCAGACTTTTGTACTCTGCTTAGCCGAGTCACAATGCCCTTCGTATAATCGAGTGTCGCCTTTACACTCTGCATTCCTCGGGCGGGCTCCCTGGCTGGGAGTGCTTCCGGTTTCGAAGGATCGTCGTGAGAAAAGGGCTGGAAATTAAAGTCCTCGGAACACATGCCATCGTATTCTGTGGTATTTAGGCTAAAAGGGTATGTTACCATTTCCGTGGCTATTCACACATAGTGAGGATGAAATTGTCGTGGCGGTGGAGGTTCGAGTTGGATCTTATCACGGATGACTCGTCCATAACCATGAAAACAAAAATACCGACCGAATAGCAGCGATCGTCATAAAGCTCGAGTTTACAATACGTGCCGTGGAAGCGAATTTATGCCCAGCGTGCGTTAGGTGTATGTGTGTCAGACGACTAGACGGTCGACGCTAGACGTTAGAGCTAGACGGTCTCCTTTTGCCGATCGCCCTAGGCGGTGACGACAATGGAACGTACGTACATACATCCATTGCCAGAGGTCTAAGGTAAGCTGCACGAAGCGACTCTTCGGGGTCTGCGCATCGAATGTCGATGCCGTACGATCCATATATCGCTCGAAACGGCTTCCATGTATGGTCACGGAAGGCAAGCTCCTGGCGCAAAACCACCGACTTCAAAGTTACCCCACGAAACTCAATCCTACATGTCAACTTGGTCCGTACTCACTTTATTAAGTTCCACAACGGGCAGAACTTTTGGTCGCATCGATCTTCAAAAAGTTTCCATTCTGATTTCACTCACTTATACTTATACTTACTTTGGCGAGAGTCAGACTAGCTTAAGTTAGTCCAAGTCTCTAAAATGAGATGCGACGCGACGCGACTTTATTCGTACAACACCCAAATTTCCTTGGCTCGGTTATTACAGCTCAGACATGATACGTGGAAATACTTGTCCGTGTAACCGAGGATTCGTGACGTTTACCGAGATCCTACCCACTGTTTTACCTCGTTAAATACGGCTGCGTAATTAAAGGCTTTTCATAACATCTCACGCACAGGTTCTGTATGGCGACCGGCGCGCCGAGGTTAAAGCCTGAAAAGCGAATCAGGTGAATTTAGCCAGAGCACTCTAAGGTACCTCTAGCTCTCACTGCAGCCGCTCCGTGGCTTTTACTCGTGCCGTAGGGTCCTATATAAGCAGTGGCGGACCGCCGCCACAGTCGAATTAACGCCAGCGACGTTAATTGTCGGCGCAGAGGCGTAAGTCCGCGGCAAGTCGTTTAATTGGCAACGACGCGTAAATCTAGCGATGCGATCGCCTCTGTCGCCGTCTTCCCCCTTTTCCTTACCGCATTGGGTTCTTAGACGCTTGTTTCAAGCTCATTGGATGTTGCTCCGTCTTACCCCATCTGCATTGGAATTCCCCAGAGCGGTTCTAATTTATGACGAGTCGGCCACGTCCGTGGAGGCTCTCGCTCCTCTGCCCGAATAGTCGGGCCCCAAGCCCCAGCTCGATTCAGCGGGCGAGCCGAATCCTCGCGGGACTTCCTGGGACTTCGCGGTACGATCTCACCCTTTCTCGACGGGTATCGGCTCCCCACGGGTGCAGCGTCATTGGTTAAATCGTCGTTATCCGTCTCTTACGAAATCTCCTCGAATCCTCCTCCATCTAACAAATTTTACAGCGTCCTCCTTTTCATGCCGCTACCTCGAGAATCGAGAAACAATCGATTATGAGTCTGCATTCTGAGTAAAAGGAATTCTTTGAAAATAATTTTAGCGTATTGCGGCATTAGCGGAATTTTCAGCGCAAGGCCGCTGCCGTGTTTCTTTGACGCTCGCATCGACCTGTTACGCGCAAGCATTTCCCGAGGTACTTGCGGAAAAAAACCGGCCAAAGTAAGGATAAAAGTTGCATTCTGCTAGGGCCGCTTTTGTACGCAGTGCATTCCGCGTAATGTCTGTGGCTGCAAATGGAACTTTCGCGGAAAGCAGCTTCGGCCTGCCGCTGCTAGAGTAATCCTTTTTGCTTTTGCACACACGAGTAAATAGCTGGCGCGCAATATTTTCACGATACTTGAATGTGCAACGAGTACGGCTTTGTGACGTGTTTTGTGCGGTTACGAAGAAGATACGTATAGTCCATATCTTGTAGCCTTTCAACTTCTAAGGAAATCGAAAAAAATTTTAACAAAGATTTTTGCGACAGTGCGTATTTTTTTATACTACACCTGCCTGTACGCATAAATGCTGACCCATCTGCTGGTAATTTGTAAGACGACTGAGGTAATTAAAAGTTTGATGCGAGCATTAAACTCCTCGGGTTATAAAACGGGGATGTTGCTTCGGGAGGAGGCTATGGAGCCCAGTGCCGCGCGTGCATCGTTTGCTTCATCGAACAACGAGAGAAAAGGCAAGAGAGCTCCGGGCGTGGAAACGAGCCCTTTTCGATGTGTACACAGCTTGCAGCAGGCACGTTGCAACAGCCGTAAAGTGCTTTAGAGTGCATAATTTTTTAAATATCTTTATTGCAGGCAACCTACCTCGCTCGATAGGGTACGTGTACGATATACCCAGCCGAGGGCTGCGTAATTGACCGAGCAAAATCTCGCGGCTCTCTGCCTCTCCTTCTCCTTCTCTTTCTCTTTCTCACGCGATGAAATGTAGCACTGTGAAACATTTAATGGCACGCCTCTTTAGAGTATTCGGCTACGCATACGCTGGTTTTGCGTGGCATTGATTGCTTTTTAAGAGTTCGAATTATCAATGTCACGAGGCAGTGCTAGCTCGTTCGCTGCGGGCGGTAAGCGACTCTGAAAGCGAATCGCATGCACATTGTCGATTCTTTCGCGAATTTGACGAGAGCCCGTATTTGCCTGCGGCAAACTCTTTGATTAATGTCACCACTTAATTACTCGAGTTTGCTCGTGCAAATCATTATTGCCGCGATTCGCTGCCGAGGACAATTCCGTGGAATTAGCATACCACCGTTGTGGTTCCTGAATTGAGCGTCCGGAATTGATGGTAAGATATTGGGAAAATCGGATGAAAGGCGGTTAATTACGCTTTGTCCTCGCTGGAGATTCGCGCATGGTCATGTCTGCCCGCAAGCTGCTCTCTGAATCGACAACCCGCATCGGGGAACAGCTTCCCGCTGTACCTCTCCGTGCACGGGCAAACGTTTCTCTGTGTTGAACGTGCGATCATATCCGCACTGTCTCGCAGTGGTCGACAGTGTAGGGAGATTGGCCGAATTTACTAATTCGACACTTGAACGGAATTACCGAAATGTCCACGCGAATACACTAAGTGCACATTAACCCGCGAAATCGCGTTACATACTTGCCACACACAGACTGGGTTTGACGCGACTCGGGTGATCCGATTTCCAAAGTGTAAACCCTCTGCCCAATCAAGCCGGTCCAGGAGAACCGCAGAAATGTCTAAAATAAAATCATTCAAACGACTTGGCCAGTAGGTAGTTATGAGTTCTTAATCCAGCTGTTACCATCGTACGCGCTGGCTCCCATTCTCGTTAATCAAAACGTTACGGCCTGCCCACGGGACCCTGTACGAATTGAACCGTTAAATTCACGTATAACGTACAGGCGCCTGCTTGCAGTTTCGCGTGTCCGAAATACATATCGTACGTGTCGGAGGATGATGCACGCCGTTATTATTTTCGTCCATACGCCCGGGATTTTTTCGCCCAGTGCTTGGAACACCGTCCGCCAGTCGAGCGTATCAGAGAACCTTGATCAGCGACCAGTAATTTAACACGGGGTGAGCGAGCGACCGAGCGAGGGAGCGAGTACGTAGAAGCAATTAATATAAGTTATCCACGAAGTGTTAAGACAGTAGCAAACGATACAAGAAACCTTATACCCACGTAAGACAGTAATATCAGCTATATATTCTCATTATTGTTCCCAATCGCTGCCACGATATAACGTATTGCGGTCATCGATCGACTCGGCCCATAGTATGCATATTCATGTATCCGTTTCGTTTTCACGGCTACCCTCGACTTTCCCAACGCTTAGATGACACGCGTTGTAACGACGTCGTTAAACCACACCGACTCCATGGCAGACCAATGAGGAAGATGGAAGTCCAGCAGGGTACCAGAAGGGTCTAAAACAATCGGGATTCTCCTGGCTTGCTCGACGACAGGCTGCTTTGTTTCGTCAACCAGAGCCAATTTATTCGTTTGTTAACCACGGAAGGTTCTGGATTTGATGCGCTCGTAGAGGCAGGCAGTTGCCGTTGACTGCCGACAGCAACGAGCCGACACGACGACGCGACGAGGCGATGAGGGAGAATCTCCGGAAAGAGAGCCGAAGGAAGACAGACGGGTTACAAAGCGAAGAACCAAAGAGGGAGGAGGCCTAGAGGGTGTCCAAATGAAAGTGAGCGCGAGCAACGACGATACCAGTGCCAAGGCGAGCGGTCTTCGAGGAAGAAGAAGGATAGAATCTGGAGGTGCTTAGTTGCTCAAGTACAAATTAGATTATGCGTCCTGTCGCCGCGGGGGTGCGACTGGTCCGCTTGTTCATAGAAAAGTTACAACCCTGTCTGCGTCCTGACACTGGGGTTCACGTGGTTGTCCTTTTCGGGACGACACCAGCCGCCAAGACCCTTGTTCTGACCGACCACTCTCTTCGACCCCTTGAGAGCCTGCCATTCATCGGCTGATCCCACAGGAGAAAATATTTCTATACTTCTATGAAGGCGCCACGGCAAAGTCATGGAAATTGCTTTTCAAGTCAGGCGCCAGGCGTTGATTGATTTTGGAGATATTCGACGATAGAAGCTGACTTGTGTTGGCGATAGTTTTAGGGAGGAGCCGCTAACAGAGTGGCTCGTTCCTCACCAGGCTGGGATAGGCGCTTTTCCAAGTTCTACAGAAACTTTGCGTTTGAAATTTGATCCCATTAACGTTAAGGAGCTGAACGGAATAAAGCTGCTGCCGGGCTGCTCTACTACACGGCGATTATACCTGGTAAAGTTGACTTTAGGATGAATTCTGTTAAGATCGCAACAGCAATGAGTTGCGACCAACTTGAGTTATAAATTGATTATACATATACATACATCTAACAATAAGTATACTTAGGAATTTTCGTGCATTCACACGGTGCATTAACAAACCGCAGAATGCAACGGCAAGTGTCGATACGAATCGTATCGTGAAAATAGATTTATGAATGTGACTGCGCCAATCGAATCAGAATGTGCACTGTCGAAGCTAAGAATTTATTTACCTAAATCTCTCACAACTCTGATCGTGAAGTATGTGACTAGATACTTCAACTCGTTAGAATAATAAAGCGAAAGATGAATGATATTTTGTGGCGCAGTTACAGGTAATACTGATACTATCTAATGTATATCCTATTAAATTGGTTGAGCAATATTACGAAAGCGTGTCAGGGCATTGAGCCAGCTTATTTCCTCCAACCCAGTCCCTGGCTATTAACCCAGAGACATTTACTCGAGTCATAACTTTAAATGGATAGTATGAAAATTTTGCGAACTCTGCTTGGAACATCCGAGACTGTCAAAAATTATCGTGTTAATTGGATAAAAATAAACTCTGTAACATATTCTAAAGAAAGTTCGAGATAATAAAATCTCTGCTTACTGACACATGTTCCTTCCATGACACGACTGGTGTCGGATTCTGTTTGTATTTCTCGTAGTAGCATCCGACAGTGATGATTCGGTGGGGCAGCACCCTCCGGTCGAACTTCAAATAAATGCTAACCACATTATATGTATACGTCGTGTACCATTTTCGACACGTCACTGAAATTGTCTACTGGTGCTACCCTTGGCAATATTACCCCTATGCCATTAGTTCGCATCACCGATAAGAAATTACTAATCATTCTGATGGATGCCATAATGTATCATTTGTCATTTAAATTGAATTATAGCGTGTACCTTGAGTGCGACGCCCGAGATGCTCGATTTCAGCCCTCGCGAGGAATAAAATTTTTCAATATGTATCGCACACATCAATCAAGCTTGATTGTGCACGCTCGCAAGTCCTTCAGAAATGATTCTGACGCTATTCCGATTATAGTGATTAATCGAAAACTATCGCTATCATGAATCGTATCTTTTACTTAATGGGATCCATACTTGACCCGATTATTATCATCGACAGATTGCTAGAAGGTTGCGCAACTCGCTGCTTCTCGAAGGGAAAATCGAAGTCGAAGTCGGTATCACTTAGGGAGCAGCTCCATTTTGCATGTAAGCGAGACGGGAGCGTAAGTAAACGTCAAGCCTGCTACTGCAGGCAAGAGGCAGCCGGTGGAAGGTGAGCGACACGAAATCGATAATGCTCGCTCGTCGATTTTACAATTCATGAATTCATAATTCAAGCGCCCCGTTGCGCCGCCGTCTCGTGCATCCTACGAAAGTAGCACCTCAGTAGTTTTCGGCCGGCGACGCGTACCGACGGTAATTCGCAAAAACTTTGCCGTGTTCCACTCCTTCGAAACGACGACTGTAATTTATTGACGAACCCAACGATTGCGCTAAAACTTTCTCATCCATTAAAGCGGCAATTCCATGGTGGCTCAAGATATACTTGCCCAGAGATTCTCCAAGTCTTAAATCCGCCAATTTGCTCCCCTCCTTCCAGAGTGTCGGTCGAAGATCGAGTAAACAACCTTTTTTTGCTTTGCCAGCAAGCTTTATAATTCAGTACAAAATCGCCTCATTTGCAGGGACCCTCTCTTACTACCCTCTTCAACGAAAGAGGGAAGACCAGTGGCGCTAAATCCGCCGCATTTAGATATTCCCACGATTCATTCCCGTTTTCCCATAAAATTCGATGACCCGTGAAACCTGCCGAACCCCCCGTAACCGCTTTTTGTCTTTACTCTTTATCTTCGACCAAGCGAACAAAATGTGGAGGCCGGTTGATTTCGTGCGGTTTTTATCGAAGAACCCGAGAGGATAATTACCCAGCACAAGTACAAGCTCTTTAATTTGCTACGATACCATCTCTTCGAACGCTAACATTGATCTGCTCTTCTTTCTTTCTTTGATCGATAGGTATGTAATATTTTGACGTTATTCGGGATGTAAGTTCGATTTAGACGCATCCGTGCCATTTCGATTTGGAGTCATTTTAAGGTGACGTCTCAAGAAAATGTGAAACTCGTTCAAGTAGGAACACGTAGCACACCGTGTCAGATCTGACCGGTGCGTTCACAGCCCGAGGTGACAACTTATTTCCTCCGGTGTTACCCACTGTTGTAGCTCAGCTCGCCCTTTGTTCGATGAATAATATATGACGACGGGTGTCTGCATTGTTTTGCGTACTCCCGCGTACACGCGGGCTCGCGCGCGCGCGCTCGCCGCTGCACACGCACCCACGATGCCCTCGCGATGCGCCAACGCATACACCCTGACCACCGGATGCTGCGCTTGCCCCCTTCGCAGTCTACGCGATTTCCCGCTACGTGCTCCATGAATCGCCAACTTGCACGCTTCGTGCGAATCAGTGTCGAAGGATCTACCACAGTGCGACAAACTGAACGATTGTTTTCCTCGATTGCACTGACAAATCGATTTTAATTGGAAACCACCATAGTTGATTCAAATTGAACCTATAGCATGCACGCGCGATACATCAGGCATATGGGACCCTGATGCTATCGATAATAAAAAAACAGTAAATGGTGAAAAAGAATAGTACGTAGTGATGGAAATACACTTCTAAACGATTGCTTTTGTTAATATTAGAATAGTGTGTCACGGTTTCAAATGGAACTATTTTATGATGTTATAGCGTTCTAAAACTGACTTTATAGAATCCGCGTTGCGAACGCCAAAGCTTTAACGATCCATAGTGGATTCTATTAACCTGTTTCGGCTCGTCGTGAAATGAAATTTCAGAATGGGTCACCGTGACAAATTAAGTAAAGCGCCAAAAATCATAGTGACACGTGGGTCCAACCGAAAGTTGAACACTTTATCACCAGTTGATTCTGTCTAAAGCAGCACGAATTGTTCCAAAGTGACTGGTGAAAGATGTTCTGGGTTTCGAGATATCATTCAAAAAGGCGACAGAAGAAGAATGTACTCCTGACACCACTTGGAAGATTCATCCCTGGGGGAAAATGATAGTGCTGTTGCGTTTTGATATTTAGGAGCCTGTGACATTGATTGAAATGAAATATTAATTGTGTGACGGAACAGTTTACCAAAAGATATCGCTGGGTGTCCAAGTTATATGTCATTTCTTGTATAGTTTATAACTCTATGTGTGTTAGTTTACAGTCGCGCTACGTGACATGACTGCTTGCATTAAGTAACACATAGGATTAAATTCGATACCTGAAGCTACGTTGAATTTTACAAGGACCGCCCCACATAAACTCGAATAAACTTCGAAGAATCTTCTCGGTGGCCTCCCACCTTTGGATTGCTCTCGCCCTTCCGTTCCCACCGGTATCTAAAGAATTCATAAGATTCCAGAAGGTATCCCTTTCCGCGGTAAACAATCGTAAAACTCGACCCCCGTTTCTCTTTATTCTTGGCTTGGCAACTATTTTAGGACTTCAACTTATTTCACGCACCAGTTAGACTGAAGCGATTCCTCGTATTATTAAAAATATTTTCCACGAATTTCGGGCATACTGAAGAAGTTGCGAATCGCGATATCTATTCTCGGATTACTATGCGCGTTCGCCGAGATTCCAGAGTAGCAAAGAAACACGAGGAAACGGTAGCTGGAACATCTTTGCGAACAAATTTGAATGTAACACGGTGAATGGTTGTAAATGTCAGTGAAAGTAACCGACAGGAAAGCCTTAATATCAGGGAGTACTTTTAATCGAGCCAGTGACCATTATCGCAGCGGCAGTAGGGACACGATTACCAGTTAGCCACTGGCAGCATGACCAGTCGGTCTCGATGTTCCCGCAGCTGGGCGCTCAGCGGTTGGTCGCTTTGCGGTTATACTGCAAAAGCCCCGACGAGAGAATTAACTGTACGCCCCAAATCTTTATCGCAATCCTTACCACGACGGGAATCGCTTTGGCTTCAATAAAGCTTCGATTCCAATCGCAATTTCTATTATCCGTTACCAGCTGATAATAACTGATTCCTCCCTCGCATTCCCACATTCTCGCATTTCTTTCATCTATTCCGAGGGAGATTCGCGCGTGTGTTCTCCGCGCACAGTGGGACAACCATTGCCGGTGAGTTTATAGGCTGCGAGAAAATCGCTTGGCTAGAGCGCAATATACTGCCGCGCTGCTGTACCGCGCTGCTGTACCGCGCGACTCGCAACAGGAACCGCGGCACGCTGGGCTGAAAGGAAAGACTCAATGTCGACGAGTGGCCGTAATCAAATGAGCGTGCTCATTATCGCCGCGGGGTCGAAATTGGCCAATTAGATAATCGTGCATACGGGCCGGTACTGTGGTCATGGCGCAAATGCAAAACCTGGTTGCGCATTTGAACGTCGCCCACTTCAGAGTCCCCTATCCGGTCGTGCACAATGAAGAGCAGGCGCGATCCCACGCAACATGCGATGCCCGATCAGCCGATTAAAAGGATCCTTGTTCACGAATGCTCACATATAATTTGACAGTGGCTGCGTCATTTTCCCTGTACACGCTCCATTATAATCCGTTGTGGACCTGTTCGCCAAGTGCCGTTGAGTGCTTGAGTCGATCAGTTCAATCTCGTCGAACCTCCTCGTGCGAAAGCTCTAGATGTCACTGGCAGGAAGCTTCAAGAACTCCATGAGTCTCTTTGTCATGGTAGCTTTGCCCATCCCGGAAAATGCCAATACATCTCCTAATCACTCTTACTCTGTGATGTCAAGTTGAATGACCAATTTCAATATTTTTAATAATAAGCATGACAAGGAGACTGGTGAGCAGAGTTCGTTTTACGTACATGGCAAAATTAGGAATACGTAGCTTGATAGTCTGAGTAGGGTGGGAGATTCAGAAATTCCTCCGACCGCGATTCAATCTCATCCCGAAATAAACAGAACAAAGCATTCGTGGCGCGCAGCTCCAATTATGAAGATCGTCATGAATTTGCTGGGTAATTTGGTCCCTTTGAAAGGATTCGCATCTACAAGATATTCTTGTAGCGGTATATCGAAATTTTAGCATTTGGCTGACTGGTGGCTTCCTGCCTACAATTAGGAGTAAAGAACGAGCAAAAATAAGCGGCGCGCTTCGAGACGAGAGCAGCAGGTTGAAGCTTTAACGATCCGTTGAGAGGGACACCAAGGGATGCGGCACGGCGCATCTTTCTCTGGCGGCGAGAATATTTGTCTTCAAGCTCGCCCATTTGACATCCGATACCTCTTGACACCGACACGCCGTGTAAAGAATTACTGGCGCCTTCCCCGGCAGCGTCTGCCTTAAATCGTTCTCAATTTTTCTCACCGTGCACCGTCGGCTTCTGCGAAAGTATCGTGGATGCTGCACCTGCAAACTGCAAACGTTGCATCGGACCCCGGGTGCCTTTGAAAAAATAGTCTTCGCTGTCTTGTTTTTGTGCGCGCCTCCACGCCACTTGGCGTGAACCCGCTAACTTTTTCTTCGTTCAAGAGATCAGAAGGTACTTTAATTAAACGCGATGCACTTATATACGTAATTTCTCACAAGCTGCCGACTTGTTGTTTTGCCCTTGTTGTTCCGTAGCTGGATGCTTCAACACGCGGCTCCTAGTTTCTAGTACCCAGTACTAAAATACCACTTAATTGAAAGGGGATTAAAGGATTGTGTAGCTTGGTTA
Source organism: Trypoxylon attenuatum (assembly GCA_963989405.1). Classification (NCBI taxonomy): domain Eukaryota; kingdom Metazoa; phylum Arthropoda; class Insecta; order Hymenoptera; family Crabronidae; genus Trypoxylon; species Trypoxylon attenuatum. The sequence goes on along the minus strand of OZ022489.1, from coordinate 3,727,721 downwards.
GAGATTAATCTCTTTAAAGCGTACACGCGTTAAGCCCGAATCTTCTCGTTACTTAGGCGCTCAGTTTACCCGCCACCTTTCTGTCGCCTCTTGAATAATTAATATTTATTACCATCTGGATTCCGTTCACGGTCGTCTCCTGGCTACGGCGCTCGGAAGATCGACAAGGTTTTGCGAACGTGTAGGAGTAGCGATTTCACCCGGGCGCGTTCCAACAGTGCAATCTCGACGGTAATACCCTTAAAGTTCACGCGGGGCAACCCTTTTCATAATTGAGGCGTCTGGCAAATTTCGGCGACCGCACTACCAAAACTGTATCCGTCCCGTATATTGTGCGTCGAAGCCCGTGATTTCGCAGTTACCACATAGTAGTCGCGGAGCCACGCGCGTTGAATTCCAGGGGCATACGATTGTTAAGCCCTACGCTTGGCATCCGGTTCGTAAAGTTCCTCGGTGGCCAGCAGAGCAGCAGCGTAGCAGTAGCAGTACACCAGCGTCAGGGTCGGATTTACTTGTGGCCGACGTAGTTGCCTATTATCCGGAGACCGCGATAAACCTCCGTTTGTCGTGACAGACCGCGAAGATATGGCCTCATAGTTCAGCGGCGCGGCGGCATAGCGGCATGGCGGCACCGCGCCACGGCGTGTCCTAATTTTCGACATTTCATAGTCCGCGCGGAACAAAAGCCAGGAGCTTTTAAGCCGCTTCTGCTGCATTGCTACCGAAAGGCCGGTCTCGCTTTGTTTTCCGCTCGTTTGCAATGTGCGATACTTTGTCCACGTTTCAAGCCAACTTTCAGACAGGCTGTTCTTTGACGAGCAGACAGTGGAAGTGAGTCGTACACGAGCGTGCAAAAGGCACTGACTGAGTGGTAGACGAAGCGGACTCTAATCGAGCTCAAGATTAGGGTGTACGATAACCGCACAAAGGAACTCGTAGCGGTGCTACCCTAGTCTAGAATTCGAGCGTAATTTCGGATGTGATGCAGCAACATTTTCAGGGGTGAGATGTAGTTGCCAGCGTAACACTTGCCCGCCGAAGTGACGTGATGGATGAGAAACAATAATGGCACCGGTTAGAGGCGGCTGCCGAGAAAGTGTGTTAGCGTGCGTCCACCTTTCGTCTTCCCAGCTGGAGAGACCGATCCTCAATTGTCACTGTCACCCATCGAAGCACACCCTCGGTTTCGACCGCCGCCGAGGCCATAGACAATATATTCACCAAATAGACTTGACGCTCGTCTATTCACTATTCGGCATTTACTTATTCAAACTTGGGGCAAGGCGAGATAAAGGAACGAGGTATCAACAGCCAGGACGTGCCGATGGGTAATGAGCCCTAATGACCACGGAATTAATTAAAAGCAGCGGAAAGAGAAGGACCAGACATAATATCCAGTAAATATATATTCCAGTTGGTAGAAGATAACTTTCAAATAAATACGCAGCTCGACGCATCCCTGCGTATCTAGGATTTAAGAGCCGAGTAGCTGGTAGCTAGGAGCCGTAAATGCGAAATTCGCTGAAAGGGAACTTTATAAAAAGAGAAAGCACCGGTTTCTTCCTCATCTTTACATTAGGTTTTCGCCAAAGGAAATGCCTGAATGCAGGAGAAAAGGGGAGAGGACGGACGATAGAGCGTAAAACACCGTGTCGAGGGCAAATTAAAGAGGAACTCACGAAAAAAAAGAAATGAAAAAAAAAACAGAAAAGAATCCACAAGGGGGTGGCAGCGGGGGCAACGGTGCTACCGCTCTCACCCTCGAGTCATTAAAAACGCGGCCGTCGTTCTGGCCATTAGAATGACAAATGACGTCGTTGACGGTGCCAAATTAGTACGATGAAAGGACGACAGCCACCGCGAAAGCTCTGCATGACGTGCGCTCTGCGCTACTACATCAGCCAGTTTGTAAAATCTCTGCCAACAGAAAAGACATCCACGCTTTGTGCGACAGGCTTTCTCATTGACCGAGAAGAATAATAATCCTTTTGCGTCGCACGGCCGATTTCTCTTTCGGATTTAACGACACGAGTCTCAATCAGCAAGTTAAAATCACGGTCGGTCGTCGGCACGGTTTCATCAGTGCTAATTAACTTGAAACGACGGAAGGGAGATAGCTGCCATCCACCGATGCGCTGGTTCATTTATGAAAATTGAGCCGCGTATATAGAAACTCCATCGGATTCGGATTAAACACTCTGCTAAACGGATTATCCTGGAATTAGCTGGTAATTATCTCGCAATGTGGTTACACCGTACTACGCGAATCTTCTTGCTTCGTTTTTGTCACTAGCATTGCCATCTAATTCCCTACCGTGCAGTATCAGGAGCTCAACGTTCTTTCGGGAGAAAATGGATTCTAATGAAGTGCAATCGTCGCTTGGTTTAATAATAAGTAAAGCCATATACATATATATATATATACTTACCTTTCTCGTTCATTGGCGTCCGTGGTACATCAGTGTTGATCCTCCGACGAGCGTATATTTTGTTGTACCATACATTAGGTGTAAGAGTCGAAGATGGCAGGAAGGCGGGAGGAGAAGTAAATTGCAAGGGTGTTGGAAAAACAGTGGAGTCAGCTTCGCTTCGCTAAAAGTTTTTATTTCGTCCCCCGGACATATAGTCTGGCGTGTGTTCGTGTGTGTATTGGAAGAGTGTCTGTCTCCGCTTACGTGTTCCTTGTACGTGTGCACGTTACACCTCGATACTCGGAGTATCCCCTACGTCGCAATTAATACAATACAGTATGTATAGTCCTTCTATCTCGTTAGCATACAAAAGGATACAGGCACACAAATATCAAATATGCATCCGGTACTCGTTATGCTATTGATCAATATAATTACACTCACAGTGGTATCTTTCCTCCTGTTCTCATTGCCTTAATACGCTATATGATACAATTATATACAAGTGGTCGCTCCCGCGCGCAGTCGGGCCTTTTTTGTAATAGGTTTACACATACATGTATAAATTACAAATGCTATATATACACATTGAGAGAAAATGCGGCGCGTTAATAATTTCGGGGTGACGAGACATTTTCTACTGATTCTCGCATGTGTTAAGTTCTTGGTGAACTATCGTCATAATTCTTTTCGCGATTTCGGTTATATGCGTGTACAATGGTTCAGCCGTAGCTGCTCACTGCGCTCCGTTCTACTCTCTGGGTCCCTGTTTACTTGCATACGAAACGTTCTACGATCGATTTTACTGCAAGGCTACTCGAGGTCGTTGCAAACGCGATACATACCTCTATCCGAAAACCCAACCCTCTACACGGCAAGGTTTTTCTACGAAACCTCGTCAGCCCGAGAAAATTGCAATATCTATTCAACTTGTGCGTACTCCTGTAGAGCCGTATTGCAATTAACGGCAAGCTCATTCGCCGAACAAGTATAGATAGCATGTACTTAAGCCGCATGTCGCATGCCGCTTGCACACTCCGCTCTGATTAATAAAGAAGTGGATGCGAACCCAGTGAATCTAGTCCGACACCTTTAGCGTAGAGCAAATCGATACAGAGGGGTTGTCGCGCTCTGCACATGCATATTAATCGAGAGACTTCGAGTCTGCAGACTCCCATCGACTAATAGCTCCCCTCTCTTGAATCAAGTTTCTTGGTAATTAGAATCGGAGAGCGTGTTCCGCTGGAAATATTTGTCTCGCTTATTCTCTCTCTTTCTCCGGATGGGGAAGAGGGAAGTCGCAAACCTGAAACACAACACACACCTTCGCGCGAGCACACACAACGATTGCGGTGCATAACCCGGCATAATGCAGCCTGGAGGACTGCTCGATCAAACGGCAGTTTCGAACATTCATTTTTTTTTTATATCCCACAGCCCCACGTCAAGTCACATGTACACGCGTCCCGTAGTTGCAGCTCTTCGAATAAAAGATGGGCCATTTTTTCCCCCACGTCCTGCGCTTCTCTTCCGTTCTAACCCCAACCTGAGCTATACCACTTTTCAACATTCTTCATGTCTGATTGAAAAAAGGGTTGCGCGAGTGATTCATGTGCGCGATGCTCTCCCCAGTTGGTCGGTACTCTCTTCCCTATACTGCAGGACCTACCGATGCAGAACCGATCGTGTTTTATCTCCGCGATATCGGCACACGCCTTTCCTGCATCGGTCCATCGGATCGTTTCCTAACGTTCTAGGGTCTAGGGTCTAGGGTCTAGGGCAACGTCTCGCCGCGTAAGGGAAGCTGAAGTTACAACCCATGGGTTATTCGCGGTAGGACATGCTACCCGATTGAAAATGATAATACGCACACTGAGTACGCACGATAGCTCGATTCCAGTCGGCAAAAACATAGAGGCGGTCTCTGCTCGTGTCATTCATCTTGCGTAACTTACCGGTTACTTGAAGGGGTTCAGTGTACCATGTGCGACTGTGTAATATCGACTTTAACTTGTTTATCCTATGTATCGTGATGCGAGATAGGCGAAAGAGCTGGCTCGATAAAAGCCGGCGTTTTTAAAAATAAAAAGTGGAATCGTGGTATAAGTAAGAATAGCGGAAAAATTGAATTACCAATAAATTAGGGATGCAGTTTTATGCGGAGTGCAGAGAGCGGCTTGCCTCGAGCATGTTTTACGGGCAATTTAGAGCGGGCGTGCGGTATCGCGTCTATCTTGGTGCATACTCGGCGTCGTTGTCATTGACGTGTCGGTGGTATGCGGCTCCACGGCATGGCACAAAGGAGCCATAAAGTATCTGAAGAAGTACGCCGTGAGCAGGTACGAAAGTGCCTTCCTTCATCATCTTTATCTGGCTCTTCAGTCCAGAAAAGATCTTACCAAGCTGGAGTAACAATTTTAAAATCTCTCACACCCCTACTGGTTTATTGATTTAATTCTCTCTTAACGTGAATCGCGCGCGCGTAAATGTCGCGTTTCTCTCGCTTCTGCACGCTTAAGATAAATTGACGATTATTGCCAGGAACGGACTGCGCTACGTACGACTCTGGAAGCCGAGGAACTTCAAGGTAGTGGTTCGTAGTGGTTCGTTCAGAGTTATTGCGAAAGTTCCAATGAGAAGCTACCGCATGCCACAACAATCTCTCTGTCTCTCTACGCTCTATCTACGCTCTTAATTACGAGGGGTAAAAATGTAAAAAACTGTCACACTGTTAACTATTGGGTAAAATTTCCGAAAATTTCGAGCTCCACGGACACCTTGAAGAGCGCACGGCTCTCCCACCGTCCGCGATAGTCAGTCCGCCGCTGTGAGTTATTACAATATGAATAACTGCTTGTACGTGATATCTCTTTCTGCTCACAATCAGTTTTCTCTTAAAAAGACGACAATTATTATTGCGAAGAAATTATTTGCTCAGTGCCCCCCAACTTAAGGCGCTTGGAAAGTGTGTGTGTCGGTGTTGTCTGTTACGAGCTCCCTAATAGTTAATATTTACATGGTCGAAGCACTCGAAGCGGTCACTCTTATATTTTACCTTTAAATATTCTACGCGGCGACGATATCCATGATTAGACATTAAATATACATAGTAAGATCCGATCGTTGTAAATGCTATGCGTTTTCCCGTTTCCTTTCCTTTTCTTTTTATTTTTTTTCTTTTTTATCTTTTTTCATTTCATTACCAAGAAGAAGCACGCTTCCGCGGAAAAGAGCTGCCGTATCAAACCCCGTAAAAGTTTAATTGTGCATCACGGGGCTCCGTAGACTGCAGTGAAGACTGACCGTGGCATAAATTGCGCGAGTTTAGAGCGGGGTCCAAGGGGATGAGCGGCTCGAAAGCTGAGAATCGGAAATACGGGGAAATGCAATAGAACTGGAAGAGCGGCGAGTGCAGCGTTTACTGTTTATCATGCGGCAGTCGCAATGTATAAAGAAGAATTGTTCTGCGGCAGTGGCATCGAAAGAAGATTTGATAGAGAGGTCTTTCGCACAGATTCGCGACAGCGCAAGCCTAAAGGAGGTGTCTACCTATGTATGCATTTATTCGCGAGAACCGAGCTCGTATCGTTCCGTTATATCACAATGTGGTCCGGCTACATCCTCACACCGTACTCGAATTATTATTCTCTCTTTGTTCATTTACGTACACATTTAGTTATTGTTGTCTCATCCCTGTATTGTCGATTCCTTACGCTGGTAAATCTCGATTTTCTCGTTGCATGAAGGCGATGTCGGTAGAGATAGAGAAATAAAGTCGAGCTTATACAATTTATACTATATTTATATATATATATATATATATATAATATATATATATATGTATATTATATCATATGCTTAAAAATCCGCTGTCCGTACGCACAACACGCATTACCTTTTTTTGCATATATATAGATCTATGTATACATATATAGATTCTTGTTTTTCGTATATGTATATCGCGTATATGTGTATATAAATAAAAGATTCGTTACGGGGCGCTATATGCGGTAATAAATAATAGGAGCGCGGTGCATGTGCGCGTACATAGCGCACTCTCCGGATACTGAATTATTTATTTGACGTCAGTCTTCTGTGAGCTCGGATCGAAGCTCGCTAGCGTTGTTTTTTTCATTTGCCACTTTCCACCCCCTCTGGGTAGAGCCCCGTTAATGCTGTCACGTCGATCGTCACGTCCGCGCTTTTTCCACCGACGCCGCCGTCGACACCGTCGACGCCATCAACGCGACACGACGCGAAGCCGCTATACGTATCTCTGCGAGGATGGCTGACGGTCATTTAATTACGCGAATACTCGAAATATCTGCACCGATCGTACGAGACCCAGTAATTAATTACCGTTTTGACTCGGCCCAACGAGCGCCTCGCTCGCGCGCTGGATAAATATCTTATTAAACGCACAGTCTACTCTTTTTCCCACCTTTTTTTTGCTTCCGCTACTCTGATCGATAGCGAGCTCGATCCTGTTGCACATGCGCGCCGAACAGAGCAAACTGTTAATGAGACCGCTTCTGGAAAGTCGTGTTGCTGTGCTGGCAGATTTGCTGCCCTTCCCTTTCCATCAAGCCGCGAAAGACCCCGGGAACAGCGGGAGCGGCTTTTCGCGACGTTACAACAATTCTCTCGCGAAACTCCGCTTCGGCTTAGGCGATACACGCTGCATTCCCTTCCTACGAGCCCTCCCACGGTTGACGGTGGCAGAACTTGGCAGTGAGCGAAACGCGAATCAAGCTGGACACTTACACACGTACGATACCAACGCGAGCCGTACGAACGCGGAAACTTCGAGGATTGAAGAATGTCCGATCGAAGATACTAGAGCTAAGCAACAGATCGAGAGTAGATTGTAACGATATGATAACGCTTATTGTAACTTCACCTATCGTAATAGTCGTAAAAGGTATGTACAAGAAAGAGGCTGGTTGATATTGTACATGCGATGGCTCGTAAAATCAAAATTTCGCTTTGTTGCAATTAGTAAAGAATAAATGCCTGGATTTTGGTGCCGCTTCGAAGAAGTACCGATTGAAAAATCCTTGATTCGTGATTGTGCATACCCTGTACGTAGTGTCTCGCAAGAAGATTCAAAGAGAGTGGCTATCGAAGCGAAACCTTGATTTTAGGAAGACGAGTTCCTTCGAGATTTTCGCGATCGAATTTCCAGAAGTGTCTGCCGCTGATCGGGTTACCGTTAAACTGATATGCCAATTTTAGTACAACTCCATTTACTCGTTTGCCTACTTGGAACAAGTAGGCGAAACCCCTTGGTGAGCCGTACTCCAAGTTACACTTATGACAGTAGGTTTCAAAGTGCGCCAATGGCAGTGCTCGTCGAAATTTCGTCTTTCCGTTCGAATCAACTGTGTCGAAGCCGTATTGAACGTCTATTCGCAACCGATTGAATTAGACTTTGTACTAATCGTAAAAAGAAGGAATCGTTGTTCTAGCTAAGGTTCCAGTTTCTCACAGTCGATTGTATCCTCCGCTTTCGAAGGATCTCTAGAGAACTTGAAATCGATGTTACCTAGCTCGCTCGATCTTTCATCCTAATAACACGATCAACAAGTACCGCTGATCTCGATACCCCTTTCGATGTTCAGTTTTCCCTTCGTTTACGTTAGAGACGTTGATAAAGTAACAAAGGAATTACAACGTGACAATGAAAAATTGACATTACAATCACACTAAGCATCAGTCGCGAGGTCGAACATCAGTAACAATGCATTCGGGAAGAATAGGTTCCCGATTGGTAATGCATTCGGGACTCTATCCGAAAACAAAAATACGGAGGAAAACACTCGATAAAACATCGAGGGGTTGACGCAGTAGACTCTTGTCTAACGCGTTAGTTTACTAAAAATACGAAATTCGCTCGTACCTTGAACTCCAGTTGTGTGTATGCATTCACGTAGCTGGCATAGGTCGCGAGGATCCTTACGCGTATCTGTGCAGGGAATGCTCCCGGCGCTTGCTACCTCTGCGTTCCCGCTCGCAAACTGGCTCTGGACTCGGTGGATTCGAGTACGTCAGATTGCTTGAACCTCGAGGGGGCGGCGCACTCATTGGAGGTGGAGGCGGCGGGAAAAAGCTCTGCAAACATGCCTAATCCCCACCAAAAAACATTGTAATTTTATATTTTTCTCAATGAACAAACTACCAGTACCTCCAGAACAACATAGACAATTATCAGTTTTCGAGCTTCGAATCTACTAACTCTTTTAAGTAATCAATAAAATCTGGTTTGGCAATTGAAGTGTCCTAAAATGTCATAATTTCAATACTCACTTTTGCGCTACCCCTGGATGAAGACTTTGAGAAAACACTGTCCTGGTCACTGCTTACACTAGGCACGGGCATTGGTACTGCATAATCATACGTAGCATCTGCACAGAAAATTCACCAAATTCATCCTCGATCATCATCTTTTTCATCCTGGATTCTTTGGAAGCCACAGCGGTGTAGGGTACAGGAAGCATATCGCTTTAAGCTTACCAGAATGTTCGACGTTGTCGTGAAGATCCTTGTTATCTATCACCACCGTGCTATATCCGTAGTACGCGGCATGAGGTGGTTCACGGTACTTAGTCTCGTGGAATGGTTCCTGGTACTCGTCGAGTCTGACGTCGCCGAGGAGCCGATCGTTGAGGTCGCGAGGTAGCGTTGTCAGCTTGGTGCCAGCATACCTGTCGTCGAGTTCCTCGACGCGATAAGTCATCAGCGAGGGATCCTTTTCCGTGGTGCCGTATGCGGATTCTGGTGACAGGTGCTGATGATTGGCTGAGGGTATCGCACTCTTAGGACCCAGAGGACTCGCGAAATTTTTGCGTTGCCGGTGCCGCGTGACGATTAGGAATATCGCTACCGCTAGGAGTAGGATCACGGCGGTCAAGACTCCGATTATCACAGCCATGTAGGTCGGTTCGTCCTGCTTCGCGACTGGCACTTCAGCTTGGAGAGGATTGTCTCGCGCAGAGATACGGTCGCGTAATCTTGGTGCCTCGGTCGTGGGAGGTACTTCCGGCGTGAAGTTCCCGTGGGCGATATCTGTAACGAGAAGACGTGCGCTCCTTTCCGTGATCTTGAACTGCCATCTACGCTTGGGAGCACTTTAGATAAGCGTGACGCCGCATCCCCGAATTTCAATTGGGCGTGCCAGTAAAATGCTCCAAAGTAGTGAGAAAACCCTTCGCGAACCATACTGCTACTCACCGGAGTCAAAGGTGATCTCGCTGATCATGATCCACCGTGCAGCAAAGCCGAATCGTAACTTGACAAATTTTCCAATTCGATGGTGCAGTTTGATCGTCACATTTCGCGAAGTTTCGAAAATTCGATCTTCGACGTAATTGTAGACGATTGGATCTCCTGTGTAATATCTACCACCAATACTGAACATAATGTTCGCTACGGAGAAAACCTGAAACAAAAATGGGAGACCTTCGTGTTTGATGGGGATTTACGAGATTCTCGTCAGGGCGAGTTCTGCAGTGCACGTTGACTATATTACCAAAATAATTGTCTCACAATGCGCAGATATTGCTGCGCAGATTACGCGAGAGTCGGTATTTCCGTAGCATAATGAATTGAATAGAAATCAATTTACGTATCCATTTCCTCCCTAGCGCAGCTGCAGTCTGCGGGTATTTATTGCGAGCACAATCATCAACTTTGAGGATGCAACCCTCGGTTGACATCGACAACTTCGATAATAGTGAGTCTCTTGTGAGCGCGCTTCCAATGCGCAGAGACGCGCGGAATGCTAATTCCACTCCGCGAAAGTCCAAGGCAGTTGCGCGAGGAGAATGCCAACCGGAAGTCGGGTGGCGTGGAATGGTGTGGCAGAGGAAAGCCGAAGAAGACAGAGTAAAAGGATAGGCGAAACGCGCAAATGCGACTGGCGCGAGGAAGATAGGAACCGTAGCAAAGACGCTCGGGAATATGGGGATTGGAAACGGAGATTACAAAGCCGAGATTATCTAACTCCCTTAACCCCGAAGACGAACGCAACGAGAACGCGTATGGATTTTCAAGACAGCTGTGACGACGACGCCAGCTAAAGCCCGTCTCAGGCGCTGATGAGAGAATGCAAACCCGAAGAAGACGAACTGCCGAGCGCGAGGCTGAACCAAGGAGAACCTTGGAACAGAGTGATGCAAAGAGAAAGAGGAGGTGGCGGAGAGAGGAGTTGAGAGAGCGGATGGTAAAGCAGAAGAGAAGAGAGGAGAGGAGAAGAGATGCAGACTGGCAATGCTTTGAAGTGCTGTCTTTCAGAAGACGTGTCCTATCCGCGCGAGCTGCCGCTTGTTAATAGAAGGGGTCGCTTAGGGGTGGTTGCCACCAGCTAGCGGCTCACCCCTCCAAGTCCGCAGTCAGCCTACTGTCGACTTGCCAGACTGTCGGTATTGTATTTGAATACGTGGCGTATCTGCTCTCTGGCTCGTTGCTTGCCACTATTGTCCGTATGAGAGAGAAAGGGCTGCCGACTGGTACTTTCTCCCACTCGCTCTACTCCTCTCGCCGCCTTCCTCGTTCTCTTCGGTTGTCCTCCTCGAACGTTCCACCTTCCTTCTCGACGTCGGTCTTCACTCGGGGAGACCGTTCCTCCAGTTTCTCTCGTTTCCACCATTTCTGCCGTTTCTCCCGTTATCCGCTACCTTCTTCGAGCTTGGACTGGGACCTTCCCTCTCGTTCTCCAACTACCCGTGGTTCTCCAGTTCGCCCGGTCGCAGGCATACAATCGGCCTCGAGCTGGGTAATGAGGCGCTCCATTCAAATAAATCTTGATACCCGTAGGAGAGTGTTTCGCGGTCCATTATATAAAGATCCTCGCATGAAACGACGCCACGCTGGAAAATTTTCATAGAGCCACCCCTCTTTTGCCTGCAGATTTCTAAGATTCCCTATTGTGTTGGTAGTTCACGGTAAAAGGGCCAGCTATACTTTCTTAACTTTTCGGTATTTTCTCCGTCAGCCGCTTGTTAGCGTCAAGGCTGCTATTGCTCGAGCGCAAGGGAGTCTCTTGGGTCCCTTGTCAAGGAATCGCTTCGATTCCTTTATTTGCTTTCCTTATTTTCTCGCGTTAAATCGATAGGTAAATAGCAGTGCTTTTACTCTACAGCCAATTGCTCGTTTTCTATTTCGGAATGTCCCAGTTTCTGGAATTTATTCCAGAGCCACTTATCCGCTCGATTATAAAATCCGGGTTCGACTGGATAATAAGGGGCTCGCGTCGTTCGAATAAATTCCAACTCGGCCAGCGGTGGCTATTATACATGTAGAGCTTCGTGGTCAGAAAGGCGAGAGGTCTGAAAATTCTCCTAAACCGGGCAACACCCTTGGCGGAGATGGAAGCAGGATGGTCGCTGTCGACAGGAGCATGATCGCGACGAGCACCACCACCTTGTTGGGTCTCCGTAAAACCGGGGGTTTCCAACCCGCAGGTCGTTTCCTCTTGCTCTTTTCATCCGTTCCAGCCGAACCCAGGGGCTAACCGTTGTTGCGCCTCGTTACCCATCCTACGTCCGACCTTGACTCCAACGTGGAAACTGGATTTCATGCCGCACACCACCTCTTATTTCCTCTCCTCCAACGTTCTCTTTTCACCCTTCCACCATCCTCTTTCTCTTCGTTCCTGCTTTCTTCCTGTCCCCCTCATTTTCTTTCTCCTCGGAGTGCGGATTAAAGGCTGGCGCGAGATCTTCCTGCACATTTTGCCACGAGCGTCTGTCTCGCATTTTTCCTTTTTTCTTGCTTTCCCATCTGGCTTTATTTTTTTCTTTATCTCCCTCTTCTAGCCTCACTGCTCGCTGGCGACTCAGTGCCGCGGGCTCTTCCAATTTCCTCTCAGCTCTACGCATATTCATCTGGCTTTTTTCTTCTGTATTTCCACGGAAATTTGGTGGTAATTGGTATGGAGGTTCAAAAAAATGTATCAAGAGAATCAGACCCGTGAGTATGTATGTACTCTGCCGAAGGTGAAACTCGACTGTGATATAATCGGGTACTGATTATAAGAAGCTGTTATCTCTGACAATATTGACGGACGCATACCGAGTACGGAATAATAGCAGAGTTTAATATACAGCTAAACTATTATCATCGAGAGCTAATGGACGTGGCGCGTGACTGTTAGTCTGTATGCTACCATGTAAGTATGTACGTGACTTTACCCTCTGCCAAAAATCTGCTCGAGGGCGTGTTAGGCAGAATGGAAAGATCACGATCCGCAAAGCGTTAAGGAGGGATCTGGTTTCCCGCGTGGCGTTTCCCTTACGTGCTACTCGTTTTGATCGTTTCATCCACGAGATTCACAAGATAATCTCTACTTGATCCGAGATTTCCAAGTGAATTACCAATTCCAAAGATTCGTGACACTTTGATTTTTTTCCAAAAACCAGTGAGACAATTGCGATTACGATAAATAACGAAATGCAATTTACGGTGATAATTTGAAGATAGTGGTACAAATGAACAAAAAGAAAACTCACCTGAACATCCTTGGGGAACTGATTGTTGCAGTAAATGTGCACAGCCGAGAATTCTCTGACCTGGTCAAACTCAAATTTGATTTCGAGCGGATGACCAGACCTGGTGTCGTTCCTCCATCCGACCCAACCCTGACCTCTGTCGTACTCGTAATAACTCAGCTTGAAGTTATCCGGGCCAACCTTGCCGTCCGTCAACTGGCCCAAACCACGCAGAAGCTGACCGTCCCAGTAACCGTCGTAGGTTGCATCGAAGAACTCCCAACTGCCGCGCTTGTCACCTTGAGGTATCGAATACGAAATGATACCATCGTTCCAGGGACAGCCGTAGAGTTCGACTCGCATGCAGACGGTGCGCCGGTGGTAGCTGTATGGCAGGAACCGAACTTTGCTTGCCCACATCGCCCGCTCCAACTCGTGCTTCGACTCCAGATACGTGTTCGTGTTCCCTTTAATCACCTGTGCAAATCCCGTCAGAATTCGAGCTTTAATGTAACACGCTTGTAAAACATAATTAACGGACTTATCCAGTTTAATAAAGTCGAAGAATAAAATAAAGTCAGGGAAACGTTGGCGAAGCATGGGATACTCTTCGATGTTTCGCTGTGGTTAGTGCATTAGCCGAGGATATCTGTACGTAGTCATCTGACTGACCGCTAGCGCCCTCCCTTTGCAACAAAGGACCTCTTATTTTCCACTTACGAGCTTGGTTGCGGCCCGCAAGCGAATACACACGGTTCTCACGTATGACCGGTTACGTGCTCATCCTGCAGCGTGGTCGCCAACACGACACAGATGTAAACCTCTGGTATTTCGAATTTTACTTTGGATCTCTCCGATGAGTTTTTTTAATATACTTGCAATATTCATATTGCAAAGTATTTACACATGAAGCGAACCGGTAATAGTTTGATGCACAGAGATCTATATCAATATACCGTATATTGTTGCCTCCTACCTTCTATGTAATACCAGAGGCTACTACTGGCCGGAACACGATTAAAAGATGACTCTCGGTGGCCGAGTGAACCGGCACGTTCCGCGGCGGTGCAATCCGATAATTGGGGCCGGTAACTGACACCATTTTATTCGCGTTCGTTACTCGGCCCGAGAGTCGCCCTACCTGATGTTTAGCAGGCTGAAATGCGCGCACGGTGGACTTGTAAAGCGAGACAATGCAACGAACCAACATATATACCGAGACTTTGCACGTAGCCCGATGGAACCGCATCGTCACCAGCTACTGACTATTACTCCCCCTCCGTGTATACATTTCATCGAGAACGTGATCCTCTGCTCCTTTCCCGTGTGCTTTGCAGGGTGAGGATTTAATGAACGTATGTTATCCGTCGCAGCCTCCGCCGCCACTGGTGCATGGAAATGCTCGTTAACGGTCTGAAATATCCCCGTAAGCGAAACTGTCCGAAGAAAATAGTTATAGAAAGGAGGAGTTCTCCGTTACTCTCCCGATTGAAGATCAGAAAATGAACCGTGTGAAAGACTTTCCATGAAGCAGCCTATCGTAAAGTGTATAAATCATTAGTGGGAGACCTTTATTACCGCGCGTGGTCGAAACTATCTTTTGAGTGTGCCTGATATTCCGAGGGACCAAGCTATATCGCAGCTTGGTACCTCGTGGGACGTCCCAAAAGATCAGCGTGCGAAGAGCGGCTAACTCTCTAGTCGGAGAGCGAAAATACGACGGCATTTACGAGCCGCCGACTCGTCCAGCAAGAAAAATAAGTAATCTCGATATTCATCTCTCCGCCTACGCGTTTCGTCGCGCGAGCGAGGATTCCTAGCATCAGAGTTTTCCGAGCGACAGTGCGGATGATCGTTTCCTAAATTATTCCTCTCTCATCCTCTCGCGTCAGATTTCGCTGTAGACAAATTCCGGAGCGAGTCGAGCAGCCTTGGCAGGGCGTGGCGCGGACCAACGCCCATTTTATGTTAATGTTTTCGTGAGTCTTGGGATCTTCCGCGGTAGGCTGCCACCGACACCAACGGAGCGGTATACAGAAGCGGCTCGTTGACGGGTCGTGTCGTCGGTTGAGATCGTGACGGATAAGATATTTGACGGTTTAATTAAGCCGCCACTCGGAATGGGTGGTCCAGAGGTATCCGCGCGTATTTGCCGTACGTATTTACCGCGCGACTAGGCCCGTCACTCATCGTCGTTCGTCTGTGGACGTGCCAGAATTTTTCTGCATGCCCGAAATATACTACCCCCCGCTCTTTACGGCATAATACACGACGATTTTCTAGTAATATACGGTGCATATTAATACATCTCATAGATACGGTTTATTATAAAATATATCACGGACTCGGTGCTATCGCGCCATGTCGTATAATGTAAAGCGGCCGACTAATATTTTACGGAAATGATTAATTTAACTATGCCGCGTCGCGTGGAGGAAAGGAAAGATTATTTATGGCCCGGCGCGTATCTCCTTCATACCAAACAGGGACGCTTAAAAATGCTAGACACATCGTGCGCTTTTTTTTGTCGGGCTTTTCGGAATGGACTATAAATGCTGGCCGTTGACAACTGCACGGCCCATACCACCGACGTAGTCGACTCTGAAGCGGCCTGTTAGGAAAGATTATTCCCCGGATAAGCCGAGTGTCGTTGTGTAATTAAGCGAGGAACAACGCCGGCCTCGCAGCAGGAGGAAGAGACACGAATTTCTGCAGATTTATCCCTGCCGCCGAGTGGTCCGCGAGGTTTTTGGGTGGGCTGTCTCACAGTGCGACTGGTACCTGTTTCCTTTGCCCATGTGTGGACATAGGATCCCGCCGGCCTCACAGACTTCTATCGCCAAATGAACAATCACCGAATGAGTCTCTTCTTCATCGTGTTCTACCGCATAATCACTGGCACCCTACCGCGTCTTTCGACGTTCTATCGTAGCGATTACACACATGCATCGATTCGAGCTCATTCGGCTCAAACCGAACCACGTGAACTTGTATTATTGTCTCGATGGAAGCGCAGTACAAGAAGAATATACGCGACTCGAATGCCGAAAAGATTTACGAGGCTCACAAAGAGAAATATTCTCAAGACGGAAATCATCGTGCAGATGTATGCAAATGGATCTTAAGTCGAAAAAGAGGAGTTGAGTTTCGTCGAATTCTCGGCCGCTTCGAGATTCACCGAGCGCGTTCGAACGACCTCGCCTATTCAGCCAGGTAGCTCGTTCTATGTAGGTGAGCCGTAATCGTCTGACCCGGGTGCACGCGACGACTTTCCCTTCCCTCATTTTATTGATCCACCCTCCTATACAAATAAGCTCGAACCACGCTCCCTCCCCCGTTGCCCTTCTTCCGCGTGCCAGCCTGCAAGGAAAGCTACCACCACACCGACTGGACGTTCACCTCCCTTTTTTTCTTTTTCTACGTCGGCGCTTTCACAAATCATTAGAGTCGTTCGCGATAAGCGCCGCTAGGGCCTCGCGCACCCCACTCGATCAAGAGTATATTGCGTGAAAATAATGCTTCTATCGTTAGCACGAACAGTAACGACGCGGTGTACCACGATTCCTTAAAGAGAGAGAGAGAGAGAGAGAGCAAGAATCCGGATTGCATTCAGTATGAAGTGCATACAAATCAGTTTCCCGTCGCGGTTGCTCTTTCGAGGCGCGTAACAAGGTGCAGGGATCTTCGCGTCGAAATGAGTGAGGGAGAGAAACCGGGGGAATTAGGAATGATGAGCGGATACTATTGTTGGTAGTGCTAATTAAAGACACGAGTTCACGGTTACTGGTCTATTCCAGTAAACTGCATCGGGATAGGTTCAGACGCAGCATATTACATTGGAGATTTACGTCTTGTTAACGTCACACTTTAGTTACTGGCCCCGGCAGGTCCTGTGTTTGTGGACTTGTGGACACCACCACTACAAATCATTCGTAATAATCCAGACTGGCTCGTTTTATGTGTATCACCCACCCGACTAAATTTACCCGTGCAATTCTGCTTATATGCGAGGCTCGCGCACCCGTGGACCCCACCGCGAGGATTGTTGTGGACAGCTAATTGAATTGAGTTATCTGTCTTCTCACCCTCGGCTGAAATGCTCCCCGATCGAAATAGAACAAGATTCCAACACGTACATACTCGTGGTACACGTGGCATAAGTTCGGTATACGGTAGCGTGGAATGATAGTTAGCGGAATTAACTACCGGTATTCGGAACTGGCCAAAGTTATTACAGCATTTACATCTCTAAGGGTATGATGGTAGCCAAATATAAGGCTTAACGGGACAAGGGTTACCGTGATCGTTTCAAAGCTGAACGAAAAGCGCACTGAAACGTTGAGTTCTTACCTCCTCGCCCCGAACGTTCCTGTAGCGAACCCACTTTCCAAGCTTTGGTCTCCAGTATTCGAGCATGTACGCCTCGGCGTATTCAGCACCTTGCCCATTCCCGAACCGGCCTTGAGTGCCCGTGGCAGTGATCACGTGGACCGTGTGAAGATCGATTTCCAGCCATTCGCGCGGCTCTGGGGTGATCTGCTGCTTCGGGCACCAGGCACCTCCGTGGCTCTCCTGCTTCAGCCTGCAAGGATAAATATTTGCTCTGGGATTACCGTTCTTTATTTTCGTCGTTTCTGCTATTTTACAGGCATCGATCGCCGATATTCGCCAACATTGGCAGACGTGACGATCTCGCGATCTATGGGACGATCGAGTTGACACGATCTATTCCCCACGATCTTTTCCCTACTTTATCCATACGCGTATCTTTGCTCTACTATTTCTCACCTACCGATTCACCCGCAATTTGTCCGTTCACTGAGCAACGAAGGGTCGACTACGTCAAGTGGAAGCACATTCGCGTTTGCCAAAAATTCGTTCTATTGTAACTGGCTGATCGACGGATTCTATGGAGAGTGCTCCTATTAATCGCGAATACAGAACTGCCAAGGCAATTCTGCATTCGACGACGGAAGAGAGAATAGAACCGGAAATGGTAGATCGTCATCGAAAGGAAATCGTATAAATACGTGATCGTTCTCGTGGCTGACGGATAACCGTCAGGTCGTCGGGGCGATACGGGGTGAAATTATAATTTATCGATCGACTCGAGAGCTACCGGATGGCATGAATTAAAGATGAGATGGCACCGCCGCGAGAGAGCGACCACGGGGGAAGCCACTTCGAGCTGGCTAATAATTGTATTCGCACATACCTTTCGCGGACTCGTCTATGGTATTAAAAAGTTCTCCCCTCATCACTGATTGCTGGCAAGACACGCGTTATACCAAGAAATGCTTGCGCTGATTCGCTAAGAAGCAGAGGTAGACATCGGAGCCACTCTTCTACCTTCTTCTTCCAACCCTTCGCCAATTTGTTCGCGCGCAATTGCCTCTTTCGTTTTCTTGACGCGTCACTCTCGATCCTATTACCAGCTGCATTCTCGATTAACTCTTGTCACTGCTCGCGAGTATCTTGATCTCTAGAGGCGAGGCTATCGTGAAACTCTAACCACCTCGTAAACCAGGAGGTTTAGCACTCGCGACCAAGAGCGTAGACTAATTTAGGGGAAGATAATTTATAGATAATTCCCTCGGAGTATGTGGTATAGAAGTGACGGGCAGCATCAAAAGCGTGCTCCGAATACGAAAGAGCGTTTGGGACAAAAAATGCGCGACGGCAGCAAAGAAACCGCGCCAACTCACCGAATGAATTCTCGCCGAGGACTATGCATGCCAGGCAAAAATCTGCCTGAGTAATAAAGAGGTGGACTACCGGGCTTCTCTCGAGTGTCATGGGTTTAAGTGTTGCTTTGACGTGTAGGAAGACACTAAAAGGGGCCTTGCAACTGCCGCGCGCGGACGAGTCAGTGAGATTCCCTTTGGTTCTGCTTAACAGAACGAACCAAGAAACGGGAACGCCCAGATAAAAAGGACTTGAAGGAAACAAAGAGAGAGATAGACAAAGAAGAATCTTAAGGAAATGCTTGGAAGGGAGAAGCAAGAAACACTGACCCGCTGGGAAAGGTAGGTAGATGTATAGTGACCTCCAGAATGAAAGTCAGACCAGCAGAAGATGGAGAAACGGACGGTATCCACTGCGGTTAAAGATCATAACTCATAGCCCATTAAGAGAGCTCGAACTGCCTCGCTGCCACTTTGATACAGTCCAGAGCATCAAAGACATTCCGCGTGCAAGGCAGCAGCCGGCTCCACGATAAATCTCAGGACGCGCGATTACGCCGACTTGAACTGTGAGCTGCCACGTTGGCAAAATCGGCCTGCGGCCTTAGACGGAGTGGCCGATTATCGAGAGGAATGGTTTTTCGAAGGTTCGCGAGGGGAGCACGCCCTGCTCGACAGAGTCTCCGAGTTACGATTCTCCCGAATGGAAAGATGATTCGGTGTCCGTGAGCCGGAACGCGCTTCAGTCGGGCCGAATCGTTCGATATAAATATTCCATCGCGAATACCGTGGGATAGAATCAAATGGGCGGAATATCGGAGGGGGGTGAAAAGAGGAAGAAAAGGAAGAAGAGGAAGAAGACGAAGAGGATCGGTGGATTAGAAACATCAAAGTTTTCTGGTAGCTTGTAGAGTGTATTCGAGGCATAGCAACAGAACAGAGTTGCGTCTGGTTGTGCCTTCTACAGTCTGTCGATGCAATGGCACACTGTATACATGTATCTGTGTAGCCAGTTTTGAATGGAGGGTATCGTCAGAAATAGCCGTCGCTTCGGATCCTGCGTTTTCGTCCTAGTTCGCGGCGGACAAAGCGCTTGTTCTTTGACTTGTGCTACTTTTGTTAAGAACTTGGTGCGTTGAAAGGACTGGAGCGAAGGTAATACTAGCGAGATGCGCGTATTTTAGGGTAAACGGAGTCGTATGGGGTAAATAGGGTATTCACCGGGAAGCCCGCCGCAATATCAGGAAGCCGGAGAAATGCCGTCGAAGAAGGTCTAGACGGTGTACTAGGAAAAAGTACGTATACAAGCGACGATATCGGCATTGCATCGAAAGGGCTTTCTTCGTTTCATGGTACCCATGGAAAAAATATTCTGCACTGAATTCCACCATTCTCCGGCACTCCACTCTGGACTAGCTATTATGAGGATTATCAATTCGGCGGTAAAACCGGGCCTCGGATACCTTTCATATCTCGGAGTCATCTTAATAGTTCCCGAAAATATATTCCTCCCCCACATTCGTTCCTTCAAAGGTATTTCCCTAACGAGCGCACGGAGCAGATTCCGCGAATTTATCGTGGAATTTAAGAAAAGCTCTCAGTCAAATTGCATACTTCGCCCTAATGATTCGAGGGTGCGAGTTCATTAGCGCGGTGGGTGATCCTGACGATACTTGTGACGCTTCAAGCGTATATTCACCCTTCCCCTTCTCGTGTCTGTCTATTTCTGCGCTTATACCGAAGGAATGATAATTAGCTCGGACATGTAATCAAAGGAGTATGCGAGCAGGATGTTAACGACGTCTAGTAAGAGGTTTGGCCCGCTCGATACAAATGGCTTCGCATGCGGGATACCTCGCGTCATTAATCCTCATTGCGGCTTGAAGGCCGAATTAGACGTATAGTTTAGTGGTCGGTGATTAATACGGTGACCGCTCGAGTCTTGATTGTAACCTATCTCGTTCGTAGACAGGATGACGGACAGGACGAACAGCATCCGTGCTGCCGTTCGAAACACTTAAGTCAAAAGTGTTATCGCGTTCCGCACGAAAAGAATATCACTTCCCTCGATTACGTCCAACTCCGGACGAAGATCAATCGCTTTTCGAGGATCTTTTTCTCCTGGTGATAAATTGCGTTCTCTATTTTGACCCGGCCATCGAACATACAAATAGGATAAACCAAAGGAATTTCGACGATCTACCATTAGCTCGAGGTCTATAGACCGGATGTACGTGACAGATATGTAATCGGTGCTTTGATATTTAACTCGAGTTCATGCAATTGTATCTCTACCGCGTGTATATGGAATTGTCGAGGATTAATGAACGTTGGAAACGGCATCGTAATTCACTCACCGTCCGTGATGTGGGCCGACATTCTCGCTATCGAAGCTAGAGCTCGCAGTGATGTCTGCATCGGGAATCGCACCAGACTCCATCCCCAAGGGCGCGATGCATTGTGCTGCAAACAAAGGAAATTGCTTCGATTACGTATTCGTTCTCTCTGCCTGATTTACAAAGGGACAACTTCTGACTTTGAATATTCCGTCGACTGACAATTTGTAGTCTACGATAGTCGATTGTTAATTTGTCAATAACACTATTGTTTCTACTAGTCTATTAAAGTTTTGATCAGATGCTTCGATCAATTAAACTCTAAGCGACAGACACAGGAAACGCTGCTACATGCAGTTACTTCCTCTTTAGGGATAAGTGGAAAGAAAAACCGTAGGAAATTCCACTGGTTACTCGTTTCTCGCGTTAAGCGCGGATTTCTGTTTTTACCACTTGATTTTCGGCACGGTGCCGTCGTTAAAACTTGTTTTAAACAAGTTTTCGTCTAGAGACTGCGTACTCTGGTAGTCGTCGTTATTTTCGGCGCGAAGTAAACTTCATTTCATTATACGTTCCAAGCACCGCCGACGGCATTTTTAAACGTTAATGCATACTAATTGTCCCAAACTACTCTAACGAGGCGGAAGGTATGTCGTGGTCTTGCTCCACGGCCGTTTCAGATAATTACGAAACATTTCGCAAGACGAGAGAGAGAGAGAGAGAGAGGGACTTCGAGGTTGAATCGAAGGCAAAGGAAATAATTCTGATGGCTCGAAATTACATGCTTCCAAATGGGATGAGCGTTTAAAGAGGAATGCTCTATCAAGGAAAGAACCGCGCGAGTGCGAACGTATAAAAACGAGAACAGTTTCATCAATGCGGATCTGTTCGCTAGATACGTGTAGAATCGAAAGGGGAGTTTCTTGGGAATGAAGGAGTAATATATGAGTTTTAGCAAGAAACCGTATCACGAGGCGTCCACGGTTCGACAAACTCGATAAATCCAAGTGGAAAATTCAGCATCAACTAGCTCGAACGACAGCTGTTTCCTGAGCCAAACGGGAGAACCGTCGACGATTATCGAGCTCGTTTACTCGTTCAACGACCTTAAATCTACAAACTCTGCCTCTTCTGCTTCTCTGTGTTACGGAAGCCCACCAACGGCCTGTAGATAAGTGGCTTGTAAATGCCTTGTAGTTCGCCCAAATATTGTTGAAACTTCGGACCTTTATCTCACGTAGGAAAATTTATCGCTTGGCGGCATCTTACACGGTTTCACAAGAAATGCGTTTTGTCATCATTCACTATTTGTTGAAACTAATCCTCTACCATCATGCGAACAGAAAATATTTCGATCAACTAGAAGAAACAACAACCACCCTTTCCTAGTTTTTTCAACAGTTGCTCATCTTACCAGTTTACCTATAAATAAATTCCTAACGAAAAAACACGGGTACCATGGGAAAATTTCTCATTCGAGAAGTTGTAAGTTTTGCGCGTTGACAAAATTGCCATAAAGTTCGGATGCAAGTGCATGTACACGGTTATCGGCGTCACAGCGGTAATTAACTTTTTCATGTGGCACAAGAGTAATTATCCCAGGGGATTAGGTGTTGGAGCAAAAGCGCATGTATCAGGCAGCGTACGGTGCTCTCGAGCTTGATGACCTCAATCAGAGCGGGTGCCGCTGTATCCGAGCGAGGTGAAAAGTCTAGTGAAGCTAGTGTCGAAGATCGATCGCGCTCATATGGATGGTCGTTTGGGTTATCCGCGAGCCCTCGGCATCCACAGGATCCCGCAGGAATAACGAAGAGCCGTCCCGTGTCTCGTCGCGCCAGTTCGCGTCGGTTCATCCCGCGGCTGTGAGTAGTAGGCAGGTTCGATCCTCGTATTTATAGACATCCTGGAAAAGCGCAGAGAAACGAGAGAAGCAGAAGCAGCGGCAGCAGCAGCAGCAGCAGCAGAAGCAGAAGAAGAAGAAGAAGTAAGTTATGCGACGTTTGGCCCGCCCCAGCCACTCATTCGGCGACCATAACTCTCAGGGAGTGACAGCTCCGAACGGAAGGGTGTGTGCCGCCCTCCATCCGCGAGAAGAGGGAAATTGAATGCCTTCGCAGCAACCCTCCTTACGATCTACTCCTCTTCCCTTTCTCTCGCTCTACGTTTTTTTCTTACTCATCGTCTCCCAGCAGCTGGGCCTCCCTTTCCCTCTTTTAACCGCCTAGCTGTCAAATTGATAACCGCTTCTTTCCTTGAGACGACTTTTCTTTGAATCCCCGTGTTCGAGGGAAACCGCGGAATGCGCTCTGCAAAAGTTCCCCGAACCACCGAGGGCTGCTTTCTTCCTCTTCTTCTTATTCCTCCCCCAAGGGATGAGTTGATTTCGACAATTTCAAACAATTTATACCTTATTCTCGAAGAAAAGCGAAAGCAAAGTCGGAAGTGCACGCGCCAAGAGCTCGGAATTACGGAAGCAGGGACGAGGAGGATAGAATTATTGGAGCGACGTGGCCTTTCTCGCGTAATTACGTTGCGCGTGATGATAAGCAGGATGTATGTGTAATTATCAGCCCATTCGTGGCAGGCGTTAAGTAAATTAAGCGGAAGAACCGGAACCCCGTTACCGACAATTCGTGGAAGAAAAACAGAGGAAGTGAGATCAGCTTAAAATCCGGCAACGAGATTCTCTATCTCAGCGGATTTAATAATTTCGCCTCGCCCTTCCTTTGTTAACTCCACAATTATTATTAATGACGATGTACGAGGGCCGTCGTGGTCTGCCTTCACCAAGCTCACTGCTTCAACCTCTCGCCTTGTTTTCCTCTTCCACGGGCGTGAATGTAAATTAATTACTCGCTGGGTCTTTCGCGAAAAACATATTAAGCGCCCTGCCTTATTATGCTGCGATATTAACGCATAAATCATGACTCACTTAAGAATTAATATTCTTTGTGCCCTCTAGCCCTTGATTAGTCCTAATGGAAGTTACTTATCGTAACGGCACTGCGTGATTATCGCGTGGGTGCAACAACCCTAATCGACCAGAGGTCAAGGGATATGTCGCTCGTTCTCCTGCATTTTCTGCTACTCGGTTTATGTATACTGATTCGTCGAGTCGAGTAGAAAAACAGTGCATGCCAAGAGTATGCTCGTGACAGCACGTTAAAAGTTTTCAGTAGCACTGTAACGCAGAGATAACGTGCCCGCAGTCTAATTGCCGTATTGTGACAACGGCCAGCTCGTTTTATTTACTTTACGGAATTAGCAGGTGAACACCTGATGCCCTGTTTTCCTTTTTCTTGCATAACACCGAACCCCTTTTCTCGGTCCAAGTGAAATTAGAATGAATGTTTGGAGGAGCGACGACCCCGAAAGAAGTTCGTACTTTCCCCTTGGGCGACACGCGGCACTCTTCTACTCTGGGAGAGTCGCCCCGAGGAGCTGGAAGCACAGTTTTCCCCGGTATTGTTGGGCCTGGGGAGCCATTTTCGTCTCTTTCAGGGAAAACAAACAGTCGGTGTAGGTGGAAGGTAGTAGGGCAACTTGGAAGCGGAGCGCATGCCCGAGTCGCTGGCGCCTGGACGGCTGGCAAAACGGAAGTACTACTTTTACTCGGCCCTTTCGTTCCTTCTGTAAGCCCCTCGGCCCTTCCTCCACCACCTTTTTGCACCCTTCTCTAGCCTCTAGCCTCTGGCCACCCCAGCCTCGAATGAGCCGCAAGGCGCTCTACCCTACCTCTGCCAGCACGAGCCTCGAAATCACCGTCTCGAGTTGCGTGCACTGCTTAGCCCTCGGGCTCTACTCCAACCCCTTTTCTACCAACCTCTACCAACCTCTACCTACCTGCCACCGAGACTCGACTCCACTTCTCACAGTCTATGTTACCTTTACCTTCATGGCCTGGATTTTGATGAATTCAAGCCTGCTACATTTTCAAGAACGGCAAATTCTATCGTAAACTTGGTTGCCCCGAAATATTAAAAGCTTAGCCAACATCGCATGATCAGGCTTATACTGCCCCACTCACTGTTTTCTATTCACTTAATATTGTACGGATTATTATTGTATGGTTTAGGAGTGTATCACTTCGGGTGTTAGCGCATCGGAAGGAAGAAAGGCTGGCAGCGAAATGAAAATCCAGGATCTGTCCGTAATGAAGGATCTTGTCGATCAACCCTCGTACGCGACTCTTGCCGTCTCTCGTTCGATCTCGAATCTTTGTCGGACGTTGCGGGAAAAATGTTGGGGTTCGAACCCTTCGTCGACGTGTTTGCGTTTGCGGGCTAGACTTATGAAAATACAGATTCACGGGATGGATTGACGGGGCGGCCTTCGATCCTGAAAGTCGAGGATTATTACACTCGACGTCGCCCTCGACGTCTGACAGTTGACGTCCTTTCAGCGTGTCAGGAAGAAGACGTCTCTTGGAATTCGGTAGATTTACTCGGGCGTATTGCTCGATGTGCACTTGTATCTCTAGTTTAAGTTGATTGCACGGTGTTTCAGACGACTTGGTGAGAATGATTAAAGGTCGAGAGAGATAGCCGATTCGATCGAGTGGCTCTCGGCTCTCGGCACGTGTGACAGTTTACGGGCGTAAACTGTCCGTGTCGGCGTGCGATCGGCTTGAGATCGAGTGCCAACGGGGTACGAAACAGATGTCGGGATCTTCGCTTGGGAATGTTTACGCCGCGAGGATTTTATACTCGAGAGACATACGATGCACACGTGTAGCCGGTGCCAGCGGTCCCTTTGTCTTCCGAGTAATTCGACGTTTAAACAAACTCTCTAGAAAAGTAGGGGCTGCTCTGTTAATGACTGCGAGCTCCACACAAAGGAGTGACAAATTATAACGATTATCGCGACGTGTTTTGATAGCTGTGCTCGTCTATACAGAGAGCCACGAATAATAATCCCGGTGAACTTGGTCCGGTCTCTTTTGACTCTGCTCTCTTTTTGTCAGAATTCATCAGGCCCAACGTGACCGTGTACGCTCGCGCGAGCTCGTCACTAGATACAAACGCGTGTATACGTAAGTACATATGTATTTGTTTCTTCTCGCAAGGCCATATTGCATTTCGCGCGTCGACCGTGGCGTGCAGTTTTTAAATTGCTCGAAATTCCACGGGGTCGCAAAATGCCGTGCTCCGTCAAATTCCAAGCGAAATCCACCGTGAAATCAGCAAGGCATGCCGCGCGTATAATGCGCAATAACGCTTTAATTGTCGCGTTGTTATGTTAATACGTCGACAATTTCGTCAGCGGCATGCGCGAACCTAATGGATCCGTGGATAATTGGAAAGGAGGGTCATGGAGGAGGGATGGTAGCAGCAGTCGTACGAGAGACAGAGACAGAGATGACAATGCGATATAATGCGAGAGTGCTTTGCACGACGATTCTCCACCCTAGACACGTTGTCCCGCTCGTTCCGAACGTGTCGCCGAACATGTGCGCACACGTTTCTGCGTATTACACATGATCACCTGCAGCCTCCACTCATTAATACCCGTCGGTACGATTAGTATCGTTATCGTTCATATTTACACGAGCTCCTTAGTACGAGAGTGCGTTTACACGAAGAAGACACGGTTTTACTTACGAGAGAGCGCGTTAGCAGAGCAACACCAACTGGCAAATGCCTTTTCCATTCCTGTTGCATCGAACAAGCTCCTCGGTCGCGTGGGCTGCTAGCGGTGCAATATCTCTAGTGTGAGGGTGCACTTTGCTTCTTTTTCGAGATACAAGTGCACGCGAGGCACTCGCCCGTACTGGTGCATAATACGTAGACAGACCCATTGGTAGTGGCGATCCATGCAGAATGAAGCGATGGAGCAGCAGGTCCGGCGTGTGCTCTCGAGACTCGAGAGGCAAATGCGTTAAACCGTAGGCAACAGCACCCTTCGGAACTGAGGACGAGGACGAGGACGAGGACGACTGCATGGAATGGAACATAGAGGGAATATAGAGGGCGGAGGGAACAGGCGTGCGCTACGCGTGCACCTAGAACCCGTGCAGAATGCACAGACCGCAATCCGACCGACGTACAACATGTTTATGTATCGCCGGCAACATTAACATTGCAATTTATGCGCGCTTTAACTGCTCCGCAACCCTCCGAGCCGAACCCTCCTTCCCCGCCAGGACCGACTGGCCCGCTTAACACGACCGCGAATTTACCAACGCGGTTTTCGACGTACAAGTTCACTCACCGCGGGAGGGCGATTCGCTTCTCGTTTCTCTCGCTCTCTTGCCAGTCTCGTCTCCGCCCCTCGGGCTCCGCGCTTTTGGATTTTCAAACGACGCTATTTATATTTCGTCAATCGCACCCTATTGTCCCTATAGCCAGTCGACATCCGACTGTACGCTTCGTCGATTCTTCGAGGATCATCAAAGCCACACTGGCTCCTCACTGCCCCGGGGCACCTTCATTTGCGAGGGTGCCATTGCTCGTGGAGGACTGACTCGATGACTTTGAATCACGATCTTTTTGTCACGACTATGTACTTACTCGCACATACGTGGTGCATTGGTCATAACGTCTCCGAGAGGATGAGGGAGGATCGAGTGGGGTTCGGTCCCTTTCAAGCGTGGTCTCGAAAAGTTCGTGGGGTGCGAAATAGGTTTTGGCCTCGATCTCGATTTCACGAACCAGTACCTAAAAGTCTCTCCCTGAGCGAACTCCAGGAGAACTCTTGGCGGATACTTTGCAAGTTTCTCGGCCTGTTTACCTGACACGAGGGTGACTCGAGGCAGAACTGGTGCTATTGCTGGTGCTGGTGGCCGGAGTCAATGGGACGGAAACGAAGCCAGGCAGAAAACGGTGCCGTGGTTTAATGCGTACTGCTGCAAGGGCAACGTGCGGTACAAGAAGGGAGGCCACCGGGATACCTTTCTGTTTTTATCGGGTGAGCCTGCCGAGGGAGAGCCACTACCGGTGCTAGAATTATGGCCTCGGATGTAAACACGTATTTCTGGCGTGCGCAACCACCCAGCCGCGATCTCCGGGCTCGCTGCAGTGCCGAGAGGGAATCGATTTTCTGCCAGCAACCGGCAGCTAACATACGCCGCCAATGACAAGTACCTGGTTGCCCGCGAGTATAAAGTTTACCTTCGGGCCAACACTGTCAGTTCACGAATTTTGCCCCCCCCGGGCTGACAGTTGTGTTTTTACGCGCAATCCACTTTTCCGACCTTTCCGTTACGCGATTAATTATTTTCAATTACGATAGTTGAAAGCGCTGAAATCAGCCAATCGAATGGAGCAGCGCGTCAAGTATGATGGAAGTTAAACCGTGATTGATATCCTTTGTTGCTTTTCGGTGACTACTAGTGTGCATACTATTGTATTAATTGGAATAAAATCGTTAATTCGTCAGCAATCGCGTGAAGCAGTAATCAAGAGGATCGTTAAAAAAAATTGTAGAATGTAATCTAAAAGTAGATAAAAATCGACAATGTAGGCACCTCCTTAACCAATTTGACGAATCGTACAGAGTAAGTAGAATAGGACAAGCACACTTACATATGTCTATGGAGCGTCCTCCGGTGAAACAGAGGACGAACAGATAAAAGGTGAGGCACGTCTGCAGGTAGTCCATGGTGGCGTCCACGATCCGTAAGCCCGTGGTCATCGAACTCTCATAACCGTATCTGCAAAAAACAACATAGGCAGAAAACGTTAGTCGAAACCGTACGGAATCTCTGGTTCACTGGAAGAAAGCGATTAGCAGTTTTTTTTTCTGTTGAAGGGCCAACTCGCAAAGAACTATCGTGGCCATAGAAAAAGAGGTTGGTGGCTGGTAAGGAGGAGGCTGAAGGCAGGCTCCGGGCTGCCTGGCCGTGCTTTCCGCCGGGGTGAAATGGCGCGGCTCTCCTGCTGGACAGATATACGACCGGTACAGGAGCCACGGACAAAGAGGTACATTCACGCCAGCAGCCATTACGCGTCATTATCGAGATTAGGATCGGGTGCTCGCGAACGAGAAAGCTAGCGGGCGGGTGCGTCCGTCGTCGAGGAGGGACGCAGAGGAAGCTGGAGCCCAGGAAGCCGGAAAGGGTAGGCGCATACGAGAGATAGGGCGAGCGAGAAAGAAGCTTGGAGAAGAGTGCCTAGGGCCCTTCGGCCGGTTCTTCTCCAGCTCTGAAGAAGGGGGCGAAGGCTCGTGTGTACCGGATGGCAACGCGAGGGTGAGACGGATGCATTGCCATGGGGGAACCAGAATCAGGACTGTACTTTATTCACGGTGGTGCCGTCCTGGCGCGTCATGGAGAAAAAGCAAGAGACGGGCTACCCGAAACAGAGGGGACCATCGTAGAAAGAGGCCTCACTTTTCGGTTAATTAACGACCGCTTCTTCGACTACTGTCTGCATTGCTCCCTGATGCTTATCAGCAGAGTTTTACAGAATCCCTCGGAATGGCTCGTTATTCAACGACGCGCGGATAGAAATTCCCGCGGTCAATGGCGAGCGAGTCTCGTATCCCCGTATCGGCCTGTCATCGCGAATCGTGGAATCCTGACGAGTTTTGTAACGCACATTCCCTCTGAATTTCCAGGATTTTCGTTACGTATATAATCGAGGTGGCTTTTAATGGTTCCAACCGCGACACTTCTTCGGGATGAGTTAAGTTTATGGAGCTAGGCACGAGGCAAGTTTACCGTTTCCGTCGCGGATGAAACAGACCTCTTCTTGGAACATCTGTTTCAGGTGGACGGAATATCACGGCCAGATTTGGTGGACGCTACACGGCATAACCCTGGTGAATGCGGGTAATCGATTAAGTGACTGAATCAGATTATTCAACTAGCAATTAAGATACCATTCAGGTTGGAGCGGCCACGTCGGTACCAGTGTTGGGGATAGTACGATAACAATGCGAAGGATCGATTAGCCGACGCAGTAATTAAGGTCATAGAATGCATCGAAACTTGCGTTCCTACGGTTGAGCGGCGGAACGT
Source organism: Trypoxylon attenuatum (assembly GCA_963989405.1). Lineage (NCBI taxonomy): Eukaryota > Metazoa > Arthropoda > Insecta > Hymenoptera > Crabronidae > Trypoxylon > Trypoxylon attenuatum. Next base: position 3,697,844 of record OZ022489.1, on the reverse strand, counting down.
AGTGGAGCGGTGTACTTGTCCGTGAACTAGCTGGATTTGCCACGTGACGTACCATTAATCATTAGCCAAGGATACGTAGTCCGTGCGAGTGTGGCGATATCTTCGCATGGTATTTGTTACCGCATGCACATAATTCGCACTGGTTTGGTTCTCCTAAACCGTCGTTAAGCTGATATCGATTGGCCAGATATATTTCGCATTGATTCGGGTTTACTGGAGCTAGCTCTATATTCGAGGGATTAAAACGAACAGTTTGCCGCTATTTCCAGCCGTGCCGCCGACATAACGTCTCCTGTAAATCTTCTTGCGATATGACCCAGCAGCGAAGAAATCACGTGGATTTAGTGCACCGTTTGTTTTAGGTCCGCGCACAGTACGCACCATCTCTCATCTGAGTAAACCGCTTTTAAACCTCGATTTTTACCGCGAGTTGCTACATAGAGTGCCCTTGTGCAAGCTCGCGATGCTCCATTTCACCAGTAGTCCGTTTTTACTTGGAGCCCATCGTTCTCGCATCATCCACTTGCCCCTCTCTCAATATGTTCTGTAATCGTGCATGACCCTGTTCGTTCAAAGTACGCGAATTCAAGAAGCAGCCAAGTTGAGTATCATGATTTTCTATGTGCCGAAATATATATAATTAAGTGAAGTAGAGAAGTAGAGAAGCACACATCTATTTCGGTGAATAGATTTTACACTGAAGTGCCCTTGGTTCTCGGTATGTACAGAGTCCACGTGCAAGTACGAGGACTTGTACAGAAAGTGTAGAGTCAGGCTCGTGGATCCTCCAGCTTTTCCACGCTAGTAATGTTTCTGGATCGTTAAGCAGCATTCGTCGAGGAATCCGTCGAGTTCAGACGAAAAATTCATACGGCAAACTCGCTCTACACCCATGGCAACCACCCTTCGCATCACCCGTTCACGCGGCAGTGCGCCAAAAACCACTGCAGTTTTGGCCTGATGAATTTATAAAAATAACACGCGTTTCTGTAACAAACGTCGGCCCTGTAAAAACCGTCGCTGGCTGGACATGAAACTTTGCGGTTTAAAAATACATTAACCGTCAGAGCGGGATTGGTTCGGAAACGAGTTGTTTCCGGTAGACTCACAATGCAGTGTTGAATTTATATGAAATTTCAACCGTTATCCTGGTGCGAATGGAAAAATGTGCACTGGAGGTTTGACAATGAGAATTGACGCGAATTGCAACGATCATTCCATGTGAATTACAAGTGTGAATTCTAAGTGTGAGTCTCTGATACTCGGTCAGAGCCAACGGAGCAAAGTTGGAGTAAGCGGGAAACGCATGTGTGCAGCCAGATGAAAATCTTCATCACGCGAGCTTATAACTTAGAAAAAACAGCGGGTTGTTATCTCGCGGGTCTCGAGCCACCTGCGCGGAGTAAGGTTTCCTCCGCGACTAACGATCGCTGGATCGTTAAGCAGGCGTTCTCTCTCCCCCAGCTTGTCTTTTTTATCTCGAGTGCGGCCGAAAAAAAGAGCGCAAAAGCTCGTTTCCTCGGTTTCCGCGAGTAAAAGCGGCTCTCCGCGGGATTTAGCGGCGGTCTCGGAAAGAAGCATCCGCATCCAAGCGCGCTCGCGCACGCGTGTACTGCTCTTTGAGGGCGTTTGAGCGGCGCGCTCCTCGTGCGCCCGCATAAATTCACCGGCGAATTCGCGGAAAGATGGTAGTGCTTTGAAAGAAGCGAGAAAGAGAAAGTGAGTAAATGAGTGAGCGAGCGTGTCCGGGAGGAAAGAGAGAGAGAGAGAGAGAGAGAGAGAGAAACGAGAGGTTGAAAGTCAAGCTTCAGAGTACCCTGGCAAATTAAAACTCGAGCAAGTCGTCCTCGCGTAATTACCGGGGCGCGCCCCGACTTATTTACGTAGAGGCACTCGCGACGACGCTCGACGACGCTCGACGACGGCAACGACGAGAGAAATCGCGACGCGGGTGGGTTCCGCGCGCTTCTGCGCTTTAATAGCGGTCGCGCCCGCGCCCGCGGCTCCACGCGCCGGAAGGTGGCAAACGCATGTGCGCCAATTCTCCCGGCAGTCTTGTTGTGCTTGGTCTCGTCTCCGCCTCCCCGAACACGGAGTAATAACCTCCTCTAAATTGGGTTCTTGCGATAGGTACGCTTATAGAGCCGCTTCAAACTGGTTTGCTTCTTTGTCCTGCGAATACGAGGAATCCAATGTTACCACGCTCGCACCAATGTCGCCTAGTGTCGTGGCACTGCGGCGACGTTTAACGCGACTTCAGTTCCGGAAAATTCCCTGGTCACGGCAAAAACCAGAGGAAATGGTCATTTCCGGAAAAATCTGAGACCCTTGAAGATTGCTAAACTAACAGGTTTAATTTTTCAACTTTGTTAATTCCATCGGATGAGCGTATCATAACGAATCAGGCCGTCCCTTGGAGATGTCTCTTTGAGGGCGTCGTTAAAATTCAGATTGGATTAACCGAAAGCAAACTAACTGCGGCTCTCTCTTTCTCTCTGTCCTTCCTCCGGGTTTTCTCGCTTGCTCTGTCCCTCTGTCGCTCGAATTTTTCTACGACGGAAATAGAATTTCCCTGGTGCAGTGGCGGTGCTGGTGGCAACGGCGACGGCGACGGCGACGACTAACTGAGTCACTTAGGTTTTACAGTATCTTACCGGAAATGCACCAGCTCGTCTGTGCTTCTGCAGTTAGGGGAGTAGGAAAGGGATATCGGCGAAAGCCGTACAAACAGGTTTTACGACTGGTCTTTCCGCGAAATCGGAAACAGCATCGCGCAGCCCAGACGTTTCCCGTTTTCTCAAAATAGGATCCATAAAATTTACAGAAGTCTGCATAACTCAAGAAGCTCCGAAACCCTCCGCCACTTTTCCCTAATAAGATGGACTGAAATTCGCCGGATCGATACGAGATTGCAGGATGCGGCAGGCAACCTGATCATACGGACTAAAACATTCTGAGTAATTTCGCGAAATCTACCCAATGTTAATCAAATCTCATTCCATATTAAAATCTGCCATGCCCTCGGCTGATGAAGCCAGGATGGAATGTCTCTCGTTCGCGCACTACTGCATCCGAAATAGGCGCTGACCACGACGCGCCAGGAATGCAAGCTATAAACCAAATCGCACTCGCTCCCTGCAGTCCGTCGTCGTCGACGAAGCGCATAAAATTCCGAGAAATTCGCGGTTCATTAGCGTCCCGGACGTTTCTGCGTTCTCAGTGGCTGATGACTGGACGAGAGAGAGTGGACTGGCCGCAAGCAAACGCGAGCTTCGGCGAAATCGGTCGGAGCTCTCGGCATTCGCGGACTAAAGAGAAGCTTTGATCGATTCTCCGTCAGGTCATAAATAGAAACCATCGAGTCTCGTGTTGTAGTATACACGTATGTGAGATTCAGCCTCCCTGTCCCTTTTTCTTTCCCACTCTTCTAGCGCGAGAAAAAGAAGAGCGGTTCGAACGCGCCCAGCTAATTACCAGCCAGAGACCCTTTGACTACCGTGTGCACACTCGGTGCAGTTAGCGCTCCTGATGTTTATCTTCGAACGCGAGCGATGGGAACCCAAGATGGCAGAGCATCTCCCATTTATTCAGCGCGAGAACCGGTACGCTTCTTCTCCCTCGAGAGAGAAAACGACTCGCGGTCCTCTCGCCGCGCCGCGCCGGCCGGGACGATCGGGACGGTCGAGACGACCGAGGCCTCTGCTCCGCCTCGGGATATCTGCATCTCGTTCTACCAGCACCATCGGCACCACTAGCGTCTTCGAAGCCCGTTCTGTTCTCAGAGCGCGTTCTTCGCGCTCGGCCTCGCGCCGCGTTCGTAGATTAAAGCCGGTTTCGTATTAATTTCGAACCTTCGCTTACCTCTCGCTGAGCACTTTGTCTGCGATCGGTATACGTATGTATGTATGTGCGAGTAGCACCCTGTGTACGAGGCGGCCGCAGGCGACGATCGGTTGGTTCAGCCTGCACAGCTTTAACGACGACATCCTCCCGGTATCTAAATCAGATTCGCCTTCCACTCAAGCGCGTTCCTATCGGCAATCCGCAAATTCCAATAAACACTTGATGAAAAGTGGTACTTGTTCTTTCCCGTAGCTTAGATTCCTCCTTCGCACCTTAGCTAAATCTTGCCTCGCCACTCTACAGCGTTTGGCACTGCTGGGTGAAATACGGCAGAATTGGCCAACAACCGCCTACTACTCCTTTGCCAATAATCAACCATGAACAACGGCGCAAAAGGCATTAGGCTGACAGAAAGGACCATGGAGGAGGATCCTCGAAAGCAGGGCTCTCGAAGCAGAGGCCTCGTAAAAATCCATTACACCGATGCTCGTGCCTTGTTCGCTGTCAGACCGAGGTATTCGAGGACGATCTTGAGTGCTCAGAGGCCAGAGCGCAGCGTAGCTCACGCGCCTCTCGTTTTCTCGGGGCGCTAGCACGGCGGGTGGCGCGCGCTCCATAATTCAGCCGAAATATTCGGCTGCATTCTGCGCGCGGCTTCGAGTCCCGAGTCTCGACTCCCGAGAGTTCCCTGGTGCAGCGTGTTGCGCCACGACCGCTGGCGACTCTATTCAAAGCAGGCATAAACGAGCCAGGAGGAAGTGGTGCGAGCGGGTGAACGGGTGAGCGTGAGGCCGTAGCACGCGACTATAAGGGCTGACCCTGGGAAGACAGAGCAAAAGCGACTTCGAGAGGAGAGCGTAGATCGAGGAGGCTCGATGCAGGGGGTCGGTGGCGCAAGAGGGTTGCCTGGCGGTGCGGTGCAGCACGGCGCGGCGGCCCTCTGCAAAAGGGTCCGCTGGGGAAGCGGTTGGTGTAGGGGGGCCATGAATTATGCAGTTCGCCGCGGGCTAGGGCCTCGCACGATGGAGCGCGAGAAAGGTACCGTGATCCAGGGCCGGAGAAAGCTGGAGAACGCCGTTGCTCGAGAGAGAAAGGGCGAAACGTTGCTATTCGGTGAAGCTATGAGCGAGAGAGCAACCTGCACCTACACGGACCAGAGCCACTTTACCTCTTCTCGTCCTCTTGCTTGCCGCGTTCCTATGGCTTTCCTCCGGCACTTCACCCTCTGCCAGGAGCGCCAGGCCACCCGGCACACCACCTGAGTCTCCGTTGCCACCTTCCACTACGATCCACTACCATCCACTACCATTCGCTAGCTTCTGCGACGTCGGCTTCTCGACAGCCGCTTCGCCGACACTTTGCCTTGGCCGATTGAAATTTTCATACCGAAACGTCTGCCGCCCCAGTTTATGTTACGGACAAGGGAAACGTATCTGAAGTCGCTACCCCTACTGGACTTTCTATCGTGACTACTGGCGGTACTCGCCCGGAATTCGCATTGCTCGATTTTGACCACTTGTATTTCTTCACGCTTAGCCTGACTCCCGGTTTACTTCGCGTTCTTTCTCCTCCACTGAATGGAGAAGCTCGCATTGCCCCGGATTCCCCTGACCCTCGTTGCTTCCTTTCATCTTGCAGGATGGGTCTGCGTGCACGGTATAACTAGTAAGCAAGCTGCATGCTGATATTCGCTAAGAGAGTACTTCACCCTTCTGTCTTCCTCAGCAGATTTTTGTGGGCAGGTTGAGCAGAATACCATCGAGAGGGCCACTTCTAATGATCCTTTGTGCCAGGCACCGAACCCACAACAAATTTGGATGTTTAATGTATCTACCACTTTGTAGAGGTGCACACGATTCCAGCTCGTAATCTATTACTTGTGGCTTGGAGATTACGCAACGCTTTTACAGATTCTCTTTTTCCTTTGCACAGCATTGCCAGATCGATATTTTCTTCCTTTTACCCTTCTCTCCTATTCAGCACTCGCGCGTAAAGTATAAGCGGTGGATGGGGTGCATGTCGATATCCTTGAAAGCAGTTCTCCTTACTACCTTTTCATGCAGATTTAGTGACGGCTGCTCCTGGAATGGAGCATCAACGGCAGCCCGATTGGGCGAAGATGCTGTAACGATCAAGTTGGGAGCCCGCCACTGTAAGTGGTCGGGACAAAATAGAGAGTATCAGAATTGAATGGCACTCGACACTCCATTAAGAACCGACCAGCAGAACAACAGGGTACTGCTGACAGCGTAATAGCGAGTCATGGTGCGTCCTCGCTCTTTCAGAGAGGATATTCTCCTGGCATTTAATGCCGATCGATTCTTCAGCCAACGTTTCTTGCGCTTTCAATCTCCTTCGCGTAATTAATTGTCACCGCAAGACAATTAAACTGAGTATTCTCTTCGAGCTCTGTCAAAACTGGGTTAAATTGCAGTAATGAGACACTTATATTTTCCATTGCGTGCTTCCCCAATATAGGAATTTAATATTAATAGTACTTTGATACAAATATGCTAAATGAATCTTTGCAGCGAACCGACGTTGATTTCGGAGTTAAATTCAACAGCAGTGGCGTTATGAACACCTTTTGCTCGACAGTGGGTGCATCATCTCTTCGTTTTTGTCGCACCACCGGAGTCTTAATCAAGTTTGAAGCTCCATAGGAGGCATGCGGCTGATCCTATATTCTATCCAGTAGAGACAACTATATTACTTGGTATTGTCCTTTTTTATCATCCTCGGGGTGAGAGTTGGCGCCAACAGGATACCAGAATAGTCGTAGAGAGAAAGAGAGAGGGATCCACAGCCGACGCTCGCAAATTATCTCGCGGTTAGCCACAGAAAAGCCAACTTTCACGACCGACGTACCGAAATTTCGTTAAAATTTCAACGTCCAATAGAAGCACTCTGTAACGAAATTAGAGGCACCAGTGTTCTCTCGAAAATGAACAAAATAAAACATCCTGAGGAATAAAATCCTCTGTTATCAGTTATTTTCCTGTTATCTTCCTAACATACTGCGGCTTTATTCCTACCACAATCTTAATTCGATAATAATACAATTATCTTGAAGAGCGTGAGCTATATTTCCTGACGTAGTTTAACTGATAAAGCTAAAGAGAGAGAGAGATAGGAGCGTACAATCTTGCAATATGAAAAGGAAAAATCCTAAGAAGAATATGGTTGAGAGGGTTAATTCGTTACTCTTGCCTCTTGCTACATATAAACTCCGAGGGGCCACCAGTCGTTCAAGAGTTATTACCCCAAGCGATGACAAAGAAGATAGCGAGGCTACGGAGCCCATTCGCAGGTACTTATAAAGCGCTCGTTGGCTCCAATTAATTATCGGTAAATAACGAGCCGATCACCATCTTCCAGTACTGATTGCAAGTATCAGGATATTGAAAGAGCGTCCTGCGACTAATAATGTCGTTTTTTTTTTTTTATTGAAATACCGCTCGCAACCTCTCTTTTCTTATATCGAGATCCTCCCGAAGCACTCCATCCTCATAAATCGTTTATTCATGTTTAATGCAGTCCGGTATTCAGAGCGTCGCCAAAAGTTTTCGAAGCTCTCGGATGGAAAGCGCGACTGCAGGAGACGGCAGGAGATGGCAAGAGACGGCACAGCACGGCACGAAGCAGGAGAATGGGATAAACAGAGGAGTCGTGGGTGCAGTGGGTAGGGGAGGCGGGAACTTGGAACAAGGGAATGCTTTTGCATCGGTACGATGCCTGAAACCAACTGAAAAAAGTCAAGGGAAACGGAGGAATCGAGGCCCGCTATCGGAGGAACCTTTCAGCGTGTAACTACGGGAAGATCGTCCAACCACTCCTCCGCTACTGGTCTACCCCCCCTTACTCTGCCTATTCCTCTATTCCTCTATTCCTTTCTACTCCTCCTTTCCTGCCTACCCGGCAAACTGCTCTTGCACTATCGCCTCTATCTCGCAATTCCAACAACGAGTACTTCGTAGCCGTGTTGCCATCCTGAGCCCTACTATGTATTTTCTTTTCGTGACACAGGCTATGATTAAACAGCGATTACGGTCTAGCTTACTACGTATTCCGTGATGCCAAGGACTAACTCGCCCTGGGAGTTCCATATCGTGATCCGGGCCAGGGTACTGCCAGAGATATTCCCGATGATTAACGTGACCTCAAAACATTTTGAATCTCTAGTGCGAAATTAGCGACTACCACTTTCGTGAACCAGGGCAAGGCGACTGAATAATAATTGCGGCCTGACCCCTTTTTACTAAAGCAAACTCTTTAACAAGATCCAATATGAACATTCACTGATTCGCGGAATTTGGTGAGGGGGGAACCGACGAGCCGAAGAACGGGTCCGCCATAATAATAATAATCATCCCAATTCGATTCAGCAGGGAAGAACCGTGGCAGCAGGGTTTTGCATAATTATGCAGCAAATTGGACTGCATTCGCAGCACCGAAGGAAGGGTAAGCTTTTGCGCTTTCTATCGACAATCGCTCGTTCCTCCATGTAAAATCGGACGTCTGGCTGCTTTAGTGGAGCGATTCAGAAGAGGAGCGTCGCGTCTCCCTTGGTGCAAATACTTCGCGCGCACGTAAGTCGCAGGAGAGAAGAAATTTAAGGAAGAGCAGCATGGAAGATAGAGGAAAATGGAGAAAGAGAAGCCGGCGCGCGGAGGAGTGACTCTAATCCGCCCTTCAGGAGGCTTATGCCCGTCTTCGTGTACCGTGCCCCGTAGAATACCGTTTAAGTGTCGTCCGTCTGGGGGTCCTCCACTCGAGTAAATATTTAGGAATTTTTGAAGAGGCCCGAGTGCCTAAGAAAACAGTTTACTTCAGTTCGTAGGAAAGAGGGATATCTCCGCCGGGAGTCCGAATATGCTCAGTCTTCACCAGGCTGCTGGAGTCTGTCTCTCCCCACAATCAAACAGACCTCGACGTGCACACATATACACAAACACGCGCTAATCATATGCAGGCCAAAAGAAGAACGAAAATACATAGATATGTATAAAAGACGTTTCATTTCGATTGTAGAGGGTTCCTGTTTCGCGAAAAAGCGCTGTGAACGCTGTTTCCGGAAGTGTGTGCCTGATATTTAGCCTCACTTCATTTAGCACCGTGTACAAAAAGACTAGTTGGATGGAATGAAATTAAATTGAGTCATTAAATTCATGTGCACACTCACTCATGTGCATGTAGAAGAGCCCAGTTGCTTTGGGCATCGGAGGGTCACACGCCTCTGTTCTTACCTGAAACAGAAAAATATTCATAATTAGTTATGAATACATCAACGATATATTTGACATCCAATTAGGAAGGTCCCATTAGAAAGGAGCCGTTTAAAGCTTAAGATAGCACATCGAGATACGAGAGATATCAAGCTGAGATTTAGCGATTATGTAGACAAAGCTTGGAAAGTTTGGTGGTCATCGTAAACGCGATACTTGATGCGAGGATTGTCTCCCGTAGGGTGTGGATGGTCCCAACGAGTTCCATCACGGTGCAATGTCGGCGGGAACACGACGATAATGACAATAATACGAGGTACAATAAGACGTCCCTGGGCGTTTTAATGAGAAAAGGACGATGGAGCTCTGGAGCTCATTACACGGTACCACCCTATAAAGGACGGTCAGGGGAGGTGAGAAATGGCCCGGCGCGTACAATCTTCGGTAGAGGGCCTTCGTTACCGTGTTCAAACGTCCGTTGGATTTGCAGATACAACGTTTGTTTGACTTAAGCGATTCCCATTATTGTCATCGCTGTTGTACTGTCCAATCAGTGACTTAATGAAATTCGAAATTTAATGTCCCCTTGGCAATAAACGCCCACGCGGCCCTGGCGCTGTGCGTATATGGATTGGAAAGTCGAGCCGGATTTTGGTTTTGTTCGCGGCTCGCCAATAAACATTTAGACTGACGATGGAAACAGCCGGCAAGCTAAGAATAATTAAAATAGTGATTTCCCGTGGCATCAAATAACGTCGACAATTAGTCTGGGCTTTAATTCGCCAAAATTGCGATTCAAAGTTTCATTAGGGTCGTCAGCACCGGCGGCGGTGACGGCAGTAGTAGTAACAGAAACGCACCACTGAGCCAGAATCATCGGACTGCTGGGTAGGAGAAACTCCAACAAACGGTTAATTACGCGCAATAAGTAATTAAAGTGATTAAAGTTTATAATGTGACACGTGCAATTAGCAAGAGCGGCGCAGTCAGGATTTAGGATTGATGACCGTATCCCGAAACACTGTGGCGTGCTGTAATATTTATAATAACAGTGGTTTCGTGAAATCGGCCATCCGCTAACGAGTTTCAGCCAGGCTTCACCGCAACCGGAAGCTACAAGCCTGTGCTCGCTCCATTTGACCGAGGTATCCATTCCATCCCCGCAATTAAAATTTGCGGCTCGTACCGTGAACACGGAAAAAAAAGAAGATTGAAAAAGATAGAGGCCCATTGGAAGAAATCTTATTTTGCCGGCGGTGCGCAAATGCACCACAGGCGGCAAGGATCCTGTATCCCTCTCTTTCTCTTTTCCTCTGGCTTCGAAGACCGGGCGTTTTTATCGCGGATTTCGAGACGTCGCCGCATCGCATCGCGCCGTCCGTCTTCTCTCTTGGTCCTCGGCAACGTCGTCGTCTACCTCGCCGTCGTTGCAGGTAGTAGTCGGTACGTGCGTGCATCCTCAATGAGAGACGTGCGCCCGTTGAATAATGCCGAGAATTCGGGGAAGAAGAAAATAAAGGTTAGACGGTGGTAACGGCGTGGCGTAGCGTGGCGGAGCGACGACTGAACGAGAGGACCAGTGAACGACGGGGGACGACGAGCGGCAGAAACGAGTAAGAGACGAATAATAAAATTGGGTTGGAAACGGAGGAGGAGGGGCGCAGGCGTACTTGCGGAACCAGGGACGAGGCGCAGAAGGAAGCAAAAGGAGAGGAAGAAGCAGAAGATAAAGAAGAAAAGGATGACGAGCATCGAAGTCACGTGGTTCCCAAACCAGCCGGCGTCTCAATGAACTCCCCCAAGCCACCTCGTTAAAGTGGGTCCTGCGACACCGGCGATGCGCGAACCTCCAGCGTCGCTTCGTGACTTCGTGCTCCTCGCTCTCTCTACTCTACTACCACTCTTAGCTGCCGTTTATTCGGGCGCCACTAGCAGAAACACCAGCTGCTGTTTGGCTTCCCAACCAGACTTCCAAGACGACTTCGAAAAAGTCCGCCTCTACCGGCCACGAATACCGACACGTTGCGGTTTGCCCCGTTTCTACGCGCGGTCTGATCCATCCTCTGGTTGCACTCTCTCGCACAGCCTTCCTTTCCCTTTATTCGTCTTAAGACTCTTCCGTCTTTCCTTCGACCGTGGAACTCGCCGACATCGCAACCACGAATCCTCCCATCCGCTATATATATATATATATATATACCGGCATAATAAATTTCGAGTCAGAAGATTTGAGGCTGTTGGAGCTATGCAGCCGCGAAATCCAGCCGCGAATTGCATTGCTCCTTTATCGAGCTCCGGTAAACAAGTCCGACGAGATTAGAAGCGACAGAGCGCGCGATGCATAACCGCTGTTTTCCGCGCGGCTCGCCCAGTGCGGTCTTTCGCTCGTTTTTCTCTGATAAAAGCCCGCAGGATCGGAGGAAGAGGTAAAAGAAAGGGGCGGATAAACAGAGATACTTAAGAAAGGAGGACATTGCGTTTCATCTTCTCGAGTGCAGCTCTCAGGTTCTTTTCCTTCTCGTCTTGCCGGCTCCTCGTATTCTCGGCGTGTTTGTACCTCCTTGTAAACAAGTCCTTGCCACGGCGCGTTATCTCTCAGAATAGTACATAGATATTGCCTTAGCCCGTGAACCCGCTCTCCACTTCTCGCTCACTCGAAATTGCAAACCGTCGGTAGACGACCAGCTTGACCAGCCAGTACGTACGTGTAATGCTTTTTCATTGTAAACCTCACTTTTTGCACCGACCATTTCTATAATGAACACCTACCAAAGTCCGTTGGGAAGCCTATCGCGACGCAGCGCCGGTGCAATTTTGGCGAGCATTCACGGTAGTTCGTTTCAAGAGTCAGGACGGGTAGACTAATTTTCAACAGAATGCTCGTCGTTGGAGCGCGGAACGGAGCGGTGGGGTCACGCCCTGACATTCGAGAGGGACCATTTCAATTTTGATCGTGCGGCTGGCCGAACGATTTGCGAAATGGCAGTTCCAGGTATTCGCCGGAATAAAGCGCGTATTACGATTAGGAAGACAATTCGCAGTGTGCTCGAAAATTGGAAGATACCGGCTGGAACGCTCATTGCCATAACAATGAGCCGGCAGCACGCAACGATTCCCGTCACGGGGGATCAGGCCGAGGAATCGTCGCGTCGGCGCGTTTCCACGTACCCGAACGAACCTCCTTCACCTCCTCGCTACACCGCCTAACAGCCATGCAAATCAAACTTGCGTATGTACGCGTCTATGCACTGCGTTCGCACTGTACTCGCGCCTCCCGCCACCCACGCGATAATACACCATGCCACGAAGCGACAACGCACATAAGGTACATACATACTACCAAAGAACTCGTTGCGTATTCCAACTCTATTATTTTCAATTTGCTTTGTTATGAGCTTTCTTAGCCGTACGAAGAAGATGCGCGGTCTGACAATGAGAGGCTCGTTGGCTTAGATACCCCTCGGCGATAATAGCACGATCCTCCTCGTGGGAAATTAGCCCGCAGGCGGCCCATCCGATATCAACACCAGTGATCTTTGGCAATAAACGCCTCGCTAAACTGGATCGGCTAAAAAATGTTTCTTTGTGGTCTGTTTAGACCGAAACTCGGGTCTGAGCGACGCTCGCAGATTGTACGATTAGACGGGACGATCGACCGTCAGCTTTTTTACCATTACCCCAAATGGTGGCTGGCTGGCTCTGAAGAGAATCGCCCTATCCGAAGAAACGACGACAGTCACGAACAGGAACGATACAGGAAAGTTTTTCAAGGGACGACTCCTAAACACACGTAAGCAAATTACTCCTGTCAGTATACTTCTCGGTGGATGACAGCGATGAGCCAATGTCACAACAGTGGGCACGAAAGCGTGGAACACGCGAACAATCGAGTGACAGGAGACGAACAGCGATCATTAACTGGTAATTCCGCAGTCCGTACTTTTATATTGTATATACATACGTACATATGCACGTACATTGGTATGGAACGACCATCTGTTTTCCAAGATTTATAAATAGTTGGGGTATATTTATGGCTGGCCATAAGCTGTGTGCACTAGGTTGGTTGTCGTATATGTATGTATGTGTGCCTGCATAGTGATTCGCGAGAACAATGCAACGATCCAAAAGCACGTCAACTGGTGTGTGTTCTGTGGCTCTGTCTTATGGTGCGGCACTGGTATGCGCACTAGCGAATGACGAGCATTCGAGCGAATGGGACCAATCAGACTGATTGGCCGGCCGGTATTTACATTTCTGCGGACGGACTCGTCTTGCTCGCTGCTGGAGACTGCCTCCAGCTATGCCACGAGATTCAAAGGGAACAAGAGACCAGAGACTGGATGCAACCTTAGTCAGAGTCCCAGTCTTTGCCGATTGTTCGCTTCTTGTGTACACACAACAGATAAATCCCTCAATTGCACCCAGTCAAGTTTAAGTAATGAATTCCCTTTGCGGATCACTTCCCTACAACTTTATCAACTGTTTTAAAAAGAACGCAAGAAATGATTGATGAAATTTTTTTTCGGATTTTCAAATTACCCTTGAAATTCTACTCACTTTGTCTATACAATAGTCTGTACATCAAACACTCAATTTTATCATCACTGCCAGAGCCGCAAAAACTAGCGCCTTAACGACCATGTTGAAAAGTATAAAGCAACCCGAGAGAAATGGTCACGACAGGAGAACACTCTCTTTGAAACGGTGCGGCTCGGCTTGGCTTGTGCGCGACGCTAATAACAATCGCCCTCGAATCCCCTGAAGGGATCCCTCGACAAGGCTGACGCGTTTTATCTCGTAGCGAGAGGACACGGGCCAAGGGAAGAACACGCGAGAGCAACGATCACGATGCTCGAGGCATTGGCAGTACTACCCACCTACCAAGAATACACTTATACTCTTCTCTCCGGCAGAGTTCGAGAGTTAATTGCACTCTTACGGCTCACGCGATAGGCGTCCGGCATTCCGGCACCTTTTACACGGCCTCGAGCCCGATGGTGTATCTTCATCGAGTATGTAGTATGTACTACTACCGCGTTCTTACCCATGGCTCCCGTGATCCGTATCGACTTACCGATGTCGTGGAGGTGGAGTCGCGTGACACCACACTCGTCGGCTGGCCGCTTGCAGCATTGCTCGGCACAGCATCGCCAGCAAGATGCACCCGGTGAGCCTAATTAATAACCGCGGGTAACAAGGAGCAGATGGAACGGTGGAAAGTTGGAAGGCAGACCCCTTGGCCACGCTTGGTCGAGTGGCTGACTCTGCACTTACAGACATGCACGTACTTGACAGACACACGTACACACCCACGCTTTAGCCATTATTGCGCACGTGTGGTCCGGATGGTGGTCGCGTGCATGCTATTAGTAAAAAGGAGTGTCCCCAACGCTACCGGTCCAGGCGGTAAAATAACTGTCTCGATCTTTTTTTCTTTTTGCTCTCTGACCTTTTTCCTCTCTTTTCTTCCATCGGAGACACTCCATTGAGATCCTCCCCTGTGAAAGGCGAGAATGAACCGATGCTTGGCTTCCGGCTTGGACATTAACGTCCCCGTGCCACTCGAACACCGAACCGCTCATTAGTGTCAGTTATCAGGATCGAGAGAAGGCATAATAAATAGCTCGATCTGCAGATGCATGCATATTTTCAGGAGTTTCACGATCCAGGAAGTAATCCACAGCAACGGGACCGAGTGGAAAAATAATGAGAAACAACGATGAGTGTACATGAAGACAGTAAAATGTTTTATGCTGCTGGCGCATTAGTGCAGACGGTGGGTAGGTCTGTTTTTAATAGCAAAATATGGATTGGCTGAGTCTCGCGCGCTCTGGCGAATATGTTCAGAAGACAATGTTATTCCAGCTGGTCACAGAACCGTATATCAGCAAGGATTCTATGCGTGGTCGCGTGCAGAGTAATTACTTTTCGGTGCACGGTGGCATCGCTCAAAAAGCAACATTTGCACGCGACGCGACGCGAAGCGAAGCCAGGCGATGTAACGCGTGCAATGCGTGCACATGCACGCGACCCGGTGAAAGGTAAAAAAAAAAGCACGCGGCTGCCACATTTTCGAGGATCGAGGGCGACAATAGCTTCCTGTTCCATCCCTGCGGGGCGTCCAGCTGTCTGTCTGGACTGTGGCTGCGCGAATGAATCGTCCTGCGCGACTCCATTGTGTCGGTTTTCCAGTTTTGCGTCAGGATTGTTGTTCGCCGTGACATCTTCACCGGTGATCTTCCATCATTTTATCGGGCCGCTTCGTTGCCGAGGCGAAACAGCTTGACTTTTCGGGGTTGATGCTTTCGTTCCACGTCGACGCCTTTCTATGGGGGATATTAAAACCGCCCCGGGCGCGCTTTTCCGACCAACAAATCTCGTGGTAATGTCCTCACCCGCTCCTCGCTTAGTTTGGCCGTGCCGAATGCAAATCGGTTTCGAGCTAGGACTCTCTACAGAGTTATTTATTGCACTACCCCGACACCCATTTTGATTGCTACGAGACTCACTCGAATATGCAACGTTCCACGGCCCTAATAAGCCGAGTGAAGCAGACGATTTTTAAACTTGACTTTAAAGGAAAGTGTTAAAATTGTATTTCATTGGAAAAATTGTCGGCTTTCTTTGTTCAGTTCGAAAATACTGCAGTCCGTCGTTACTGGGTCAATGCGTCTGGCCATCAAGGTAATCGAAGTTCCCTAGTCAGCAGAATGCACTCTGATGGGCCCGTGAAAGCGACTGAAAGCGACTGAAAGCAACTGAAAGCCGCCCTCCTTGTTCGATCGTGGGTCGGGAGAAGACACTGAGCACCGGATGAGCTGCGGTAAACGAGGTATTTTCAAGGTCCAGAACCGGCACGGAGCGGAAAGGCAGGCGTAGGACGCGACGGAGTCCGCGGATGTATTCGTAATGAGCTTACGCGGCGCTTTTTTACGATGCTTATCAAATGCAAATCCTTCTTTATTGCAATTGGCATTCTTATTAGGCGCGTTCTTTCATTGCGGCTCACGCGCGTGCCTCTTCCTCTCTATTCGTTTTACCACTCTTCCACGTCGCACTCGCTCCTTGGCAGCTCCTGTCCTTCGGAAGAAAATTTAAATGCAGTCACCGTGGCTTGGCATATAACGAGATAGGCAGTACGAGTCGACGAGGAACCATCACTACTACCACGATCACGACCACCACCACCACCACCACCTTTTAACTTCCCATTTGGATTACGTGGCCACGAGTCTTTCGCGTTACATTATTTTTCGCGTCTCTTCGCAATATTTTTCCGCCAACCACCGCGCCGTAAAAGTACTTTAACAAAGAGCCCCGCGGGAAACAACGTGAAAGACGCAGACGGTCTTCTCTCTCTCCGAGGCAGGTGAAATCCGCTGCCGCGACCCTGCCATCGTTGTCGGTGCCGCCGCTTTTTTCCACTGGCGAAATAAATATTGCGCTCACTGTCTCGCCGAGCTATTTCTTGCAGCATGTGCTCGACAATTTTCGACGAATGCCAGGCACGTAATTCGAGTCTCGTCAATTCGGAATCGCGAGCATGACTCGAGCCAATTGCAACGAGAGCAGCGCACACTTACGCCTACGCGGCCATGGAGGTCCCTGCCGACATCGGAAGCGAATAATAACTTACTCGAATATTCTTCCGGCGAGATAAAGTCGACGGATGCTCGATAAAACTGACTGGCATGCCTGGCAGTGATTCGGTTAGAGGATTGATCGCCTCGGCGCATAACAAAAACGCGTCACAGAAAGTAACGTCCGTCAATTTCCCTATCGACAAGCGACTTCCACGCCGATTTTATCATGAATTATTCAATGCGCTCGCGAGATTCGCCCAGGAATCTCGTGCTTTTTCCACGAATATAATCTCCAGACTATGGAAACTCTCTCCCTCTACCTAGGTTCGGCCGTTCTTCCCGATGGGTGTAGATATCGCGAGAAAGACCGATTGCAAGTGCTAGAGCAAGAGCGAGAAGGAGGTTGCTCTCCGGCAAACAAGCCCGAAGCGCTTCCTGGCCAAAGAGTTAGTGCTAACCGACATTCGGTGTACATTGATTGGCGGGCGTGCCCGTAATCCGGTTAGTCGATTGATCGGTAGCGAGTAATAATAACTGGTGAGGGTTGAGCGGAGGGTTCGTCGCGTGATAAAGGGTGGAGAGAGTAGAGAGGGCAGATAGTAGAGAGCAGAGGTGGCCGCGAGCGGTTCGCGGAGACAGGCAGCCGCTTTTTGGGGGCTCGCATCCGGTTGGAATTTCAGCCGTGCCTCCTTCCACCAGCCGCTGGATCCCACAGGAGGTAGTAGGCAGGAGCCTCCATCCCTCCGACCCTCCAAACTCGACTGGGACAAGGGGGGTTGTTTCCGTCCAAAGGCACGGTACGGCGGCGCGACGGCGTATCTGCGCCGAGCCGCTCCGCACCGTGCGGCTTTCTCGCTATCAGACCCCGCGTGCCTAGAATTCCCCCCGTAATTGCATCGCGTGGCGCCACGCCAGAACGATTGCATTTTCGACCCGCGTCACGGTATAAATAGTAAAAACCCCTGAGCGCTCCCTTTCACTACCTTCGATCTTGCTCTCGTCCATCGACGGGCCTCGCCTATTCCGGGATATTATCTCACCCTCACCTGCCGCAGATATTCTTTCTGCCGTGGTTATATTCCAAAGATTACACTGCCTCGCCTCTGGCTCTCGCTCTCTCTCTCTCTGTCTCTGTCTCTCTTTCCATCTGTGTGTCTACTATACCCTATCTGTGTGCACAGGGGACGAGCATATACGCTCGAATATTTGGCCATGCCCGAAGAAACTCATGGCACGTTAATGGAAACAGTAAATTTGAAGTTTCAACGGAGGTCAAGCCAAAGTCCAGTCTGGTTCCCATTGTGCGCTGATTGCACCGCAAGCACAAACTGCGAGGTGCTAATTCGATTTAAAAGCCCGATCTAAACCGAACCGTTGGTTAGGACGTAGGTGCGACTTGGCTCAAAGGGTTCGTGCGAGCCACCGTTTTCTCAGGATCACGACGATGCTTTGTCGATAGTATGTACTAGTTCGCCGTAGGAAATGTAGTTAAACTATGTATAAGCGCTTGGCTTTCTTCGAGCCTGGGCGCCGAGGAGGAACGTGCACATTTGCGAGGAAGCAATCGATCCTCCGCCCAAGGCGTGGAAGTTTCTCGCGAGTTAAGATTCCCCCGAAAGCGAACTGGATACTACGGCAATGTGCTCGTCACGAGCACATCACGATCAGACTGTCAGACTGTCGGTGTGTGTGTGTACGTGTGTGTATGTATGTCTACGAGTAGGACACATTCGAGTATCCGGTGGCAATGCGTTTCCGAAGCGGCCAAATATGTGTGCCGACATGTGTTCATTTGAACCGAAAGGCGAAGCAGTGCAATGCGAAGCGAGATGTGAGGCGAGATCCACCGGAGCCAGGGGTCGCGCGAATGAGTCTCGTATTACTAGGCAAGCACGCTCGATCGGGGATGATGACTCGAGGTGTCGATACGTTGCCACGATTTCGGTGGACAATAGCGCCAGGCTCCATGAAATACTACACCACTGACGAGTCGACAAGGGAAAGAGCGAAGCATTGGTCTGACGGGATCGTATTCTATATTAAGATCGCCACGACTCCGAACCCGGATTGGCGAACAGAGGGTGTGTCAAGGGACTGCTTTTCAAAGCTCTCAGTTCCTTTGGCGCTCTCCACGCGACGACAAAGTAATCGAGTTTGTCCTTGTTTTCCGAAGGTTGAACAGGAAGTTCGGACGATTAAGCGTCTTTAATCCCGGGCAAGATGTTTGCCATCGAGAAAGTCCGGGAATCGAGCAATAAGACGTTGCTGTTTAAGTAAAGCTAATCTTCTTGAGGGGGATCGATCCTTGCCAAGACGGCTCTTCGTCGACGAAGACCGTCGAAAGAACGAAAGAAACAAAAGAAGAAAGAAGTTTCGATCCGAAGAATCGGTGAATCTTGGCTCGTTCACTTTCTCTCTCTCTCTCTCTCTCTCTCTGTCTTCGACTAGGTATTCCGCTTGAAAACTGACGTCTTAAAAGTCCTTCGTTAGTTTCCCTACCCACAAGACGAGAATAATCCGATCCTCCCGTCCAATTCAATGCTGGAAGTCCCTAGGAAGAAACTTTTACGTTAAGTCGGCTTTATGCATTCCCCATCTAATAGGAAAAGTACGACTGAATATCTTCCGTAGGATTCTCGCGCACGGAGAGTACGTACGTACATCGGCCAACCCGTTAGTCGGACATTCTAGCCCCTCTGCCACCGAGGGGGCAGATCAATCAAAAATTTCGAGTACAAGGCCAAAGTACTCGGACAGACTCGTAACGCGGCGTTGGACCAGTTTTTCATTAGCAATCAAAGAGAGAAGAAAAATTCCACGGTAGCCTAGAGTGAACGGAGAAGAGGAGCGAAGCAATCTGGTGTAGCACGGCGCACCGCTCGGCAATTGCATGCACGCTTGAATTGTCAGGGAAAGGAAGGTAGGCGATTGGAGCACGCGTGTTGGTTGCGCAAGGTAGGCGATGGATATTGCGCTGGTTTGGTCCGGCATTACGCACGGAGCCTCATAGTACGGGAGAGCCGGCAATAAAAATGCCGTGGCCAGAGAAAAGAGAAAAGGGAGATACAATGGAAACACAATAGGCAAGAGTGGATGACGGTCGACGATGTGCCCGATGTGGGGAATGAGAGACAAGAGAAAGAGACGGAGAATGGGAAGGGGGGTTGTCTCGCCCCAGTGCCGCTACAATTGGCAGTGGTGGTGTACCAGCCGTGCACACCCGGCACAGCTATCTCATTTGCGCTCTCTCGCATGAGCGAGCAGAGAGCGAGCAGAGAGCGAACGCACTTCAACCCCCGAATCCCAACCCTTTTGCTTTCTCCATCTACACCTTTTCACTCAGCCTTCGACTTCTCGTGCTACGCATCCTCGACCTTCCCACGGATTTCAGATTCGAGATTTGAGATTCGAGATTCCAGATTTACCCCTTTCTCTTCCTGTGCTAATTATTTGCTGCCTTCACAATGCTTTACATCGTTTGATGACGACATCTTTAAGTAGTAAGTAGCTTCCCGCTTTGCTACCACCACGGACTGTTACCATCACGGTTAACATCGTTTCGCCGAAGAAACATCACCGAGCGGCTAATCCTAAAAAGTTAAGTTTGCAAGAGCCTCCAATTCGTCCTGCGAAACTTTTGGTAAGAGTATTTTCTTAATTGGTCCCCTTTCTGCGCCTGCGAGCAGAAAACTTTCCGACGTTCCGGGTAGTTGCTCCCGTAAATTCCCCGCATAATTCTATCGAGCGGTTATCACAGCGGCGTGAATTCAGATGCTACCATTAGATCGAAAAGGCAGTGGCGTAAGTGGCGAAGATATGAGGATCGAGCTCTCTTGCAATTTTTTGCAGCCAGGTCCATGTAATTCTGTGCGTTTCGCCTCTCCATCACCAGGCATCTCGGACCATCGTCCTTTTACTCGCGGTACATTTCTGCATTGGCTGTTTTATCTCTCGCGTTTCGATGTGCCTGTCGCGTTGGGGTCCCGCTAACAGGTGGGTGTCGAGGCACAGATAAGAAACGGTGCAGCAGGAGAAAATGATTCCACCGGCCGCAAGAACAGCGGGGATAAGTCGAACCGTCGATAAACGAGGCGATCGTCACTCAAGCAGAACACGGTATCGCGTTTCTATCTTTAACGATCTCACGCAGTTCGTCGGCATATTACACCGAGCCCTCTGAACAGGTGGGCGTCGAAAAAAAGCGATGATGCGCCAGCTATCCGCGAAACGGTGCTGTATAGTACTATACTACCGACAGTGGTGAATGAGAAGTGGCGTGTCGCGAGAGCTAGCGAGGAGCGATGTCCGTTGTGAATGGGATACACGGGAGAAATCGGAGCATAGATAAGCTGCCGTCACCTCCAGCTCGTTCATGGTACTCGTACTCGAACAAGCTGCCAGTGAATGTTACGGTATGTAGAAGGGCCCCCGCGTCGTTTACACGACGCGGCAGTAAATTTAGATCAACGCCACTCGACGAGCCTGCCCCTCAAAGAGCGGCCTCGGAAAGATCCATCCGTTCCGGTGAATTTTTCAATGGTAATTTTAGAGCGGACCGCCAGTTTCAAGGCGGTTTCAGCTACCGCTCCGCTAATCATTTCGGGCAAATGGTCCTGGCAACTTGGCTCGCAAGCATTCGGGGTGAGCGAGGAGAGCCAGGCCAGAGGGATAATTGGCAAGCGGAACCGAGACCTAGCATCGAAACGATATTCCCTAATCCGACAGCGGACAATTATCTGGTCCGTCAGAGCACGACTCGTCGGCAGCAGACTCAACAAATGAGCGCCTACACTTGAGAAATGAACGTTGGGATACCTTGAATTTAGTGACTCTCCCGAGCAGCCGGGAGCAACCGAGTGTGTAAACGAGCGGTGTTACGGCGCTGATGTTATCCTCCTGATCGTAACGCAACTCTTGCGGCCTATCAACCACCTTAAGGAGGATCCTGCGTTACGCAACGAACCTTGCTCCACTTGCCTTCCAAGCTGGCCCGAGGTACTAGTGATATAAAGCCAGGCTACTCCGGATATATTTTACTGCTCATAAGCCACGATTACGGCTTTAAATTTCCTGCGACATGTTTATGCCCCGAATCCGGCTGATAAACATTGTTTCGATTCATCGCTCGTATCACCGTATGATGCTCCGCACGTCGTCGTAGACTCGTGTCTCCGACGAACATCGGAAATCTTCATCCTGATAAGACTTGACTCGAGTGCAGTAATAGCGTTAAGCTGACGAAGACGACATAATTTCGAGCAGAAGGGTGTGCTACGGCACGAAGAAAGTTTGTCGAAAGCGTGTCACGAGCACGCTAATGTCCGCCCTCTACGCTGCGCCGCACCCTATCATGGATGTGTCTGAGCCGCTCCGGTAGAAGCGCTACTACACTCGAGATGCAAAGTGGAAACTCCAAGAGTAGCGCGGCTTCGCCCCAAACAGCGTCGTTCTTGGGAAAGTTTTATGATTAAAGAATTAATTACGCCCGGAACCTCCCTCCTGGTTGGTTAATGACCGATTAGAGGCCCGCCTCAAGTATTTCGAATAAAGGATTGGCGAGGCTCGGAGGTGAATTTCTTGATTTTCGGTCGAGCGGAGTCCGCCGTCTGTAATTTCGGCCGAAACTGGAGAATCTTACGTTAGTGGAACTTTTACCGTCCAGAAGTTCCATCCATTTTTTCTAGAGAGTTTACCATCTGGAACGATGCTGGTAGCAAAATGAGGAGAGCGTCGAAACCAAGAGGAAGGAAGATGGTACGTCAATTCAATGTCTTCATGGTAACTAGTTCTTAATGAAGCAAACTTTTATTTTACTTTCCAGTCTTATTCCCAAAGTTCCTCGCCTCCGAGTGCAGTTTGCGTTTTCGCGGAAGAGAAACTCGTTGCGAGACTGCGTGCAAACGCGGTTCCATCCAAAAGACTCATCTCCTTGCCTTTTCACCGCAGCACGCATTTCCATTTTCATCCTTCTCCCATTAACAGTTCTACTTGTACTCGGTATACTAATCGCGCGAACAGATAAGTCTGTTTGTAGCCAGTCAGTAAAAGACCAAGAGAGTCGTTAGATTCGATCTCGCACGATCGATGCCCAGGGTAAGTGAGCTAACTTACAATATGTCAGTTCACTGACCTCCTGCCGATTGTCTGACGGATAACGGCGCGGTGCGGTGCGGTGTGGTGCGACTGGCTGGAGTCTCGCGGTCAGACGCACGATTAATTAGTTTCCAGCGATGTCCGATAACCTCCATCGACGAGAGACGTCAGTCTCCTGGAGTCGGGCATCATAATCGGAGCACCAGTGCCTGGTCACTCGATTGACACGTAAATGCTAGTTAAACCGTCCCGTCGACTTGTCCGGTAAAACTGACGGGTCAGTCGAGCCGAATCGATAGATCACTGTGTGTGTGTGTGTTTGAACGTAGGAAAAAATAGAGGCTCGGTAGTAAGACGTCAGCTGTCAGGTTCGAAAAGGCCACACGACGGCTCAACAGACTCCAATGTACCAACATGGGTTCTGAGCTCACCAACACCCCAAGCCAGGTTTCCTTCTTTCGCGCTACGCGCCGGGCTATGCTGCCTCGTACCACCTAATTAAGTTTTCACTTGAATTGACTTCACGCCGCGTTCAGTGGCCGCCGGGTGATGATCATTGGTGCGCGAAGGCTACATGTACTTCGGTAAGTTAAAGGAAAAACTAAACAGCGTTTTTCGATACTGTTAATTAAAATCGTGAGTGTGCCGAGCACTTGGCTCGCACTGTTTTCCTCTGATGTATCTGCCATGGGAGAAATGCTACTCTGGTTCATCAACTTGTTAAGTCACGAGACGCGTCTCGGCTTCTTGGTTTACGAGTAGTTAATTCAGTTATATTCGATGGAAAATCATGTGGAAACTTAATTTCCTATGGTCAGTTTTAATTCGAGTTCTCACTCTTGCCTGTCATGGAGTTATGTGCATCCGTTCGATTATACTGACATTATCAATCAGTGATTAAGAATATAGCTAAACAGATTTAATTATTTATGGGAATATTTGACTTTCCAATTCTAATCCACGCTTTACCAACAAACCATGGAACTCATACAATTCGAAACTCTTGATGTCTGTCTCGGTGGGATTTCACCCCTCCCCATTCTCCATTCTCGTCTTCTTCCTTAAACTTTCTCGACAACTTTATCAAGCTCCCACCTAGAGACAGAGAAAGAGAGACTGCGCCCGTCTTGTTAGTAAAGTAAATATCACGTCGGGCGGTTTAGCCTCAGTGCATCTGCTTCTCACGCTGCTAACAAAAGTGACGCGTCACGCGGCTCGAAGCCTCAAGGAGCCAAGAGCCAAAGGGTGGATAGGGATTTTAAAGAAAGATTCGTCGAATCTAGCGTCAGGTTGGGAGTCGAACCAGCCGGACAATTAGGCGACGATCTAAGCCCATGGCCGTTTGGATCCTAAACAAATAGGCTTACGATGATCCGTAATGGGATGACGGCGTGTCACACCATGCCATCCTGTAAATCCTTTTACGACGCGTACTTCTAGCTGCGCTCGGGAGGATAAAGGGTACACTAGGCCGGAAGACTGAGTCACAACAGTCTTTCCCCATTGGTATATAAATACAACATCCCCATTGACTAATCAAACGAGAATGCATTATGTTTACCCAGCGATTAAGTGGAGCACGATACAAAGAGCCAAACCCCAAAGGATATTTCTAATCAAGAAACGAACTAGTACATACATGGCGCAAAGAATACAAAGTGCGTTGAAATTGTAAAATTGAGAGTTGACGGATATATAGTACGGAATAATTGAAGTACAGTTGTATTACAATTGTAGTCTTCAAGAGGAGAAAATATATCGCTTGGTACCTTGCGGACAATGTCTTCGGAGAAGCAACCTAGGACCTGTTTCAGAGACAATCCGTCGCCTGCTGGTTGTCTAGTGGCCCTACACCATCGTATTTAGGGTATATACGATGCTCTAACCGTCAGTTGGCTTATGTCACTCGGGATTAGCGCTGTTTGGACAGAGGAAATTAACTACTACACCCGGGGCGCACCATCTGCGTGGGCGTGCACGACATTGTGTCGCGGGCATCCCCCTTAAGATTTCAGGGCAATGTAATTCGGCGGCGAAACCGATCCTCAGAGCAGAGAGGGTCGCTCCACCGAGAGTAGCGTTGCCATTTCCGTGATTAGAACTGACCCCAAGCTCGCTCTCTTTCTCTTTGATTCCATTTACGCGATGCTTCTTTTATACTTCCATAAGCAGGAATCAAGAGCGACAAACGATATTGGCAGGACATTGACACTAATGGCAATGACCGCTGTTAAAACTACAGTATGACTTTCATGACTCCGGATCGGCGAAGATCCTTTTATTTCTAGTGGAAATTGTCCTGGCTCATCTCGGTCATTATTTCCACGCAGTTAATCTTCATCCAGCCTCCTTACCGAGACACTTTCGCTTTGATGCGGATATTCAACTATTCCAGCCGCATCACTCGCTCTCGGCGAGTCGAGTGTCAATGCTGGATGGGATTATACTTGCCAGGGGCGCGACACCGTTGGCGTCTGAATCCTGGAAAACCGCGTAACAGCTCATAAATAAAGATCACGAACAAGTCTGTGCGGCGTTGATCGATTCTGCAAATAAAGATCGCGCTTCTCAGAGTATCGATAATTCGATGGGATCGGATCGGCGCCGGCAGCCTTGCAAGGCTCGATTATCATCGGGTACGCGGGCGCGTGGAACTAGGTGCCCAAGGAATCTCGGAAGAAGACTGAGAAGAACCAGTGGCGAGCGAGGTTGGAAGAAAAAAGGAGCGAGAAGCTGAGGCAACCGCGAGAATCAGGAGGATGAGAAGGAGAAGGAGGAGAAGGAGAAGGAGAAGAAGGAGCCACAGGTCGGAACCGTGGTGCCCCAGGTAGGATTTTCGCACCCGGCGGTAAGCTCGTTAGCGAGAGATTGCGATCAATGACCGAAGATGAACGCGTTCGCACGGCGTCTTTCGTGGGAGAGAGACAAACAGAGATCTGGAGGATCGAAGGGATGAGAAAGAAGAAAACTACTGGAGGTTGCTTTGCAAGTGTTGCCCAGCAATACCTCGGGATGCTCGTTAGTGCCGGCTCCTTGCATCGACTTCTGTCTCTCTTTCGATCTTTCCTCCTTTCCTCCCTAACCACTTGCCCCTTCGATCTTTCCCTCCCAGTTCACTACGCCCCTCTCTTTCTTTCTCGACAGTCTCTTAATACGTGTTATTTGATACCACCGTAGGTGGTTACGGTGGTAATTGCGTTCACACTTAACCACCTCGTCCGCTTCGGGATAACGATTGCTTGGCTATCGTGCGTTCGCCGGCGGGCTTTTTTCTGGCCCACCAAACGCCGGAGTAAATATACTCATAAGGAGGTGGGTGTTTCCTCGTACAGCCAATCTCGAATACAATCGCGGCCTCCGCTGAGCACCACCGCGTTTTGCCCCTTCCGCTGAGGTTGTTAACTCTTATCTCACCACGGGGAATATGAGAGAGAGTGCTGGATCCCGTGGTCTTGTAATCGTGTATTACACCTCGATAAATGCAATCAGAACGAGAAGAAAAAAAAAAAACTAAATGAAGAGAAACGAAACGAGAAGAAAATTCGTTTGGCTGAGATAGGGAAACTGTCGTTGAGGGAATTAACTTGAAGCGATGTGAGTCGACTGACACGAATAATTTCCCCGACTTGGCTCTCATGAGATACGGCAACGCAGGGTGACAAAGTTTCAAGGGCCCGGTGGCAAGCAAAACTTGCGTCGGTTTAACGCGACGTAACAAGATTTCTGGGAAGGCCGGGGCCGCGAATCATGGTAATTCCCCGCGTTCGAATCAATTTTGCTGTGTACACCGCCACTGACGCATCCTCTAGGGAGTACACCCTCGCCACCCAGCCCCGCCACAGTTTCCTAAATTATCGTCTAAAGCCAGAAACTGCGCCAGGATTGGAACGCAGAGAGAGAGAGAGAGAGATAGAGAGAACCGGCGACTTCGAGTGAAAAACAGGCTACCATAATTTCGAGCTGCAGACCGGGAGAAACGCAGAGACCGAGCGAATATAAACAACATGGGGTAGAGGACAGGTTGACAGTGGGTCGCCTGCGATAATCCCCGAACAAGTTTTTTACCAGTATCGTATCCGCAGGTTTGTCCGCAGAATGGGGCATTCGAACGGCATATCTGTCCAAAACGGAAACTTCATCGACTCCATCTATCGGCTAACCGACTATTCCGTGGGCCACTGCGCCCCGGGTTTTCATCATGCCGCGTATCGCGATTCGATAAATAACACATACGAGAACACGTTAGCCGTTAGCTGGAGTAGCTCCCGGGCAGAGTTGGGAAATGCAGAAGTCATTTGCCGAGGGTACCATAGATTCACGAGCCTGCAGGGAAATAATGTTACAAATTCTATTCTAATGCCTTTAGTCCCTTTCGCTCGCAGAAGATCTATGCAAATAGCGCCAGGCGCGTGTGCTCCGAGAAAAATAGACAGAAGTTTGCAGATCTATCTCCACTGGTAGAATGTAAATATTTTCTAAAGTGGACAACGCACTTGGGAGACTTTCTAGCATACCGAATAAAAGTCATGTCACACTATTCGTCCAACAGGCTCGAAGGACATCCGCTCGCCGAGATACACTGTCCGGATGGAACAAAGTTCTACTGGAAAGAACTGCGCGGAACTCATCGTCGAAGGATAAATAGAATCTACTTCAGGAGTCTACAGGTACGGAAAGACGATTCCGCTCTCCATTCATCGAACAAGCGATACCTAATCGACTGTATAAAAGATTTTTGTCAACTTAAGGGAAAGCTCCCGACGAATCAATAAGATCGAACTATCCGAGTCTATTCTTCTCTGGGGTAAGACGGAAAGAGTAAGAGAGAGAGAATGGGTATTTGGGTCGACGCAGCCTGACTTCATTCAAGTTGGTCGGTTCTTTCAGGCTCGCTCTGTATACAGCTTATCCCCGAGTACGAGTGGTGCCTCGCAACTCCTAGGGGGTATCTACATAATCCAATATATGCTGATGTCGAGTTCTCGGTTGGGGAAGAAGGGCCATAGTAGGGCCGTAGGAGGGCCATACGAATCGTTTGTTGGCCTCCGGCCGGTCTAACCGGGTCGAACCCCTATTTTTATTATGTCTACGGGGAAATCTAGTCCGGTCGGTCTCCGGTTCAGGCTACGAGGAACCATCTGGCGAGTGATGCTGCACTCGCAGGTAATCCAGTAAACATCAGTGGTTGAGCTCCAATTAGCGTCTGTTTGCTTTTGCTTTCCTTCCGCCTAGGTGAGTTCTCTCCCCTTTCTTCCACAATCTCCCACTTCCTTTTTAATTAAAACTCTTGAGAAGAATTGTTTGACCGCGCCACTCCGAGAGTGTACTCCAATCACATCGAGAACACAGTTTATTTCGCACCGGGACGCAAATCTTTATTAACAATCGGTAAATTTGCATTGCTATTGTAGATTGGCAAAACAATCGTTTGGAAAAAGAGAATAGCTGAACGAGTTTCACCTGTCGCAAAGACGGTGCATCCGAATTGTTTGCAGTGGACAAACAGAATCGATAGTCGAGACACGTAATAAGTCCGGCGGGTAGCGTAATGCGTTCTTAGAATATTCGTGGTAGGAATTGTGTCGCTTAGACTGTCTGCTGTAAAGTTGTCTACTCTCGCGCAAAGAGCTTTCAAGAGAGTTTAAAGAGCGACCGAAGCAGAACTAATACGTTCCGGGTTTGACTTGGTTAATGGTTGAACAAAGTCTGTCGCGGGCCACGGTATTACGCTAGTCGCTAGTGGGTCGGATTTTAAAAGCAACGATGCGTATCACGAATGCGACAAGGATATCGTCGATTATTTCGGCATTCCGGTGGCGCCCTTCATATTTATTGTGCTTTGCTTTGTTTCATCCTTAAACGCTCCTTCCTATTTCCGTAACGACGTACGCGGATCAATTGTTGGGAGCGTTTGCATTCCTGGTTGCATGCGTCCTCAGTTTCAGGCAAGAAAGGAATTTGAATGTAAATGCTTTGGTCGCCTCGGTTGCATGTTTTCCTAGAGTAAACTGATGGAACATGCAACGTCGAATGCAAATGACGCCGACGGTCATTGCAGATTGCCACGGAAATATATAGGGCCCACGGCTCTGGCCAAGAAGAGAGAGAGAGGTAGAGAAAAAAAAAGTAACGACTGCGACGGCATACGAACACTGAAGCTCATGCACGATTATAATAAATTGCTCTGATCGGCTCGCGGATAAGCGCGAGGGGAGCGATCGTCAGAATTGTAACCTTTAAGCTCGTCGGGCCTTCCGAGAACCTTTCCTTGCGCGCGCGAGACAATGCTCTCCCGCGGCAGCTCAAAAATTCGAAACAAAAGGGGCACCCGTTCTCAAACTATCTCGAACAATCTCACCACACGAGATCATAATTCGACAATTCCGAATCAGACCCCTTTAAATTAAATTATCCTCTTTTCTCTTGGTCTCTCCTTCCGTATCTGTACGCTGACTTGGCCTATCTCCGAGCGAGTACTCGGATTCCCAGAACAATTCTCTCTCCCTCATGCAGAGGGTAGAGAAACTCAACCCCCCCGAACGAACGAAAGTGCAGAGCCACACGAAAGCTCATCGAACCAACGGCCGAGCAGCAGTGGGATAGCTTGGCGCAAGGTAGCTCGAAACTAGCCGCGGCTTTCAGCGGCGAATAGAATCGAATGATTCGCCGGACGAAACCACGAAGCAATTCGGCGTCATCGGAAAGTCCGGTCGATGTTTCAAGGCAATTCCGTGGCTGGTAAGGGCTTATCACCGGGTGGCACGACATCCACCGGCTGTAACACGGGAACACAGGAACGGGGTTTGGTCTCTTCTCTCTCTCTTATGCTATGTATGTACAAGAAGCTTCGAGGGGGTAGTAGTTAGCTTCTTCGTCCTGCTCCGAGACCTCGTCGCGTTCCTCTTCCCGCTACCCTTACCCTACAACCCCCAACGTTCCACTTGAACTCGACTTTGCCATCCAGCACCCTTCGATTGCTTGAATTCCTCAAGCAAAGAAAGATCGATAATGGATCCAGCCGGCTTTCTAGTCTATTCTATACGCATCATTTGACACCCGGTAGACGTAAGCTGAAGAAAGAACCGCGAAGGAGCTGCGGAGGAGGGGAGCAATCGAGAGTAGGGCGAGAAAGCGAGAGCTGGAATTCAATAGATAGAAATCACTGGCATTGTCAGGCCGCTATATGACGCGACGAAATCGCGGAAAATGAGGCGATCCCGGAGGCGAGAAAGAAAAATTATATCGCTGCTCGAATCCCTTAAGATCGAGCGCGCCAGCACTGAAGAGAGCTCGCTTTCTTTATCCATCTTCTCGCCTTTTTTTTTCTTGGTTTCTCGGGGGTCAAGTTTCCGTACCTCTTGTAGGAGTAACGGTACTCAGGATGCATTCTGACACCGGCGAAATCCTCGCGAAAATACCTTCGTTCATACTCATTTTCTCCCTGGGAGCTCCGATGCTTTGCAGACAACGGTGGGTAATCCTATCTGCAGGAATCCTCCAACGACTTGCCCGATGCTCCTTCGTCCCGAGGATCACCGAGAACGACACTATCCTCGCATTGTCGATCGCTCCTGTAACTCCCCAAGGTCCTTCGTCACCTTTCATGACCCCAAAATGCCCCATTTATAAGAGATCCCTTCCTTAAGCGTGCACAATTTTTCTGCGACACGGGAAATGTGGCACTTTGCACCCTCGATTTTTAACTCGGCAACGATCCGTTTTTCGACCCTGAGGACAGCGTCTCGTTTCGATTTATTCCATCATTGCGGCATTTCCAATAAAAATCCTCCTCGTCTTACATTGCGTATCCTATTCCACGTATCACATTTGTAAGTACAAGTGGAGCTCCTGGGTGCCGATGAAAAGATAAAAAGGACCCTCCACATCTTTGAAATGATATCGCTCGAAAGAAGTTGAAAGTGGCATGCAAATCTTGTTTTCCAGCGTCTCTCTGAAAATTGCTTAAGGAAGCCATCAGTCGTCGCTTGTTGGCAGTGGGATTGCCCTCGCCTCAATAAGAAGCGACCTCGCCCAGCGTTACGCCGCCTGGCGGAAGCAATTCATTCTTTCCTTCTTTTTTTTTTTTGCAAACAGCAAGCCCAGAAACGGATATACAAGGTTGTATCGCGATGGCGAAGAAACTCGGTCCAGCGAAAAGACGAGGAGTACTGTACGCGGTTGTACGGGGGCGCACACGGGTATACACGGGCCGAGTTTTCGAGACGGCCGAGGCGAGATTATAATTATGCAAATGCCTTGTTGCGGGGAAGAAGAGAGTGAGCAACAGATGTCTGGAACGGCAGATCCGCTGGAGGGAGGATCTCTGGCAGACACGGTACTGTTCGTACCGCTCCAAGGGCCGACGATAGAATATAAGCTAAGCCAGCTAAGGGCTGAAATGAAGCATGGTCCAGAGAGACGTCTTCGTCTTCTATTTCCTGGCACGGTTTTCGGTCTCGCCCACACACCCTAGGCCTTATGCCATCCACTATCCAAGATGTTGGCGGACTTGTTGGTCGCTCGACCGCAGCCGACAGGTGCCACAGATTGCGCATCACTCGGCCCCCTCCAACACCTGCGTGTTTCTTTTTATGAAAGACACGAGTGCCGAGGCTGGGAATTGTTTCTCGTAAAGCCGCGCGATCCGCTATAAACCGATATGGCTTGTCGGCTTTATTTCCTATTTGCGAATCGGACGGAAACCTTACTGGCACGGGAAATATTTCCGCGTGCACGCGACCACCTCACCCTTGCTGCAGTGCATACGTGACCATAAGTTTGCCTTACCACTAGCGGCTATCCCCGGCTGCACGCGCAGGCGAATACGTACGTTTGTCATTTCGCCTTTGGTGGAATCGGGGCGTCGAGGAGCCAAGGACGCGAGGTAAAGTATTGCTCGCTGGTTAACGATAAAGTTTTATTGGTGAGGAGAAATGCGGCTGTAAAGTGACTCGACGCGGGGCCGGTTGCTCGGGAGGAGCCTGTAAATTACGCGGACCCGGCTACATTTAATCTCCATGGCGAGCGCGGAAGTTACCGAATACGCTTCAAACCTTGCAGCCTAATTGGAAGTTACGAGCATCGCCACGAGCCTGCATGAAGCCATTCCTAGCGTTTCCAGTTGTCTCGTTTATAAATCATTCCACCCTCCTCGTGATCCCGTGTACGTAATATAGAGGACAGTCTGCCCTGATAGCGCTTACCCACGTGTCCCTCTCTCTTTCCCTCTTCTTCTTCTCTCTTCCTCATTCTATCAATCCATCTACAATCTATCTGACCATCTATCTCGCAGTATTCCTTTGCGCGAACGCATAGTTCGGTTTTTCCTGCGATTTTCGCTGCTCGAGAACCCGAACGAAGAAAGGAGGAAACAGAAGAAGAAGGGCTTTATTGTGCAGTACGGAGTTCGACGAAGAATTCTTATTACAGGGTGACTCTCCTCGCGCCCGAAGAAATCTCATTACCGCGTGCGGGGATAGAATTGCGTTGACGAAAAGTTCGAGAGGAGGAGATGTTAAGCTCCTTCTCTCTTTGACACGAGAACGCGGAGTACTGATTGTGAGAGAGGGCCCATTCCGCAAAGAGAAAATCGAACGAGACAAAGTCCATCCAGCCGGACCTACTCTCATCTCCGTCCTTCTCCTCCGCGAGGGAAAGCCATGGAAACGCGAAACTCGTTTTTCTACGGATAATAAAAAACAAGGAATTACTCAGAGACGAGGGAGATGAACGGAGATGAAGTTTACTGGTTGTCGCGGCGGCTTTTACTTCGTTAGCCCCATTCTTTCGCGCAATTATTTGTTTCTGAATTTACGCTTGGAACTGGATAAACAGTTACCGCGAGGCAACTGGAATGTCCGCCGGAAAGTCGAGACCCCAAGCGCTCG
This sequence comes from Trypoxylon attenuatum, assembly GCA_963989405.1. Taxonomy (NCBI): domain Eukaryota; kingdom Metazoa; phylum Arthropoda; class Insecta; order Hymenoptera; family Crabronidae; genus Trypoxylon; species Trypoxylon attenuatum. Next base: position 3,665,210 of record OZ022489.1, on the reverse strand, counting down.
GTAGCTCTGAACGAGTGCCTTCCGGCCTTCGCGATGAGATAGTGCTCTCGGTGCTCACACTGTTTAGCGCTTTTAATGCGCGAGAGAGTAATATTGAAATGGAAATTGATGCTACCTGAGACGGTGAGTGCGATGCACTTGCGCGCCACGTAAAAAAGATTAATGGAATAGGTTCTGTATTACGGCGTCCGAATGTATTTTAAGGCTCATTCATCATCGCGTTCTTGGGTCACTTCTCATTCTGTCACCCGCTCGTTATTTATTACGATGAATCTTCCTGCATTCTCCGCGCTTCGCGAAAGCTACTGCATCCGAGAAGCCTGAATCACGAACAGCTTGCGTATTTTTACCTTAAAGCCTTATCCGCGCTCGAATTAATAATGCCAGTCCGTTAACACTCGCGTGCACCGAGAGGGCTGATGATCTCGGCAGTCAAGTCTCTCGTGACATTAGCCTTTCTTCGTGATCAAGTATCGTATTACAGGGTCAAGATATTACAATAGACGGGAGAAAAAGAAAATGAGAAATGAAACGTCGCGAGACGAATCGAGAGTAATTATGCTGACGGAATCCACAGGCCAGTAAATCCGAGGCAATCCATTAAACCATCAACCCGCCATTGATTTACGTTTCCTTGTTCACCCTTAATGCCCCGCTATTCCAACATATAAATCAAGCGGCCAGTCAAACTAGAACGCACGAGAACTAAGAATTAAGCTTCGCGATATTGCTCCCTTATGTTTAGCTGCGGCCAACCTCGAAACTTTTTAAGCAAAAGTTTCATCGATCCCACTAGTGTCCGCTTGTCGTATTTTCTGCCGGATTAAATCGAGAACCTTTGATGCAGTTTTCATGGTAGCAGATAATTTCATACGCGAAAATTATCCCGAGCGAAGCGTGAGACGAGGAAGCAACGGAGAGGATGAAGGACGATAGGTGCAGAGCTCGATGCGAGCGAAGAGACAGCGGAAAGGCCAGGATGAGATATGGAAACAGGTCGGAGAGGGCTCGGAGGGTAGTAGCAACGCGGAAGCCAGCAGGAAGAAGAGGAGCAGATAGTGGGAGGGTTAAAGAGAGAACTCAAGCCGAAACTTGGATGTAATTACTCCCGTCTAGCGTGTAAACTCTCGTCTTGTCATAGCTATCTACGCTGCCGAGTTCAGCTGTGCCAACGGACTCGAAATTACTCTTGCTTCCTTCTGTCGGCTAATCAGCTGCGGCTTTCCACTGATAAAGTAAGAATCCTGTTAGCGGTTAGATCACCTAGATCGCGAAACTCTACCGATCTCGGGAGTGGCAAACCAGAGAACTCGTTACATCTTGGCTATCAATGTCAGTGCATTCAATCGCCATCATCGCTGCCACCCGGGCAATATCGACGCTCCACCGATTCGGGGCTCGTTCGACTCATCTGTCTATAGAATCCGTGGAAGCCCCGTTCCGTCATGTACCAAGCGTACAAGGAGAGCCGCTGTGCAGTACAGCTGATATACTGCACGGATTAGATCGCCACGACCGGATATTAGTGTCGCTCGAAAATCGTGTCGGCGCGTTGCGAAAGCACCGTATCATTAATTCGGATTGATGAGAACGAGTACCTCGCTACGCAGCACGAACACATCAAAATTCTCTTAGGGGAAAAAATAGAAATGAGGAATCCCCGAGCTCCAGCTGGCAAGGAGTGGACACGCGCGAATGGTATGCGTACAAATCTGTTGAGACGCGTCGAGGAGACGCATCGGTCAAAGAATCAGCGCAAACGTATGCATGCAGTTATCCCTGCTGCAGATTGGATTGCACCAGTACGCATCGATTGCCAGCGATCGACAAGCGGACCGTTTACACCTTTATATCATCAATCAAGCGAACCCAGGTAGCGCGCAGGTGTATAAACGCGCGGCATCATTCCCGATTGATCGATGAGCCACCACGCGCGCGAACCAAAAGAGGGGAGCAGACCGGTAGGAGGAATGGAGACGGAGGGTGATGAGAGCAGGAGCCGCAAAGCTTGCCAGAGAGACAGCGAAGCGTACGGCGAATGGCGAACGGTCGTCGCGAAAGAGAGAAAGCGAGGAGGCCGAGTCGAAGGTGCGTCTATATTTTAACGGGAAGCTCGACAGAGCGTTAAAACGAGCCGTCAACGTGCCTTGGCATGGGGGTATTAATTACGAAGCGATGGACGACGCGACGTGGTTCGGTCCTCGCCGCTTTCGTCCTCGAATATGCATGGCCCGGTGAATTCGTCGTCGTTGACGAGAGATATTACGAGCCAGAAGATAATCCGGTCGGATTGGTGGAAAAGTTCTACTTTACATCTGTAATGGCTTCCGACTTTAATTGGCCAAGCTGGTCTTGGTGCATGGATCGATCCTCCCCATGCGTGTGTATCTTGCACCTCGAAACTTTCTCGACTGCGGCACCCTCGATAAGCTTTCGAGTGTATCCTTAAATCTGTCGGAAGTCCTGCTCGCGATACCGACAGGCTACCTCGTGCTAAACGACAAAACTTGTGCCATTACACGGCCCCCAGGGTAATTGTCGAGTCTGACCAACGAATTACAGAAAGCGGGGAAAGGGATCCTTGATTTAGCGTTCGACAAAGAGACGAAAATCCGGGAAAGTTGGTCGAAGAATTTCCACATCTGCTGCAACTCAAGCGTGCGATCGATCTGTCGTGACCGACTTTAATTTACCGAGACCGAGAGTAAACAATTAAAACGAGTGGATATAGTAAGCGAAGAAACGAGTGTCTGCGGAATGGTTCTTCGTGTACCACCACAGACCGAAACTAATAACACTGGGAACCGATAAACGCGAGTTACGACGTCTGGTTAACATTCCGCAAGCGACTTGCCTGGCTCGGAAGGACATTCTTCCTTGTCGCGTCGATCAGGCTGCTCGAGAGATCGAGATCCAATGCGGAGCACGCAAATTACGTATCTACATGCCGAATGTCTCTACTCGGAAGTGCCACATGAAAAGTGTAGCACGTCGAGCAAAAATAATTGTAGCATACCAAATTCCCACACATACAGACTCACATTTACTTCTGATTGTGAGTCGAATACTGACCAGGATAAATCGATCAAAGTTTATACGTATAAAATTTGAAGGTGGGAGCCTTCATTAGGACAGATAGAAGTGAGAAGGTTCGTGTCCCTCGAAGAGCACGTAGCTCGGTGACGAAATTGTCGTGGGCTCGCGTACAGCAGCACACCGCACCGTCTCGTTTATTTCCCCAGGGCATCCGGAGTAGGTATTTCGCTCTTAACGAGATTATTGTCAGCTGAGTTCGGCGTGGCGCGGCGTGGCGCAGCTCGTGGTGAGCAGAGTGTCGAGCTGCCGAGCGATGCGTATCGATAGACCCAATCACGGAGAGACCAAGTACCAATGCGTACGTACAATGTCCATGCCGTCGCTCTCTCTTCCGCATGCGTTTCGACAGACCCACTAAGGCTGTCCCGCTGTCAGCACAATGCAATCACGACGCCTCTCACGCGATAAAAGGAAAAAATACCGTTACGCGGCATCGAATCTTGTTCTATCTCGTCTTATCCATCGACGATCAAATATTTTCCTGGGTGAATTACTGTCTCGGGGAAAATCAGGTCAGAAGCGTCACGTTCGATTAACTCCAAAAATTGTAGCCTCACTGTCAGGCTTGCCTGACTATTAGCGCTCTCGAGTGTACTTCGCGCGATAAGCTTGCTTTAGCAGCCTTACAACCAGTGGCCAACCAACATCGCTAGCCTGTTCGCGCCTAGCCAGTGGTCGGCACTCGTTCGCTTCTCGCGATCAGATAAATCGATCGCTCTAAATTAAGCGGCGGTAATGTCGCGCGGTGGCGCGCCACAGTAATTGCGTACCGCGGTTGGGCCCGTAAGTGCCACGCAGCGTCATCCTAGCGCAGTTTCGCCACAATTCCCGCGGTATCAGATTTCGCGATAGGGCGCCGATAGGCCCCGGGAGCGGTGCCGATAACTGCTACGAGGAACATCGTGCTGGCGAGCTAGCCGATCAAGCTCGGCAATCGAGCTCGGCAATCGAGCTCGTTGCATCAGGAGTCAAAGCAGCACGGCGCCTTCGGTTCGACGTCTCGGCGCGGCGTGGTGTGCCGTGATGCACCGATGTGGTGCCGGCCGCTCACTCGTGCGCAACACGCCACGGGAGACGCTCCTTGTCACGCAGCGACGAGCGACAATAAACCTAATTGTGGCCCTAACGTGAGAAAGCTGGCCCGTACGCTCCTATACGAGAGATTTCAATTACGCCTCGTTATGCCGGCAGATGGGCATAATGGTTCTTTCCTAGCGCGACTCCCGACACTTTAGGCCTTCTGGAGAACGAGGCAAACCGCCTACGACCTCGAAGAGCAAAAGAGAAAGAGAGGGAAAGAAGAAAAGGCCTCCGGCGTCGGTGTACATCGACCTTAAGAACCTGGATGCTCCAACGACGGCATCTTCTCAATCTTCTCCATCTCCATGATCTCCTCGATCTTCTCGATCTTCTCGATCGCCTCGACAGATCGCGATAATCTTTACATCCATCGGTGAAGAAACCAATTAACTCGTCTGGATGCTTGTCGCTTAACTTGTTCGCTTGTTTCTCTCAAACTAGAAAAATGGTCATTATGCAAGCGGTATGTGGGCGTACTGCAACCGGTACGCGGTGGTCGGACTTAAATCTTATTAAGACACGATTGTAGCGGGGTGTAGTGGAGCCGCTACAAGGTGTTACGAGATTATAAAAATTCGCGAAAGATTATGCATTCGTGATGTCGCGGAGGCGAGGCAAGACACTTGAGAACCATACCGCATTGTAATTGACGCCGATTGATACGTTATTCGGAGTAAGAAATCGGACAATATAATCAGCGTATTTACTGGGACCGAAAAACAAGTAGCATGCAACGAGCGTATTTATGCGTGCCGGGGAAAGGTTTAACGAGGTGCCTCCGGCATTGCGTACCGGGTGTGCCTCTGCATACAAGTACTATATACGAGCCAGCGCGACGTTGCATCTAAATTTCCTCGCTGAAAATAAATAAGCGCATTTTTCTTTGGAAATCTTGCCTCAAGGATCGGTTACTTCGCGTGCTAATTTCATAAGAAACTTACGTCCACAAATTGAATGTATCGCTCCGAGGGAAAAGAGCTTCATTAAGTTGGCCTTGTACTTGCAATTATCGCCTGGAAAACCTTCCGGCAGACCGGGTTAGTCGACTGGCAAAGTAAAAATGAGACAACGAGGCTGAAAAGTGGCTGTGTTCTCGCGCAAGCAAAGAAAAGAGAGAAAGCGAAAGAGAGGAAGTCCGGGTTAAGGAATCGCCGTGATTTACTTTCCAGAGGCACGTTAAATCTGTCGTGCAAGGGTTAAAGATGTTTGACTTGGTACGTAACGTTATAAATACGGATCCTACGCCTCTCTCATTGTACGCGCGAGAGGTACAATGCGTCACGATTTCGGCGACTGGCACGGATCACGCCTTGATCGTTATTAATGGTCCCGGTTATTGTAGCTGAGCGCGCGAGCCGCAGCCTTTGTCGTCCTTTCTGCTCCTACGTTTCCGATTTCTCGGTCCAGATGCTTCTGGTCTGACTCCCTCTCGAGTCACGCAACTCGTAGTTCTCCCAGAGCGCATGATTACCACTCTGCCACGCACCTTGTATCCATCACGACTTGTTATAGTCTCCTTTTCGGCCGCTTTCGGTATCCGAGTCCTATGATCATCCCACGAAAAGTAACTCTGAATCGGCTTTATTTATGGGACGACTTTGATGCCGTGGAATTTATTGCGGGCTTATCGGCGACGATGCATCTTTGCGAATGCGAACCAACCCACTGGACCCTCTGTTTAGGAGAGGTTGTGAGTAATTGCGCTCGAAAGATCAAACGAAGAGAGTGAAGACTCCGCGCGGTTCGCAGACGCGCAGTTTCTTTCCAACGCCAACGAATTCTCGAGTGTGCCTGCCACGTCAGAGACGCTTGTCATCCGAGCATGGCATAAAATATAAATCGCAAACAGAACGGATGCTACAGGTTGAAGCGCACTGGAGAAGAGGACGGAAAGGATGGCAATGCGAGAAGTTAGGGAAATAAAAATAAACTCGACTTCTTCAGCGCGTTATCACCGTAACGCTGACTAGCGAACTCGCTTTTCCCTCACTCCTTTTTATACATTCCGCCACTACTCTTCTTCCATTTCTTTCTTTTTTTTTTTGCTCACGACGACGTGCTGCTTTATTGTGCAGCTCGTGAAGCACGTACACCTAAAAATGTACGCGACTGCTGAGTCGCGTGTTCCTCTACACCTCGCATCCCTTAACCTCCGGCGTCGAGACGTTTCTTACGATCGTGAGGGGCAAGAAATTTTATATCCTGCACATGGAACGATTTCGCGAAATACAAAGGAACGGTGTGTAAGCCCTTATTTAATCTTTCGTCAGAATATAGGAATATAGGAGAATATAGAAAGCAATCATTTCCAGTATTTGAATTGATATTTGAACCAGAAATAGATAGGTATGCCAATCTAAGAATAGATCGTACGTTCGTCGAGAGATTAGTTCCACTCGAAGTCGCAAAAACTCACGTCTGCACATGCTTAATCATAGTCGACTATGTCTCCAACTTGCTATCGAACTTTTTTCAACTTTTCCCAAGGAAAAGTTATTAATCTTGAGCTACGAGTACTCGAAACTGTCAGTGTTCTTTTCGCTCGAATATGCCCCACCCCCGTTCCGCCTTCGTTTTATCGCTCGAGCGACTTGCTCGATTCTCAATCGTTCGAATCGACAAATCGAATTCTAGCTGTTTGTTCACCGAGACAAGTCTCGCTCCTTTTCTTCTTGCCCCGTGACGGAGAGCCAACGGCGTATACGTGTGCTGTTTCTTCCTCGTGTAGGTGCAGGGTAATACGAGACAACTGTCTGAGACAATTCTATTTAAAAAAAAGAGATAGTAAAAATGCGACAATTGTTTCAAAAGCTAGACAATGCATCCACTACTCGAAGACAGTACGAGAAATTTTACTGTGACGATGTGACTCATACGGTAGTTGCAATACGAGGCGCCGCACCGAGGAGAAATGAAATATCTCAAAAACAATAGCAAAGTGATATCGAATGCTTCGCCCATCATTCGTGTGGGGTCACTAACGGTGATACTCGTAAAGTGCTCCTTAATGTCGGGGTGACATCGTAAAAAATTCATCGCGCTCGTGACTATGGACTTTCAGACAAAGGTATCGCGCTCATTTGTTTCGTGTGGATCTGACACGCGTTCTGTTAGGTCGAGTTATCTCTTAACAGAATCGATATCGAGTCTCGCAGTCATGACAGGCCTATGGTCACGCCTTTGCGCGGCCGAGCACACCCATGGTTTCAACTACAAGAATCACCATAGACTACATATGAATTCTGTCTCTCTCTCTCTCTCTCTGTCTGTCTGTGCGCGTACTATCAAGCTCTCGTATTTTTCAATTAGACCGCGATTTTTTCTCTGATTGATATAAGCACTTTACATCGATATTCATATATTGCCTGCCATGGGTGTATGCATATTTATAACCCGATCGAACATTTCCATTCCGCACGATTTCTTCTTCTTTCAAATTGTCATTACTCGCTATCGAAGACCCAATCCATCAACGTCGAACATCGTTTCCATCGGATCGGCAGCGTTACGAGCCGCGGTTTCGCCCGAGTTCACCAGGATTCCGAGTGAAATTGGAAACTGCATAGAGAATATAGAGGCTCATAAATAGTTAACAGCGCGAGGTTGAGCATTGTGGAGGCGTGTACTCGCGGAAAACAGTATTCACCTACAACAACCAGCACTGTAGTACAGTATCTATAGCGATAGACTTTGATTACGATACTCGCAGGGTCCACTTGGAAAGCCGAGAATGGACATCGGTCAAGCCCAGCACACGAAAAATCAATTGGAAACGGCTTCGGAACTCTCTGATTATCGGCGTCGATGAAACCGGTCACAATTGATTTTTATTGAGGATAGCGATATTGGTATGTACATAAGTACACGTATTTCGCGGCTTGCGGACAACCCATGTGTCGTCTGGTAACCTCGATTCAGTGAATGGGCCCGATAAGCCGCTTCCCATCTCCGGTGTTTGTAGCGCCTTTAATCGCCGCTTATACTGGATCTCGACTGTCTAGTCCTCGAGTCGGTACATACTACAAGCCAGCCAATTGTATTCGCGAGTGCATCAGCTATGTTCAATTCCAGCGACGCTTCCGCTCGGTCCCAACTTGACAGCAGAGATCTCCCTCGAGCTCCGATTAAAATTACATTTGTTCCCTTCCGCGCAATCAACGTCAGTCTGAACGACCTAATATTTACTCTCGCGGGAGCCCGAGTACCCCTTCGCGGTCCGAAATCTTGAAAATCAATACCCCAGCAGGCAATCGCGGCGGCAAACTCTCTGAAGCAAGTGGCCTCTCGGTATTCTTCAAAATAGCCGTTCGTCGGCGAGCAAACACTCAAGACGTATGGTCACGCGCGGCTAAAAGAAGGATAATTACTAGTTGGTGCACGAAAAACGACGCTGTGTCAACAGAGTAAAAAATGCTCAAGCTCAGAGGGGTCGCGTCGAGAGGATGCTTCAGAGCATCGGTAATATCGATAAGAGCTTGAGGCAAAAGAGACAAAGAAGCAAGGGACTACATACATACATACAACCAACGCGACCGTATTAAAAAGAGACTCTACATCGGGCGAGTGGGCACGGTTGAAAGCGAAACTGGCAGTCAGTCTAATTAATATTCGATGCTCAAGACACGCGAGACTCAGGTGTGAGCTCGTCGACCGGATGCGAAGACAGTATGGGACAGAGGTTTACGAGTTACGCGCTAGTTCCTCTTGGCACGCATCCGCCTGATAGCTGGTCTCGACTCCTCCTGACAGTCCCGTCAGTCCCGACCTCTTGGCCCTGGGGCGACCTTCTTTCGCACGGAGCGGAGGTCGCCCGTTCGCTCGCTCACACTTCCTCCCCACTGAAACCATCATCATCTACGCCTCTCTACGGCACTTGGAGAGTGAGTTTCATCAACGGTCACACGCACGTCTTGCCTCTTGGCACGTGACGCGCATTTATCCGACCGCGTTTTTGTCGGACCCCGGCCAATTTTCCAAAGTCCACCGAGCATTAATCATCGAGCTAGAGACGGGGCTAATAACCGGTGGATCCGCGTCTACGAAGCTTGAAAGGGGGCAAAAAGAAAGAGGAAGAAAGCGTAGTACATAGTCGCGGGCATGGCAAGCGTGGTATTGTCACCAGTAGGATACACCTTGGAATTGCTGGACTTGCCGTCTACGCGAGCAGTGTTCTCCTGTTAATCAAAAAGTCTCATAAAGTGCCGTCACGACGAGCGACGCGAGCCATTGTGGACCGTCATTACTCGTTACATAACAGCCTGGACCCTCCCCAGTCTATTGCAATGAAGATCTATTCGATGGAATTTCTTGCACCGACCAGCAGCTTTCTTGCGGTGCTTCCCGGCTGATATGCTATTCCAGTCAGTCCCGGTGCTTTTAACGCACCGCTATCTTAACGCCCTGTTAACTGGTGGTTACCACCGTGGATGGTACCCGGCGCAAAACTATTTGTATGATAAACGCCCACGGCGATATTGTTCGGCCGGGAAACGGCCTCCGGTCCGCTATTGGTACAGGGCAGATACCGTTCTGCCTTGAAAAATAGTGCTCTCACGAAATAAGTTTTTACAACAGAACTGGCGAGAATTACACGTTTCATTAAATATTATGGTGTTAAAGAGATTTATCGCCGTGGCTGTTTACAAAAGCGAGTGGTTCCCAGCGTAAGATATATACGTATGTATGTACTATACGCCGTGCTGCGTCCGGGTACCTTAAGATTCATGTGAATGGCCTCGGAGGAATATCTGCATTCTCCAGGAATCAATCCGACTGTAAATAACATCCACTCGTAAAATGCGTCGAGCACAACCGCGTAAAATCCAGGAAACTTTTCGCCACCCCTACCCTTTGACAAACGTACACTCTATCGTGGGTCAGCACAAGTGCTTCAAACAATTAACTATAAATTGTCCTTGAAATCCGCTGATATTTTCCGTTAAGACTCCTCGCGTTAAGGACGCAATTAAAAAGGAAAGAGCTTTTAATTGAACAGCCGAGTCTCGTTAAGCGGTGGCTTTTAAAAATGAAGAGGAAGATTGTCGATTAAAGGGATATTTCGCTTGGCGATTCGAGGACGATGCGTATGGCCGGTCTTATTCTCTTACGGAACTCGATCTCTCTCTGTCTTCCTCTTTTACCACCGAGTCTCCACCTCTCGCTTCTTTCTTCTTTTTTTCTCTCTTTTTCTCTGCTTCTTGATCTGCCGTGTACTCTTTTTCAGTCTCCTTCTCCGATTGCAACCAACTCGATGGTGGTGTTCGGTTTCTGATTATCGGAAATCGATCCTCGGCAGGCCGTTAAGGGCACGCTTGGCTAAGCGGTAGGTGCGCCCCCGCCTTCGATATCTCCCTCCTCCTTTCTCTTTTCACCGAAAGTCGCTGCGGCGCCGTCGATACATACCACCGTATGGGCCCTCATCCTAATGATCTTTTTATACTCCAATATTACGGATACCAATCGCTACCGAATTTGCATTATCCTTCCACCTTTGATACTCTCATCCCGTGATCTTGCGTCGAGTCGTGCCTCTGTGGCTTACGTGTAATTCGAGGAATCGTCACGCGCACTCGCGAGAACCACCGAAATTGCCAGGGTGGAGACGAGTATCAGGGATATCCGGGAATGTCGGGTTTGGCAAGTGCCGCAACCGAGGCTCACCAGACCGTGTCGCTTCTTTCCTCGCTCTCTATTCTCCTCCCTGGCGGTGGAGCGCTCCTGTCATTGTCGGGGCCTGATCCCTGATTATTGGAAATCGAAGCGGACCAGCCTGGTAAGGGCACACTCGAGCAAGTAGATACCACTGCGGGGTGGCCAGGATTCACCCCGCAACACTCACGCTCCCATTAATATGTGATTCCCCGATGCACTGAGCACGAGACGGTCGTTCACATTTAAATATCAAGCTGCGTCGCGACGTGATCCGATCATGCTTGAACTTTTCCAACTGACAGTATACCGATGCTTCAATTATGTTAGGGTGACCACCACGTCACTTGTATCAGACTGACTATATCATATATCATCATAGAAATCGTTGAAAGTTGCAAATTACTTCGGCAACTTTAGAGATAGGATAAAAGGTGTCCTGTCTACAGCATAATTTATAGCAATCTTCAACCCCCTCTATCTAAATTTCAGTGAAGCGTCCGCTTTACAGTTCGAAGTTTGCTTGTTTAAAATTTCAAAGATATTTTCAAAAATATTTTTAAACCAGAAGTTTTTCGTTTGTTTATTTTCCTTTGGGAGATAGACGCTTACGGTTTACAGCTGGTGTGATACTTTATGGGAGGGCTAAACTCAACGAAGCCAATAGGAGAAACCAGCACCACGGGCGGCAACAGTAAATTAAATTTGGTAAGGCAAAGGAAGTCATAACTGGCGACACGTGCCCCACGATGTGCTACGGGATGCATGCGTGGGTCATGGGATTATGGAAAAATCTCTTTCCCCGCGTGACTCGGCCTGTCGGTTTTTTGTCAGGAAGCGTGGCTGCTACGTGATTGGAATCTGTCAACGTCGCGAGCATCCAGTCACAAGCCAGCGAAAGAGAGCCTAATTATAATCCGATTATATCGTATATGAATTCTTCTCTACTTCGCGTTCGTTTCCTTTCGGCACATTTTAATAGACAGCCTCCATTCAGAGAAAACAAGCAATCCATATTCGCGAATATCACGAGCCACTGTATTCGCGAAATGAATCTTTCGCGAGTATACATACATACACGACTGGACATGTGCTGCACGAAGCTCAATGTGAAAATTATTGGAGCGTTCAGGCTGGGTCGCGATTCTTAACTTGGCAAGTGTATCCTTTAAAAATACTCCTCTTTATTAGAAAAATGTGAATGAACATAATATTAAAAAAATATAACGAAGCTTTAGTTATTTTGACTGTATATTTTTTCAAGAGAGTCATTTTGAAAGGCTGCGGCAAAAACTCATCGTCAACAGTTCTGGCGGCAACTAATACTCATTACTGCTGCGACCGTGGATTTCGAGCCTCCTAAGAAAGGCAATTATAAATCCCACTCGCAGACTCTTTTAATTTGTTAATTGATAATGCGCAGACGAGTCAGAAAGCATTCGCGGCGCGGAAAACGCATACTGACAAAGAGACAGAGAGACAGTTGCGCGCGAGTCAATTCCAACTCCAATTACTCATGCCGTTAATGAAATCCTTCTGCACACAATGCACGTTCGTAGTTGAGCACCGTAGAGAAGGTGGCCCTTATGGCGTGCTCAGTGTTTCACGAAAGCTCATAATGCGCGAGTAAATAATAAGGGATGCGGCGAACCCCTCGCCCAAGCAAACTTTACACAATTTTTCCCTTGGCATTAGGGCCGCGGATAGAGGCGACTATGCGATCATCAAGGGAGATTTTTTGCTCTAAAATACGACGACTTCGGCGTATTTTAACGAGGTTACTGTCCGAGATTGATGGGACGGAAGAACAGTGGTTTAAACTTGAAGGAAAAACTCGAAACGATTAACGCTTCGAACGTTTGGTTGACCCGCACGAAGGGTAGCACATTTACCACCCTGTATTCCGACCTCAGCCACACCGTCGCTAGTCCCTTTGTAATCGGTTGCAGCTGAGCAAACGAAACCTTCAAATTAACTGGCTATTACGAATTTAAACGTCGCAATAACTGCGCTAACTGGCAGCAGCACAAGCCTACTCGAGTTCCGCTCTCTCTTTCTCACTTTTCTCATTCAATCATCCATATATGCAGAGTTCGGTCGAAATAAAATTCTCGATCACTTTGTCCCCTTATAAATCATCCGACGATACTTTTTCCTCCGGTCTGCATACAGACCCAGACTATAATTTAATATCGGAGGCCTGTAAATAACTTGGCGAGTCATATACCCTCGATACGTACATGCGGTTGCGTTTATAGGTCCCGTGGGTGGACCGGTCGGTACTCGACGGGAACAGGTGGTTAAGATAAAATTACGATCCGTGTGCGCTTTTCGCGATCTAATCGCGCCGCGCGCATAAACGAGCTGCCTGTGCGACAAGTATTATTTTCGGTCTGATCATAAAGATTTTAATCGTTCGACATTGCCATTCCAAACGCACCACGCTCTACCAATTTTATTTATTGTCCAAGCGCATACTTTCTCCCGTGTTGCGCTGCATCTCTTTCGCCTATCGTTAACCCCTTAGACCTCGAGGAATCCTAATATGTACGCGCTCGATCGCTCTCAGGAATTTTCCCGGCTCTCGGCCAACAAGTATTCCCGCCGCGAGCGAACTCCTCAAACCGATGGCTACCGCGATCCTCTTCCGCGTGTTGAGGAGACGAAAACGGCCCTCTTTATGCCTCGCTCCGTTTATCGCGGTTATCGCGGTTCAGGCACACTTGACCGAATCACCACCGCATGAGCACCACGAGAAATGGAAGGGGTCAGGAGAGCACTAGTGAAGCAGTACGAGAGAGAAAAGAAAACAGAAAGAGAAAGAGAGAGAGAGAAGCAGGCGTCGCGATCATCTGGCTGGCGCCAGCATGTAAACGAGCCAGAAGCTATGCCCAAGCCAGGTTCAATGAGCAAGGGAACTGAGGAAAGACGAGTCTACAAAAGGACAACAGAGAGTCTCACGCACGCTCGCGAGATGATCTCTATGTGAGGCTCTTTCGACTCATACTCGCGTTAAACGTAAATGACCGATCCTGTCTCGAGGTATGTATTTCCGCTAAGGAGTCTCAAGAGCACGTGGTGTCATATTTTTGGATGTGCTCTCTTTCCTAACGGCAGGTGGATCGCGTTAATAAGAAGCCACGTTCCTTCGTTACTTCTCTCAACGCCTTTACCTTTTTTTTCCTCGTTCCCTCTCTATCCCTATGCTAACTTCCAGCGATTCATCGACGATGACGGATGCCCTGGCATGCCGTGTCGCGCCACGTCAAGAATGTCACCACTCTGTGCGAGATATTTGAGGAAATTTATCCCGAGCTCAGTCTGTTTCGAACTCGTGTCTGCGCTTTAGCTCATTTATCCTAGTTGATGGGCTCTTGTCGAGTTTTTTCTTTATGTGACAGCGAGTCTCGTGAACTCGATAGGTTGACTAAGGTTAAAACAGAAGTAATGCTGGCATTTATAGCCAACGAGTTTTCCCAACGGGCTCTATCATTTACCGGCGCATCATACTTTTTGCAAAGCTATAAAAAAAAAAAGAGCAGGAAGCAATGGGAGGAGACATCGGAAATCCCGGTATTCCGAGTGATCAGAAAACCAGCGAGGGGAAACGAAATCGAAACTCGTAGACCTGGTCGACCGGGGGAAGCTGGAGGTATCAACGTTACGTTCGCTCGAGTCTGAACTGTTAATAATAGGAGAGGCATAAATCAAAGTCCTATTCGCGGCTTTATTGCTCTATTAAATGGGACAGCTGGTGCCTGCTCGTTGGGTCGGCTTCCTGGTAGAACGGGTCCTCGCTGGAACCGAGAAACGACTGACTGAGAGATTTCTGCGAGGGTAGATTCGTCTCGGAGCGGAATATCGTGGAGGCGAGCACGAAACGTGCGGTCTATTAAATTATGCCAATTCGCAATCGACGCGCCAGTGTATTGAGTTAATATCATTAATTTCAGTCAATGACTTTCCTGCAAGAGCATTCACAACTCTGCGCCGTTCGTCCTGCCGGTCCATCCGCATCGCGTCCCACCCGATCGAAGCTTGTTTACATACAAATACGTCCGGTTAAATTGTTTCTCAATAACGCAATTTCAAACTAATCCACTGCCGGTAATTTTCTATTTGCATCGGACGCAAAGTCAATTGTGCGGCCGGAGCCGGGGTGTCGCGTCGAATCGAGTAGAGCAACCTTGCTAATCTACGTTTACACAGGCAGCTGCTGTCATCGGGCTGATCCGCGGAATATAGAAATTAGCGGGTTAAGCGATAAAGAGGCCGTGGGCAGCAACGACGCGAGAATAAATTAATTGTGAATATTGTCCGAAACCTCTAACCTGTTGCCAAATTTACTCGTTGCGCTTGAACGCTCGCAATGAAAGATAAATTGTGCCGTAACGCTGCGCTGGTTGGTGCAAAGTGGCGCAGAGCGACGCGTTACTGCTTCGGAGCCGAATCCCGAGATTGGGAGAATTTACATCCGGCACTTAGAATTCATAAGTGGGGCGTAACACGTGCGCGCCGGAAAGTTATATCCTCGCACATTCGCGTCGATGCCGGATCGGGTTAATAACATTAATTTCCGTCAACGGGGTACCTCTCTCAAGCCCCAACTACCCCCATCTGCCTCTCCCTACACCAGTGCTGTTGGATCGAAGTCTGTTTACATAGAAATTCGTCGGCGGTAAAACCCCCAGCTATATAGTCCAATCCCAAACTGCCCCACAGTTAATTTTCGCGCAACAACCTGCCAGGGCTACAATGTCGCGCGTCAGTTCGCCGCATGCTCGTTAATGACAAAGCCAGAATTTCGACGAACTTCGGAGCCCCAACCTTTGCCGTCCAGTCTGCACTGCCCTCCGTACTAATAACACTGTTCAAAATTAACAAGTCTGCGCTTTCAAAAATTTCCCACTCCTCGTCGAAACCCGAATCGACATTAATCCTGAAATTACCAACAATTAACGCGTGCCGACTTTAACCAATGGTCCGTATTTCTGTGTGTGATTTGTATTTTTCAAAAATTGCAATTAAACAGAATTTAATTTATACATGATGTGTACATCGCTAAATATTTTTTATACTTGTTAATGTTTCCAATATTAAAGAACAAATGTTAAAAACCAAGTTCCAAATGCATTGTGTTTCCCTCTTGAATCGTTCCAGCATTAATAAATCAGGATTAAACTCAGCAAACGCAGACGAGTCCACAGAGAAGGGAATAGCGCATATTTTGCAAGGTCTCTAAAGCAAGAAATTCGGAAATGCACCGTGGATTCTTTGTCGGGACGAACTGCGCGACGAAGCGGGTAGATCAAAACAGCGAGATATGTAGCTTTAATAAAAATATCGCGACAGGACGCGAGTGGACACATCCAGCGACAGCAGCGCTTATAGAATCGTCGACGATATATATCAGAGAATGCTGTTCCATGTGGAAATGCCGAGCATCTGGAATCGGGCCAACCATTTTTATTGCCACGAGCCTCTTCATTCGACGTTTCACTCCGAGCGAATATACGCTCGTCGCGAAACGGGTAAGGAATAGGTAGAAGGAGCACGCCGGAATCATGAATATCCCTGCCCTCGCCAATAAAATTCTTGAAATTCTTCCTGGTAGACGCGTCCAAGGAGGAGGCAGTCGAGTTGGCTGCGCGTTGCTACCGATCGACTGCACGGTTCCGCGATGTCAGGGTCGGGCTTGGTGAGCCGGTCACGGTAATTTCCATGCGGGTCCGCGCTCCCATGTACCCTGAAGATCAAGGTGGCGCGGCCGGATGGCTCGATTCCAATTTGCACGGTACATACACGGGACAGAGAGGCCTGGAGAACACGACCGTTTTCGTTTTAATAACGCGCACACGATCTCGAGCACGGCCCAATCGATGAAAGAGGGAAATTCTATCAGAGGCAGATGCGGTGGATGCAGTTGGCTCGATACCGCCTTGCACAAAGCCCCGAAATCCCCTATGGACCCTACGATTTTGCAGGGCAAGAGTCGACGTTAGATACGCTTCAGGGAGCATTAGGAGAGCCTCGAGAAGCCTTCGAACAAGCATTTCTAAGCCAGTCCTCCCCCGGGCGAACTTCGTATCTCCTTCTGGCCTCGTTACGCTTTGACGATAATAATCTTCTCCGTATTTCGCCTAGTTGCCTTCTCCTCTCGCGGTTACTCTACAGTGCTCTCTCCTCGTAAGCGGTTCTCGTTGGCAATTACCGGGGCAAAAGTAACAGACATTCGTCTAGGCCACGAACCTGCGGAGATCTCGAACCTAGTGAGTAACCTTCGAATTGTGGGTACACGTGAACAAAACAGTTTAACGATAATGGTATCTCGCTGCCAGTGGCCATTCTGGCTCTTGTTTCACTGTCTCAGCTATTTCGGACTATGCTCCAGTGTGCAGTAGGTACAGATCGACGATATGACGAGTACGGACACACTTCTTGCTATGGGAATGCAAGCGGGACCAATCGACAAGAAATCGACAAGAAATCGGCGAGAAATCGTCTCGATCACGAGCGTCTTCCTTCTCATGGTGATTCGCTCGATCTTGCATAAATCGAGTCACGGATTCGTTGATATATCGCGGTTATTATCCTCCGTTGGGATCGTACAGTCGTCGTCTGCGTCGTCTCCTATGAGTCGCGTAACGTTGCGCGTCGTGCTCCCGGATAACGAACGAGGACAAAGGGAGCACGCTGCGAATTAATAAGCCAGATTTAAAGACAGGAGAGCAAGCAGCCCTCCGCAGGGCATGTCGAATGATCCGGTAGGCCGTTCATAATGCACTGCAGCTGAGGCGTACCAGCTTTAAAGGGGCGGCCGGTCGGTCGTTCCATTGTCCCTAGTTTCAGGGACCCAGTTTCGATGCAGTGGGACGTGAATTCTGACTTTTGGGCCCCTCGAGCCAGTCGAGCCTCGACCGAGGAAAGCTGTTTTTATTCTGACGGCTCGATGCGAACTCACGCTTGGTCTGCCACCCGAGGAAAGACTAGGATTTGCGCCTTCCTCGAGTTCCTCGCTGTGGGACGCCCTATTATCGTTCCTCTCCAGCCTCCCTCCTTTTTGCGGCTCCCCGCCGCCTCGACTAAGTGGATTATCAGAGATATCCGTTTGATCTCCCAAGCGAAAGCCTGCGCCGGATAAACTTCGAAACGTCTTCCGATCGCTTGCAGGTGCACCAGACGAGCCCTTTCATTTCGCGCAGACTCCTCTCACCCCCGCACTGTCTAAGGGCGTTCACGGAATTCCCAATATGTATATCCTTCTCCTCTAATCTCACGAGTTGAGGAACAATAAAGAGAAGTAACGCATCCGTCAATTAGTAACGAAACGATGAAAGACCTGCACTCATAAATCAAAAGATAGACTTTCAACTGATTGCAATTTGAAGCTTTCCTCTGTGTCCTTCTTTCCCTCTTTCTCTCTTTCTCCCTATCTTTATCCCCCCTCGGGTTCTCATCCATGTTCTCCCTCTCAAGATTGTCTTCCAGCAAAGTAATTTCCGACGCGTTAAATTCCCCACGAGGAGCAACCCACGCTTATTCCTTCCCGGTTAACACGATTGTCCTCTCTAATTACTCGCGCCCAAGTTCTTAAGTCGCGGTATTCCGCCGCCTCGAGCGGAAAGGTAGTATCGATTTAACTCCCTCGTCCCTCCGTGACACTCTCCGTTGGTATTTCCTTGCGTTCGTGGGCACTTCTTGCACGAGCTGCTGGTTCACCGAGTTGTTCACTGGAACGCGCGGCTTAGGGGTGCACGAAAAGTTGGTAGGTCGGGGCCGCGTCAAGCAGTGTCGAGCGGAGTTGCGAGCAGAGTGAAGCATGTGCTCGCAGAGCGATGACTTCCACTCCTCCTCGAGGCTTTTCGTTGAATGGGGTCGCGATGATCCGACAATGAAGCAGAGTTGCGTCGAGGGAGGTGAAACTGAGAGGAGCGGCGGCCTTTCTGGAGGGATCTCGACGAAATAACGAGTCACGCTCGCCCCGTAGCACGATCCAGGCTCGCGAAGAAGGGTGAACCTCCGTCGAAGGAGAACGCAAGAAAGCACACGAGCAGGACGAAAAAGGAGAAGGCGGTGCTGCTTCACGAGAAAAAGAATGGAAAAAGGAGACGTGTGACAATCTTATTGTCGTCCCAGGACCCGCAGAAAAGTCCTTCCTTCTCGTGGCACATCCAACAATGAGACTTCTCGTGCGGCTGCAGGGACCGGGGCTGCTTCGTCTACTCTGTGCTGGTTTCTTCTATTTTTCTATCCCCTTCTGCTCCGTTCATTCGTTGCAAGCTCGCTGGCTCGCTCTGTCCGTCCGTCAGAGTCCCTCGACGCGCAAAAAGCAGTTAAAGCGATTAAAGTCCCCGAAAGCTCGACGAGAGGTGAAGCGCGATAGAAAGCTTTTCGAGTTCTTTGCCGCCTCTTCCGCCCCTTGACCACCCAACCACCTCTCTGTTGCCGCACCCCTCTTCCCGTGGACTCTCGAGCCCCCTTCCCAGCATGGAGGAACAGCCACAGGGTCGGGGATATTGCGACCCATGGTGGAATTGCCCCGGGCAATTGCACCGGAATCTAACTTCCATTCGGACTTATTATTTGAACAGGGTAGAAGGCTACCTTCGCTAGTTCGAAGCCGGCTCGGCGCTCCTCCGCTTCCGGTACCCACCCAGTCGTTCTTTTTCGAGACTTTGTTCGATCGATTCAATGTCACGCAATGAGACGGGGGATCGATGGTCTGGAAACCTATTCGAGGTTACTAATTTCAAGTCCCTTCTTTCGGCTCTCCCCTCGCACAATGTTTGCATTCGCGGTGCGAGTTTCCTTCGCATCAGGGGCTTTTAAACTCCTTAAGAGAAATGCTTCCTCTTGGATGAGTCGGTGGCTTTTAGGTGGCATTCTTGGGAGGGTGAGACGAGATGAGACGAGATGAGATGAGGTGAGATGAGGTGAGACGAGGTAAGTTGAGGCGAGACAGTGGCCTCGTCGAACCCCCTCGCGTGTAATGGAGAGCTCTTGGCATCGGGCAACATGTTACACCAGAATCGTGCTAGAAGTGCCCTCCTATGAAACCTCAATGAACTTGCGGCCACGAAACACGATCAAGGTCGCGCACTAATAATCTCCACCTCGGTCCCTTGATCGTTTTGCCGGGTGAACCTAGCCACGGAGGGTCAAGGATTAAATCTCGCAACGCGCCGCGCCGCGCCACGCCGCGCCGCAGAGTAAAATCCCTGAGCCGGAAGAGCAATTACTGCTGATTGACCTCCTCGCTTCATCCTCGACAGACGAACCGTATAACGGGATTAATAAAGGCCTATACGCTCATAATCGACGAGAAAGTGGCGTCTCAAGAGAGAAAGAGAGAGGGGAAGGTACGCGAGACCGGTGCGCGTGGTTCCAGTCTTCCAGAACTTACATCGAGCACCCTAGCTTGTTCTCCTGGCACTAATTGCTCGTGTGAGCGCCTCTGCAAATTAAGAAGCGCGCGTAATCGAGCGCACTTCGACCGGTGCTGGCGCGTAAGCGCAAGGCTAATTGCGCGAACACGCTGGGGACAATGGCAGTGCTCTGCCGCGCGAACGAGCATCGATTAACGAACTCGCGTTTACCATACTTTCTCACTCCCATTCCATTCACGCTCTCCGCGTTCCACCTGATCTCCAAGTTCGCGGTTCTTTTTCTCGAAAAGAACCGAGCGATAATGTTTGACGCGATCGCTCCACGTATGTGCAGACACGGCAGCCCGTAATTACCGCTCGGTGTAGCGCGGTACGGAGTGGCGCGGTGTGCCGCATTTCGCATTAATGCGCGTCGCCAGATCGAAAGGGGAAAATTGTGAAGGCAGGATCCTCGGCGATCAAACGATCTACTTAAGCGTGACTCAAAGTCGCTCCATAATCACCGGACGCGAGAATTTTTTTTCTGACATTAATCGCCGTCCCTCGCCGAATGCCAGGGTAATTGGACAGGATCGTAGTCACAAAGTCGATAACCCAGGATAATTGAATCCGCAAGCAAACTGTCGATCATCCAGACTCCGACGAAAGGCCACCCACGTCCGCAACTCGATCAAGAGAGCGCAAGCTTGCAAATGACAGGAAGCCAGAGATGAGTCGCTTTGCGTCAACGTTCACCGTAATTTTTTCGTTTAATCGTACGTGCTTCTCGCTCCAGAAATTTTCTACCAGCAGAACAGTATAACAGAGGGAGAACGGTCGAGGGGTAGCGGTAGGTCACGCGATCCCACATTCAGATAAAACTATTTTATGCGGGGAGCTCTCGTACCAGACGTGTCTCCCTATCGTCAGAAACAGGCGTGTCCACGGTTCCGGAAAAAATCTTTCTAATTTACCAAGCGAAATTTGCAACTATCCTCTTACTACTGATATCAAGAGGCCTCGCGAATCGTACTATGGCGCGCACGCATTTCTATCCACCCTCCACGGGTTGACGTGAATTTCTAAACGCGGTTCTTTCAGGAAAAGAATGACAGCTTAATCTAGTGAAGAGCGTGCTTAGGTCGGCATAATCCTGACTGTGTCAGTCCGGAAATTTCCCTGAATGCGAAGCATAATGTGGGACAAGCGTGAAGGGGGGATCGAGCACGCGGCTTTGTGGTTTGGGAGCTAGATAAAACTGCCTGACGATACGACGACGACGACGACGACGATTCCAGTGCTCGCGACCTCCCAGCAGAATCTCAGTGTAGTCTCCAAAGGGGCTCCACCGACTCTCGAAGCTCCCTCCCTCCTTCTCCCTCGCTCCCTTCGACTCGGCGATTCGTCTCTCGCTCCCACCTTTCCAGTTGCCAGTGAGTGCAGGAGAGAGCCAAATGAAAACGTTCACCCGAACAGAATAATTCATTGTCCTCCTGAAACCGGTGGTACTTCACGCTTGTTTGGGGAGCGGATTCATCTCGTTCGAGCCTCGCTGATCCTCGACGAAGGCAGCTCGAAGCGTCCGGGTAATCCCGGGGATCTCGGAGCCTCCGGAATTGTTTTGAATTCTTAAAGCTCCGCATGTGTGCGCGCATTTATTGTTTTCCTCGGTTCAAATGCGACCGAGTCACTGCGAGTCAGCTCATTTCAGGAGAACGATGAGAACGTTGTTCAGTCCGTGGATCGATATTCGGAACACATTTTTTCTCTTCTACTGAAAGTTAGATATTAAACCGTGCATGGCGCGCCAAATGTTGAGAAAGGGCGAGCCGTTAAGAGCTATTTCGAAATCGCGAGTCAGCCGGAGCTGGCATGGAAATCACACAATTAATTACAGCTCCGTGGGACAGTGTGAGAGCGCGGAAATGGAAATAGAGACAAAGAAGAAGAGCGGCTCGGAGTACACAGGACTATGGGAAAAGTAGACAATGAGCGATGAGCGGGGCGAAAGGGAATATGAGAGTGAAATGGAATACAAAATGAAGGGAGGCTTCTTGTGTCCACGGCACAGTATCGTTCGTCAAGGTGGTGGTTACCACCTCGATTCGAGTCTATACACCGCTCTACAGAAAGCTTAGCTACGCTCTCATATACATACATACACAGCTATGTATCTATGTATATGACTCGCTTTCGGTCTGCTCGTCTACACCGGGCACACCGCCGTGCCGGGTACGCATCACCGTGTTCTCCCTGTCCATTCTCTCCTCTTTTTTCCCCCTCATTCGGACCTCACCTTCTCTCGACCCTTCACGGCACGCGTTGTATGTCCGGTCCTCCGTCCCTTTACTTTCGCGTTTTTGTATGCGGGGTGAGCAACCCTAGCGTGCTTGGCTCTCACTCACGACGGCTCTACGCACGACTGGCGGAGGCGCGAGTGCAGGATGGGGCCTGCCTCTGCTGCCCACCGCAAGAGAGAAATCCTCAAAAGGCACAAAGGACTGCCGCATGCATTAAAGGGTAACAATTCCTTGGTGGTGGCGACGGCCGATTCTACGCGACCGCTGCCCTTAGAAATTCGGTAGCCACGCGACGCACACCCACACACCTACACTCTTCCTCACCACGCCTTTTTTCCCTCAAACGCGGATAATGTTTTATCCAACGCGCGGCGTTTAGGCGCGCGCGTTGCAAGGCCTGCATGCTAATTCCACGAGAAAGGAGCCTGCTTCCTACCACCTTCTCTCTTCTCCCTTCCCTCTCTACCAACTTTCAGGCTGGTCATGACAAATTATTCCGATGGTGAATTCCGGAAGCCGCCCTCTCTGCATCTCCTCGCAAACTTCTCTCGCCAGCCTCGTATCTCCCGACCTTTCCCTTTGATATCCTCGTGCATTTGCAAACTTTTAATAATGTTATTAACTCTCCTTATACGATAAAAATCACTACGATTTGATTTACGATCAATGAAATTCTGTTTATTTGCAATAATTTGAAACAGAGGCTCAGGGAGATAAATTATCGCGAGAATTTGATTGTGCACCCTGCTCGTTTGCGTGCTCGGAATTATATATTGCCTCCTACCAGTCATTAACACTATTTACGACTATTTAAATTGTCGACACCTCTTAGCGAAACGCGGCACGGTCACATAAAACAGATATAAAATTTAATTGAAAAAGGAGAAAGAGGCAAAGCGAGTGCAGGATCAATGCCGTACAGGCATCGAGGGAATTCGAGGCGGCTTCGAAGCAAACTGCTCCCCTGCCAATAACGCGGAATCACCGGCACTAATTGACAGCATGATCGTGAGATTGGTTCCTCGAGCTATCACAGGGCCTGTTAAGGGCAGCTTGCGACTACTCTTCTGATTAAATTAATCCGTCGCGTTATTCGCGGCCGCGAATCAACAAAAAGCTGAAAACACCGGCGAGTGGCGTGGCCACCAACTTGTTCCTGTTTATACTTGGGATTCTCTCGATAGCTCCACCGCACCGGCGGCGAGACTTACAATTAATTATTCTTTTCCGCGGTTGGCCGATACGCCTGATATAGCATCACGGGCCTCGTTATCCCACAGCACGGATAACGGTGTTGCGTGGGGAATTTTAGTGGGCCTCTCTCTTATCCTCAGCATCTTTGAAAGGAAGCCGGGAGTGGATCGAGAGCGAGCCGTGGCGTGCGCGCACGCACGTCCGTGCGCGCACGCACGTCCGTGCGCGGAATTGATTGCAGCTTACGACTAACGTTTAGAGGCTGTATTCCGCGACTATCTTTCTCTTCTTTTTTCTTTCCTTCTTCCATCCCCTCTTTCGTTATTTTTCTTTCTCTTTCGTTCTCTTTCTTTGCCTTTTGCGCCTGTCTACCGACCGGCTCTATAAAGTCGCCACGCCGGAAATTATAACTCGGATGCCGCGGTCCGCCGCGTAAAATCTCCCTCTTCCCCCGCCACTAGCCTCTTTACAAAATAATTTACCGACCGAACTCGTTAGCGCGGTATTCACAGTGAGACGCGAAGGAAGAGGCTTGTTAGCCACGCGCTCTCATGCCAACAGCCAACATTCGAAGAGAAAGAGACGGGAAGAGAAGAGAGGAATATAGGAAGAGGGAGAGAGAGAGAGAGAGCTCTGATACTGTTGTGAGAGATTTTTCACGCGGAAGAGAAAAGCAATGTTTATCGTCCCGAAAGTCCATTTAATTAATGCACCGGAATGAGCATGAGATCAATCGATAAGCCTGGGCGACACGCTTAAATTCTAACGCACATTTCAACGCGTATGCTTCTCACTCAGTGGGCCCCTTAATAAATCGGCAATTCTATTTCATTGAATCGTGGTCGCATTCTTCAGAGGGGAAACGCACGCAAACCTTGACGTTTTGCGCGGAGCAATTATGGGAACGGTGCTTGGTCGTTTCGCCGTGCGAAATGAGCCATTTAAAAGTAAGGTGCAGCCGCGATCGCTGAGTGGAAAGAATTAGCTGGCTGGCGTAAAACATTGCAAATATATTGCCATTCTGGGATCGTTGAAAATTTATGACCAAGAGCCGACTCGGCGCCCCAATGCGCTTCGACACGAGCACCACTCCCCTCTAACTTCCAAGTGCTCGCCCCGCTAAAAGCTTTCAGCAATTTTCGAAACGATTATGATTTTGCGAATAGTAATGAGGTCAGGACTCGGCGCGCGACGGTGCATTACAGTCAAGTCCCTTGACTCACCCCGTTACTTCGACTCACTAGACTCTAATTAATTTATTGCCGACACTTTTCTCGTTTAGAGTAAGTCTCTCGAGATTGGAATTATTTATTATACACTGGATAATTGATTAATTGATCTACTTGGCATCCCACCCTAAATTCGTGAGGCACGTCCCTTGATAATGGAAAGATTACAATGGAGAGATCGAAAGTGTAGGTTCGGCGAATGCACTAGTCGGACTCGAGCGAAATGGAAGAATAAAGCAGGCCGTCCGGAAATATACGACCGCTCCGCGGACCTCTAGCCCTCGTCTCTCGACTGTTTCGACGATGAATTCTCACCGTCCATCTCTCGTGGCCATTCGTACCACAGGATTTCAATTTCGAGGCTCTTCCAAGTAGTTGCACCGGCTCGGTGCATGCAGGGAGATCCATGGGCTAGGAAGCCCGCACAACCTGGGATTGGAAGATGAAGCGCGAGAAGAGAGCCAGCGTTGCGGATAAACGATCGAGATAGCCGAAGTTTATAGTACTGCGGGATTACGACCTCTACGACCGTAGCATAAATTCTGCGAGTCCGTATAATGCGATACTAATACGTCGTTCTTTGAGACTGCCGTGGAAAGTTTGAAAATCTCAAAATTGTAAACTGGACTCTGACGAAGTTGCCGACGCTGAGTCGAGAGAACGTAGAATGGAAAAACGGACCGAGGATCACGGGAAAATAGAGTTTAGAGATGTGGAGCGGTAAGGGGAAAAAGGGAGAGCTGAAAGACCGCGAGGACAAAACCCGCGAAGCGCCTGGGAATAGTAAATTTCCGTTGTAGCAGGGCGTCGCTATTAGCATACAAGTATTTAGAATGAATTATGGGCAGAGCCGCTTATCCCCGAGGGCGGATATATTCGGTAGAGGCTACGCGCGGGCTACCCAACGTCAGGTGCATCCCTCAGGAGACGGCATTATGACCTTCTGCTTATTTTATTCCGCTACTGGTCTGATATTCTACTCGGATTCTGCATCGCTGGACAGGAACAAGGATAGTACGAGGGTCCACGCGCGAATATTAAAAAGAGGCCGTTAAGAAACACCTGGATGACGCGGTGCATTTGCGGTTCAATGCTACCTTATATCTCTTACATTTCTCTATCTCTGCCTGCTTCTTCACCACCCGCGGCAGTTCTAAGCCAGTCAGATTTACGATCGGTTTAGCGAATCCGGAGAATCGATTTTGCGAGCAATCTCCAAAGGTAGTAGCAGTCAAGTATAAAAAGGCGACAACGCCATCCTAGTGTGAAGTGTAACCGAGCCCTGACAAATCACTCGGCACAATCGCTACTAATCCCTCGAATGACGGCAGCCTTTTCAGTGGTAGGCAACGCAAATCGAACCGCAACTGCGGTTATTCTTTGGAGCTGACTCTGCGGTGTGGTGACTTTATTAACACTAGAATTACCGACGATTACCTGCCTACCTCTATCCTTCGTTCTGTACTCGTTGCAAATTTAAAATAGATTGGAAGAATTTTAATAAATACGTTTTGCAATCAGCAAATTACCAAACTGGCAATTGTGTAGCTTCCGTAGTTACGGGTTCAATTTGATTTTAGTAGTAGGAAAAAGTAGCCGCAATTCAGTCTCCCGAGACCAGGCAATATTAATCAGTGAAATATGATTCTACCTGGGTTATTTCGCCCCCCAGTCTGATACCTAGCTCTCGAAGAAGTCAATTCAAAGTTTTATGAATTTCAAGCTACCAACGGCTCACCCCAAACGCGAAGCGAATTCTGTACGAGGCGAGTGATATATACGTACACACGTATACAGAAAGCAGGGGGGTAAAGTTTCGACGAGTGTTTTTCTGGTAACGCGCGACCGTATGGTATATCCCGGCCGTCCGACCCTCCTTTCGCTTTCACTCGTCTCTTTATTTCGTGCAACCAGTGTATTCTCGCGAAAAGGCCCGCATCGCATCACGCGTCAGACGGAGCAATTAGAAAGCCATTATTTGCTGGGGGTAGTAAGAGCAGCAGCCGTCAGTCGGGCAACAAACGCTTGTCCAAAGTCCTCGAATAGCCAGGGTGCGTTTCTGCACCTTCTGTCGCGGAGTAGATGGATGTTCGCCAATCAGGTGCATGGCTTTGCATTCATCTGCTGCTAGTGCTGTTGTTACCCTGAGCCAGCAGCTGTTTAATGCACTACTGTGTCGTTAGTGTTTCGAGCTTCTGCCATCCCCATTAGGTTCTTAAAAGCCCAGGTTAAAATGACCATTTTACTTGTATTCTTATCGGCTCTCACTTTCGTTTTGACGATAGACCAACTCGAAGTTAAACTTAAGAGGAGATAAATTCTAAGAAGCGTATCTTCTGTGTTAGTTGTCGCCAAACAGCGCCAGTCGAACGACAGTTAACAAGACATTACTGTATGGTCCCGTTGACGGCCAAGCATCAGTCTGGGTAAGACCACCCGCTGTTTCCTCTGACGTCTCTCGAGCTGAACGAGAAAATCGGTCCCAAAAAAGGTCAGACTACCGGCACTGCCCCTCTTCTCACCGAATAGAGGGCACGAGCGGCTGGTTTGACGCAAGCGCAAACGCGAGAAGGAAAGGGCAGAGGCAGCGGGGTGCTGTTTTTACGGAAATCGAGCGTGAACGATTCGCGCCTCGCTGCGGAAGTCGAGCGTGTGATGGTGGGGTCACGACCCAAGAACGATGCCTATCGTTACCTGCAGACTACGCGCCCGCTCAAACGACTTTATATAATTGAACCTCGTCCCTGGCTAATGTTGCAACTGCCATTACAACTCTTATGAAAAATGATACAGAATATAAAGCATTCCTACGACCAAGTTTCTCCGTTCTCGAGTGGAGGTACAAGTGGAACTTGAATTGCTTTCGAGCAACGAAAGTTTCGCTCGCGGAAACTGAAACTCCACGGTTAGTGAATCAACGGATTTGATTGTGGAACTTAAATAAATGGTGTTTGCGTAAATCGGAATCGCGGACATGGTTTTGCTTTGTTTTCGGAGTATCACGGGCACAAATAGAGGGAGATTATTTATTTGAATGTTGGCGAGATAATAGGTGGTAGAAATGTAGAGTCATTCATCAGCCGACTTTAATTGCGCTTTTGTTTTACCAGTGGCATTTGTTGAGCGGGAGGAAATGAGCCGGTACATTCTTGGCCATTAGCGAGATGTCCCGTCGTGAAGCATCGCGGGGAAATGTAGCCGAAAGAGGTAAATGGCAAGGGGAGCATATAGAGCGCCGCCGACAACAGAACGCAACTGGCGTCGCCGAGATTTTTCGAAATTGACCGTAAACGAATGCGTTTCAGGATGTGTCTGGCCTCAAACCGATTCGGAACATCTGCCGAAGCTATTTACTTAATTGCTCGACGAAACTGATTTAACCTCGTAGGGGCATGTATACGTGTTTTGGTCGGACAGAAACGTCAAATATGAGCCAAAATTCCATTTGGTAGCCTGGTAATCCTATTTCGAAGGTACACCGCAAACACCATAATATTCGAGCGCGTTTCCGGTTGTTCAGCAGTCGTGAGAACGGTTAAATTTCGAGTCCGATTAAACGGATTCCAGGGAGGAATGGGGGGAGAGGGGGAGAGAGATAGCGGAAGGGCCAAAAACAGCGAAGGGATGATCGCGGTGCCGAGTACAATTTGCATCAGTAATGCCAGATGATTTTGAAAATCGTTGGAAATGCATAGCTACGAATACACACGGCCGATTCATTCGGGCGCGCTAAATTCGGCCATAATGATTCGACGATCGTCCATCGCGCCGTGCCGCCGTGCCGCCGCGCCGCGGCGTTCATTTCCGAGGAGTTAATATTCAAAATGAACATTAACAGGGACCACGCCATCGTTAATCTTCGATGGCATGTGGGACCACTCACTGTGCACCGCAGGTCGCTTTATTGCGCTTGCGTTAATTATGCAAATGAATAATTAGCATTCCGATTATTTCGACGACGCGGCGACGGCACCTACGACATCGTCGGAGTGACGATTTATCGATTCACTCGCGATTATTAATTCGAGGGAGAGAGAGAAAGTGAGTCTTGGAAGTGTTTGGTAACGCGATCCGCGAGAACCACCGCTTTGACTGGGAGGATACCTTTTGCAGAGGTAACGCGAGCTCGAAGATGCCTCGTGAAACCGTCGTCACGGGTATTAATAATAACTAGACAATAATTTACGACGAGCGGCTCTTTTCCGAACGACCGGTTCGTCAGAACTCTGCTCGTAAAATTCACAGAGTCTTTCTTTGGTAATGAAGATATTATAAGTTAGGGCAAAAGGTCAAGATGAGTTAGACGAGGCGGGGCGAAAGGAGAAGAGGTAAGGCAAGGCAAAGCGAGCCAGCGACACACCGGACAGCCGAGATCCTGGGACTTTGTGAACGATTCTCTTCTTATTCGAAAGACGAGAGGAGGATTTCCGTCGGCCGACTGATTTGCGAGCGAAGAACTTTGCACGACCCTTGCGGCACCGCGAATGAATGTGGCCAGCGCGCACCTAAGAATATTAATCCTCCGACTTCGGCTTCGCCTCTTTCACAGAACCAACCCCCCCTCCAAATGATCAATGCGAACCGATTCGGCCCGACTGCAGAAATAAACTGTTAGTCTTATGAATATATTCATATTGCTTCATCAATATTCAAAACCTACTTTCCTGACTGTGTTTAAATCTACTAAAATCGAACGCGTCCACGCGCTGCGGTTACAAGCATCGATTTTTCATAATCGAGGTTTACGACAGCTCGCGGTTTCGCTACCACCGAAGGAGGATACTTAAATCTCAAGATGCTCACCAATATCCCCGTGATCCATTATACCTGTATGTATTATAACTTCACCGATTTCCCAATGGTCCCAAGCAGCTGCAAACACGATATTGATATTTTCGATTTTTCATAGTTTCGCTAGCGGTGCATATGGAAAAAACTATCACGTACGGTATTGGCCTTGTCCGAGAGTATTCACAAAATTAATTTCATCCGAGTCGATCGCGACAAGATAGCGAATCCCCGGGGTAGTAGTCTCGCTTGGACCATTTCCAATTCCCCCCCTGTCTACTCTTTCCCTTTCCTCTTCGATCTTCTTATTCTTCTGTTTCCGCATTTTCTTTCTCATTCCCTTTCGTCCGTCATTGCCTGTTGCGTCATTTCGCTGCCAGGCCGAAATTCCACGGGATCGCGAACGTGACGAGTGTTTCGAGGGTCTTTCCAGTCGAATCGCGCCGCCCGCTCTCACGGACCCCACGCACGTCCCGATCGAGGAGATTTACAGAGGCTCGAACAAATAGATCGCACCGCTAATGGATGGACTCTCGAGCGCGGCGATATTACCTTTCCTCCCTGTGTGAACGCGAACGCAAGTTGCTCGTTGCTCGTCGCTCGAGGCAGGAAATTAGCAAGTCTTAAGAGATCCCCCGTTAATCGTCGGGGTGATGTCTGCGGCGTCGCTTTCGGACAATTTGCCGCGACGAAATTTCATTTGTCCCCAGGACGACCGATCTCCCGGTCTCTCGACCCCTTCGAGAACCTCCTCTCGCTAATCCACCTTATTCTCTTCATCTCTTTTCGCGTCTATCCACTCCCTCGGAAATGGAGATTACCGGTTTAATCGACACGAAGGGAGCTCCCTGTCAAGGCAACGACTTTCGGAGTGACGCTCGGCCACCAGTGGAATCACTCCTTCAACACCGCACCAGCACTACTTTCGGAGGATTAAGAGGAAGATTGATCCGAAGGAACGTGAAATTCGTCACAGCGCAGCGGGATGAAAAAGGGAGCGATACCCGTAGGATACCTCCACTGTCAATCATTTCGAAATGACAAGATCACTAGCCGTTAGTGGCTGAGCAAACTACCACTGCTTGCATACGCCCAAAACTCAACACGGGTCACCGATACCAAACAGCTTATAGGGTGTGACAGTCACAATCGTGTTACTCCATTGGATAAAGGACTGATACATTAGAAAATCAATTTTGCGGGGACAGTGATTTATGTTGCCGCGGGCCACAATTTGCTGGTAGGCGTCGGAAAACCACCGATAGCATTCACCGCGCCTTTTGCGTAGTTTTGCGCGGAAATTTCCACGCGGTTTCGAGGCTTAGTAGTTCACAGTTTCACAGTCCCCCTCTAGTTAGGTGCTTCCGGTTTTGCGAGCGTTCTCGCGGCCTAGAATCCTCCGGGTCCGCGACTAATAATTCTTCGTGTTTCAACTTCCAGCGACGCGACGGACAGTGACACTATCATCGAGAAAAAAATTACTGGGATCGCTCACCTTATTCCTGTTTCGCGTGTCCGCACGGGAAGGTCGTCAGCGATCGAACACAGCGCACACACCAAACCGCACGAAACCAAGCATCGATCACAGCTGGGCTCTTCGCTTCCCCGGCTGTCGATTCCCGCGTAACTCAGCTTCCAAACAACACTCCGTTTTTTCTCTCTATCCCTCCCGCGATCTTGCTCGTTTTCTCCTTTCAAGAAAAACACTCGCGAGCAACGTTCTCCGCGTTACGAACTTCGCGCACTGAGTCCCTTCGAAGAAATGGCGCAAAATCGCACGGCATGCCCCAACAAGCTCAAACAAAGGATTAATAAGCCTGCAGGTGAAAAGGCCAAAGTTGCGTGCGTGCCTGCGTGTACGCACTCGCTCGCTCGGAATCGACTACTAAACGTAAACAAACACTATTTATCTGTCCTCATAGTAGTTTTTGTCCGGTCGAGTTCTCGCGAGGGAAATCCCCATTGATCGTGAGTCACGTTTCGAGGATACGCGCGAATAAAGCTTAAGTCAAGCAACGAAATCACACCGAACAACACCGCACCGTCACGGCGCCACGGCACAACTGACAGGCTGACGAGAGCCTCCAGTTGCTCGAAGGAGCGCGGCTCACGCGCGCGGACAAGGGAGGGGGCTAGTCAGCCGTGCGCCACGACTTCCCCCCCACGGTCGACTCCGTCTATCGTTCTCTCTCTCTCTCTCCCTCTCCGTCCCATTCGCGAGCTGGGTCTCGCTCCCTTCCATCCGATCTAGGGCCAACCGGCCACCCTCTGGATTTCTGGCCGCCTAGTGGCAGTCTCGCAAACTGTCTCGCTGGTGGTAGTTTCGAGGTTGGGAGGGGGAGAAGCACGAGCACGTGGGGTTGTTGGGGAGGGTGGTAGTCCGATGTGAGGGTGGGTTGGCTGGCTGGCCGGCAAGCAGGGCTAGGGGTCGTGGGGTGAGGTTGCAAAATATGTTGTAGAAATGGGGTGGCCGATGAATGCGGTCGCCCGTAGACTACGGATTTTATTGATCTTTTTTCGACCGAAGGGAGCCGCGTATACGCGCGCACGCTTAATTAAGCGGCCGGACTTACGAATGCTTACGAACATCCCGGTGTGTATCTTCGCGTTTTGCCTCGCGTGGGCCCTTCCCCACTACTCGATCGATCTGCGGTTACTCCAAGCTATTGGAATTAAACGACCCAAATGCCGCCTATCGTTCGCGATAAAACTTTCATGGGAAATGCGAAACATTCGCGCTAAGCATCGACCCCTACGGCCGACGCTCTCTTTAAAAATGCTCCCGCGGTTTTCTCCCGGAATGGATGGGGCGGTTTTCCCGATGGACTTTTCGCTGGTGCGTACGTCGATGCGTGTACATGTATTAGGGTAGGAAGATCGACCGTCCAGCACGGAGGTCCAATGGCAAATTAATATAAATGATTAATAAAGGAAATACAGGATCGAAGAGGTGGTCGCTCGACGGTATATTAATCACTCGGCCTTTGGGAGGAGTCTTAATCCCTGGCTGATAAATTTTTGAACGTCATCGCTCATAGCGATTTATTATTACCCGAAAGGTCCATAAAATCGCGAAAATTGTGAGATATTGTGTCGCGTCACCTTTCGAGTTCGAATCGCTCGATCGTGGGGGAATACCATCTAGATTCGGATTAATGTTTACGGGACCCTTGGGCAGACGAAGGAATCCCTTTTCGCCGGACGAGCGTAACACTCGAGCGAGTATTAGGCAGACGGTCTCGTCGCTCCGTCTCCGTCAAATATCGCTCATTGGCCATCACTCGTCGACTGATTGGATTTGATCCGCTATCGGAGACGTCCACGTGACGTGTCAGCAATCAGATATCGAGCAAAGTTTCTCAGCTACTTATCTGTCCTTAGATTAGTCCAACCCGAATTGCGTGGAGAGCGTCACGTTTCGATTTAGTGGATCGAATTGATCGGTACTTCGATTTCAAGGCCAATCAAGAAGCAAACGCGATTAATCGTTTCCGACAAGTTTGTTTCTAAAACTTGGGCGAGAGGTGGACGCGCGCTCGGTCGCTTGCTTGGTTGCTCACTCGCTCGCTCGCTCGCACGCCCGCTCGACCGTGCGCGGGCGGACCTAGCAGCTTTAAAGTGGATTTACTCGATCCGAATGCATTACCGGCTATGGAGAAGTAGCAGCTACTCTCAAAGAGTTCCCCAGCTGAAAGCAAGTGCTAATTAGCGATTCGATCACGAAGCATCCGATGGTGGGAGACAACGTCGTCGCCTTCACCGGATTCTCTTTGATCCTACTCTATCTCTGCTTCATTCTCTTTCTCCCCTGACGCGGAGCAGCGCGGCGCGACGCTTTTCGTATAGCACACCGACTATTCTCACTTTAACTTCCCATACATACATATGTACAGAGCCAAGAAGGTGCAAGGTGCATACGTTCACGCTTGCACGCGTGCCCCGAACAAAGCTTCAAAGGACAAATTAGCCCGTGAGTATCGGGGCTTTTGAAGCTCGCAATTACTCCACTGAAAATGTCCTGAGAACACGAACGCCCGAGGAGTACAAAAGAGAGAGAAGGTTGGTGGGACGAAAGAGGATAATAAGAGACAAAAAGCGAGAGAGAAAGAAAATGAGTAAAAGGGAGAGGGGACCACAGCAGACTCGCGCATTCCTCACTTTTTTCCGGTAACACCAACCGAACGCTGCCGATCGATACCCTCGTTAAACCTAGAATGGCATAACAATCGCCGCCGCCACGATCAGACGTATCCGTTTCGATGCAAAACAGATCCTGCCCTATAATTACTTCCCGCGAGGATCTCCGGAGATCTCCGCGTGGAACGGATGGAACGATTGCGGACGGTGAATTTCGGTTGGCCTTTTTGCAAGCTGGTCTTTGAAGCAGTACTCACCGGAGGGAGAAAGGGAGGCTGGAATAGAGAGAGAGAGAGAGAGTGACGAGCGGGGAGAGGAGCCGCAGACAAGAGATCTAATATACCCGGCGGTTACATTAGCCGGATTTAATTTAAGCCTCGACTCCACAGTGCTAACGTGCAGCTAACGTTTGAGCTAGAGTGTGAGCACGCCCGAGTACCCTAGGCGTACAAAACGCGAGGAGGGTGGGTGGCAGGGGTTGCGGAAACGCGAAAGGCGGTTAGAAGTGGTTGCTGGAAGGTAGAATCCGGAGGAAGACTGTCCGCGGATGGTAGCGTGTCAACGGCAAGACGTCGTCGTGACGATGCGATTTGGTACGGTACCGTACGGTACGCAAGTTTATTGTAATTGCGGTGTTGCGGGAGCAAAGCCCTCTGCTTTTCCCCACGACTAACCGAGTGTATTCGGTTAACGTCCGGCCATTTCGCAACTTGCCCCAAAACCGCGGACAACTTCATTAACGGTAAAAAATCACCGGCGCGTTGGAACGGCGCCTCGTTTTTTCCTTGTCTTCTTCGGCTTAACGACCGGTGCAACATGCGGCCCAAACCCCGTACATAATACATCTCTGCTCGACCCCCGTAAGTACCGCAGCCTTCGGTGTTTTTCCTTTGGTTTGCTACCTCGGCAAGGTTCGCCGATTAAAAGTTACGGAGAAATTGGGCAACCGTTCGGGAGGCATCGATCTTACGGTATAATGGGCATTAATCTTGCTGAGTAATATCTACTGCACTACGCTTATAAAGACGAAAACTTTGCCAATTTAATGTTCGTTTCCAGTCTTCGATGCAAAGCGGATTTCCAGCTTTCACGCGCACTCGCAAACGGGCTAGTTTAACGCTCGGGGACAAGCTTATTCTTATTTATACGCGAGGATCTACACACCACGAGTTCATCCATCCCTCTCACTGAAAGTACTGTACTGTACTACACTGTTTGCTATAGTCCGCTGCAGTTACCAGATATACCACTTATACACACGTACCCAAAAATAAGAGATACGAAGGGTGTGCGTGGAAAGTTTCACGCTGCCGGTAGCTCTCTGTACCGCAGAAAAGTTTCGCTCTGCAAGTGCGCGCAGCAGGGTGAAATCGCACGTTTCATTGTTACTTTTGTACCTTTTGGAACGGCGATATGGTAGACGCTCAGCTCGACGTCACCACCGAATGTATGGGACAAATAAAACTCCTGTGTCCAGCCAAGTTACTGTAACCGTTTTTAGTGCTTTATGACGCCCGTAAATCTTCGCCAGCCAGCGAAGAAGCTACCGCTTATCGCGAAGGATACCTAGATTTCTCTCCCGGGGAGGTAGCGTTGACAAGGTCAGGGTGTCGATGGAGCAGAGCTTTTAACTCGGCCTTGAATAATCGTTCGGACCACCGCGGCGCACCCCATTTTCTCACTAGCCACCCCTTTAATGCGGTGCACGTTTCACTCATAAGGACGTATCGAGCGAAAATACGAGCGAGGCATGCATCAAACTTCACCACACTTCCTCTTTCAATTATCCGATCCTCCTTCCGAACACCCAGTGCAGTAGTTAATTGTTCCAGACCAGTATAAATTACGGACTGCGAACTAGTGGTATCCCACGTTGGTGCACCGCTATCCCGTTATTTATGGGGTTTGTAAATCATGCTTGCTGCAGAAGGAAGCTTAGAAGTCGGTCGAGGACAATAGCCAGTCTGAAGGACGGGGTTACTGTGTCGATTGGACGGAAGCAGTTGCCTAGCACGAAGAACCCGACCGGTAGTCCCTTTGACAAGGTTCAGAAAAATAGAAAAAATCGGTCAGAAGGCCAGGGTCACGAACGCCTTCGTTATCTTTACCCTGGCGGGTTCTATCTCTGCCACGTGCAATTTATTTTACTGCTTTACAACATCTGTAAATCTTGACTACCGTAACGAAGAGCTCGTATCCTTTCTGGTACCCTTACTAGCCACTTTCGGATCCCTCTAAGAGGGAGCCTTTGTAAATGGGTCACGTTCGGACTGCGGCTAATGTAGCGAAAGAAAAGTCGAGGAAAAAATGTGCATCTTTTCTGGAAGCTTGCATCAGCATCCCATAAACCATGCAACATCTCGTCAAGTTATTCAATAAAACGTTGTGCAAATGAGAACTCTCATTCATCGTGGGTATGATTAATTCCCTACCCTCGATTATCCTGATGCCAGCATCTCGGTGGAACATTGCCCCATTTATCGTTCAAGCACGTCAGTGCGATAATCTATGCTAGAGAGATTATCGTCAATACCGTTGAAATAGATAGCGATGAAACCCGTCGATTTTTCGGGAGAATGCGCGGACTGGTTGGGATGGCGGTCGGCGAAAAACCATAAACGCAAGCTTTGTAATGCGTTTGCCTTTGGCACGAGCGGCGCTGGAATCAGATTTTGTTTGGGCACTTTGAGGGTGCGCAAACGGGGAGCGCACATAAAGGCAGCATACGGACGGAGATTTTATTGGAAAACGGAAATCTAGTGGCGCGCGTGGGCGCTGTTCGCTCGGAGCCTCGAATAAATTGCGCACCTTACGAAGCCCTCGATCGCTCGGTATCCAGTTGGGCCCGCGAGAATTTTTTTTTACGACTCCTCTTACATCCGGAGAGACTCGAAGCCGCGGGGCTCGTGGGTGCCAGGGTGACGAAGGACGTGTTTATGGCAAAATCACGGTATTACTCGTTAAATGGCCATCCGCAGTGCGCTTTGTGGAATTTCCATGGCGTTTCGTTTCATCTCGTATGCAAATGGAGATGCTCGGCGTGGTGCGGTGCCATACCGTGGTATGGTGTGGCATGCCAGTCGGGAGACACTCGAGAAATGCATTTAGGGGGATAAATTACAAGTTACTGTTCCGGTCAGGGTACAAACGCCTGCTGTGTGAAGTTTGACCTGCTAACTCGAGATACCGTGACATATTTCGGCCATTCGGTCCCACAGATTTATTCGTAACCAATTTCATTTGGCAAATTTAATGGACCAATGTTCACCGAACCAATGTCCGTGCGATTTACGCGAATTGGTAAAACTATTCATATTCTGGGTTGCGTTGCAGAGTATTTAGCGTGCCCGTGAGATATAACCGCGAGTTTATACAATAGAAATTATTAGCGTAGCACGGCTACGTTACGGATAAAATTCGGGAAATGAATGCATTCGGAGCATAGTTATTTGCAATTTGGCACGGTTGGTTGCTTAGCGCCATTCGCCCATTATTTTATCATCCGACAAACAATCGAGTACACTGTGTCCAATCGGACTCTCTGCCAGCCAACGTGTTGTACTCTCTCGTGACACCGATAAACCCTAATGGAATAACTCCAGAGCACAAATGCAATTTCAAGTGGAAAGATTTCCAGAACAGACATCTTTCGCGATACAGCTGTGCGATCCTCGTTTCTGCAAGGCAGAAGTGCGAATGAGAATTTCTGACTGCAATAAAACACGTTCAATCAACGTCAAGACAGCTTGAAATTTCGACGGAGCGACGTTTAGCTCTTGTTAGAGGATGCACGAGAGAAAGATGAGGCTGGGCTGAACCTTCGCCGAGTAAGAGCATCCCTCGAGGTGAAATAGCTTCGTATTTTCATCCAGGTGCGCCTTGATGCCACTGATCCGCCTTGATTTGTATACACACAACGAGGCCAGCCGCTATCGCAGTTTACCCTAGAGCCAATCCGTAACCCGTATTCAACCGGTCATAATTTTCGTGAACCCTGACCAAAATCTCGACAACCCACCATCGGGCCGATTGGTTTCAGGTTCGCGGAGTACTAATATCGCACCACGGACCGACCTTATATCGTACATCATATCTATGTAGTAGATTTCGAACCTGGGATTCTCTGCTCTCGCAGTTCTCGGTATCGTAACAATTTGCCAGAGCAGTAAGGGGCGGCGTGTGACGAATGAACTGGACGTATTTACGAAAGTCTCGTCGTACCCCGATGCATTCGCGTCAGATCCAGCGGTCTACTTAGAATTTCGAGGGCACGGCCAGCCGTGCTTCTCCACCCCTCTCCGGTCCATCCGTACGAAACGAATCGGCCTGCACACAATACGTTACAATACGAGCGGGAGCGAACGAGTGTCGAGCATCAACTCTTAGACACACACGCACGTGCGTGCCAATCCATTATCCGAATTGGCTTATTGAAATTTCTCGCTCCTGACGGGGAACGGATGGAGATTCACTCGTTTGGTTCAACTCGCAACGTAGCACTTACAGTGAAGCCAGGGCGAGAGAACTCGTTCGCTTTTGTTGAGGGGTGAAGCCTTCAATATATGTATACGCGCTCTTCGGCTGATCCGTTCGGCCACCAAGCTCGTCGGTTAAAGGAGGGAGTAGCTTGGCATTTAATCTTCCGACTTACGCTGCGCGTTTAGTTATTGTCCGTCGCGTGGAGAATCAGCTTTGTCTGTCTCGTTGCGTGGCTAGGCGTCGCGTGGAAAAATTAGCGCTCGTTTTATTGCACCACCCTGCTGTGGCGGTGACTGTAATAATAGCGATAATGACAAACGACGGTCTTACAGTTAAGCGGGGTTCTCGAGTTATTAGTTTTCGGCCAGCACACCACCCTGTCAAGGGTGAGAAGTAATGTTTGTTTCGACGAGGTCTGCGCTGTAAACCGTGAGGCTTGGCGTGCATTCCTTGCATTCGTTGCATGTTGTACCTCTGATTCGACTTGTACAGTAATAGCGCGGAATGTCATTAGGTGGATGAAGTTTGGCGAGCAGACGTATTTTCACCCCGGAATCATCGCCCGCTGTCGAATGGTTTTACTTCGCGAGGCCTGCAACAGCAGCAACGGCTTCTGTTCGGAAACTGACATAAATATTCAACTATTTGTTTGGTCGCTACTTAAGAGAAAACGCAGTGCACGTTCGGAGTCAGGAGGCGCCTGTTCCGACGGGGCAAGGTTTACGTTTGAAGCATAATTCTTCGGGGAAAGATAAATTAGACATCCTTTAAGTGACGCGAAACTTACGAAGACGTACGAGCCGGCATGTTTCAAGGAGTTCATAAAGTATGCGTTGGCCAAAAAACTAGCGGACGTTTATTAATTGCCATTTCTACACGTACCGCTGATCCGCTCATAAATAATTCGGACGCAACTGGTCTATTAGCAGAGCTCTATCGCGATGACCTATTCGATCCGGAGAACGCGCCAGTAGCCACCTACAGATTAATCTCATTATTACTTTAGACAGTTGTGACTACTTGTCTGATAATAGCAGAGCCAATAACGGCAAAGCCAATTTGGTCCGTCGCAATTGACTTGGCGCGTTATTAATAGAGAACTGATACCTGGCTGAAATGCCTATCCCCATTATTTGCAGAGGCGCGACAACCGTTTAAGGAACTTGTATTCTTGTCGAAGAAGGACATTAAAAAACATTTCTTGTCTCGGATGGAACGTAATGCCGCATCGCGAGCGACCTTCCCCGAAAATGTATGTAGTATCGCCCCTAAATGCAAAGTCCGTGATCCACCGAAGCCTGTGAGGGTGCGAGGGGTGGGCGGCGGGCAAGGGCATCCAAGACACGTGTTGTTTTTTACAGAAGAATCCAAAGCACCCCGTATATCCTGGGCTCGTAAATAATACCACTCTGTATATTTGAATATCCCTGACGGATCCCGTATGCCACTTGGGAAAGCTCGAGGCCCCACTGCTTCTCTCTTACTCCATCGTCCGTGTTTATGTCCATGAACACCCACACGTACGAAGGTGGGTACGCCACGCGTACATCCACACTCGGTTTGTTTGCGGCTACAAGAACGAGCGAGTCTGGGCGACGCTACGCAGTTCTCGTTGGAAAAGGAAAAGCGACAAGAGAGCACAGGACGACGTTGCATGGTGGGTTGAGAGCGCGCGGCTCACGAATTCCTGCGTTTTGTTTATGCCGCGCGATGTCAGATTTAATGCAACGTTCCTTGGAGCAGCGCGGTCGGAACGGAAGAGAGTCGGAGGAAGCGGTGCGCATGGGTTCAAGAGGCTGGAATTCGAAAATCCTGGCGTTGGCTCGCTGGATGGCTGGACGCGATGCCGTGTCCACGACGATAATTCACCGGTGCCCCCGCAGCGCAGCTTAGCCCCGTACCGTACCCTGACGTTCTCGTTCTCCTCTGCACGTTTCTGCGTTTCCACGGTTTGCACGTACGCGAAACGTGAGCGCACGTATTACACGGACCGAGGCTCGCCTCCGCGAAGCGCGTAATCCTGTTATTAATGAGGATGATAATCGTCAGGGTACTTGTCGTAGATTCTAAAAAAGCACCGCGCGAGGTAACCGTATGCCTCGGCTGGAAACTGAAGTAGCAGAGTTTTAATACGTAGTAGAGGTCAGCACAACTGCCCTCAGAGTTGACACGTTACCGAGGTCACCGATGAGTATTTTATCTTGATGAACGTAACTTCCTCGAGATAACTTTTATTTTTCGCGTTTCCGTTATTTATACATTCCAGTGACCTATGGACTCGCTTTAGAGCTCGAATCACGGTGCTTGCTATTATTTGCGTATACACTACCATTGAATTGCTTTCCATCAAATCACGATGGAACAACCTGTTACGCCTTCTACCGCAGCAGCATTATTTTCCCCTTTCCAAGAAGTGTTTCTTAGGCACCCCGGTGTCAGAGAGACCGAAAGAACATTGCCTGCTGGTGCGGCGCAACGTTTCGGGAGCGGAGGGTGCCAGGAGTCGAAATCATATTTCATGTCGTCGATGCGAGATTAATAACAGGCAGACACGTTTCGATTTCCCAGAAGTACCTGTCGGTCCGCCCATGCTGGGGCATTCTGGAGGTACCCTAGACTCAACAAGACCACAAGGCTCGGCTCGCTGACTGGCTGTTTGCTCCTTCCAGCACTACGGTAAAGGGCAGAAGCTGACGGTAGTTAATTACCACAGAACGACGACGATGATGGTTACCAGCAAGGCGACGGAGGTGGGTCCAATTTTTCACGCTGAAACGAATCTGCCATAAACATCGTCGCGCGATAATAGCCAGCCCGCAAAGAGTACTCTCATTGTTATCAGCCATTGTTTTCTCCCTCGAGCGATCGAGCATCCCTTCTTTTCATCCGGACCCTGCTTTCCCGCATGCTCGACCAATTATATTTGCCTCTTTAATTAAAAACAATCAACGCTTGCTCTGCCTGGAAGCAGGCCACTCGAGCAGTCTTTTCTCCCCGAACAGCCATTTCGACAGGGGAAATTTATCTTGCTCTTCTCCGACATACCCAGTAGTTACTTGTCGCTTGCACGATGCCAACGCTTCAGCTCCGCGCCGTTTCGGTCAGCACTTTGAGAGGGATTATTGCTTTCGAATCGGTTTTTCGAGAGCACATTTCGCGGAAGCGCGATCAACGCGTGTTGTGGTAACAACGAGCGTGAAGGGAGCTTCTTCTCAGAGCTCTGTAGCTCTGGAAGCCTTTAGGTGGCGGCAGAAAGAAACCGCCGACACTTTGCCGGTAGTAAATCAAGTTTCGTCCGCGCTGACCGAAAGACCGGTGGAAGTGTCCGGTACTGTTTGGCTAAAGCGCGACGGGGTGCCGACGGAGTGGCAACGGGGTGCCAACGGGGTGCTAGGAGACTCGGTGAAAAGCGGTACGGGCATAGAGTGGAGGGGGCGGGTCTCGTTAGCCGCTGACAGGAAGGCGCGTATAGCTCATCGCCTCGAAAGGTCTTCCGGCTAGTGAAAACCACCGGCCCAAACACGTTCTGAATGTGGTCTCGGGCGTTCGCCCGGTGGGCGTTGTACGTTCAACCGACAAAATGGGTAAAACATGGAAACATCCTAAGTTTAGAGTGTACTAGCCCACGTGGCAAACTCAATCCACGCATAATCTCACGAGAATAAGTAATACATATACTGCCTTTTCGAGACTGCTGGGAATTTGATTTTTCTGATAGAGACTGAACATGTCGTTCCGTCCGTGGTTTTGCAGAAAGCAGGACACGGTGATTGCGGTTTCCTTCATTTCTTCAGTGCGACACGACGCGAACGCGACGAGGGTGCCGTCGTGGTCAGCAGAGAAAATGATTTTCGCTGGTAGAACGAATACCAAAGATATCAAGGATGCCAGAGAAGCGCTTTATGGCGGATCTTCAAAGGGAAAATGGAAGAGAGAGGAGGACGGATCTAGCTGCAGTATCTGCGAACCTCGGTCTCTGGGTATTCCAGCGGGCCCTATTTCCCGACAGAGTCCACCCAGAGTGGCGGAAGTCCAGTCTGGTAAGCTGGCGCGAGAAAAGAGGATGAGAGGGTGGAAAATCTATTCCAGGAACGTTTGTCATGCCTGTTATTTTAACGGGCGCACTAGCTCCTTTTTCATCCGCTCGTACGCGATAGCTCTTGGTCACCTTCGCGGTAGCGTCGCCCATTGAAAAAAGACATTGCACCGACACGATGGTTGGAGAGTGCACGACAACGACGAAGCTTCCCGAGCAAAAAGTCACCGTCTTTCCGTTAACGGTGTCCGAGTCTAGAGGAGCCACCGCGAGGCGGCATCCTACAATCAGCTAGAAAAGTTTGCGAAAAGAGCGAAGGTAGCTAAGTGCTCGTTTCGTAATTATCTTCGAGGGATCTCGTGCTTTCCAAACGAACTGTTTAAGTACGCCGGCTCCTCCCTGACGAGCGCTAGTTTAATTATGATATCCAATTATCAAATTGGACGATGAAAATAAGCTAACTCGGTTTCCGCTCTGGCTTTTTCGTTGCCACCAACAGCGCCGACACTTTCCCCCTGAGCCTTAATTTATTCACCGATTTGCATATAAATTGAATATTTCCCTATAAATCCTCAATAAGACTCGCGAGCCTGTTCGCGCGGATTCCAGCAATCGGCGAAAGGGCCCTTCGATCCAATTTCTAATAACTGTCTGCTCTAATCCCACCGCGAGTCTGTCCTGCACAGCTCGCGAATTACGAGTCGCAGCGGGTTTCGCTTGGAGGAGTAAATGGCAAAAACAGAAGTAGAAACAAAAATAGAAATAGAGAGCACGAGCCGTAATAAAGTACGATCCACGTTGGAGAAAGAGCCGTTGGCGGATGGCGAGAATCGCCATCGTTCCTTCTCGCGTTCTTCTTCTTGTTTTCCTTTGACACAGTGGTACGGCGCACGGAGAGGCGGTAAGGGCGACCGGAAAGAGGCAGGCCGCCAGCAGTCATGCAGTGGCGACGACGGTAGCAGCAGTTGCACGCCGATCTCACACCCACGAGGTGTCCACTGGCTGCGTAGAGGACGCACATGCCCCGGGAATGTTCTCGTTCGGACGCGCTACATCCGCAAGCGAGCGGGAATGCGGGGACGCACGGCGATACCGCCCGTTACGCCTTGTCCCAAATTAGTTGCAGACGTTTCATTTATAATGCCGGCAGCATTATGCTAGCCCAGCACAATGCCATTGTGCCTCG
Source organism: Trypoxylon attenuatum (assembly GCA_963989405.1). NCBI lineage: Eukaryota > Metazoa > Arthropoda > Insecta > Hymenoptera > Crabronidae > Trypoxylon > Trypoxylon attenuatum. Next base: position 3,621,672 of record OZ022489.1, on the reverse strand, counting down.
TCCAGTTTTCACCCCCTCGAGCGCGCTCTAGCATACGCACTGGGAAGAACAATTCCGTACACTGCAATGGACCACGGAGGCCAACTGCACGCTAGTTCCTACTCGTGTATACATACTTACTTATTCCTGTGTCTGTGTCTCTACACCACTACTATCGTTACCATCGCTCGGCAGGCAGCTCTATAACTAGGAATATTGGCCGTGAAAATTTCAACGTTTAGCCTGACGCTTTTAATCCAACGCCCGCTGCGCCGTGTGCCACTATTAATCGCCATGAGAAGCGATTTCGTCGAATGAATCGTCGAATGAATCGTCGAATGAATCATCCGTTCGGACTTTGACTACGATTACTGGCACGTCTCCTGTCAGACTCGCTTACGGATTTTCGGAGGAGGAGCCGTGAAAACGTGTATTAGGATGAGCCTCTTTTGGGAAGGGATCCTTTGTACGTATACATTACCCGAGACCCTTTTCTAACTTATATTATCCTAAATAGAACCATAGCCACAGCTATAATATCATTATTTTTGTAATTGACCTATTTATTATTTTCTTTCTATATGTCTCTGAATTGTCTTACTCGAAGAACTTGTTTTTCGCTAAAAGGTACATACGTATTGGGGAATCTACGGCGTTGTTGTATTAGTACATAGATTGTAGTTAACGTAGCGTGTTCTCGTCATAATAATTGCAGAATGAAAATGATTTAAAAAGCACGAGGTGACGCGGTGTGAAAACCGCGGGACGTAGCTCGCTAATAAAATAAATTGCGGAGCGGTGATTTAAATTCCATGCACACGGTCGTAACAGCGAAAGAGGTTTTGGTTTTTTCAGGGTAGACCGAGTCGAGACACTCGCGCGGGCAGGCGCCGCGCGACGTCGCTTTATTTTATCGCGGGAGAGACCATATCGGAGCGACACATACCCTTCAGGAATGCCCGGACACACCCTGCGATTTAAGGGTGACCAAACTTCCGGATTTTTCTCTGACATTTTTTTCCACGGTGACGTTCACACTAAATCATGCGTCGCGTCCCGCGTGTGAGGCCTCGTCTCGGGAAATCTCTTCCGACAGGCTTTGCCGGAGGCCAATTAAAATACCCATGCTGCCGAAAAACTCTGTTCTTCTCTCTTGGCCCCTACCCTTGCAATTTTGTTCTTCTACTCTTGGCCGCCAGTGATGCGCAAACTTTGCGAGAGCGTTGATAAATCTCATCCGGCCCGTGACAGATTTGTGCAAAAAAATTTTCGGAGCACGTGTGAGCGAGCATTCATGACCGCTACGATTCGCCGCTAAATCTTCGCGGCCGCGCATCTTCCTTCCGAGAATCATTAAGGTTGTCGACGTCGTTGAATCGCTTCGTCTAATTGATCGACCGTACAACGAGGCTCATGAATGCGGACACACATGCATCACGCGGCTAGGAATGCCGTTGTATCAATCTTCAATTGTAAAACCTGCGTGGTGAATTTTGACATAATTTATACGGCACGCCAAATAGCTTTGTACGATTTATTTTAAGCAAAAAGGATATTTTTACACTGCGCACTATAACTTATTTATTTCATCCACATGTCCTATTCGAGATAATTGGAAGTTATACCATAAATTAAATAATATGGGAGAGGATCACAAACTATTATCCTCTCTTAGTTGAAATGGGTGAAGAAAGCTTTTGACACACCCTGTGTCCTATTCCTGACTAGTTTACGTAACTAACATAAATATGCAAGTAAAATATTGCTTTCGCGCACTTTGGAACTGTGAAAGGTTGTGCTGTCTGAGCGCAGAAAGTGCAAGCGCCGCGAAAGTTATCTCAAGGGCAGCGTGACTTCATTTCTATTTATCCGCAAAATATTCCTTTGTCAGGTCGACTAGGGAGCAGCTCTGCGTGAACCGGGTATATCAGCCCGAGCTGACTGTAATATCGGACATCAGAGAGAATCTCGTCCGCGTTCCAATGAACGTTTTACAAGCGCGGCATCGCGTAGGAACCTTCAAAGCAACGCGAGGTACAGTGGAGTCGAGTCGAGTCGAATTTCACACAATTTGGCTTCGGTGCACGTTGGTGCGCGGACGTCGCGAAATTGTTTTCCTACCCCTGCCAGTGAAGGCCGCAAAAAGGGAAATGGAGACGCAGGCTGCTGGTGTACCTACTGTTCGCTTGTGCTTGCTTCGAGGGGGCCCGTCTTTCGTTCCACTCTTTTCGCGGCTCAGCCTTGCTTACCGGGGATTTAAAAACTCCCGAAGAGAAACGTGCCTCTCTCTTTCCGTTAGCTTGAATTCCTCTCCCCTCATCACCCTTTTCTCTTTCTTACTTTCGCGAAAGAAATAATAAAGACGTTAGTTCTCCACGCGCGAAGAGGCTCGAAAAGGCTCGCGAAAAAGCCACCAGACAGAAAGAGGAAAACAGAAGGAGGGCCCGGAGGAAAATGAAGTTGAAAAACGCACATTCTCGAGAATTTAGATCTCGCGCGATTCTTGCTTACCAAGGATTTGCAAACTCAGCGGAAAAATGTGACTGCTGCCGTGGGTGCGCTAGGTGGCTCACTCGAAAAGAGGCGCAGATGGTGAGAGAACTGGATAGAGGGATAGTAGGTAGGCAGGCAGGCAGGCAGCAGCCGCGGGATGGAACGCAAAACGAACGGCGCGAACCGGAAAAATTACGAGCGCGAGGCGGAAGGGAGGTTCGACCGCAAAGAGAAAAAGAGCGTGTAACGTCGAGCGAACGGTAATCGTATACCAAAGTGGAACGAAAAGAGGCGAACAAGCCGCGCTGGGCCACGCTGCGCTGCCAGTCAGAGAACTACGAGGATGCTCCAAAGAGGAAGCTCTTTTATTCTGGACCCAGGAAGTACAGGAACCGACCATCCTCCAAGAAGACACTGGCATAAGAGAAACGAGGAACAGTGTGTCGAAGGGCGAACTCATCCAAAAGAACGTAGTCGAAATAAAGAGAACTACTGGTCGAAGGTAACGAGAGAAGACGCGAAGGAAAGAGGCGAAGCGGGAGAAATTCGTGAGGAAAGAAAGATGATGGAGGAGGAGAGGAACAGTGAGACTGTTTTTCAAGAGGCAGGGGGGTCCAGCCCCACCGGCGCGAGAGTTACGAGACTCAGGTGCGCCCGGTACATTATTAAAAAAACAGGAAACCTCATCATTTTCACCGGCTCTCGTAAAGATATTAAATGGAGACTTTATGTTGCTGGCGCTGGTCGCGCGAACCGCTACACACCGCTGCGCTTACCTTTACCTTCTCTTACATCCGTCTTCTCCCTTCAAGCGTTGAGATTCGCTTCCGCGAGACAACTTAGAGGATTCCTTCACTGTATCTAAGAGTACTACGAGTACAAGGCTACACGCATAAGAAGTAGTTTGACTAAGTACTCCCTTATCCCGCTACCACTTTCTACTTCACCGTGTACTTTAGAGATTTAGACAGAAGGGTTTAAGATCCTAGTGAATAAAGATGACTCAATTCACGCACATTCTTCGTCCTTTTTTGTATCAAACGATTCATTACGGATATTGTCAGTGAGGAATCATCAAATGTTACGTAAATCTTTACTCTTGTGGTCTCGTGTAAACTAATTTCTACAGTTTCATAATTAATACTGTAATCGCGAGTCTACTAAATCCGGTTGGTCAGTAAATTTTGCCCGTGTGTATGAAAGGTCTTTCCGTAAGAACAAGAGTGTGCGTTTGTGCCTCTCGTGAGACAAGAGTGTTTGTGCAGTTTACGGGTGGATTTCCGTTTTCGTGCTTTGCGCTGGCACGCTTGCACGCACGCTGAAACGCATCAGCGGAGCCAAAAGGGTGTGCGTAATCGCGATAAGCGACAACGCACGCGCCGATCAGCAAGCGTGTCTGCGTGGATATACCGCCTGCGAATATGGAGTTGCATATAGAACGCGAGGGAGGAAGTGCACACAACGATTCGCGCTCGCTTCCGTTCTTTGTTACTGGGGCCACACTCTCGCCGCGGTTTTCTACTTTACGCAATGCCACCGGCACGACTATGGTGCGGTATGGTGCGGCGTGCCGCTCGATTATCGCAGTCAATCTGTGCGGACCCGCCGCAGGCACATCCGAGTCCGTCCGCTCCCTACTTTATGAGCTGCTATCTCCGGCAATATTTTCACTTGGTTACCACGTTGACTGCGACCAAGGTACTTTCGGACATATTCAAAAGACCCCACGGTGAACCTCCCACAAGAGGGCTATTATATATAGTATTATAGAGTCAGTCTGCGCACTCGTATCTTCCCAGAACCAGCGAGGAATCTACAAGGTTTTCACTCGCTTCACAATCGATTCGACCTAATGAACCCTCCAGCTCCGAAGTAGAGTACGTACTTCCGGGCAATACGACTCTTACTCTGAATAAATGATTCATTTTCTAGCTCGCTCGGGCACTCTGAGTCACACGCGCGAGCGCGTTCAAGTCAGAGTCAAAATGAAGAGGCTCTTCGCCGGTGCAATTAGTAGCGCGCGTGAACTATGGCCTTCCGGAATGCGTCCGCATTAAACGGCGCAGTTCAGCGCGGCCAGTTCCCTAGGTGTATCTGGAGATCGAGTCGACCTGGTCGACGAAGCATGTCGTGTTCCCGGAGTTGCCACCTGATTTTATGCAACGACGAAGGTGGTGGGTGGAAGTAGAGGTAGAAGTGGCAGTGGTGGCAGAGGTAGAGGTGCACGGCGTACGCGCGGCGTCTACGGACCGTCTACATACATAGGTACATACTCGCAAAACGTAGGAGGCAGAGGCCAGAGTGCCCACAAAGAGGCGTACACGTCTCGCGAGAGTGCCAGCCAGTCAGCTAGCGGCGCCAAGGGGAGGGAGAGAGTCCGAAGGAACAGGGCTCTCTCGCGGAAACTTGCCGCGCTACCGCTAACAAGCAGGTGTTGCAGGTGCCACGAAGGCAGAGCCTCTCTCCTACCTTCGTTAGCTTGCCAGTCGCCGTGGCGGCGTTGCACCTTTCGCGGAGCATTGCCACCGCGAGCGAATCGCGGCTCGCTTGGCTCGCTCGGCTGACGCCTTAAGGATCACCTCGCATAATGCTGGATCCCTGGAAAATAGAAGAACCACCGAGCCACGGCACAAAAGCTACCGCTCCTTATTCACCCAGAACAGCGTGGCACGGTACGGCGGCACTGCCACGTGGAACTGTCCCTTTAAAATCTTGCACGCTTCTCGAGTCGCGTGCACCGTGAAAATCCTGCGAGACGCAGCCGCCCGTGATCCCCGAATACATTAGTGTCAGAATGTTTTCGAAGATTGCCATGTTGCCGAGGGTCCGACGTCCGGCCACTTTTTCTCTCTTGCTCTTATCTGTCTATCTCTAAGGAATTCCGAGGAATTCTTCACTTTCCGAGTAGTCTGCTCACAGTCGCTCAAGTGGCGGGTGTCTGGCGAATATTAGGTGGCTAGTCGCCGCCGTGAATATTAATCGCGCCGTCAATAGAGTGGCTTAGTCGTGAATAAACAGTAGTCATCCTTCTCCTTCTCTCCCTTGCCGCTAATTCTTTGGATTTTTTTTGCCCCACGGGCCAAGCCGGAATTCTCCGGTATTCCGTTTCTTCTCCAATCTGACGTATCTGGTCGTACTGTGAGACGTGGGACGTGGGACGTGAGACGAGGTACATACGATACGGCAGGTTCTTTCGCGAGGATCTAAGTTAAGTCTAGAGAAAAAGAATGTCCACGGGGAAACCCAGAGAACCGGCTAGACTGTTGATTTAAGCACGGCGAAACGTCGCGCGAGAGATTGGTACGTTTGCATGGGTGCAAACGTATTTTCGTTCTCCGGTGAAAGAACCTTCGTGACTATTTATACCGTCGACGCGAAATGTATACACTTTTATCGCGTTTACGGTTCTATGGACCGTTTATCGCCGCGACAATAAAGGGCCACTTCGGGATGTAACGCGAATGTCTCACGTTATAAGGGAGGGTATGTGCGCCATTGGGGGAAAAGTGTACATTCTTGTAAATTCTTCATTACCTTGCACTCGCATAGTTACCTAGCGTTTCAGCGAAATGGTTAATAAATTCACCGGGGAACTGGCGCAAGTGGTCGTCAGTAACTCAGAAACGAAATTGGCTAAAGCATGCATTTATCTCGCAAGCGATGAGGCCACGTCGCGTTGGTTCCCAGTAGGAGTAGTTCAACGAAGTAAGACGAACTTCGAGTTGACCTGAATTAAACATACATCAGGGGATCTCATTTTCTAGAAATCATACGTGCACCCGCAAATTGCAGTTCGACCCGGCAAAAGTAGTCGGCGGGATGGACGGTTTATCGTGGCTCTCAATTTCCCGTGGAGGAATCTGGAGGTATAATCAAAGCGCGCTCTGGAAGTAAGTAGAAACCCTGACCTCCGCGGACGGTTGACTTCGGAAAGGTGCATAGTCTACAATAGTAAATGCAGGCATAGATACCACAGCGCGCGTCTATGGTATCGTGGGGTCGTTGGATCGTGTCCTTGTCCGTCCATCGTCGAAGAATGTCGGCGAACACGCGAGCTTCGCCACTAAACACGACGACCCTCGCCTTGCTTCTCCCTTTACCTTCGTTCCAACTCCTTTCCACCTTCTTCCTACCTCCTGCTTGCCCCCTTGGGCGCCCAGAACCCTCGATGGTTTGCGCGAGGCGTGACGGTGGTCTCTTGTCGTCGCCTTTAGTCTCGAAACAAACTGCCGGGTCAGCGTTGTCTTAGTTATTTGAACTTGAGAATACCCACATACGTCTGTGGTGAAGATTGTTGTCCGAGCACATTAAAGCCGAGAAGAGTGCCTACAGGCAAACTTGGATCAAGTATGCAAAGGTTTGGAGATGTAATTGAGGACTGAGTGTTTCAACATAGCGTGGCTCTACTGTCAACATCATTCTTCCTGTTCGCTTACAGTAAAGAGTTGAAAGGGCTTGCATCAGGTTGATTCGCGCGCGCGCGTCGTTAACCCGGGCTACCGAAATCATATGATAGCTACGTGACATTTGTTCGATTCGCTCGTCAACCCCGATAACGTCCGAACCTCTGAATCCGTTTTGAAGTCACTCTTTACGATGCCTTATCAAAATCGAATCGCGGCTGTCAAAGTGCATCTCTTTGGCGTTTTACTCGTGTGGTGATCGGAAAGTACAATCACCCAAAGTGAAACTTGTACAAATATGTACCGACTGCTCGCCTAATCTCGCGCGCTGCGCTGCGCCATGCCGCGCCATGCCGCGCCATGCCGCCCGGTAAATACTGACAGGGTGTCAATATTGAAATATCTTATCGTGGAAAGCGCCATGCATACCTGAAATGGTATATTGGGAAACGTTCTTTCAGCGTGCGTGGCACGAAATGACTCAGAGCTTCGGAGATATCGGTCCGCGCGACTGAAAATTCCACGTTCGGACCGATTTGGAGCATCTCTGGCGTCGACTTTCCCAAAACTGAGAGCGGAGTCGAAGCGAATAGAAATCCCTCCTATAGGGACACTGATCCATCAAACAATTTCCTGAGTGGCTCGTCTTAAGTCCGAGTCGAATATTGCTTGAAATTTGGATCATCGTCGACGAGGCCGGGCGATAAAATAGTAAAGAACTATTCGAACGATTTAGAGGGTATGAGGCTGTCCTCGGTACCCACCAGCTACTACAAGAAATCTATGATCGATCGATGTCCTTTTCGGCATTTTGTATCGACAATCTTCGATTTCCGGCGGAAGGGAGGAATATGAGAAACGGTGCTGCAGGGTAGAGATTTGCCGAAAGCCTTCTCGAGCGCAAAAGATGGCCGAGACAGTCGCCGAGAGGAGCTTAGATGGGTAAGCTCGCAGGCTTTGCTCTGCGCCGAGAGATCGACGGTCCTGTATTTCCTATATCCCGAAGGTACCTCCAGGGGCATAACGGAGATCCTGGCCATCCCTCGTTAAATCCCGAGGGAACGAAGCGCACCACCGACCAGACCCATCGCATCGTACTGATGCCTACTGGCCCCGATGTTTTCAAACGTATCACACCACCCACCATCTGCAACTCTCCAACTCTCTCAGCAGGCGATCCGTCGGTGTTTCCCTGCTAAATGGACGGCATTATGACGTGTGTATGCTAATATGCCTTTTCCTGCTTCACCAGCGAAGAAACGAATATCGTGTTCAACATTTTTTTTCCTTAAGATCTTCTCCCCTGGGTCGCGTGGGCTCCTCGCGCTAATAGTCTATGTACCCTCTTGGGACAAGAGACTTTGACTATGGTTCAATTTTTCTTCTCAACTGCGACGGGACGTTTGCGGATTGTTGGGACGCTTGCGCAACGGTTTGCATTGGAATTGAGGCAATTAAGATAGGCATTGCTGTAGTGCGATTTACTCGAGTGAGTAATGTTAAAAGAGACCAAGAGACGAAGAGTAAAGAGTGTCGAGTTGTGTGGCATCAGTCGGCGACTCACAGTCGACAGAAAATGGGAACAAAGTACCGATAGTAATCCGTATCTTATCGAACCGCGACTGTGTCATCGAAGTACAAAGGTAGGCGGCACACGCGCTCGGGGTCATTGTAACGAATCTATCGACAAACCTCGGGGCATGGAAGATATCACTGTCCGATAAGGGCTTCGTCCGTTCTCTCGCGCTCGCCTTCTCGAAAAATCGACAAATCGACAGATCGACAAAGACCGTCCGGTATTTTGCTTTGGTGCAGGCTTTCGAAATTCACGGAAAGCACAAAGGGATCGCAAGAAATTCTGAGAAAGAGAACTCGGTCTACCTTTTCCCACCGTGAATTTATAATGTCCTTCTTTCTTCTCTTTTCCTCTTCGGAGAGGCGAGGCAGTTGAACATACTCCGGTGCACAAACTCCTCTCTATGAACAAGTCGAAGGATTTCGATGCAAAGAGGGCGGAAAAGAAGAAAAGGAAGAAAAGGAAGAAAAGGGAGCAAACTTTCCGAACGCAAATAAGCGAAGGAAATCGGGCGCGCACATGAGCATGGCGATCTCTAGGGTTAAATAGCCGGCTTAGATTCTGATCGGCATTAAGCTGTCAAGGGTTGCTTTTTCAAATTCCTAGCGTCGGCTATAATCCTATTTCAGAATGGAGCCGTCTTCAGCCCCTGTCAGACGCCGCACCATGCCGCATCGTGCCGCTCGAACCCATGGCCTCCGAGAGCTGCGGAAACGTATGTTTACGTCCCGCGTCCCGTGACTTCGTTAATCCCTGAAAAGGGGTTGCAAAGGGGTGGGTTCGCTCGGTACCAGCTTTTCAGGTTTCCTCTAACCATCTTGACGATGACGCTTAAGCAGTTTTTTCGGATTATGGCAGATGGGCGCTGGCTCGGGCGAAACCCTCACAAAAATTTCATCGTTCTACCGGATTGCATATCTCTTGTCAAATACAGAAAACGTTTAGCACTAACAATAAGTTTACAAAAAATATAGAGCTTGGTAGACGCGTATAGAAATTCAAACCTCTTTCACGCTATTATTTTCCAGGTCGTAAATAACTTTCCATACATTTACCATAATAGTGAGTAATTATTTAGAATAATTATTGTTCAGAATAATTATTGATCAAATTTCAGTTGTAGTTACTGAATTAACCGAACCCTCATAATTTTTTACAAACAACTGAATTTATATTTGCACAAACACCAACAGTTGAGTTATCGCTAATTCGATTTTGCCAAAATTACCAGCATAATGATGATTATTGTATGAAATACTCGGATTGAATTATGTTATCGCAATTATTTAACTCAAAATCGCGAATATTGGAACTGTCGATTATGTGGGCAATAACACACGCGAGGGAACCCGCTACTAACTCTTGGACGGAAATGAAGACAGCGGTGCTGAGATCGCGACGAACTACCGGGTTTCGAGTAGCGAAGGGGTATACGGAAACACTCGATGCACGCTCAAGCGCTTCAAGGGTGGCGTCGGGTCGGAGGTTCTCGAGGTGCTTAGGTTAGAAAATTGCTGATCGGAAAGCAATATTCCTGCATGCCTAATAGCATGCAGACGTTTTTCTTCGCGTCAACTGCTAATCGATATCTTACGCTCCGTGGTGGATCAGGTGATGCAATAACCATTGAGCTGTTCATGTACTTTATCGATAGATATTACACAGAATTCTTTATAAAAACAGGCGTTTCTACTAATTGTATCCTATAGATGATGACCTCAATTGTCTCTTATACAGGAGGAAGCGTTTCTACTGATTGAATCCGATAACGGACAATCTCCATTCCGCGAGTCGCAAAGTCGAATTAAAAAATGAAATAATATAGGGAGTCGTTTTACGTGAAAGTCTGAGAATCGCAGCTGCGTCTTTTATCGATTTACATTAAAACACCATGGGAGAGATTCTAAGGAAGAGAAAGGGCACCGGTAAATATTTTGATGAGCTTACCGGCTTACAACTTTTCGTAGGGGAAATATGACAGGCTGCCGGAAAAAATGTCTCCCCGCAATCCTCTCTAAATTGAATACAAGATCCTTTTAATAAAGTTATACCAGGGTGGAGGAAATCCAAAATGATTCCCCGGGTGCAATTTGTTATTTTTCAATTTGAGTTCCAAAGAGATATTGCGCGCTCTCGGGATGTCGCGCGGCAGAGAAAATATAATAAATATGCAGCTTGCAGTTTATTCGTCATTTGCACCCGGCTGACCGTATTATTCACCCCCAGAAGCGATCGTCACCGAAAAACACCTTGAAACGTGTGGCCCTTCTTATTTCCGCCTATATCCGAGGCCCTACGTGACATACATTAATCATGTTCTCTTCGTACTTAAGGAGAGAATTTGATTTTATTCACCCCACCGGAATCCACAAAAACGTTCGTGGCACCACATGCCAAACGCATTAAAATTCCTTATTTTCCTTAATAATTTCTGTATTGCATTATCATATATTACTGCCAAGATCAGATTTTACTCTCAACGAAGGAACAAGTTTTCCAGCCCTTCGTTAAGAATGTTTTCGCTCGCAGGAAAACTCTCACTTTTATCTCGATACATTATTCTTCACAATAGTTCAAATTGGATTGAATTTAACACGAAAATTATCATACCAGATGAGGTCCCTTATTTTCGGAACGTTTAAAATATTTAAATAAACATCACCTCGGTGAAATATTTATCAGAGATCTAATCGCTTATATTCCTATGATAGAACCAACCACAGATAACGATCGAGTAGTTCTAGCATTAATTATCTCGATAGCTAAGGAATCCTATGGTATTCAATAAGAAAATCCATCAAGAGTTCCCATTAATTAGACGCTTTTAATCAGCGGCATAGAACGATCAATCAACTCGGAATTCGTAGCTTTCGAGCATCAGAGACATAACACAGCGGAATCGGAGTTCGATAAACGACAGAGGAGAGTCTTGGTAGTCTCAGTGATCAGTAATCGTTGAAAAATCTTAAAATAAACGGAGGTGGATGACAATCGTAGAGAAAGACAGAGGCGAAACGACGGGAAAGAGTAAAAGCGAGGACGAAGCCGTACCTGTGTGAGGCGAAATGGAAGGAAGGTTTTTGGACGATCGATTCGGGGAAGGAGCCAGTGGAAGAGTAGAAAGGCCGACGGTGGCTACGAAGGCCGCGAAGGCTACGGGGTGGCGGGTGTACTGGTAATAAGGGCCGGTCGCACCCTAAGTGACCGGAATGGCGCAATAATTCGTAGCTCTCGTGACGTTAAGAGGTCTGCCCTTTGCGCCTATAGGCCCTGCGAGAAGGTGCTCGGTTGGACTCCCATACGGTTTTGCGGGCATCGTCCTAAATATAGACCCCCTTACAACCTGACGTCCAATTATAGCTCTTTGATGCCTCGCGAGTGTTTCTATCGCGCGCGCTTTCTCGTTTCTTCCCGACGACTCTGCTCCTTTCATGCTTCTGGCTCCTCCCTTCCTCCCGAGAGCGTGCTTCTCCTCTCTTCGTCTCTTTACGCTCGTTTCGCCGCGCTCTCGCGTGCTACTTCTCGGTTCTCGCTTCTCGCGATAATTTTATCGCGCCGCGACTGGCCACTCTCGCCCCGAGCAAATTGCGAAGCGCTCAGTGATTCGGATCGGTCTTTGAAAACACGAAATTACCGGGTTCGTTACACCGCCACAGTCGTCAACGACTTTGCTCTGAACGAGCCATTACTTCTGGCAGCTATGTAGCCAGTAAGTACTTATGTATAGATCTTTCGCGGTAATGCGGCTTTCCATTTGGCTTTTTACATTACTACTCGAGAATATTCGTAAACGATACCAGACTTTCGGCACTTTTCTCGATCAGTTTCCTGCGGCGGATGTCGCGACTACTCGACGCGGCATGCTTTCCCGGAAAGACTGATTTGGAGAGAGTGCAAATGTTTGTTCTGGCAATCAATGTCCATCGCTGTGGTTTTTAAAAAGAGAGAAATAAACCGTACCACTTTTTACGGCTCTCGATACGTGGAAGCTGCGAAAAAAGGAACAAATATTTACTGTCGTTTATCGCCCTACGGATTTTACCCTCAAAAGCTTCTTTTTCTTCGAAATGCAGCCGGGGTTGCTTCCACTTCTACTTTCTCCCACGCAGTGCGCTGCGCATAGAGTTTCACTCAGCCATTGGGAAAAAGAGTATTCTCTGTATTTTTTCCAATTCACGATACCCACAAAGACATAGTCCTCTTATAAATCCTCCAGTAGTATTTATGCGGCTGAGGTATTTTTTTGCGATTGTCTCCACGAACCCGGGATCGAATGATCGAATGAGAAAAATAACTGCAGCATCGGATATAGCGTGAATTTATGCACATAATAATTCCGGGTTTAATATTAATTGGAAATATTCACGCCTTAGGTGTTACAGGGGCTTATCGTACCACCAATTGTTGCCGGTACCTACCCCACCTGTGCTGGTTCACATCGATAACCACTAACGGTCTTGCCTGGCGGTAAAAAGGTTTTTCGTTCCACCTTCGGCAAGCGTATATTTTTTTTTTTTGTAGTGAAGGTGCGGTAGCAGTGCCAGAGTACAATAAGCGGTATTCGCAATGGAGGGGGAGTGAGCGAGTGAATAAGGGAGAGACGGGGCTTAAAGAGCCCCGTCTGTGGGAATTAGCATGCTCGGTAAGCGACGTGGGCTCAGGTGCGTCTACGAGCCCAGCCACCAGGGCACCCTGCTGCCACCCAACCACCCACCCATCCACCCATCACCCCCGGCCAGATTCGCATACAGGGTAGCGCGTTTTTAAACAACACCGCCACGCAGTCCGACCCCATCTGCGCCGTTAATCCTTACAAGCCTCAGGGATTGAAAGGGTTGCGCAAATGTTATGCGCCGATTCGAAAGTGATTTCGACCCCGAATTTCACGGCTCGACTCGCTCGGGTCTCGCACCGATTTCCGAAAACTGTTCACTGTTAATGCGAGATCTCTGTGAGCGCTTGCGCTTCGACGATTTCAATAGTGAGAGTAATACGGTGAACGTATCAATGGGGATTTGCACTTTGTTTAAGAGCTGGTGATTCGTGCATTTGTTTCGACAGGATAGTTCGAGCGAAATTCGTGGACGAGAGCGATCTTATCAAAGACTAATCGAGAAGACTCGTTTTCCGAAAGATATTTGGTATTGGAGATTTATTGCCGGCAGCGTAAGCTGGTCGGGTCTTAAAGCGAATATTAATGTATTCGGCCGCCGATTACTCCGGGTAAAGTACCCATTTAGCCGTAAAATTATCCCGCAAAATTCTCGCTTAGCGGTGCAAGCCAGAAGTGACTCGATGTATTCACCCTATACAGGAAGCCTCGAACCGAGTCGAGGGAACCGAGTCGAGGGAACCTCGGTAAACGGCGCTACGCCGAACCATGCCGAACCACACCGAACCGTACCGCACCACGCTGAGAGAGAGAGAGAGAGAGCTTCTGTGGACGAACGTGGGACCAACACGACTATGTGCCTAACGCGTCAGTGTTACCTGCCGACACGCACTTCTCTTCCCCTTATACTATAAGATCGATATACCGCGTGCACGCATATCTTCGCATATACTGGCTGCACCCTCTCTTTCATCCCCCTCATTCCAGGCTTCGTCGAAAAAATGCGCGCGCCAGGGTTACGGCCAATGAATGCCTGTATGAACCGCGGCCATAAAGTTCCGGTGAGGATGAAACCACGCGAAAAATGCGAGCTACTAGCTCGATGGAAAAATCGGAAAAAATAGCCTGATCGGAAAAGAGAATTACGCTGTCGGTGGGTGACTCGAGGAGAGGGTAAATACACGGAGGACAGCTCTTGGAAAGGCGCGGATGCGTGTTGAGCGTGTGTTGAGCGTGTGTTGAGCGTGTGTTAAGCGTATGTTGCATGCCAGCGCACATTACGGTGCTGGTCGACTACCGGGCTACCGGGCTTAGCCGAGTTAATAATGCACTCATTATTTTATCAATACCTGGATGATAGCAGGTACTGGTATCCGAGGACACGGATAGGAAGAGGCGAAGAGGGCTAGAAAGGTGCTCGCGAGCATCGAAGCGTTCCCTTCGCGAGCGGGTTGTTCCCAGGCAGGAGTGGTTGCGCCAGGAGGAACAGCCTCGAGTATACAGGCGTATATGCGAGCTTGGATATAACGGGAGGAGTTGAAACGAATTTATGGCCGAGGCATGTACGCTAGGTTTGATGGTGGGCTCGTTTCGAAATTGCCCGTCTATGTAACAACTGCGAGCATTAATATTTGATTGGCCGTACGCAGGATCGACTGTCCGGTGAAAATGATTTTCCCCAGTATTTCGAATCGAGCCGTCGTCACTGTACCTCGTTCTCTCCCTCTCAGTCTCCCTTTCCCTTCCTCGCTACCACGCTGCGACGCCTCTCCATTCTGCGCGGTTTGTTGTCAATTTACTTTGTTCGATAATGCGTCGAGTTTCGAATTTATCCTGATTACCCGACCGAGAGAGGTATGTATACCGAGCAATATGAACTGTGGTCGGCGCAAGTTTTCCCCGAACGATCGTATTACTGCTTATAAGTACACTTAAGAAATGGAACGAGCTCGCGAACCGGTAAAAGACGAGACGCGGAACTGCGAAGCCTGCGCTTAGCTTGTGGTTCATTCACACAAGTCGACCCAACAACCGGTTTAATTATTATCGCCGTTGTTGCAGGGATACATGCGATGGGAAAAAGCTTTTAACGGTATAAATTGCGAAAGCACTGTGCACCTATGTTATTTAGATGCACTATCGATTGAGGTAAGCCGTGCTACTAGCCCAGGAACTAGAGTTCCACTAAGCAGCTGGGAGAGTTTATTATCGGAGGTACTTATATTGTGAATTAGTCACCCGGAGCCCAGCTACAAGTATACCACGAAAGCGCAGGAAAATGTACTATGCATTCGACGGAAAACAATAGAACGAATAAAACATCAAAAGACGTGCAGACGTTTTATCTATTCCACGTAGAACATTTCAAAGGAGCTTCATCTTCGTTAATGTCACTTGCTTGAGTGACGAACTTTAATACGGAAGCTGAGTCAAGTTTAATGAACGTTATAATACTTTATTAAGCGGATTAAAAAATTAAAGCGAAATCTTTCACATTAATATGCTAATTGCCACGGTGGTCTTTTTGGGGGGAGGGGCCAATGATATATGTATGTTATATTGTTATAATATTCTACAATAACTAATTGCATAATTAATAATCGAGCAGAAAGTAGACAATGGGTAGCCGAATAATTGCATGTTCGATACTATCCGCCATTAAATTTTCATCTAAATTTTAATTACCCTCACACTCATCTAGCTAATAAACCAGCAGTGGCTTCGGCAAAGGAATTCCTTAGCGTTGGTCCAATAAATTGACAAGTGCGCCACAGATGTCGGAATACAAAGTCCCTTCTCCAAACAAAGCTTTTGAATTCGGAGGATGCATCTTCTACAGCGCGAATACACTGGAAAAGAGAAAGATTGCACAGAGATAAAATACTCGTTCGGTGAAAGTAATGAGCGTTTCCGGGTGTGCGCATGATGAAAATTACAAAGCGAGTGGAATCGATGGTGCGCGCATAATTAAGTCCGCGGTGTCTTTTACGGCCTAGATCACTTATCGACGTCCGCGTAATTATAGCGGTATCCACGCTTCTCGTGTCTTTGCCATTTCACCGTGAAAGCGAGTAAAAGCCTCGGATACTGGGTATAAACGTTTCGGTAGAATGGGCAATATAAAAAAAAAAGTCTGCCACGGTAGTGGATGATGGAGGGCGAGGTGGTACATGCGTTGCACGCAACAATGAGTCTCCCCTCTCTATAAATATTTTTTCTTTCCACATTCTGGACACACGAAGGTACGCAAATGTACATAAAAGTACATTTATGCATACTCTACCATATTGGCATTGTCAGTATTGTTTCCTACCAACCCTCCTTCATCTATTCGCGTTATTAATCGAGTGACGGTCCGAGCATCTTGAGGTGAACCAAGCGATTTCAATCATCCACCAAGAGATTCAAACTATTGCCCAACCAAACTTTGATTGCATCCTCTGACAGATTATCAGTACAACGGTTAGCTTTATGTCATACATATATATAGGTATCGTTACGCTTTAGTAACATCTGAAATATTCACTGATGCATTAACTCCCTCGAACTTCAATTACTCGCCGAGTTGCAGCTTTACTCATCAATAATCATATAAATTAGCTCGATTTCAATATTTATCGAACAATCTCTGTAGCACGTAGATTTATATGAATATAAATATTTTCAAATGCACGATCATGTTTATTTTTCGATTAAATAAATATTTCTCCAAATACTTACATTAAGCCTGGTTAACGATGGGAGGATTGTAAAAAACGATATAAATGGTAATCAGTGACGTTACGTTTCTGCAGTAGGATTATCACGAAGTCGAAATCATTATAATCATTCGCATTTGCATGCAGGAGCACGCAGCGACCATCAATGCGGACTCGGAACACGGTCGCTGATCCTCTTTCGCGTTTCAACGGGAGGAAGGAGCACATGATCGAACGTTTACAAAGTGAATGAGCGTCGTGAAACTATCTCTTGGGGCCATCTAGGTGCAGGCAGGGTGCGTAGGAACAGAACGAGCTTACGTAAGTATATGGGCGCGTGGGACGATTTTAGGGCCGCTCCGCTCCGCTCGCGAGCGGCCAGATAACTTCGTAGCAGGTAGCAGGTGTCACGTCGGCAACGATGCCAGAGTCGAGATATACATGCCAGCTGGAGAAGAGAATGCACGCTGTTTAGCGGCAGGTATATGGGGGAGTTTTACTGAGATTAGGCATAATCGATCGAAAGGCCGATTGTCCGGGGTAGAATACCGTGGAGTGCTTCTCTTCGAACATCGAGTCTTTTGCCTTTAGACATCGCGTCGATGTTAGACGTATCTCCTCGTACCATCGGTTACGATTGCTTTTTCACAAAGCGGATCGCATTCCAACATCCTACCAGGGATCCTACGATCTTCGTCGATTTCGACGGGCTTGGTAATGTATCGTGGAGCTTTGACATGCCTGTCGTTCTTAAATGACTTCGGGAATACGAGCGACTTTGCCTGTCACTCGACGCTTTTATCCAAGTTGGCCTCAGGTTCAAACTAATCTAAGAATCTGAACCTGTGTCGGTGCAGCATTCTCTGCATCCGGTGTTATACATATCTCGGGTACACGCCGCTCCCGAATTATCATTCGCGGTTCGTTTTCCAGTGAGTTGTGGTTCATCGAGTACTAATGAAATATCTTGCACACGCGCATCACGTTGGCATTGTTGTTTGCATAGACAGTCGAGAGCCGAACGCAGCAGAGCATCCTCCCTCTAGGCTCCAAGGAGCCGTGCCACTCGACGTAACTCTCGACGAACTTTTATAGAGTTCCTTAAGAAGCCGCAATTAATCACTTACTGTTTTTCACCGTGGTTTCGCGTATCCGTATTTAACGCTGCTTTTTATGGCCCGAACTTTCTCCGGACTTTTAACACGACGGAATCTTGTTAAGCTCCTCTAACTTTCTCGACATCCGTGAAACTAAGTTTCAGAACCGCTCCACTGGAATATTCGGATATTAAGAATGCCGGGAAGTTGCGCGCTCGCGCGATTACGGTAACGAAGACGGGTATTTTGGAGAGAAGCGCGATGCGGAAGCAACGCGGCACGGCGAGGAAAGGGGTTGATACCTCACCTTTCGTGGAAACGCCTGATTTACGATGAAAATTGTCAGATATTCGGAATTTCATTTGCATTCGCGAGAGGCTGAAGCGCCGACCTGTAGCGCCAAGCTCAGAAGAGAAATTAGATATTTCACGCAAGGAAAACTCTCTGCTGAATGACGGCACGGGCGCGGATAATATTTTTGGAGCTTTTGAAAATCTCGTACGCGCGCTGTTTTAATAATAAGGCAAAAGATCTCATAGCCAGTCGTGCTGTGCTGCCTTCAGCGGTGGATTCATTAATTTCTTGGGGAGACTTTCTAATTGGCTGGCTAATATTTTATTTATGAGGAGCACTGATTTCCAAGGGTGGCAAAGTCCTGCGTTAATAGGGCTAGTTAAATTTTACCGTGGATCGTACCGAAGGGTACATTTTTCTTTCCATTCGCGGGTCGATCAAGTAACCAAGAGACCAAAAAAAAAAAAAGATTAATAACGTATAATTTAAGAAACGATTTTTCCTACGAGCGCTATGGTAGTTTTTAGCTTCTTTCATAAACCCTCACGGGGTTAGAAAGCGAAATTGATTTTAAGATTTTCCACCCCTGTCGCGCAACGTCGGCTCGTATAATCTTTAGAAAGGCACCAGAAACAAGGAAGGGACCGCTTAAATTCATCATCGAAGGGCCGGCCACAGTGCTTAAAGACACGGGTCGTTAAGCTCGGAGCTTATGATTCACGGTCAGCTTTGTATCCGCGGAGTTCGGTGCTCGGAGGAGATGTGAGGAGGGGATAGAAATCGTCGAGCGAAAAGGGAAGAAAAAAGCTGTCGGCATGGAGAAAAGGTCCTTGGCGAGGGTAAGAAGGAAAGTGCCGACGAAGAGGGACAGAAAGAGAGTAAGCAACGAGAAAGAAAGAAATCCAGTGCTAGGAAGGATCCTCCAGCAACCAGGATAATTGAGGGTTCGGTAAATCAATATAGGTATGAAGGTCTCTTTCTCTCTCGGTAAAGGGCAAAGAGCCGTTCGGTCCGGTTTGAGCATGCACGTAGGGAGGGAAGGGCGGAAGACTGCTGAGGCATAATACCCAGTATCCGAAATATAATTAGGGAGGCGACTTTTCAATTTAACTGCGATATTTTAAAAGATATAATTAAGGAGCGGGCCACCTCTCAGCGACGAGGCCACTAATTGCGCGAGGGGAATCCCCGAGATCCCCGAGGGATCTCTCGCCGGTGGTTCTACCTCGAAGCATTTCTATGCCTCTGCTATAGAGTATCTCAATGTATGCGCCAGTACACTCTACCACCCTGAAGCCGTAGCACACGTAGACTCGTAGTCGTACTCGTACCACGGTGTACCGCAGCACGACGCGAAACACACCATGGACACGTCCTGCGGCACGCCATTGAACACGATGGCTACCGCGAACGTCCCGCGGGAACGATCCATCTATATCACCCTCGCGTTTCCTCCTTTCTCCTTTTTACCACTTTTGCTTTGGCTCTCTTTCTCTTTTTTCTTGCTTCTATTACCTTTCCTTTCGCGTACATTTACGGGGCCGACCTCATATTCTTCGTGTTCTTTTCACTGGCTTTCTTCTCGTAGCTATTGGGTTCAAGGTCGCGGGATCGAAGGTAATTTTCTCGTCCCGATCGCCTGTCCCCGGAGTACGATTCGCGGATAGTATCTTTTTCTTTTGCTTCAGTCTGCCTCTCTTGGTTCTACTTTTTCTCTTTTCCCGTTTTTCGCTCTCTATCTCGCTCTGTATCGTTCCACTCGCATGCCCCATAAATTCCAGGAGGAAAACAGTGCAGGAAGGTGAGTGCCAATGGAAATTGGCTCCAAGTGCACTTCGAACCCGCGCGGATGCTCACCGGTACCTTTTTAAATCGGTCTGAATTAAAAAGATATCGTTGATCCCCTGGGAAATATCCGTCGAAGTGGCTCGCGCGCTTCGCGAGAAGCAGCTTCCGATGCTCTTTGCGCTGAATTTTCGAGCTGCAGCTCCCAAAGCTGCTCGGTGAATTAAGACACTCGTTGGGAAAACTTTTTTTATCAAAGTGTCGAGTAAAGAGACCTTCTCCAGTTCTTTCTTTTGTCTATCAACAACGCGATCGGGCGCTTCATTGTTGGTGAATCGCGAAAGATCGATAAGAAAAATGTGTGGCGACCATCCGCTTGGGCGTGTTCCAAACGTCAGCCGGTGATTCGCTATCAAGGAAATCACAGTGGAGCGCGATAAGCTAGAATTACCGAACACTTTGAAAAGAACTTTTGCGTTTCCTCCCTGCCCTCTCGCTCTCTTTCTCGCGTTTGCTCCTACTCTTTGCGGCTCCACGTGGCGATGGAACAATCGGCAGTTTTTTTCCGCGATTTTATTGAACGCTCGGTGCTCGCGCTCTCTTTCTCTGTTGCGAGAGGAGAGAGGTGGTGAGCGGGGGACCGAGGAGGGTCGCAGGAATGCCGGCACTCGGAAAATCGAATAGGCCGCGTCAAATTGTCGAAATTTTCAATCGGTAGACTGGCCGCCGCTCAGCTCGCCTAGACCGCGCGCGGCCTCTGATCGATTTAGCTGCTCCGATCGGGAGAACGAGTCTCGCAATTTCACCGAGCGTAATTGCGTGAAAGAGAGAAGCTCGGCCCTTTTTCCCCGGTAAAGAGAACATCCGTAGGTACGCGGCCGCGAATTTCGAGGACTATATCACATTGGAGTACAGACGCGCTTCCCGAAACCTGAGTTCACGAGTTCTGCACGAGAGCACTGCACGAGAGCACTGCACGAGCACTGTACCAGCGAATCAATAAACCCGAATTTCGGTCGGCTCACCGGTGTAGCCCTCCAACGTGCTGTGATTAAAATATAAAAGCAGGGAATTGAAGCGGCTTTTCGACCCTGCGATAAAATAGAAAGAAACGTGGTTCTCTTGATGCCGCCCCGGCGAGTAAGCGGTCAAGCAAAAGCACTGTCGATATGACTTTGCGAGGGAGGAATTACAGCGGGAGAGAGTGTTTTCCATCGCTTCGGGCGATGCAAGGAGTCTCATCGGCGCGTCTCCTCGCGTCGTCTGAGCCGGAAGATTTGAAGCTAGAATTTGTTGGGTATTTGCTGTAGGTGGGTGTTGTGAATGCTGCTTAAGCGGGTAGAGTCAAGCCGTGGCATGCGGCGCGGCACGGCGCGGCACGGCGCGTCTGGGACTCTCCTCCGCACAATGTCGTAATCAAAGCCACCACTGTCTTCCCCCAGTTGGTACAATAGCGTCGTTCGAGGGGATGGATCGTCCTCCTTGCCGGCACTCAAACCTAAAACGACACTAATCTTCGAGCGGCGCGGTCTGCGATTCGACGTCGAGTAATGCGTTTCTTCCCAGGAAGAAGTCCGAGAAGTACCGACAAGAATTGTTAATGTTGCCCCACCGGGAACCTTCTCTCCGAGACCGAATAAACCCAGAGATATTAATTTCCCTCGTCAGTCTTGGCGCAATTGCGTCGAGTGGTTTCTTCGTTTTGCAGATTATTGTTACCCTGCTCAATAGCAGATAGACAGGGGCATTGGCCGGGAGAATAGTCGAAACTGCCGGTAGTCGGGTCGCAGATTATTCTGGAGAAGTCATTACGTCCCGTATGGCAATCGAGATACGTGTATACAGTCAATAATATTAGGAGAGCAAGCTAAACTCAGCTAGCTGCAACATTGTACCTCGTTATTGTCCATGTTATTACGAGGGCACACCCCCCGCCCTTGGTTCCGTCCACCTCCTCGACGTGCGTAATGACGTCTAAGCATGCTGGCACCATCGAGCAATTACGCCCGTGAAATCCATTCTAATTGGACCACCCAGATGGCCTTTTGTGTAATTACCC
Source organism: Trypoxylon attenuatum (assembly GCA_963989405.1). Lineage (NCBI taxonomy): Eukaryota > Metazoa > Arthropoda > Insecta > Hymenoptera > Crabronidae > Trypoxylon > Trypoxylon attenuatum. Next base: position 3,599,676 of record OZ022489.1, on the reverse strand, counting down.
GTGCACGATACCACTCACTTCAAGTGGCGCTCTCGCGAGCGGAGCTTTTAATCGTCCGATTTAGCCGGGTTAATAAATTTGGATAGTGGCCATAAATCAATAAAAGGCGTCGATAACCGCGTCGGACCGCGTCGTACCGTGCCACATCGCGCCACACCGCGCCGAATAGAATTGTAGTTGCATAATGCGCATCTGGCCCGACTGCCAATTACAGAACTGGCAGGATTACCCGAGATTTATGCCGGAATGCCGAGAGCTCCATCATTGGAAGACCGTAGCAGACGCTATCATCGAAAAGGGTTAAGGACGACCGAGCATCGCGCATTCTCTTTGACAATCAGCCATGAGGTAGTTGTGCCGGGTGTGCATCGATTCCATGCAGTCATCGCGATGGCTCGCCTGACCGCAGGGCTAGCCCGTCTCGCCGAGAAAGGTTCACGAAGATTGACCCTTGGAAGATCAAAGGAAGAACCAGATCGATAGGGTTGCCTCGATTCAATTTATCCTTAGCGATTCTATCGCTGCCGCCGAGAAGGATTCTCCGATTTCTAAGAATGTCGGCGCGTTTCTCATTCATTATTGAAAGCCACGCGAGGGTCAACAATTCTCAACGATTCACCTAACTCCCGAGAAAGAGAAAAGAAAAAGTGTCGAAGACGCCTGTTGGATTTGGGGGTTCAAAGGATCCGATTACCGCTGGCAAATCGGGACTGATTCGTATCGCTACGAAAACCGGTGTCTCGTCCGGCACGTATCAAAATTCGAAAGGTATCCCTCTTGGAAATTCGGCGGTCGCTAAGGAGAAAGTTTGTGGTGCCGGTGAAAGGGCTTGGTGCGGAGCAGAATCACGAACGTGGCTCGACTCAAATATTTCGGGAAAGAAATGAAAATTCGCCTGAATACCACAATCGTGCAATTAACGACCGGGAGCAAAGTATAGGCAGGTGCATTGTTTCGCGCGTAGAGATGGGAAGAGGAAGAATCGAGAGAAGTTTTCTCGAATGGTAAAAGGGGCTATCCAGTATAGTGGGGAAAGTCTGCGCCGCCAGTTAGGAAAGTATGGCACGCTCGAAGAGAGGATCCGATATGATTTCACGCAATTTCAGGGACAGAGGAACATTGTGAGGAGTTGGCGGAATGACAGAGGGAGCGAAAGGAAAGGAAGGCCTGGGCAAAGAGAAGTCCGTAGTCCGGACTCCGGAGGGCGAGGTGGTGCGGCGTAGTGTGGTATGGTGCGGCGCGGTGGAGCGGCGGGGTGGGGACAAAGGGGCTCTGAGTAGAGCGATTAGCACGGCCCATTGCCCGATGCCAGTGGCACACAACAGCGACCCTGTTCAACTTGGATCACTTCCAGCGGGCCAGGACTATCCTTTATGCGGGTGGAATCGTCCTGGGTATACACTCGCTGACACACCGGCACAAAGTGTTCCCGGCGAAGTTACACCGCCAACACGTACGCCAGCAACAGCACCAGTAGCAAGCAGTAGCTGCCTCCAACTTATTTTTTCTCGCTACCTTTGCCAAACATCCCTCTTTTCCCTTCCCACTAGTTGGAGGATTTCGTTTCCAGCTACGTGACAATTCGTCCAGCGAGACAACGAGACCCGTCCTATCTCGACTAGTACTACTACTACTTCTGTTTACCCGCGGCTTTCGCATTCAATAAAACCCATCTACTACGTACAGTCCGTCGTTCGATCGCGGCGTCGCTTAAGAAAGATAAACGCACCGGCAGCTCTCCCTACTATACATCGGCGGAATCCCTAGACGTTTTGAATTTCTATCGAGTCAATGGTGTATCCTCGTAGAACGTGGGAAATTGTCTATACCAGCGGTTTCGAGGAGTTGGAAATGCTTGGAGAACTTTTATTTTTGATCGTCGAAGGGAAAGGAAATGTATCGAGGCAAAGAGGGGGGGAGAGAGTAGAGAGGGTAAAAAGGAAAAAGGCCGCTGGGTAGTGGGTGAAGAGTGGGTCTCGCCCGTGGCAAGAATTTTTCATCGAAGGGTAAAGAGGTGTATTCGAAACGGGAAAGCGAAAGAGAGAGGAATTTCAGGGTGGAAAAGCGCTGGAGACGAAGCCGAGGTGCACTTAGCAGGGGAACACCCTGTGAAAGGGTGGAGGGCGGTCCGACGTCGGCAAGGTATAGAAAGAAGAAGCTCGAAGGGCACCAACAGAAGCTCGCAAGGCGAGGTTTTTTTGAAAGTGGAGGGCTGAACTTTGCTCGAGTTGCTCGAGCTACTCAACGGAAATGCCGAAACTGCGCAGGCGGGCCTCTTTTCACGGCACGGCGCGGCGTACCAAAAGTTGAACCACCTCCGTTTCGCCCGAAGAATTAATATCGGCCACCTTCGATTCTCCGAGAGCGTATCGTGCTCGATTACCCCGCATTCGACAGTGATTTATGACGCGGATGTGATATCGCTGTTCCCTCTACACCGGTAATCGATTTGCGGGACTTTTGAAGCCGGCCCTCGCTGATACACCGCCAAACCCGCCGCGGATTCGAAGATGAATTTTTATATACACCCTTCGAAATCTTACTCACCCAATGAATGTTGAGACCCCCCTACGCACTTTGCCCTCGGCATCAAGTTATGAACCTACTTATTTAACCCCGTGGAACACAAAAACGACTGGAATATTTCGTTTCTTCATTATTTTACTGGATACACCAAGGACTTTAAAGTACTATTACTTTCGAAAAAATGTTCAACTATCTTTAAATATATTCAGAAACAGATCTTGAGTTAGGTATCCGTAATTTAAAAGACTAATTGATTCTTGAGTTTGCAATTTAATTATAGGTACATCTGGCTTTATTTTATTTGTTTATCTAATTACACCGTTCATGAAAAGTATTAGTTGCTGGAAAGTGTTGCTATGGGTTTGAGTTGTCAGTCGCAATTTATTCGACGGTGCATTCCCGTAATTGGGGAAATCGTTCGCGGGTCAGTGGAACTTTGAAATTAATTAAAGACGCAGACGATGCGCGATACAATCTGCTAATGGTACACGAACGAATTCGATCGTCGCAAATCGAAATCGACGATGTTTGATGTTTGCGTGTCTGGCTGTACTTATGCAGTAGTATTTTCAATTCCGAGAGAAAATATTCTTTTATGAGTACATTTATAATTCTATCTTTTATCGGTAGATTTTTAATGATTTCGACATATTTTAATTGTCACGTTAATGTCGCGCTATAATTTGTATTTTCCTGGATCAAGTGGCGTCGTGTAGGAGATTGGAAATCGCTTGTTAATATAATGAAAATCGAACGGATGAACGATGTTTCAGAATATTTGGGACAACTCAATAATAATTTCATAATTATTTTACTTTCTGCTCGTTTTGGCACTGTTATCCACATTATGCCGCCCGAATGGATAATTTCCTTTGTACCAGAAGTGGCCGAGGCGTGACTTCATTAAACTCGTTGTATTTTCAATATCAATTTAATGATCGGAACATTATAGACTTTTACGATCATCTATATGCAAATAGCGTTAGCGGCAGTCTAAAATTAAAATCTTATCTGGGAGGCAAGATTAATGGATTCCCATGATATATCTTCATTTTTAGAGCTTGAAACCTTTTGGATAAAGTCAAAGTAGAAGAAGATCTAGGGCTTAATGGTTGATGCACTAAAAAATGGTCTCCTTTGGGCAAGTTTGCGCATTGTAGTTATTCGATATCAAGACTTTGACACATTGCCAATAAACTTTATTGGATTTAATACCGCTGGACATGGCGTTAAAGGGTCTTTTTGAAAATCGGAGTTCTATAAATGCAGAAATAAAGATATGGATGAAACTTCGATGCGATCTCGTGCACAGAGTGCAGCAAACGAATAAACGTGGCAGAGTTCAATATCCGTTTAAAGGCGAGAGGACGTAATCGATCGATCAGTATCCAAGCATACCGATGCAAATATCGGCCTAGCTGTTATTACCTTTGAAGTACCATATATTACATGGACACGTATCGATCCTCTTGACCCCTTGGTACCATATAATTCATTGAGCCAAACGTGTCGTTACCGGGCGGTGGGCGCGACAAAGTTACTCCTCATTAGAATTTTCATGTGATTCGTCCACGAAAGTTTTAACGATGCCCCCTCCCCCCAAACCTAAGAGGGCTCTCGAAAGTTCACCATCGCAGAATAAATAATTACGGTGAAAAATATAACGACGCAACGTAAAAATTATTTTATTTCCCCGGACGGTGCTGTTTGTTTATCCTTTTTATCGCGTGCGTTGCAGATGCGCGCACTCGGAGCGCCCGGAAGGCGCGTATCGAATTTATCCATATTTTTGCAAGAATGCACACTTACAGTAATTATCCAGCATGGTAGAGTAGTATAGTACGAACTGGAGATAATGGCGCTATGGGGTGTTCGGACCCCATTATCGCGATTTTTCTTAAATCCACGCTTTTTTTGACAATGTGTCCAGTGCTTGGAACTGTCAAGCACACCGAATGATTGATTGGTTACGATGGCTATCGAAAACAAGGTCGTCATTCTTTTCCTACGGAGCGGTTGCTTTCAGTCTGCGCGAAATATCTATGGCTCGCACCGAAATCTGGCCCATCTGCCGTTCGCTATCCCCCCATTACCACGGCACCAACTACGGCGAAACGTAATTTCCGGGATGTCAACCAGAATCCTGATCGGACGTTCTCCTCTTCACTCCGCCGCCATTCGCAGAGTGGCATTGTCGGCGAATCGTCCTAATCGTCGACGGACACCGAGCACACAGATCCATATCGCATTTGGCGCGGCACGGCGTGATGCTTTCGTATGTTCGTTTTTCGATACTTTGATTTCACAGTGAGTGGAACGGGTCGTGGGTTGTTGCCAGTAGCAGAGCTCTCAAGTGAACGCGTCTTTGAAGGGAACGCATGGAGGAAGAGACGGTGTTATCGAGACCAGCGAGAGACTGCTATTAATCACTCCTTGTTTGTTAAGCAGCGTACACACCTGCTTCCGTAATATCCTGGTTCCAGGGTAGAACCAGACAAGCGACCCTCTGCCGCCCGCCGAAACGTTCGCTTTCAAGTGCGTACGGGCCGCTTGTTACACACACGTACCGACATATACTGGTAAGCGAAACTTTCGATAAAGCCGTGTGCCGAGCCACTCATATTAGGCTGACTCGAGAACGTTGCGGCTCGTTGAACAATATCGATCATTTTGTCGTGTACTGACAAAACGACACTACCGTCAGTTTGACGGCATGGTCTATTGTGCGCTTAATACGGTTTATCTGCAAATCGATCTCTGTCGTCTAATCAATTAATGGTATCGGCTCGGAAAGCCAGCCACGATGAGAGCGGAGCCTCGCCCGGTTTGTGCGGTGATATACCGCCGCTCAATGCCAATTTTCTCTCTGTTTCCATCTCTGTCTCTTTCTCTTTCTCTTTCTGCATAAAACCGACGAGAATAATGCAATCGTGGCTATTTATGCAGTTCGACGGGAGACTCGGGGAAATAGAGAAATTTTCATTCCGCGATAGAATCACCCACGGAATTCAACGATGGATGGTCCAGGTGCATTTTCACCAAAAGTCGAAATTCACTGCTGCCTGCCGCCCCAATTCAATTCAATGTTATAAGAGGATGCTTTTACTAGTGTGGCCACTTCGCACCTTTCTCAAGTAAGGAAACAAACTAAATGGATCGCCAGCCACGGTAATATTCATAGTCACTATCAGGAATGCCTATCACCAACAAAAAAAAGGACCTCGTTATGTTGAAGCAGTAGGGTTCCATTTACTTCCACAAAGGTCGCACGCGATAATTTCATTCAGCAGCGACCTCGCTAAACAAACTCTGAACGAGGAGGTCTGCCACCAGACGTATTTTAACGTACAATAGCCCATTACACGATGATAGCTAGAAGCACCCAATTACAACCGCGATATGGCAATGAACGACACGACACACCGAATAATAGGTGCGAAAAGAACTAACAAAAAGATTTCTTACTTGGTAGATGATGAGAGAAATTTGGGACAAATAGCAAACGAAGCAGTTGCTTGGTTATTGAAACTTAACGGTACACTGCTTTCATTCAGATTTCTATGGGAAAACTAAAGGTTCTGCCTCGGTGCTCTAACGCCGTCGGATACCGGAGCCGACAAAGAGTCGAGTTCTAATTCTATTCATGTATGTATGTATGTATGTACTTACGTACTTGGTACCGAATGCCCCCGGGGATAGTATCGTCTTGTTACTCGTCCGCAGTACACTAAACTCTAGAGATGCAGCGTTCAAGTTCAAACGCACCGAAATAAACTCAACGAGCTCCGCGAATAAATAAAATGGTGCGTATTAAATCCAGCCGAGTGAAGAAAACAGAGGGACCTCTGTTAAAAGAGGACAGTCGAAATTAAGTCATATTTACGTCCCCTTAGCAGACGAGTAGATCCTATTCGTGTCGCCGATCGCTTTCGAGGCCAAGCAATATATTAGTTCGAGGAACGGGTCGCTTCACAAAAGGACGATTCACTCGAAACGATGAGCTATCACTCAGTGAGTACCATTATCTCATCGTTCCTGCCATTCGTTTATCAAGCGATGCCTTACTCCATTGCGGCGCGAGTCCATGTCTCATTCGCCTCGAGGAATCCAGTCAGCAGCGATAACTTTGCACTAACAGATTCGCTTATAACGTATACATACACGCTGGTCCACTAGCCGTCGCGTCGCGTCGTTGCGTGCTGAGGGACGTCGAGCGGCAACGAGTGACGATGAGCGACGACGAGGCCGCGGCAAAAATGCGACTCGCCCTCTTTGAAGACTTGCACAGCGAGTGATTCTCTGGGTCTCGGATGTTCATGTCGCCAGAGATAAATCGTGGCAAATGCGCGCAGTTATAAGGTCGACGTCCAACGAAGGAGAAATCGTAAAATATTGTCGGCACGTAACGTGGTTCTCGTCGGCGAGGATCGCGAGATAAGTATTAAAAGGCTTTAATTGGATTTCACGGGACTTTATCAGTCACTTAACGCCTAGATGTATGGGTGAGAAGAAGTCCCGGGGACCGGTCGCAGATAATTTTCGAGTTACCCCCTTTTTTTTTTAACTCCGCGACATTGTAATCTCGACCGTTGCATTTTCGGTCATTAAAACTATTCAGACGCGGCCGCTAATTAATTCCGGTTAATTACCGCCTCGCTTCAAAGCAGTCGGCCCGTTCCACGCGATGTATCGCTGAAAGGCGACCCGACGGATTTCCCGGCAAAATAAAATTTAGGAATTCTCATTAGTCCGGTAATTCAGTTTGCGCGACTCTCTATGTGTCCCTTTCCCAGACATCCCCCGAAAATTAAGACAATCGAAGCTTTTCGACGTTGTCCGTCTGGAAGTTTTTCCAGTCGAGACCGGTCTGCCTTGAACGATAACCTATCAACGGGCAATCTTCGTGTCGCCGTTGAATCAGAAACAATGCACGTCAGGATAGAGCTCGATGAAAAGAAGAAATCGCGAGCTTTCCTCCCGCTGATTCTTCGGCTAGGACGATTTACTCGCGTGGAAATAATGCCAACAAGGCAATGGACAGATTTTTTTATCATCAGGGAACCTGTCACGCTGACTTTTCCCGTGAAAAAAAGAGTCGCCAATCTTCCCCCTCCCGTCGTTCTCAATGGAGCACGACACCGTTTTATATGAAGAAAGTACATTTCACCAAATGGTCATTGTTCCATCCAATTAATGCCATCCACTAAACTGATTTCGCGTTTCTCAGCAATATCACTGCCAAGACTGTTGCTGCCAAAACAGTCAGCGAGATATTACAACGGCGAGCACGTGATGGGGAGTGCGCGAGCAGAACGACAAAAAGGACAAAGATCCTCGTGCACGCCTCGAGTCCACTTCCTGATGAGATCAAAGAGGACGTCATCCTTTTAATAGAAGGTTTGCTTCGTCGGTGGATCTACTCTTCTCCTTTTCTTTTTTTTTTTTTATCAGAAGCACGAACACTCGATGGTGGAAGGGCGCGTAGTACTCGAGATCGCAGCTCTATAAGCCAGATTATCTGGTTCCCAGGAAAGGCTGCTCCTTCATTCAGGCCCGTTGGGCATGGAGTGTCTAGGTGGTGGAGATCGAGAGGCCCTGAGACGGGGTCACATTCATACCGATTTCTCCCCTTGAATAGCTCATTGTTCGCCGCTTTGTCCAATTGCGAGTCCGAATGTCGCGGCAACGCGAATGGAGCGCAGAGGGAGTGCGGAATTCGGGAGCGCAATCGGCAGCAACCTGGCTGCTCGAGGCGGCACGATGGTTTTGTCAACGGTCGCCTTTTTCTCGTACTGTGTCGTGGCATAGCCTGCCAAGAGAAAAATGAAGTTACCATCGTGCCGCACTGTGCCTTTGCTTATACCGAACGGCACTCGACGCTTTTTGTGAGCATCGCCCGAAGGCTCTTCGATTTTTTACGATCCTTCGACGGACTCCTCGAGAACGCCCGGGCGATTTCTCGAGGCGGTTCATGAACATGGATGGAGCAATGGTACTCGGGATCGATCGAGCGCTTCCTTCCTTTTCCTTCGCCGCGATGGAGCGCGCTCGCGGGGCGGGAAACGGGTCGAGAGCAGCGGTGAATGGACCACGGAGTTGGCGCGACGTATTAGCAAAACGATCCGACTCCCTCCGATCTCGGATCGAGAGGGCAGTCATTCAAACGGCCCCGGCTGGTTAACAAAAAGCCAGCGGGAATCGACGGAGCCGTGCGGGCATGGGGTGGATCTTCCGATTACGTAGACCGTGTAAACACTGACGGATAATATCGGAGAACCACAAACTCTCCCTCTCTCTCTCTCTCCCCCTTTCCTCCTTTCATTGTACCTGCGCGCCACGATTGGTGGCAGGTACCGAAATATCGTTCGACAAAACGACGCGACGTGGGCTCGGAGTCAGGGGAGGGGGCAGAAAAAGCTGTCAGCCGGCGGAGGGAACGTCGATTGGAAGGTTGAACGTTGTCTCGTTGAGTCTAGCCACAATGCGTGCGAGCGCGAGCACGTGTACATGCATTAAGCACAAACATGTACCAGCTTTACAAGTACATCCTCATTATTTTTCTGGTTCTCTCTTTCTTTGCATGAATGACCGCACAGTTGAGCACACTGGCGAGGGTTTACGCGTGTAACGGTGGACGCAGGGGTCAGGCGTGCCGGCGTTGTTTCTAAGGGTAGCACATGCGTTGCTGGATACATACTTACATAGCCCGCGGAGAGGCTAGGACCAAGAGTGAGGGGCTGGGCTACCAAAGGGGTTACAAGGCAACTGCAACTGCAACTGCAACAGCAGCACTGATGCTGCTGCTGTTTGCAAAGCGGTGTATTATACTGTCAGCCATGTCGGGGATTAGCAAACGCAATACATCGAGGCTTCGCGATCGTGCTGCGCATCTGTTCACCAATTCAGTTCTCTGTGCCCCCTTCTGGCTGTCCCTCTCTTTCTCCCTCATTTCTATCTCCTTCAGGGTGTCTCGCTCAGTCCTCGTTCTCGGACCTCTTGGTAGCGTGGTAGGTTCCACCTTGGGCACATTACACTCGCTATGCGACACCTTGCGCATCTCCGACAAGAGCTGCATTGCAATTGATCCGCGCGCTCTCCACGTTGCGGACATGTGCGATCCGCAAATAACATGAAAATCCTCCGCGCCCCAATCTCGCCACCTATTCTATGGTGTTATTGTAATAAGGACCCTTGGCAATAGTCACGATTTGTATCCCTGGTCCCTATTGTCACCGTACCCGCGATTCTCGCCCATACCTAATTTGCTCTGAATACCAGGAAGCATGCTAAATCTCTGCGAGCTACCGCCCTACAGGAATTGGGTTTAATCATTGGACTCGTTTCCGTGTTTCCCCGCAATGCCTTCTCGTAATTGATCGCGGCGTTGTAATCTATTGTTAGAGAATCCTTTCAAGGTAGGTTTTAACTCAGGATAATTATTTGTGTCTTTAGTCATTTCTGAGAGCCACATAATTAATTGGATACTGGAGAGACTCGTATTTCTTGGGAATTTTAATGGAAATATTCTAAAATGATATTTTTTAAAATAAAAAATGCCGGTCAGTCACTTAAACTGCTTCAATAGTTCCAATCTTAAGGAGTGACGAACGATGCAATGCAGTCGTGCGTGGTGTAGATACGCGTCGTAAGTTGTATGGTGTGGTAGAAGCAGCGTAAAATCCCTTTGGAAAGGATGGCACATGAAGGCACTTTCCCTCCCTTTGACAATATATCGAGACATATCGTTTGCAAGGACTTATGTACGTACATACGTTACGCAATCTTGCGCATACAATAGGTTGCATTGTCGCTTGATAATGCATTACTTAATCCCGTTTGCTTACGAGTATCCATAAAACGAACAAATATTGGAAACCCTGAACCTTGACGATACTCGATCCGTTTGCACCCCTGATTAGCGATGCGCAACTATTCGTCGGCCGGTATGTATTCTCGCCACAATGTTTGTCAAGAGATTACCGTTTACGGTGGCATACGATCCGAAACGCGAAACTTATAGGCTTGACACATTTTCCGTCCCTTTGACAACGCTCGTCTCGGGTGGATCTACACTAATGCTCTTACCATCCGAAAGCACCCTTATATTATACTTGGTGGTTCTCATTAAATCAATCGCTCCACAATTTCTGCACTACGTGTATCCTACCGCGAATTCGAGACGGGTCGCTTATTTAACTCAAATTTCATCGTAAATAATGCGAAAGTTCGCGACACGTTTACCATAGGCGACGGAGCACGGTGTGTAGTTAACCGGTGGCAGGCGGTGCAAAACTTGCCAAGTTCCAAGCGAATATCGCCGTTTAACTGCTTCCGTGCGTAGAGTCACTAGGTTGCTAGCTTTGAATCAAGTCGTAAGAGCAAATTGCTACCATACTAGTACTTTTGCCAATATTTCCGATCCACGGGTTTATTCGAGTTTTTCGGAGGGCCCAGCTGGAAACACGTCTTACAATTACTGTTCTTTTCGTTTGCCACGATTCCAACGGAATTGTCGCTCGCACCGGGGCTGGTTCCTCGAATGCGCGGCCCCGTTTCGCAGGAAAATTTGATTGCGATTGAATTAGTCGCCGACGAGGTGGGTTACACTCCAGGCAAGAAGCAGAGCGAGCACGGAATGTAAAGAGGGCCCAGAGGAAAGTCGATGCACGAGGGAGCTCGCCAAACTCGCACTGCTCGCACACCCTATCGATCGCGATTCTAGACTAACCGTGTTATTAAGCGGACTCACGCGAATTCCGCGAACTCCTCGCCTGCTCTACGTGTGAACACGCGCACGCGTCCATAAGGAGTCGCGAATTACCGGCCAGAGGCGCAAGCAAACCTTTTTTTAGGGTCTCTACCCGCCTACACCACATAAAACAATAATGCACACTGTTGTCGAAGTGACAGCGAAAACGAGTTGTCGCCACTCCCTAAGCTCCGGTGCGCAGCTTGTACTGCCATTATCACGAATGACGATGCAGACGGACGTCATTTTATCTTTCGGCGCGTCCGGTTTGCTACTTTCTCTCGTTGTCTCTCATTCTCTCGTCCTCACGTTCGCTCTTGACTGCAGATGTCTGCGGAGTCAAGGAAAAAAAAAGATCGTCACCTATAGCGCTCGGGAGTTTATTTAGCCGTCAACTGACAAGAAAATCCCGGTGAGGCTTTTATTAGTGGGCAGGCGGGCGGAAAAGAGCCGGGTGGATGGGCTGAGGAAAAATGCCAATCCATTCGGAGCTTAACAAGACTGAACGGGAGTGTCGTCGCGAACGGGACATCGTCTTCGCGTCGAATTAATTGATTTATTTCGCGCTGTGCGGCCTTCTCGCTAATCTCCGATGCGATCTTGATCTCCTGTGATCCCATCGGTCACGTTGATTTTTATGTCTCAGCGCGTAGAAAGGGGTTGAATGCGTGCTTGGACTACGCGTGAACCCTTCATATACCTAACTGATCCATCTGGCTTCGCGTGCCGACTTATAAGCAAGCTTTCAGCCCCACCAATTCAGTGGTTCAACAGAAATACAGTACTCTCGTAATAATCGAACGAAAAATAAAAAAAAAAAGTGTTTTTCGACAGAATTTCAACTAGATGAAAAGCAGTATGTACAGTGTATCGTGTGGTTGGCATACTGTTTGGGATTTTGATTAAGAGTACATAGTAGCGCAGTGGCAATGTATGTTGGAGGGCATTTGGAGCGCGAATAGTGAATCCATGAACCTGTGAACCCTTGGAACGAGCGTAGTTTGGTTGAGCACACGCACGTAACTCAGGTATTTATCGGGGTTCGATCAACATTCCAAGCGGTGCGTGGACGCGCGTGCGATGGCGCGCTGCGCAATCCGAATCAGCCGCGCTTTATCGGTCGTCAACCGGACGCACACGTTTACGTGGACACTGAACTAGCCAAAGACGACTGTTCACCAGGAGATTCCCATATGTATCCATCGGGCGACGGATCGATAAAATTCCATCTGGAGGTCTGCCCGTGACTCACGCATTGCCAGCCAGCAATCCGACCGACCAGTCTCTGCTCCAGATCGGAACACTGAATTTCGCCTGCCCTCCCTTTCCTCCTTTCCTCCTTCTCCTGTGCTGCACACAGCCACTCGATCGATTCCGCCCGCTTTTCAATTCCGCCGAATCTTGCGAATGTTTGCTCGGTAAAAACGTGTGTATTTTACATTATTCATGGGACTATGGGAAATACTACGGCCGGAAACTTTACTTTCACGGCGATACCAGTGGGGCCTACGAACACGCGGGTTTCTTACTCTTACCATCCTACCACTCGCGTCAATTGCTGGCTCAAGCTGTGCTCGAATGTAAAGCACATTGCGAGCGACCTTTTCCCTAACGGTCCCAGGGGCAGTGCGAGCGTTATTAAACTTCTGCTCGCTCGCGGCTAAGTTTCACGCTCGATACAATTTCGCCAAAGCGTGGTAAACAGATTTTAAAGGAGCTCGCGCACCGATTTCCGGCTCGCTGATGCGGACTTTAAAAGCTTCGTAATCCGCGTGGAGTGAACGTCCAGTGAAATGAGCATCCGAGAAGATCGTGTAGCGCGCGTGAATAAATGAGGAAGCGCTGCGCACCGCCACCAGCCGCAAAGGAGCATAATTTCGAAGGCGCAATTCCATTGAGAATTTGGCTGCGAGAACTATATGTATGTATATTGCGTCGATATACATACCCCGGACACGGGTCAGAGGGACGACAGAAGGGAAGAGATGGACTCACAGAAAGCCCCGGTATGGAGATAAGTAGGATACCATATTGATTGCGACTGCCTCTCCCGCGGTTGCCGGCAGTTTGAAAGTGAGGAACCAACCACCCCGCTCGAAAGACGGGGAGAAATCGAGAGAAACCGAGAGACCAAGAGAGAAGGACTAACAACTTGTAAGAGAGAAAGTCGTTGAGAACGAACGGATGCACTGGTAAAACGAAAAGAGACGGAGCAAAAGGGAGAGGAGAAGAGCGAGAACGAGAAACTGAATGAAAGGGATGGAACGAGTCAGGTCGAAAGCAGAGGGAATTCAGAGGAGAGCGGTACCGAGCGACGCGAGAATTACTGGATCGATATTAAGTTGCGATAGTTCCCGTTTCGACTGCACGGCGCTCGCGTTTGCGCCCTTACCAACCATCACACACCCCCTGATTGTGTGTACCTGCACCTGCACCTGGCGACGACCTGACCCCGCAACCCGTGACCTCCAGACCCCCTCCGATCCGGATTACATCAGCCGGTCCGACGAACTCATCCACGACCCTTGCCTTTCTACTACCTCCTGTTCTCACATCGCGTACATGCTTTGAATCTAAAGACAGTCGACTAAATTAAGTTTAATCGAGGAACCTTTGCTCTGTCCTAACGAATTCCTGAGAAATAAAATTCTACGTGCAATAGAGAGGGCTTGGAGAAACTTGTTAAAAGTTGTAATTGTAGTTGAATCTATCGCTACGTTAAAGCATCGTGGAATCTGATCTTTCATTTCAACAATTACGATAAATTAGCCACAGTAATGGCAAACAGTGTTACTTTGATTCGATTAAACCTTGAAAATCTATAAACTATAAAACAGGTAGATCGTCAACCTTTTTGACGCTTGATGTTAATAAAAAAAGTTTATTGGCTCATCCAATAGCTCCTTATAGTTTCACTCGCTCAGTGGAAATGACGTGCGGAATTCCCGAAGATCGGAAGAGCGTATCGCGATAACGCATTAAGAAACGGCGAGTAAAACGCTTATAAGTAATATCGCTGTCCTGCGAGTTTACCCTCTTCAGCTCATGACAGCAATATAATGGGTTCTCTGATTGCCTCTATCACACCCGGTTGCGCCACTTCGGAGCTTATCCGCCCACGTTTCCTTTCGCGGAAAATACTCCATCGCCATGAACCGTAGCCGATGTGCTGTCATGAGAAATCGATGTATGTGCTGCGTGCTAGAGGCGATCGGGAGCTCATATAACGACATAACGCGTAACAAACTTATTTCTTTCCGGCAACACGATGCATTTGACGCTTGATTCATTTCGAGTGACTCGAATGGATTTAAAGCACTGAAGGATTGAAATTAGAATAGAATTTCGATGGGGCTGGATCTTCGAGATCTGCGTTTCAAATTGCTAGAAATGAGGATTGTCGAGGATGTGAGAGAACCAATAAGGAAAGTTGCGTTGACAGGGAGCCATTTATACTCAGGTGTATCTGCGTGGGAAGTGGCGGGTCACGGGTCGTATTGCGATATCGCACGACCTCTGACTCCGAAATGCTAGACCTCGGCGTGCAGCTCGAGAGATTTTCACCGTGTGTAATAGAGATTTAATGAACGATGAGTAGCAGATTGTAACGGAGGCCCGTGCAGGGAACGCGAGGCTTCATCGCGCTCGCATAACGGACCATACGTGTACATCTGAGATTGCCATCTGCGCTCGCGCGAGATACGTTCGCTCAAATGAAAATCCACGACCTCGAGCGCTTGCTGGCTGGTTCAGGTGGCATGCGTCCACGTCCTGTCTTCGCATTCGAAGGATTTGCCAGCGCTGCGAGTCATGATATATGAACCGCGATGCAGAGGTGTTGTTTCAATTGAGGTCTCGGATTAAACGGACCCGCGGCGTGCGGAATACTTAATGCGCTGCCTGCGAGCCTTATTAACAGAACGTCCTGCATCCAGTGCATCCAGTGCAGTCAGTGCACCCAGTGCACCCAGTGCAATGACCCTCGTTTATCGTCTCATTGACGACACATTCGATATCAAGCCGGGATGTTGCGTTATCACCGATCACCGTGCGAACATGTAAATACTTCTATGATAAACCTTAAGTAGAAAAGAAAACCTGTAAACACCTTAGTTGAGCGATTCGTTTTAAATAACAGTGCAGTGCACTAACGTATGCACAAGCTACTCCAACTGTTGCACCGACACTGAACCTGACACGATGGTAAACGCCATTAGAATCCAAAACACGATATCGAGTGACAACACCGAGAAACAGTGTACACTTCTGAGTCTCACGGTCGACCCGATGTCATCTTTCAACACCCATGTCAACCACAATTAGCGATGACTGCTCTTCACCCAGGAGGCTCGCTAGCATCCGCACGCGTATTCGTATCCGTTAGCCTCATTTTTTTCCCCGCTTTTTATCCCTCATTCTTCTTCGTGCGATCCCAGAGTAAATTCGTAACGCTACATCCTGACTGTGGTGCGACACGATGCATCTCGCGACGTTGGTACCCACAGATGCGAGTTATCACCGTTTGCCAGTGGTTCGAAGCAAGAGCAAAACTTGCTCGCCAAAGAAAAAAAGAGCAAAGCACAGGAGCTGATCATAAGGGGTCACTGCTTCCTGGAGGGCTGTTTTCACGTCGTCATCGCTTCCTGTGTTTACACTGTACCGTCTTGACATCTCGCTGGGCCCTCAAACGTGGACGCGCTGCTGACAAGTTGTCAGTGCGCCTCTTCTCAATGTTTTCCGATGGGGGACAGATGGTACAGCCGTACATCGCTCTAGACTAAACTTGTGCGCTCTCGAGTAGCACCACCCCCCACCTCTCTCTTCTGCTTTTTGCCTTGGCACCACTTCTTCTCTTCCAGCTCTGCTTCCTCTCGTTACCGCGAGCACTTTTGCGTTTACGCGCTCCGCGAACTCATTTCGGGGATTATTTGGAAAAAGCGCGTGCACTCGTTCGCGAAGCTTAACTTCGTGGAAAACGATACGAGTCGTCGAATGACGGAATTATAACATAAACTCCGTGTGAGGCGTTTACCGGATGTTTATTAGAGCGAGCGGGTCGACACTTGTCCCGATTAACATTAAAGTGACTTTGTTACTCATACTTGCTTCTCCCCTTTTATGTATAAACCGCGCGATAGTTGTTTGAGTTATTCCAGAAAATTCGCCACTGACGTACATACTTCGTACGGAGAAACTTTTCAACTTTTCCCCCTTCTACGGTTAATTGTAGATGTACATAGTTCCTTCATTTTTTCATTCTTTCACAATGAGTTTAGCGCTGTACATACTCCTGAGTAGCTAACGAGTTATTTCCCTTAGCAAGGGCTGAAAGAACGAACCCAAACTTGCATTAAATTCCTTAAAAATTTACACAGCTATCGGCGGGAAGTCCCGTGGATACTATTTACTTCCAGTACTCATTCCACTTTACGTACATAGAAAAGTTGCGAGAGGAAGGGAAAAAAATTTTAATCGAGAAACTTTTGCGAACAGTACGAGCTGGTAACCGAGCGGAGATCGTCCTCGAGTCAAAAGATAATGCGCCAGCCAGGTGTACAAACTGTTAAAAAGCCCTCGTTTAAAAGGCCTCTCGAAATGACCGCTCATCGATCAAAATTATTTAATCAACTAGGATATTCCATATCTTCTAGATTACATTAGAAAAGAATTCATTTTCCTATCACCATAAAAAAGAAGTATAATGACAACGCAAGGGGAAATCTGTTGACCCTTACGGTTCCTTAATTATTATCGATGCATCTGGTTCGTGAAGTACCATTGTGCAATTGCTCTGAGGCGTGTGTTTGTCGAGCAGTTCCCTGATTTCGGTGACGAATGCTCTGAGCCATTGCTAACCGGAGAAACTGACCACTGGTGACCACTCTCCCTCTGGAGCAGCGGCTTCAGTGTCAGATGATAATCGCAAATGCATCCCGTTTCGGTGGGGTTGTGCAGCCACATACGTACATACGACTAAAATCGCGGCAACAGCCCTGAGATAGACGCGGTAGATTCCTGGCAGAGAGGCTCCGTAGGCTGACTTTCGCTCGGCTAATTAGGGTAATTTTCACGAGGTTCATGTGAGCGCGGTCAACGCGAGCGACATGGCATTGTACAGTATGGTGTGCCGTTGTTACGGCGGCTTCGGGTAAAGAGCCCTGACATATTAGGGGGTGGTGGCTAGGAACAATAGCGCGGGCAGAGATTCGTAGCATGCAATTTCGAGTCGAATACGCGAGAGCTTGGTTGCTCCATCTGAGCGCGCGTCTTTTGCGTAACAAAGCACTCACGCATCCATAGGATTCAGGTTTCTCTAATGTTGCAAAGTCGTTTCGGCTCCTTCCTGCACGTCGTGTTCACCCTTCCATCGTTCTACTATTGCCCTATAGACCAGACCAGTCCCGCTTCGGGCTGTAAGTGTCTAGGATAACGTATCCCTTAATTAATTTGCGGATAGGCAAGGCCGTGTAACAGTGGCGGGCTTCTGTCAGTAGTGAATGCTCGCAATTTGAATCGGTCTCTATAATCCAATTCCTGCGCTTGCTCGTGCACCAAAGTGGATTAAATTTAATCGACTCTGACTCGTAACAATGAGCTTATGGTTCCGGAATACCTGGCGATCAGAGTTTTGTATTCTCGTGCTACGAGAGTTTCGATGCACTGTCCGATCAGTCCTGAAAATTTCTCGTTTGATCAGGATGTGGTCTGGATCATCGACGAATTCAGCTTGTGTATATGCATGCAGCGCAGGTGGGCCACTAGCATCTCTCCTGGCCGAGGATCCATTCCCGTTGGGTGGTTGTGGTTTTGAAAGATGACCGGTTTCGGGCGAGGGAGTTAGGATCGCTGCGTACAGACAGGGGAAACGCGCACGCCGTCTCGAATATCTGTTAATTAATTCCAATGGGATGCGCGATCAGCAGATAAATCCACCTAGAGTTTGAAACGTTTTGTATGTCCGATCAATAATTTAAAATGTTGACGAGAGATACACTCGGGGCAATTGTTGGCACATTCAATGTACGTTTGGATTACGTAGATTCACCATTTGCTTCCGTGCTCCATACAGTTATTCTTCATTAGGGCTCACTTTTTACATCGATCGGTAGCGCATTGTGCACCACCTCATAACTCACGGTGGATCAGATGCGTAAATGCTCGGGCGAAATTGCATTTTGCAATAATATCAGGGACACCTGGTCAGAAACGTGTATACTATACATACATATATCACAGTTCTACCGGAGGGTGATTCGATTCGCGTGTATCGCCGCGACAAAAAATCGATTTGGCGGACAATGCACGATGCATTATGCAAGTGGCTTATAGAGGATGCCACGTATATTTGCACCCTCGAATCAAACACAATAAATACAAGTGCGCTCGCGCAGTCTTAGAGGGGAGAAACGGTCTTTTGAGCTCGGCGTTAGCACCCTTCGAAAAGTGGTCGGGGTCACGGTGGGTACCCCCTTCATTAATTACACACACGAGAAGCAATATGCCAGGAATCTCGGGTACTTCGGAACGATGCTTACGGGGTAGACCACGCATCTGTCAAAGCTTCTGCACGGGGATGGATGATCGATCTTCCGGAAGTCAGTGTCCGCACTTACCATCGTCTTTGCCTTCGACTTAGTCTTCGTCTTTGCCTTTCCCTTCGACGTACAAGTGTGTATCTTCGACTGGCAGACGTAGGCGCGGCATTCAATGGTATTCACGAACCAAGTGCAAACAATACCGGTACTACAATACTGTATAGCATTGTATAGCATTCCTCCAGCGGTGGTTGACCCGGCAAGATTACAGAAGTGCAACTCTAGCCGCAACTTCCTCAAGAATTCTTCCTCTGAATATTGTATGCGTTTTGTCGGACTTCTCGCGGAAACGCGTGCTAGGGAAGGCGAGTCGAATCAATTAGGGTAGCACATTCGAGGTGGTTTATCGGATCTGGATCTGGCGCGAGCGGGGGT
This sequence comes from Trypoxylon attenuatum, assembly GCA_963989405.1. Taxonomy (NCBI): domain Eukaryota; kingdom Metazoa; phylum Arthropoda; class Insecta; order Hymenoptera; family Crabronidae; genus Trypoxylon; species Trypoxylon attenuatum. The sequence goes on along the minus strand of OZ022489.1, from coordinate 3,580,431 downwards.
GAATCGTTCGTAATATGGTGAGGCGATACAATGTACTCGGACGGGACCCTCGCGCAGTCCCAGGTGGAAAGGCCGACGGGTTCCGCGCCAATGGGCATTATACGGGACCTGACAGTCAGGCCGCGACGCGGCGCGGCGCAACGCAGCGCGGCGTGTTGTAGTGATTAATGCTAACTGCGAGCTATCCCTTCTCCGGACTATTGCCATCCACCCCCTCGCTCGCCGGTAACAGATGTACCCCCTATTAATCAATCCGTTCCTCCGTCCTGCCTGATACCCCCTCCCGTCTGCCCGCCCTTCCCTCGTATCGTCGTCGGCAGTTCTACTCTCTCATATCATCGCTCACAACCCTTCTCCTCCGTGCCCTTTGCGTGACACGCTCCAAGCTCTACCTTCGACGTGCCTATCGACTCCGGAACCTTTGCGCTCGCATCCTTCCTTCGACATTACACTACCTCTGCCTGCGATAATACGGGTCAGGGTCTGAACTTGATATGATCCAACTTTTAGGACTTGTTCGAAATGGCTCGGTGTGGCGATACCCTTAGAAGTATCTTGGGGAAATCATAGCTACACTCAAGGATGTCTTTGATTTATGTCAATGAAAATTGCGGATGGGGGAATGATTTATCGATGTTTCTCTTGTTATCTTCTTTCCTTTCTGTTTTTACATCCTCCTGTACCATGCGAAGCGATGATTTTCATTCTATTAATTACCGAAAAAGGCCGTAGGGGGCGTGACTCGATTACTTTAGGTTGAAATTAAACGGTTCGAAGCTGAGAGTTCGCCCGAGCAATTTAATGCTTTTTAACGCAGCAGCTTCACTCGTGCTCCATCCTTATTCCCATAAAGCGTGGAGAGCCGTAGTCGAATTAATGGTGCCGGCGAAGGTCCTGCTCGTCTTGGAGCTAGACCATCCCTCAGGGCGGCAGTACATTAGCGTCAACAATGCGTGTCCCTCAGTTGGCTCACGCCTTCGTCGGATCATAATAAATGTTGGCGATTAATTGAATAATGGAAAGGGCGTAATGAGCCGGCACGGAGGGTGACGATGTTGCGAGCGGGGAGGTCTTCAGTTTAGGACCACCGCGAGTTTATAGCCACCCCAGTCGTACTCCCTTAAGCAGCCGCAATATTTTTCGCGTCCATTAAGTCGCGACATTGCAGCGCAGTGGTAGTTTTTAAGCGGAGAGCCGAAAAAAATGTGTTAGAGTCGCGACACTCCGCCTGCCCCATTTCCGTTCCTCTCCGCTTTACCCTAACCCACTCTACGCCACTGCCTACTCCTTACTTCAGCTTTTCTTATTTCAAGCGTCGTTAGTTGGATAAATTCGCAGTGGGTTATTACGGATTATTGTGTCGTGAAATTGCATCAGTCCAGCAGCGACTTTGTCTGTTTCAGGCAAAAACCACCGTGGAACTTATTACGAAATTTATTACTTAAAAAAATCCTAACTAAAGCTATCAATTATTCACAAGAATTATTTTCCTTAAAGGGAAGGTAAAATTGACTTTTACCACCGATTCCACAAATTCTTACCGAAGAATTACTTCCGCGCAAGCATTCGTTCCGATCTCTCGCGTAACGCACTTTGCCAAGTAGCTTGCTGCCGTTAATTATGCGAAACTTTAATTAAAACAAGGGGTGCGGATGCGCAACGAGCCCCAAGATCACGACTCTCATCGTGAAGCTCCTTAAAAAATTGTCCCTCGAAATTCCGCGATAAAAAAGGAAAGCCACATCCGCGAAGGGAAACTTGGAAACGATAATCACGTCACATTCTTACGGTGCGCCAGTGCAGAGATAATTAATTGGAAATTAGTGGGGACAGGAAAGATGCCGGATGCCACGAGGGCTTAATCTGATATAAGCCACTCGGCGAAACCCTGCAAGAGGCCCTTTTTCCCTTCGCGGTGCACACTCGATCCGCTCGTGCTCGTTGTGCGCGCGAGGAGGAGGAAGAGAGATAGAGAAGAGCAGAAAGTGGGAAAGAGGGGTTACGGAGTCGTCGGTGCTCTCGTAGGGGCCGCTGCAATGGGAAGAGACTAGGGAAGCCCAGAAACTTTTGAAATTCCGGACTCAAGCCCACGGTTCCTGTTCGCTGAGCGAAGAAGAGATGGTTGAGAAGATGGGCGCAGGAAGAAGAGGTGGGCAAAGAGGTCGGATAAAGAAACAGGAGGGCGAGAGAGGAATTGATTACGCAGCTTGGCGTCGCTCGCGATAAATGGTAGTTAGCGGGGCCTCTGGTCCGCGTAGATAGCGTAGCGAGGTATGGCAGGGCGAGGGTGCAGCAGCACAGGCCGTGCGAATTCTTTACAACTGTTTGCCGGTGGTAGTTGCGCCTTGCATCTCGTAGACGAGATAGAACACGCAGAGCCTCTCGTGTTACGCGTCTCGATTCCCGTCTCGTTTGGACACGAGACGCCACTAGACGTCTGCTGCTGTTCCCCTCTTGCCTTTACGCCCTTTGCAACCGCGACTCTTCTACCCTCGGTCCCCACATTCCGGATCAGGGGGTGTTGGCTGGTGTTGACGACGATTTCGATTTTATCGGCACGCCTATCGTCTTCGACGTGCCTGCCTCCCCATCTTGCGAAGAGTACTCGAGAAAATTTGAGGCGAGCAGTTGCAAAGTCTCTCTGCGGTATCTCAGAAGAGTAGCTTCCTAACGCTGGATTATATTACGCCAACGTAAGTAGATAGGAATTAGCTATTGACGAGGATCTGGAGCATACTTGCGGTATCCTGGAGAGGAGAAGTGCCGGCCACGTAACCGTCGAGAGAGATCGGAGGATAATGCGAGAGAGGATATCGAAAGAAGGGTGCAGCGCGTGGCTCCGTTCATTAGTACAAGGACGGACGAAGGAAGTCGAGGCGAAGGAGGATGCTTCGAAGAAGGGTAGTTCGCTCGCTTGGTCCGCGTGGTGGGCGCTCAGGTAATGGCCCTAATCCCAGCGTAATTGCTCCCGTAATTGCACAAATTCAATTTGTATGAAGCCCCCACTTCCGGGTAACCCATATATCTCCCGGTCACGACTACCCACCTACCTGTTCGCGTCGTCTCCACTGGATTTCGAAATCATAGGTTTGCCCCGGCAGGAGGCTTAATGGAAAAGAGGGAAAGAGAGAGGGGTGCGCGCTCGCGCGAGAGTCGGCAGATGGATGGAGACATGGGAGAGAGGTTGGGATAGAGGCCGCGAGAGAATCAGAGGCAGAGAAAGAGCAGAAAGGGAGGGTTGGCGGTGGTAGAAAATGGTTGGCGGAGGGAAGGGAGGCGCATTAATGGGCACGGAGAATGCGGTTTCAATTATTGTCGGGGCAGGGGTCCGAGTAGCCGCTTCCATTCACGATACCAGCTCCACGAGAGTTATTCGTGTAGTTCACTGCTCCACGCTCGTACGTCCGATTGCATAACCCTCTCGCCCTCCCTTCCTCCCTTTCTCTCTTCGTTCCCTTCCAATTCTCGATCAAGGTTTTTCGCCCGTTCGCCTCCAATTCGCGTGATAGCCACGGAAAAATTTAATTCCCCCGGATGTATGCGCGCTCGAGTGCGGAGCAACCTCTTTATGCTGCTGTCGTAATTGATTCTTAAAATTTCACTAACCGGCACGCAATTGCTTTCCCCGTTGAATAGTTTAAGCGCGAGCGATTCGTGCGGCTTTCTCGCGAGCGAACGCGAGCGCGCGTCTACCCGTCCGCTCGCCTGCCTAATAACGGCAATTTGCCGACTGTCTAGACTCGTGGTAGACGCGTTACGCGTTGTCCGGGAACGAACGATGAAACAATAAGCGAAAGGAAAGAGGATGGCGTGGCACGGTGCGAGTGGAACGCAGAAAAAACAGAGAGGGGATTTTGGTTGCGCTAGCTCAGTTGTTTTCGGTATCCGAACCTTGGCTGAGTTCCAAAAATGTCCTTGCGGCCAGAAAGCGAGGCGAAGGTCGCCGATTTCCGTTGGTTTCCGCCGCGTTAGCCGACTCTCCTACCCGAGCGAAACAAAATAATTGGCGGCTGGAAAAAATCGGGAGGGCCGGAGTGGATAAGTGTGCTCGATTTATTAGAGCTCGGAATCGAAGGCTATTTGTCAGCCGGGTAATCGTGCGTCGAGCTTTCCGGGGGTTTGCGTCTCGGTCGCGTCTTTGCGACGAGTTCATCGAAACTTCGGCCCCGTCCAACTATCCCAGACTTTCATTTGTAATCCGCTAAAAGTGCACTTAGTTAGACCCTCGAGAACGACGATAAAAAACATTCTGGCCGTCGATTAGACCCAGATTGCGAATCACGGGTGCGCGAAGCTTGCTCGTTGTAATTAAAATTCGAACCTGTGGTTCTCGCCAGGATCTCTAAGCCATGCGTGTATCCCTGGTTATGGATGGAGTAGGCGTATCTACGAGAATGATGGATCGCCTTTCATAACTCGTCGGGTTTCGAGCATAATGCATAATATAAGTCTAACAATTAATGGCCAACGATTAGTCTGCGTGAATTTGGACGCGACTGCTTGCACTATTCGCAAAGAGCCCGTTTTGGACGTGCTTACAAGAGAAGATATTTCGATCGTCATCGCTCGAAACGGCCGTTTCTATACTTTGTCCCCTTTTATTTTTTTTCCAACTAATTCCAAGTAATCTTGGGTTCCACCGATGCAGCGGTCCATCGAAGGGGACTCCACCCTCTCTGGCAAATTTACCAAACGCATTATCAATAAATCACAGGGCAAACCCACTGCAAAAGGAAACCAATTCACCGCGCGCATATAGCACGACTAATAACGATTAATAACAATTTATCGCTCGCAAAACTGATTCGATTGATAATTAAAACACAGGCTTTATAAAATGGAATTGGATTGACGCGAAACTTCCCTGGCTCGATTTGAGTCGGATATTACTGGCTTTCATAAATATCGACATTGCCATTGTGGCCGAGAACCGAGCGAGCGTCGATATAAAATATATACCGAGCGCTGGATACGTTTTTGTCAATATTTCACGAAGCTGCGCCGATCGGAATTCGGCGACACGAGAGGGGAAAAAAGCATCCTCCCCAGGTGTATAAATTCAATAATAAATAGGAGCGTAATAATGAATTCTATAAATGCTTATCATCGCGGCACGATGAAACCCGCTGATAAGCAGTGATTCACCGATAGTCGGTAGCAAAAGTGCTCTATTATTATCTTATCCAATATTGCTCTCGGGATTTGAGTCACGTTCAGCGTGTAGTGGGCCACTATGCGCAAATATAAATCTCCGCGCGCTTCTCTCGGATGTTTGTCGCGCTGAATGAAACTCGGGGCTCGGGAGTGGTCTCCTACGCTTTGGCTTCGGTCCAATGTTATTGTCTTGCCGAGCGGGCGGCGATCGACAGTAGTACGCTCGTGAGGAATGAGCTACCAATCCGGAAAGTACAGTCCAGAAGGTAGGCTCCCATTTTTCATGGACGAATGGGGATGACGTTTGCGAAGCAAGTTCGAAATATCGTTTGTTCCTCTCTTTCTCCGATCGCAGCTTTACTCGACTCTGCTGCTCGCAATTAGATAATCGACCTTTGCCCTGTTCCAATCCATTAAGCAGAGAGGAGAACGAGCGGGTGCGAATTCAAAAGAGCATAGTGTCGCCTGGCTCCGATCTCCTCTGACCGAGCATATGTCTCCAGTTGTCACCTAAAAGTCGGGAGACACCGCATCGCCTCCCCCCCGTTGCACCAACTGACATGTCCCTCGTAGACTTGATTAATCGGGCCTTGATGGCAGTAGCCTTTAAAAGTTAAGCACTCGCAACTCGCATCGATTTACCGGCTGACGCGCGTTTGCATTAGTTAACTCGAGTTGAGTGTTTAGTTTTTGTTAATTTGGAAACTTGCTCGACAAAGTAAATGTTCCCAAATGAAATATTCCCGGTGTGGAGGGTGTACTTTAGAATGCACTTAGTGCACGCGTTCGGAGCTCGTTGCAGGACGTGTTGATATTGGGAAGCAGAGGGTCGAGGTTGTATAAGATTGCGCGGGGATGCAGGTGCGAGCGGTGACTAATGCAGCCCGGAGCATATTGCGACTGGATAATTCAATAGCCCTAGGTAACATCGGAAACTCGTCATAGGAGGACAAGCACACATGTGTTCGATGCTCCGTTCTGGGGCTCCTAGGCAACCCGGCAAATGGGAGGATAAAGATTCGCGTGCATAATCCTGGAGCTTGAAGCCAGAGCCCGTACCAGAGCCTGAACCAGAGCCTGATCCAGAGCCCGAACCCAAGCTCAAGCCGAAGCCCGAGGGCCGAATGACAATTTCGTCGATCATCAATTACACATACTGGCTCGATCATCTCCGCGCGTAAGCCCTGTCTCGACCATAATCGATGCAATATTAATAAACCACGATTAGCATGTGCGAAAAATGGATCGTGCTCCGATCGTTCCTGTGATTAATGATTCTAACCAGACAGCGATGCACCATTAATACCTTCGTAGCGCGTGGATCTCGGGTACCCCACGCTGAATCGTCGAATCGTAAAATTAATAAATGATTCCGATCGATACGTACGCATCAGTACTCGTTACTGATCATCGAGTAGTATCGTTGGATTCGCCTGGTACGTTTAATACAGAGCTTCAAATTACCGCCGATTCGCATACACCGCATTTGCTTCCACTCTAATGGCCATTGTACGGGGATCGGCCCAGCCCTATTATCCGCAACAACAACGTTGGCTTAAAACAACGCTGACTAGGCTAGTCTTCCTCGATTATTTTCCTCCGTGCACGCAATGCCCTCGCTGAATATACCCGAGTAAAAAAAAAAAACTCGAGAGGGAAAGATAAAATGTCCCGGAACGAGCGGTCTATTAAAACTATCCTGCCGATCGGACAAATGGGCAAACAGCGCGCGATGTGCCGTTTCGTTATTCGCGACAAAGTAAATTCGTCGGTGCAACCCCGCGAATATGGGGCTTAATAATCGTTGGTGGCTCTGAGCGATGGGCAAATTCGCCATTCGCAGCTCTGGCCACTGGTTACGGGGTCGGTTCGTGCACACACTGACCATGGTAGGTAAAGAGGGACTGATAAAGTCTCTGCTGAGCGAGAGAGAGAGAGAGAGAGAGGAAAAGAGAGAAATGCAGGAGGGATAAAGGCGCGCAGCCGGCACACGAGGCACGGGGATCAAAATGACGAATCCGCGACAATCAATTACCACGATGCACGAGGGAGAGGAAATTCGCCAAATACGCTTCTAATCCTAGCTCGTGGTATCGATGCCGTATTAATAACTAGCGATTAGTCGTCGACTGAAATTTACGCAGCCATTAAACCGCTACAAGAGATATAAACAAGATTGCGTGACTTGTAGGAAGGAATGTGAGCTCCTGGATTCCTTAGGATTCATAAGTAGTAAATAGGATCGTCAAAGCCGTATGTATATCCGGTACGCAGACGTGGCCTCCCACTCGTATGTATATGGATATTTGGCTAAGGAGAAATTACGACAGAAAAAAAGGAGGAGTCGAGTCGAAAGTGAAACGAGAGAAATGCGAAGAAGATGGAGAGAGGGAAGAGAAGGCCCGCGGCACGGGTACCGAACCTGTATCCTCTCGAGGTTCCACCGACCCCAACCACGTTCCTCGCGCGATTTTTCTTTGCGCAGTCCTGAGCACGTCCGTAATGATCGGGACGAGCACACACGGTGCATGCAGAATCGTCTTGACAGGCTGGAAATAAATTTCGCGTTGGCTCCTTTTTGGTCCTGCCGACTCGACGCACAGCCCAGCGCTCACAAACGCTCACGATGCGTGCGTACTTGCTCGCAAGCTCTCTCAGCCGTTCTCCGCGACTCGTTTTATTTGAGTGAAGAAAACGCCTGGTCTTATCCAAGCCGTCGTGTTCCCCGGTTTGATCCGGAATACGACTGCTAGACAAAACAGTGCTACCAGAGAGCAAGAGAGGTCCGAGCTGATAATTTGACACGATTAATTCTGCTGGTTTACTGCCGGAGGCTGTGTTGGTCCCTATGTGGGGTGTATGGTTTCAATTCGTCCCGGGAGGATGATACAGCGGTAGTTAAGCGCGCGTGAGTGAAAATGCTTGGAGAATCGTCATCGTTCTGCTTTCGTCGTTTCTTTCTCTAGCGAGACCGGCTCGTTTATCATCGGCTTAGGCTGTGCGCGTTTGCAGTAAATTGCACTCTGCATCGCAGCGTCATGCCAGGCAGCGTGTTACACGTTACACACACACACACACACACACACACACACACACATACCCTTTCCCTTTGCCTCGCTTATCCTCGACTCTCCTTTCCTCTCCACGCCGCCAATCAATGCGCCGGAAATCGAGCATCTAACGGCCGCAGATCGGCCGCGCTCCTTTTTCATGCTATGCCGCCTGTACCTTTTATCCGAGCGTTCGCGAGGTGTTCGCGCGTGTGACGAGAGCGTAACGACAGCTACAAGTTGTTGATTGCCAATATCGATCCACCGATCGGATCGGTTTCACGCCAAGATTGCGCGTGATCGTTTCAAAGGCCGTACCGTTTAATCCGTCCACTGTTCAAAGGCATTACAAGATTTAGTTTGATGTTCAATTTTTTTGTACATATAATGATAGCCGTTTTTTTTCACGCGAATTTGACTGACAATGAGGCATGTTTAATTGCTATGTTAATCTTGCTATGTCTAATGTAGCATGAATCATAAAATAGGGTAAATAAATGGAATATTCTGGTGATGCGAAAAAGGCAAATCGTTCATTTGTACGAATTTGCAATAAAGTATTTGGACCCTTGTCAGGATCTACTCTTGCGCAGCGTGAGATTATTGAACCTCCCGAATGAAAGGGCAATTTTTCCTCCAGCACCCTTTTAAGTGCGTACATGTTTGCCGACGATATCGCGGTTCTCCGTACGCAAAGAGCGATACATCAAAAAGTCGAGATGAGTCCAGCGGTAAACGGTAAATTGACATTCTCACAAGCAAATATCATCTTGTTACCGCAAGATAGTCTCGCGACGGATCAACAGACAAACGACTTCTACTTGAGTTCCATATAATGTGCCTCGAGGCGCCTCGGTGAACTCAAGACTCATCTCGATGTTCAGCGATGTGTTGCACGCGAACGTGCCGGAATACCATACAACCTACCTCGGGCAAGAGCTAAAAAGAAGCGCGTTGAACGTCAAAGAGAAGCACAGCGCGTGTCCATAATGTGGGTGAGAGGGTTCGTAGACCAGTGACGTGGCGTGGCGGCCTTCAATAAACGTATCGACGCGGAGTCATGTGTAAAATATCAAATAAAACGCAGAGAGTGTTTATTTAAGTGGGCATTTGTGGCGACTCTGCCGGTGGCGAGCTGCTTGGGCTGTAGCGCGGAGCGCCGGGGGGTACGCAGGGGGCAGTGGGGGTGTAGATTTTCGAGGCTAGGGGAGAAAACGTTAATATCGCGCTACCCGCTTTCCAGCGAGTTGCTGGCTTCACAAAGTGAGCGAGTGTTGACACTAGCCGCTCATTTCACCCTCCGCAACCCGCCACTCTAGCCCTTCCACGAACCACCCTTTGCCAATCCCCCCTTACCCTTCCGTGTTCTGCCTTTCCTGCTGCCCAAACCACCTCAAACCACCCCAAAACCACCCCAAACCCGATCCACGACCGACCACATCCGCCTCCGTTACCTCTACTACCACCCACGCCACACCAACCAACCCCCCAACGACTCGACGATTTCTCCCTTTCTCCTTTCGCTCTACTCTTCCTCTCTTACTCTTTTCTCTCTTTCACTGTTTTTTCTTCCCTCGCTTCCATCGGCCTTTTTTCCGCTGGCCCGAGAGACTACACGCAAGCTGCCAGTCCAGCTAGTAGCAGTTCTCCCGCCAGTGGCCAATATCGTCCGGGCATCATTACTTCCGCGCTCTATTTTTTTAAGGGCCGACTGCCACTAACGAGCAATCAATTCCGACCGAGTGCCACGGGGGAATAGAGTCGAAGAAATATACTGGCCGATAAATAGAACTGGTGCTTCATTTTTTGAAATACCTCTATCCCAGTGTGCTGCGATTTCCTCTTTTCATCCGATGAACCGAGAGCCATTAAACCTTCTTTACTGGCACCGACCTAATCGGATTTCCATTGGACGGGTTACAGAGTCGAAAAGAAGCATTAGGAAAGACTTGCAAAAAAATGCCGTGCGTCCAAGCGTAATCGCGACATAAATCTCTCGCTAATATTTCCGCAGGTGCTGGCGAGAGGGTTGGCAGAGGCATGAGACGAGTTGGTCTCCGTGGTAGAGGCAAAGCCAGAGTGAGAGTCGGAGCCAGAGAGGGTCGCGGGGGTCGGCCGCGGGGTCGGCCGACACGGTCAAAGAAGACGAAATTAAATTAATATAATCTCTAGCAACGGTGGTCGTGGCGATGGTGGTAGAGGTGGTGGTGGTAGCAGCAGCCGCGCATTCGGGCTTCGCCATGGCACAGGCAACAAATTATAATGCCATAATTGAAAGTGTTCCCTAGTGCGTGTGCAAGAGTAGAGCGCGCACGGCCTGTACCCCGCAGGGTGTGCGCGCGGCTGTGCCACGAAAATTTCAATTTCCCGCTTCCCGTAAATCTGAGCTGAAGTAATTATTGTATTCCGCCGACGGTTTCTTAGACCATTCACACCCCCTCGCAGCCCATCCACCACTTGAGAAAACCATTCTCTGCCTCAACCCCCAACGACCATGGGCGTAACTATCGCCCGAGGTTTTATCGGGGAGGGCCCGAAACAATGCTGCAATACTAACAATAAGGCCAGTCGGCAAATACGGAACAGATCGTTTCATTTCAACTGAGAAAGTCTCTGGTTCATCTACTTTTTATCATTTTAATACGAGAACCGTCATCACTTCACATATGTATACAGTATATGTATGTAAACATATCTAATTGCTTGTTCTTCCCTTAATTGCCTTAACCATGATTGCTATTACATCTTTTATTTTACCATGTACGGTATATGACTTTTTTTTAAATTCTTGCGTTGCCACGTTGAAACCCCGAACCTCAACAAATGAAATAATAAATTTCATGTATAAAATATCTCATACGTGCCATTTTACTTGAATGGTAGACCGTAGCAATAGAAACTCATTACCGAGGGTGCGACATGAATTATTTCACTCTCATGTTCCCCCTCGTGATTGGCTAGTCGATGAATGTAAATTTTAAGGATGTTAATTGCAACTGCGCGATCGACGTCCGGAGGGAACCTAAATGGTTATTACGCGGCTGGTAATTTTCGCAATTGCGCCACCGCTGCATCGCGACATTCTCCTGCGAAGGGTCGCGAATCTCATTCTTCGCAAGACAAAACCGTCTTGCGCCACTGTAACGATCGTGCGCTTGCGGCCCGTAATTTCTGACAGGAAATTCGTAGCGGGGTTGCTGGCTGTTAAAAAGGTCCTGCGGGGGCAAGAGTCTCAAGCTCGGAGCACACGAGGATTCACCTGCAGTGATATTCAAGATTTTCTGTAGCCAGCCGTTGGCTTTATTTACGTTCGCTTTAGACGCTCCTCCTCCTCTTTAGGGTCTCGGCGGGTTGGTCGTTTATTGAGTGCAGACACCTTTCACGCGGCAGTCGCATTTAATTCCATAATGCGTTTTAACGACACCTCGCCACCATTGAATCAACCGAGCAAACCGCAAACCAAACGGCTTCTTCTTTCGCTCAACCTTCCAAAAGGGTTCGGGCCCACACAAGAGGCTTGGGCACCCGGAAGATTCGCGTATTCATTGATGGCATACGATATTTTTACTATCTGTCATTTGTTAAACCGCAACAACGATTTATAATAAAACAAATTCTTGCTTCGTTAATATCTGCTTGGTGACTAAATAATAATTTGTCTGACGATATAAATATTTAGAGATCCGCTCTAAACAAAATGTTTTAGACGCTTTCACCATGAGAATTCTGGTGGTGTGAAGAAAAGCCGCTGAAACGGAGACGGAGACGACGTTTCTTAAAATTTTAGCTATATTTCAGGTCTGTTATCTCCACGATGGATAAACAAATTGTCTATAACAATTATGCAAATTTGTCACCTGGGCATGGACTTTCAGAAATTGTTTATAAAAATTTGAAAAATTAATTTGTTTATGGAGTTTGAACATTGCAAAGACAAGAGTAACTTTTGTCTCCGGAACAGATACAAGGTCTGTCTTTTTCTACTTGGCCCGAGACAAGACCTTGTCTCTTGATGAGAATCTCGAGGAGCACAAGGGTATGAAGGGTAAGGAATGGAGAGAAACCCGTGAGAGGAAGCTGGCGATGAAGATAAGAGAAAAAGTCTGAGGGCTTTCATTTCCTTCGGTGGCGCCTTTTCATCGTTCGTACTCGATATGCCATAATACGCGGGCCGCTAGATCAACAACTGCTGCCGGATGGAGAAGCCCGGTATTACGCCAATGAATTCTCTCTCCTTTCCAGGCTACAACTCTGTTCAAACTTTCCACCGCCATTCCCTTAGATTTCCCCTCTTGAGCGCGGCTCCCGCACCGATTAAGCAAATTAAATTTCTCCGGGAAATGGCAACGAAGAAATCACGGAGCCCCGCTTGCTTTCGTCGACCAGCCGCCAACCGGTACACCGTGTTTTAACGTCGTTATCGTGGCTCCCATGCATTGTATCGAACGACGGTGAGCTACCACTCGCCTACCGGAACGAAGTAACACGAGGGTTCCAAGGAACCTGCTAGGAGGGAGTACTCCGGAAAAATGGAAACACGAGAAAACTTGCCTTTCATCCGAGTCCCCATTGATTGTCATTGCCTTGGCATTGGCCTGGTATTGGCCCTCGACAGGGAGAACGGCTTTCTCTCGTAACGCGATTATCGACGTCCTGTAGGGTCCCGCTGTACCTCTAGAAATGTCTGTCTTCATTCTAAGCCGTCTCTTGAGCGATAAATGTCCGACAAGGTGTTAGGACCATGATGCACGTTTCGACTTTACTTGAAACGGCTGTTTTTTACAATCGAAGAGATTGAAGGCAAGTCGGAGATAAGATGAGAGACGCTACATAAATCTGGCGACAACGATGCGAGTCTACCGCACGCTTACGCGTGTTTGATGTCTCTGAACATTTGTGTTTTTTTTTTTTTTTTTATTTTCAAAAGATTGCCTCACCGGCTGAAATATGCTCGGTTCTCCAACATGGGGCAGCTTGGAGTGCGCGCTTGCGGACTCGGTTGGAATTGATTTATCGATCGTTTACGCGCGACGCCGTACCGCGTCGCGCCGCTGCCGTTTACCGCAAACATTCGTATACAAATGCGAATATGGGTCGCGGTGTATCCTCAACTCGAGGGAGTTCGACGCACCTATGTCCCCTATAATCCCACTCCCTGTCCACTCCCTGTTCGTTCCCCGTTCACCCTCAATCTCATTTGAACTCCGTGTCGAAAGAAGACCGTTCGAGTTTGCGGAATGTTTCGATTGGCAATCCGTATAAATTCATTGACAACACTTGAAACTGTCTCTCGAGTCTCCTTCTCTTCTGGAACTTGGAACAAGCGATTCGTGGACGATGGGGCTGTTCCCAAGAGGAACGACCGAATAAAACATTCTTCTTGAGCGTGGTTTCAAACTATGCAAAAAGAGGTCTGCTCAAGAAGCTCAATAGAATTTATAAGAATGACCGGTGGGCCATATTCGGGCGGCAAAAGGAATTTTCTGGCAGGAGGGAGTGGCGAGGTGGGACGAAGCTCGGTCCACTCGAGGGAGGGAAGCACGTGCTAGTGGAAAGGCGCGGCGACAAATTCAATTTTGCGGAATTAGCCGACGGTACATGCAAATTGGCACGAAATGAACTCTGTTATATTGTATTAGACGTCCACCTGGAATTTCGAAGGGAAAACAGAATAACGGTGCGTGGGGATGGGATAATTGAGGACTGAGACATGCAGATCCGCTAATGAGAGGGCTTGTGTGGCCGAGTGCCGGTACCGTGGTGTCTTTCTATCTTCGCTCCTTCCCTATTCTTCCTTTTTCTCTGCTCCGAGTTTTGCGTTCTTCTCATCTTCCTCTGCGCGCTGTCTTCCCTTCGCTCGTCCATTCGTGCATCCGGCCGTCCGGACGGACGGTAGCTTTCCGGCTGGTCGTCTCCTGTCCACGATGTACATTTAAATTTCATGGGAATCTTTCCAGCCGCACTTGCACGGTGCAAATCTACGATCCTTCTTGATCTTCTTCTCATCTCTTCCATTTCCTTCCATCGCCCTCGTCTCTCTTTCGCGTCTCGCCAAGATCCTTTCCTATGTATTCTCTCTTGACTCGATCTCTCTCTCTCTTTCTCTCTCTCTCTTTCTCCGTTTCTCCGTTCTCTCTTTTGAGCCTGCCTCGACTGCCGAGAATGAGTAAGTAGCCGTGTCCGGAAGAAATTACGACGATCCTTCATCTCAGAAGCCCGACGCTCCCGTACAAGCTTGCGCCCGATCCGCGCCGAGGATTATCAATTGAAATCCACCTTAAGCACCGCACCAGTTACAGGTTGTTAAGAAAGTTCCCCGCCCATAAATTTCGGCAGCCGTTTCCCGGTTTGTTTATGCCGGCTCATTCATCAAGTCGCAGAAGTGGCTTAAATAACGATTTAATTAACGTTTTCTTTCAGCGTGCCGTGCGCATCCGCGATCGCGCCTAGATCATAAATACTCCTCTTTGTCCGCTTCATTCCGCCGCGTTCCACTCGGTGATTATCCCGTTTCTCTCCCACTCCATCCTCTTCCTTCTCTTCGCGAAACATTACACTCGTAAATCGAGTAATTATATTCGCGGAGAAATTGAGGCGGGGGGATTCGTCTTGAAAAATCGGCATCTCCCAAGTGCTGAACTGTCTATTCGAACCACACAGAGCACAACGTTTAGCTCCTCGGACCCCTTTCCTCTCGATGATCTTCCATGGCCGAGCCACCGTAATTTGTAAGCGTTCTTTTGCGAGCCGAAGAACAGAGTTCGAAACGGCGCGGTCGAGGCACGGGTATGGACGCGAACACCTTGGCATTCCGGATTGGCCACGTCGATCTCGCATTAGTCTCGTGGCTAATTAAAACAGGTAACGGCGAGGTAGGTTCGCAGGCACACGCACACTGTCTCGTATAACTTCCCCCCTTTCTCGTGTCTGGGCCCCTTTTCCACAACGACGGGGCGCGCGACACAATATCTTGAGAACCACCACCCTAACCCATCTGTGAGGTAGACGAGCCTGTGAGAACGAACCGTTCTCTACCGTGGTGTACCATGCCGCAACGAACGGTGCGACTCTCCTGCGTTAATTAGCGAGCAGGACTGCGTATTCGCGTTCGCGCGCGCGCGTTTATTTCGACCGTGCTAATGAGTATTTGAGTAATGTCTGACTGTCCTCCTCCTTGTCCTTCTCTCTGTCTTCTTGCTTCTGCTAACGCGCTTCCATCCATACCTGACGCATTTCTTTACCCGAACAAAATTAACAATTATCCGGCTGGAAGATGACTGGAATAGCAGGGTAAAGAGGAGACGGGAGAATGTCAGAAGCGTTCGAAGGCCCCTCGTTCGATCTGACGATCGGCGTAAAAAATTCCGGTTGTGACTCGAATACAGTGGACCGCTTTGAATTTTACGAACTGATTAATTGCCAGTTCAAAACTTAAGAATCATCCTTGTAATTCTAATGTGGCAAAAGCGATGAGATACGAGCGCTCGGGGTAATACATCGCTCCAGCTGATTAAAGTGCTCGTGGAATACGCTCGAATTAAGTGTTAACTCGGAGGGATTAGAATCCTCTTATAGAGTCGTGCATGCAAATGGTGGGATCGTGCTGGTCATATAATGCCTACACTCAACCCCGTAACCCGTCAAGTACCGCTGGAATTGGAAGCGAGGTAATTCGCGAATAGCTGATTCAACGTTTCCGTAGTGAGTTTAAGCGAACTATCGCGCGGCTAACAGAGCTCGCGAACGAGAACCTCTATCTAGCCGGTATTCGTCCAATTTTTCGACTCTACTTCAACGTTTTACTCGAATCGCGGGGCCTTCTGTAATTTGTCAACTCGCATACTCGCATTAATTCGCGCTCCAACGAGTCCAGGGCCATACGATCAATAATTGTTCATCCTGATTCGTTTCTCGAACGGTGCTCTGGTAAGTGGCACTTGCCAGTCGAACAATATGTCGCGCCTCAAAGGAAGTGCTCCATCGAGCAAAAATTACGTGCATCAATTCATGGGCCGGTGGTAATGCTTCAGTTTCGCGAGTGTCGAGACTTCAAGACGCACTCCAGCGTGAAAAGAGTGGCTGCGCGGTCTATAGTTGAAATAGGCTCGAGTGGAAAAGAGGGTTGCTCGTGTGGCCGCGCACAAAACCGCCAATACAATACGAACGTGCCAAGTAGAATCGGCATTTTCTTCATTCTTCCACGACCAATGGTCGAGCAAAGCGAATATAACTGCATTTCCAACCACTAATCGTCGGCATTGGCGATGGTTACTCCAAGTTCCAACCGAGATGCTCTAAACTTTGCGGATGTACCTAGTTACCTTGGTGGTACCCTGGTAGGTATAATGCTGGGTCGAGCAGGTTCGCTCAAAACCGGACCGATAAGTCGAAACTTTGGTAGGTCGAGGATCTTGGGAAGGATTTCGGCCGAGCGGAGAGTCTGCCAGATTTTTCCCCGTGATTTCTCGAGAAAGTATTCGAGAAAAAAGTGCACACGAGACGGTACGGTACGGTACGATACGATACGGTATGCCGCGGCGCGGCAGCCGTAGTTTCTTGGAAGATTAATTCGCCAGAGGCCAGGAAATAAGTGGAAAGTAGGCTGACCCAACTTCTTGCTCCTCGCGCTTTGCCTCTCGGTATTTCGAATCTCGGCGGCTATCGTCCACGAACTCTGACACTCCGTTGAGTCTTATTACATTTCCACGGTGCACGAACCGAGCAACCACCAAGGATAATCCCAAGTTCTTTAAAACCACTCGGTTTTCTAGGATTCCAGCCGCAAATGATACTTTCACCGTGAAATAAAAATACTACCAGAGGAAAATGGGTTTAGGCCGGGAGCTGATACCAACGAGGAAATCCCCCGTTGCCAGGTTTCCCCCGTTCGCGCGTGATCGATCATACAGCCGAAAGTAGGTTGCCAAAATAGCGGAAGTGAGTCCACGATATTCTGGCCTGTGCTCGATACATATAGCCTTGAACACGCGGCAGAACGTTACCGATGAATATATTCTGATCTTGCCGTCTCATGCTCCTTTTGTAATTTCAACCGAGACGAGCAGCATCGCGGACTAGCAAAGTTTTACAGTTGTAGAATGTGAGCTAGAATCAAAGAGGACCATGTATTTTGAATACGTAAACTCAATCTAGCGAGGGTCCTCGTGTTGTGACAGCGACCTAAGGCAGAATCCTTTCCGAATTTCCCTTGTTCGAGATCCTTTTCTTCCCAATTACCGAAGAGTAGCGCGCGACTTTATAGACTGGGATCTATTACCAGGACGGCGGATAAATAACGAGCCGCTATTCCCGGATCGAATGAGTTTGCACTGGCCTGTCCTGCCTCCTCTTTTCTCTTCTTCACTTCACTCCTTCTCCTTCCGTTTCTCGTTCCCTTCTCCTGGGATCTCCTTGTTTCTCTTACTCCGGATCCTCGTTTCTCCATTGATAAATGAGGAAGAGAAGCTCCAGTTTCTCTCGAAGGAGGTTCGCGATGGGCATAGCTCACCCTGTATCGCCTCCTGCCATCATCGAGCCCTTCTCTGCGTTCTCGTTCTTCCTCTCACTCTCGCTCTCTCTTTTTTCATTCTCCGCGACTGCAGCAGCGTTAACGAGCTTCGGGAGTGGGCTCGAATCGAAGAACAACGCAGCGCGGCACTCTACCTCCTGACGGACACTCGAATTGGAAACTCCGCGGTGCAGTGTGGCGGCTATCCCGCCGCGAGTTCCTTCCTTCCGGTGGCTAAGCGGCTAACGGATAAATAACTTCATCCTCCAAACAAGACAACTAAGTACTTATCCCCTATAGTCGCTCGGATTCGAGATCCGCGTAATGACGCTTCTTCCGCCAATCTTCGTTCTGTTAAGATCGCTTCTGACAATCCCCTGTAACGAGATCTGCCACTTACAACGCGAGCGTCTACCGATATTGATTGAACGCATGAACTTTACCGAAAAGAAGCCATTCTGAACAAAAAGTGCGACATTTAATTATTCGACCAAGAGGAATTCACTTTTTACAAGTTAAATAAAATTATAGCTATTTTTCATGGGAGTGTCAGACATTTTCTAATGTTTTCGAAGTCTGTTCAAAATCGACATCCTCGAACTCTAGCGCGTAGGTATTGGTAAAAGTATTTTACATAAGGGAAACATTAGCCTCATGCAAGTTTTGTCAAAGACGATCTCCGACGAAGAGGAGCGGCACCGGCGACGACGCGTCCGGAGTCGCCGTAAAAAGAAATCGACGAAAGTTTCGAAGGGTTACGATTTGTCAGAACGAGCGGCAGGCCAGGACAGGACAGGAATCGGAATCGGAATCGGAATCGGTCAACGATCGATTCGCAGAGTTCGCGAGAGGAAACGAGGAGGGAATAGAGCGGGAGTGGCCAATCGGTGGGCTTTCAGCGGCGAGGAAACAGAAACTCGGCGAGGCAGGTTTTTCGAGGACGTTTTCGTGCGAGCTTGCCTCGACTAACGAGCCGTCGAAACGAGAATTTAGTTTAATGGCCGAACAGAGCGAGCTGCTCGCAGCTTATCTTGCCGACTGCGACGTCCTTCTTCTCCGACGTCCTCGTTACCTTCGTTGCAATTGACACGTTCGAATCTGTACGACGCGACGCGATGCGACGCCTCCACCGAGTACACGAAACCGACCACTTTATCTGCGCCACAGTCGCTTTTGTTTTTGCGAGAATACTCGCTCGTACTCTGCTCATCTCCTAAAGCCAATGGAAAACGAGCGGCAGACATATCCAAATTAGGACTAATACCAGAACCACCACAGCAATCAAACTGATAAATTTACAATTTCGTAAGCAAGTCTCTTGTTGACACCACTATGCCATGCAAAGAGTGATTTTTTTAAAATTGAATAGTGACTAGAGAAACACAGATGCTCTAGAAATTGAAGAAAATACATTAAACTCTATGCGCAACTATAAATTTCTCGAAAGAAGACGAGAAGTTACAAAAGGGCCATGCGAATCTTAAATTCTTTGATCCCATGAAATGGCTCGAATCGTATGGTGAATGTCCGTCAGAGAAGTGATAGGAGCGTGTATGCTCGATAAAGCGCAAGCTTGCGAGTATAGGACAATTATTACATACATATAGGTGGAGGGCAAACGTGCCCAACGCGCAACAACGCGATGCGACGCCTCTCTACAATGCGTCACGGTGCGAGCCAGGCTCGAGCCGAGCTCGAGCCGCGCGTTTCGTCGTATGTTGATGACAGTGCAGATTGTCGGACGAGTATGTGCCAGCGCCGCCCATGTTTTGCATATACTCGCGCGCCGTGCCTCAAGCACATACATATACAGTGGGAAACGAAAATATTCGGACACGAGAGCATACCCTTGAGTTTATCTCCTTATACCTCAATTACTTATTCAGATAATGCCAGAATTATCCCTCCTTGTCGTATGAAACATTCGGAACTTCTTTAGCCAATTTATAAACCCTCCACTGTATCGAGTATTAATTGGAAAGGTATGCAATTACTGTGTTAAAAAAGTTGTTTTGCAAAAATGGTCAATCGAATGGCTAATTAATTAAATAATTAAATATAAGCAGGAAGTAATTGAGATACAAACGGATGAACGAAAGTATACTCGAATATTCGAATGTTTTCTTGAGTCACCGTATATCTGTTGGGCCTGTCGTTCGGTTTTTGGTATAGTCCGAGCGTTCGGCTCGTTGCGTAAATAATCCTAACTGGCGAAGCGGCCCAACTCCACGGCCCTTCTTCTCAATCTTCCTACCATACATAGGCTCTCGCTCGCATACACGTTGGCTGGCCGAGCGAAAAACGAAAAGAGCGCTCGAACCTAAGCGAACCCTCCTTGGGAGCCGATACGCCGGCACGAGAATACCCCGTTTGCACCGCGCGTTGCACCGTGCCACGTCTCTCGCTCAATGCGTCTTTTTATCGGACTTTTATTTCGGTCCAGTCGGATTCGATAATGCGCCGGTGGACCAGGTAGTTCTGGTCACGAACCAACCGCAAACCCTACATAATGGCTCGTTGGTAGCACGCTTGCTCGTTTCGCTTCTTTTTTCGCTTCATTTTTCACTCGCTTTTCGAAAAGAAGGAAGCCTGCCTTTTCTCAAATTGTCTTTATAGAATAATAATTGACATTATTATGACCAAACCAAATGCTTGAAATATCGCTTGAAATATAGGAGAATGAGAGAAATTGACGTCACAGCAGGTGGAGTTTAAAAATATTTAACAGGCACGATTAATAGGATATTTGACTTTTTCCCTTTCGTCAGGGTTTATTTAATGTTTGATGGATTGATTTTTTATTTCGGTTTAACGAAGAAGCAAAAGGCTGCCGGCTGGCGCCACCGCTCGGTCCCAGCGCCAACCCTGAGCGCATATCGATTCTACAAATTCTGTATTGGAGTGCCACGGTACGAAACTCGCAATACGCGGCCGCTTCATTAAGAGCCAATTTTGTAGCGAATTAACCGATGAATTAACCGATGAATTCGAATAGCGTCCATTAAGGGATTTGGAAGACCACATCACTGGTCTACCGATTCCAGGATTATTTGGATACAAGTCGCGGAAACATTGGGCTAGCATCGATCTGGTTGTGCCGCGGTAGCAGCACTCTGTGAGCGCAGCAGCTTCTTCCTGCTGCCAACCGATTCTCGCGCGGTCGAGTAATTACAGCACGGCTTTTCCGGTCGACACGCAATTTTGTGGGAGGTAGGTAGACTTGGGGCAGGAAGCGAAAGAGATGACAGGGCATTCGTGGCGGCTGCCCCAAGAGGGAGACAGAGACCAGCCTGGATATTCCTCTAGGTGGGGTGGATGGGGGATGTCAGAGTGTGACGAACGAGGGCGAATTTCTCACTTCGACTCTCGCGATGGGTCACCCGTGGGACCTTCATCCTCCTTTTACCGCGCTCACGGATTCTCTGAGAAAAAGCCAATGTAAGAGGGCGACGTTCGTCTTATACCCTTATGCCCTTATACCGTTATTCCATGCCGCACCGTTCTATGTACGTCGACTATCCTAATTGCTTTCTGCCGGCTGGCGGTGTTACGCGAAAATGCCGCTGAAAACAAATGGAGTCGGTCCGCTATCTCGTCTTTCCAAGGTTCTTTATTAAATGAAACAAACGAGGCGCCGAGTGATTAGGGCGGTTACCGTGAAATTTGTCTTGCGCCAAATCTCTGCGAAGCGCATTTCGAGCATTTGTTTCCTATGACGGTGGGGTTACTTTAATAGAGGGTTGCTCGTAATTAATTGATTCGCGAGGTAGGTCTCGAGAAGAGATTATTATCGATGGAGGCATCTGATCAAAAGGACCGTGGCTTTCAACTGACGATTTCTCCCAAAATTCATAGCTGCCTCGACTGGACCAACGCGGCGTTTCATAAACGGCAAGACAAGCGAGCGGGCGAGCGAGCGAGTAAACCATGCGCCGCGCCGGTGGTACGCGCCTATCTCGTTACACTCGCTGAATACATAAATATAAATTACTTAATTTCGTAACTCGGTTTAAGTTCGCGCCTACCCCCGCATCGGCGGCAACCGGGAAGAGACGTGATCTTGAATTCATTGTCTCATCATGGCACGCCTCCCGTCAATGTTTTGTTACGCTAGTACATAGATACGCTGTATCCAGCTTTTTCTCTTACTCCTCCTCTCTTCGCTCTATTCACAACTCACCCCCCCCCCCCCCATTCTCCTCTTGGTCGCTCGAGCGATTTGCCGTGGTTAGTACGCGCACACTCTAGTTATTTCGGCTATCGATGCGATTTGCAATGCTAATACACTTTTAATCCTGTTTACCCGTGTTCCCGGGGCCTTCTGATAAAAAGCCCGCGGGCATTAATTCTCTCCGGACGAGCGGGCGAACGAGCTATACCTACGTCGGATTACGGGTTTATGTACATTATTGTGGCTATATGCGGCCACTAATTATTTACCTGCGGTACTCGACCACCGGCTGTGGACTTACGTGTTGCACGTGAGCCCGTTGGGAGCAAAAACACCGACGACGCTGATGGGAGTGCGAAGAGTGACGGGAGTGGAAAGAGGGTGGTAGAGATGGTGCCGGTGGTCCTTTGAGAATCGGAACCCCCGGTTTTGATGTGACGAGCACAAAAGTACCGAAAATTTGTTCCGCGACGCAGCAACCGCCTCGCAACGGGCTTGCTTCCTCGTTCACTCGCGGGGTAAGATTACAGGAACACATCGCTCAAACGAAAATACTGGGGAAAGGGATAGGTGGGTGTCACGGCTGGAAACAGATGAACAGCAGATTCTGAATATCGTGTTGCTCGGCGCGAGGGGTTCGGTCGGTGGATATGGAAATTATAAACCGAAACCGAGGGGAATATATCGCTCCCAAAGTGTTTTCATCCCTTCGATCGGGTAGGCCACCGAGGAAAGCAGTAATACATACAATATGGAAATTACTTTTCCAAAGTATATGTCCGCAGTGAAAGATGCATCGCGAGATCTCGATAAATCCGTTTAGCAAAAAATACACAAGTAATGTGTCCTATTAAGTCGATTTGAATATCGGCACATGCCGTACGAGTTCTGGTGAACGCATCCGGCCATTGCCGATGCCAGATCGAGTCAACCGAGCGAGCAAACCTGTTCTTGAATTACATTGCCTTTTAACGATGACTATCGGGCGTTAGATTCGAAGTATGTAAGGAGATTTTGATCTTCGTGATTTATACTGTGTCAAGAACTGCCGCATTTAGCGCGCTCGCGTTTACTGCTAGATTGTAGGTAAGATCTCGGTAAAAAGCGAACTGGAGATCGGTCGAGGCGTTTATACATAGATCGACGCGGAAGGTTGCAGTGCGCGTACCTTGATAAAACTTGCAGATACGATACGTCCGATGGTTTTATCTATATATTTTATAGCACCGCCAGTCGATAATGACGGCTATGTAACCGTGTTTCTATCGATAAGTGATGCGGCTAAGCTCCACATTAACTCGAATCCACCGGATGTACGCACACTTTTTCCGACCTGCATGCATCCCAGGTGTGCTTCTCGAATAACGATTTGCATATATCAATTAATTCATTGACACTTCATTAGACAAACCCAGTCATGCATCCTGCTCGAGCGTGTTCTTCCTAAATCACAGTATTTTTTAAATTACTACCATTTTTCCGTAAATCGTTACCGAGCTCGTTTATTCGTCCGGCCAGTCGAAGAAGCGAAATTTATCAAGATTCTCAGCTTGGAAGACTATCGAGAAGATAACAGCCCTCGTAACTTGCATTGTGTCCAAAAATCGTGGAAAACGTGTTCGAACGTTGTAAGTTCGTAACGCTCGGTTCGCGCATAAAGTACAAGCACGTAATCAACGAGAACGAGACACGTCAGGCACATAAAAATACGGTAGTCTAAGGTATTCACTAGTGGAAGCATACGAGAAGAGAAAAATCTATCGTCTCGTGGCACAATGCTCATTCGACTGAACCTATTTGGACGGCGATCGTAAAAGGAACCCACACTCTCCATATCGAAGCCTGAAGTCTCCATATTATTCGATCAGACTCGACGTTACGTAAATTGTTTCAGCCCGTTCGCGGCTGCTGCAGAAAATTGGAAAAAGCGTCGAGCCGAGAAACGCGCGCAGAGGGTCGAGAACACGTGAAGTCGGGAGTTGCAAAGAATCGCATAGAGTAGCATAGAGTAGCATAGAGTAGCATAGAGTAGTATGGAAAAGAATAGAGTAGGAGAGAGCCGCGATCTGTAAGAAAAGTATGCGAGAGAAAAAGACTTTGCCGACTGGACGAAGCGAAGTCTTGGTCGTGCTGGATCGTACATCGTTCCATTTTGTCGTTCGCCTCTTACGTGACTACCGGTCCCTGCGACTGTTCTGTCCCACGATAACGCTGCCACAGGAAAAACGTGCAAAAAGGAGCCGCGATCTACGGTGCACCGTGCACACGCCTTCTTTCGCGGTATCGCGCGATCCTCATTCTATCGGTGACCCGCATCGCCAACTACCTAGGAAAATCTGACCCTTCCCGCACCCCCGCGATTTAGGGCTGCCCGTCTCTGTGGGTTTAACGTAACGGCCACGGTAATTCCGGTTTACTTAATCGAAATGTATCGCGGTGTCCTGGCTGCGCGGTTACCGACTCCAACCGCACCAAGGACCGTAACCGAAGACGAAGATCGCGTACGGGCGGATAGTTGTCTGAATTTTTAAACATGGATTTCCGTGCTACGCGTACACCCCGCTTCCACGGTCTGGCACAGTCTAGTCCCGTCTACTATGGTCTAGTACGTGCGGGAAGGCTCGCCTTGTCCCGAGGGTTGTTGGAAGGCGGATCAGGGCATTTATCTTGCGCTCCACATCGCATCGCGGCTTCCATGCCGACTGCCTTTCTTTCTCTCGATCGTGCCCACAAATATTACCTCCTCTCATCTCTCTCTCTCTCTCTCTCTCTCTCTCTCTCTCTCTCTCTCTCTCTCTCTCTCTCTCTCTCTTTCTCTCCATCCTGTTCAGTCCGGCTCGCCGGGAATGCCAGGCGTTCCCATTGTGTCGTCACAATAGCGAAAAGCTTCGCAGCTGTCGGCGGAAACAAATTTCTAATGTCGCATTAAACAAGCCATTACAATGGGTAGAAGTGTGCCGCGCGGCATTCGACGCGCGTGAGTCGCGCCGCACCACGTCGGAGTCATATTATATTGGCCGATCTGCCGATTGAGGCGAGTATCACGAACAATACAGTCAGCCGACTGGTGAGCCGGTACGCGGGTATTATTGCGTCGGTGCTCGATCTCTCTACGAGGCGGACCGACGCGCGACACATCCTACGACACCCTACGACACCGATCGACGAGCGGCACGAGCCTCTTGACGTATTAACCTAGGATTTGTCGGATTAGCCGAGAGATTTATGAGACTGCCTCGATTCGATCACTTTTCTATTCAGCCGGTCACGTATCCGCGTTCATAGATCAGCTCAGCTAGCACGTTTACAGTATACGAGCTGCTGGCTAATTTCTGGAAAAACGTGACCACGATAATGTGTCACCGCGGAAAGCGGTCTGCGGGTTGATAATCGCTCGAGGGTGCTCGACTGGGTCACGCGTCGAGCACTAGGTTGATCGACCGCAGAAAATGATCAATGAAAGCCAAGTTCGTGCATTGACACCAACATGAGAGGTACGGGTTGGGTTTGGGTTCACATATTCCACGAGGGTTCCTGTATAATTATTTCGACGTCTCTCACCGCGGTTGAAAATCTACCAGTAATAATATTCATGCGATATTTCGCCAGAGATTGCAGTGGCTTGATTGGGTGGCAGTGGTGGATTTTCGTAAGTCAGGCCTTGCGATGCGAGCCGATTGAGCCCCCGCAATAATCCATCGCGAATTACGTGCTCTGCCGGTGCTTTATCGTCGACGCTAATCCAGGAAGGTCGACGTGATTGGCAGCGTCAGTCCGTGGGATGAAGCGCCATGGCGTTAGCAACCGAAGCGCAAGGAGAGTAATTTGTATTCACGTTAGGTGTTGTCTCGCCACCTGGCAGCCTTCTATCCCTCGCTCGTGTCCGTCTCTCCTTCGGAGTGGAGCGCACCCACTATTCCACTCCTTCTCCTTACTTCTCTTTGCTTCTCTTCTCTTCCATTCCTCCTGACATTCTCATCCTTCTCATCTTTCTCACCTTGTCTCTAGCTCGACGGCCTGTCCGTCCTCTTGGCTTGACGTATGTCCCCATCGATCACCTCCCTTGCAACCCCCTTCTGGCTCGCGTTTCCACATCCACCTTGCACCAACGTAGCGCGGCGCACCACCATTGAAATTCCAGCCGAGTATAATAAGGTTTTATTGCTTTCGCGGCTGGGCCCCGAAAACAAAAGGAACAGGTCCGTGGGAGCAAAGGAAACCAACGGGTCGTGCAGGGGGGAGAAACCGACCAACTTGGCAAAGTTTCGGCTTGCCTCGGGGTACCCGGATTCTCGGGCAAACTACCACAATGTCGATGACACTGGTTATCTCCACCGGGGAAAAAAATTTTGCCTCCCTTAAATCGTAAGTAGGTCCATTATTCTTAACTTCTGCTTTTCCTTAATACTCGGCTGAATGAAAACTTTCAAAGCGACTGCCAGATTTTCTCGTAAGCTCCCTTTTGGAGAGGCGTAATGGAAGGGAGAGTGCTTAGTTGCCCCATTTTAAGTCAATTGAAAAATTCTTTAGACGCAACTACTCTTCCTTTCGAGCGGAAGAAAGAAGCCTTGCAAAACGAGAGAATGCATAAGAAAGCCAGGAAGACAATTCTGCTTGAATTTGGAAAATCGGTGACGGTTCTATGGTTTCGGTATAAATCTATCTTCATCGTCTACTAACGACGTGGTAAGAAGCAGGTAACACTTGTCAGACACGACGATTAGGCGTTTCACAAATGTCAGTCTCGGAAGGGTCGGGGGTCGTTTTCGGCGTCAGTGTCGAAAAATAAGAACCCGAAGGATGACGCGGAAGTAATCGGCAAACAGGCAATGTGTTAGCAGGGTCTCACAGACCGGATACGCGTCACGAGGACTTGTTAGCCAAAAACAAATACGAGCTGGGTAGGCAGTAACGCGGGCCGTATATCTGGCCGGTCGTCCTGAAGGCCCATGGGATTATCCGTCCCATCTCGTTTTCGTCGCATCCCTGTCAACCACGATCGGCCCATACCTTTCACGATTTATTCTTATTACTTCTCGCGCGCAAAAAAAAGTTGAGCCGAATAAACCAAAGAGCTCAGTATCCTATGAGCGCGCATAGAAGCAAAGTAACTGGAAATATGTATTTCGCTGGCGTAAAACCTGCACGTTTCAAGTCCGCGGCTACATTTTTCATGGAACCTGAGCAAAGCCGCGTCTCGAAGCATCGAGAGACCGTAGCTCCAAGTATACACCCGTAAATATTGCGGTATAATTCTATGCCGGTTTCTCTTCCTCCTCCCCCCTCTTCGCCCCTTCTTCTCCTTTCTATTTGCAATTTCATTTCCGCTTATGCCTGGGAATTGGGTGAGGCGACCGATGTGCGCCACTTCCGGGCGCGTTTATTCCAAACGTATTTATTTCAGTAGTACCGTCATGCCAAACATTCCAGCTAGATGCAATTCGAACATGTGAATTTTGTAGGGCGCACCGCGCTTTCCTTGTTCCCACGTGTGTTGACCGAATGTTTTCGTAAGTAAGGAGCGAAATACAGAGTCAAAGTCTCCAGGGGTCTCTTCTTACGTTTCCCTGTATACCGGAAGAGTGCGGCACGGAAATAGGCGTGCAGCCAGCCACTTGCATACACCAGACCCTCAACAGCCCTCGGCATCTATTTATATCGGCATTTCTATTCAATTCGCCACGTAATAGAATTTCATTCGCACTTTCCGACCGGGCGAGAACATTGTTTTTCTGGGAACTTTCCGTATTCCATTGTTCCACAGAGGGGTGTGTAGTTGAATTTCGTGCTGACTGTGGCGTAGCTCTGGTAAAAATGACGGATCCGTAGACGAATCCAGCCTTTCGCACCCTATAAATTATCCAAGTGTGATACGGAGAGTGTGAGAGGCAAAGTATAGGTGTCTACGCGTACGGCTGGCCGAGCGAGTCCTTTGATCATCTTGGTATCTGGTGTAAAAGATTTAGAGCAAGCGAGGCTTGCTCTCTCGGAGCCCTCGACGGTTTTCTCTCTGACAAGGCAGACTTTGCCTCCGCTCTCTTGCCGAGTCTTTCGTCGTTGCCGCTGCCACTGTGCCACTGCCGTGCTATGCCGTGTCGTGCCGTGCCGTGCCGTGCCGTGTCGTACCCTGCCGTACCGTACCGTGCTGCGCCGTTTGGGAATACAGCCATTATCCTCTCGACACACAGATGAAAGCGAAACCTGACCACGGAATGGATTTATCCAGGAAGTGCGCCACAAAGACGACGAAAGTTTTCCGTTAATGCTGCCGCAGACGCTGCACGACCGCAGCTAGTTTCAAAAAAGATTCTTCTCTCGTACAATCGAGCGCGTGCAACAAATTCATGCGGTTGGTCTTTAGCTTTCTCGATAAAAGAGAAGGAGATTCTTGCTCGCCCGAGAGATTACCTGACAGATCGGGTTTAATTCCCTTCCAATTCATAATTTCCATGTTCGCTATATTTACCGCAACGATATCGCGATCCACTTTCTAAAAACAGACTCAAGTTGTTTTTATTTTCACTATTTTCACCACGTAACAAGCGAGCCTTGTGTTGTTTGCGTCACCGGAATGTAAGGCAGTAATGGAAAGTACTTTCTCGGTAGATCCCAAAGTTTTGCGTAAATCTCGTTAGAAACTTTTCCAGCGCATTTAAGGGAAATTTCGCGAAAGTGGCCGTTCATTTGCGTTTCGCGCTGTTCCACATCCATAAATCCATAAATCTGACGGGTCTTCCTTTTTCGGTGTTACGTCTACGATGTTACGTCGACGCGTACATAGATTACTCGGTGTATTCCCGCGAGTGGCCGCACATGCATAAAAGTGCACGTAAACCGTGGTAACCACGTTGTAACCTTGGCAATTTAGACGTAAATCGCATTCTCTCTACCGCGGAACTTTCGCGCGAGCGATATTGTTCTGACACTACGCAAACACACGACGAACCGAGCGCAATTCCGCTACGGGTGTAACCAGGGCTATGAATTATGCAACCCCTATTGGTTGCTGGCACCCTCTCGCGGACTAGCAAAATCCTCGCACTCCTCTCTCTGTACCACTGTATTTCCTCCCCCTCCTCCCGTTCCTGCTCCGTCTCCATCTCTCTATTCTGCCTTCTCTCGACCCTTTTCTCCCGTTCTCTCTCCCTACGATACGATTCCACTAAATGTACCCATTGTATCGACGAGAAACTCCTTCCAATATCGCGCTCGCTACAACTATTTCGACGCAGCGAGTTTGGATTCCAGCGGCAGCGGTAGCAGCATCAGCGGGTAGCAGCATCAGCTCCCTTTGTTCTCAATCCCACTGACTAGCTATTCCCTGACTAGCTGCTTTTTTCAGGAGCTATTAGCTTTAATTAACGGCACGCACCAACAGAC
Organism: Trypoxylon attenuatum; assembly: GCA_963989405.1. Taxonomy (NCBI): domain Eukaryota; kingdom Metazoa; phylum Arthropoda; class Insecta; order Hymenoptera; family Crabronidae; genus Trypoxylon; species Trypoxylon attenuatum. The sequence goes on along the minus strand of OZ022489.1, from coordinate 3,551,168 downwards.
CGCTCACGCGATTGTCCATCTACGTAATTCCTTTTTGCTGTCGCCGCAAAAACGCACGACTGATAATAACAGGAATAGAGGTATGTACATATTGCGAAATGATAGGCAACCGCATCCCGCGACCACCTTCACAACTGGCAAACTAGACGCGCGATATACACATAGTACATATACGAGTATACTGTTAACAATAAATCCTTTTCAGAGGCACGCGCGACCGAGTCCATTTGGCATTCACTTCCTCCCGCTTACACGCAGAGCGAACGCAGTAATTACGCGTTAAGAGCGCACCGGGTTGCCAGAAGGCTCGACGTTCGGGAATGAGGGATAGGGGAGGAGCTCAGCTTAAATCCTGCAATGCGTCATTTTACTCGTGCCATTAAAACCATTGAGATCGGCTCATCAAGGTGAAGCGAGAGACGGCTCGCCCCTGAAAGTCCGGAGAAAGCGAGACTAACGGTGAGCGAGAGAATAAGGGGGGAGAGCAGCCGTCGCAAGATCAGAAAGAGGGCTTTCTTGACTCTTGACTCGCGACAGTGAGTGCGAGTGCGAGTGCGAGTGCCAGTGCGGTTGTGACGGTGGCTATGGTGACAGCGTTTGAAACGTTTAAAAAAGAGCGTACCGTAAAAAGGACGGGAAACTTTGATGCGGACTATAAGTTTTATCTCGAAAAAGGGGGAGGTGCGAGAACCGAAGGGTCCTTTCACCCCGTTTCGCCCCGCTCGACGGTACTAAAGAGTCGCGGCTGCTATCTTCCTTCCGCAGTGGCATTGCTAACGGGCCGCCACTACCAATGGTCCGCCCTAATGATTTTCAAGCGGACCGACCGCTCTCCACTACCATGTACTTGTTCGCGTATATCAAACCTCCTCAGCGAGTCCCTTATCGCATACTCCTAATTCCCTTTCCATTGATGACCCCCCATTAAATTCAATAGGAGATTCTACGTTACGAATCATCTTACGCGTTTTGGTTTAATTCCTTCATTAACTTTAGGGAGATATATTAGTTATGTATTTACATTGATTGACTTGTTCCGAAATAAATAAATGAAAGTAAAAGTGGAATATGGAACAAGAATTGGAATTTCCACGAGTTTATGCAAATTCGATATTTCTACGTGTCCCACGTTAAGGGATTATCGAAACTAAGGAATTCTATACATTTCAACGAGTTGAATGAATCCAGCGAGGACGAGGAAAATTGCGAAAATTTGTGGCACCGCAATCAAGGATAAATCTAGGTAGCTATACACAGGTCATGAACCGTGGTGTCGAGTGCGTTTCGAGGGGTGAAGTTCACGCGGCCGTAATGATTAATGGGTTGCCTCTTGCGACGATGCTACCCTGGGGAACATCAATCTGCGGACACGAGAGTCAGCCCGAAAGTTCTGACCGGCTAGGATCCAACGTGCTTAAGATGCCGTGAACGTTGTATCGTTCTAATTTTTCGGAAAGTTCGCGACGTTGCGGAAACTGCCTGATCATCACTGTGATCCGCTATAAAAAGTTAAGTTGCCCGATCAAGGCCTGTAATGAGCTGGGATAATAAATCTGAATTTTTATCGGCCGATAAGAACTTCTTGGCTTGCCTAATCGTGTTACTCCCTCGCTTCACTTAGAAATCGCATTGAATTAAAGAAATAATAGTTTTCCACTATGTAGCAAGAAGCATAACGGGTGGTTTGTTGTGGATTAGACATTTCGCTCTTCTATCACTGTACAGAATATTCCGCAAGACGTATTGGATTTTGCTGTCACCACTAAGAGAAAACATGTTTTTGCAGGGTGCACGGAATACGCAAGAAGCAAAATGCGACGGATGCTCGCAAGAACTCGAATCCCTTTAAAGCTTTTACTCAAAGTAAAGGATTTATTAGATTGAGACGAGCTGGTTGATACCAGGAGATTGAAGATGATTAAAATTTATCGACGCTGCGTACTTTTGGGTAACCCAAGGAATCTCGCGTCTCTCTCGTTATGACATAACAAACGTGCAAGTTCCTCGCAACAAATTACGTTTAGCGACTAAAACTTTCCAGATTTCAAAGACAGATGTTCGACGTCTACTTTGCGCGAAAAACACTGGGTGAGGGAGGCCATCGATTATTATTTCAAAACGATAAATTGATTTCCAGCCACACCTTGGCCAGGACGAATGATTTATATCGTTATTATTTCGACCGGCAACATTAATAGTCCGACAAACATAGTGGAAACATGTCAGACGCACGCGAAAGACCGAAATTCCATGGGGCGACGTGGCCGTACTTTTATTCGTCTACTTCTTTCCCGTGTCACGGATCGTTAATCATTCGCCGGTAAGCGGGAAAGGAGCGCGGAAGAAGCGAGAAAGGAGCGGCTAAAGTAAAGGTAAAAGAAAAATAGGGTGCGATGAATGAAAAAAATAGTGAAACGCCTGAGAATTTTTCAGTCAGCTGCTGCATCACCCCGTGAAAAACTTCAAGTGTACCCCCATGAGACTGTTCATGACGGTATTCAAATGTCCACGAGTATGTACGTTCCGCGAAAAGAAACATTTATAACATGTCGTAAAATGTACCCCTCTTTTCCGTTCCCAGTGCACATTTTTATTCGACGACTGTCTCTGTCAGGTTAATTTACTTTAGATTAATTTTTTAGTAAAGCCGGTATAATGACGAATTAGGTAGAAAAGGATGCTTCCATTACTTGTTATAATAGTTACTCAAATTGATAGTGAGCCATTATAGTGAGCAATTACCCATTGTAAGAATCGTAAGGAAATGATGTAGGAAAACAGTGAACCAACACACCCTTCAGAAGAGAGAATCAATAACAGCAGTCGTGAAGGGGGTACATTAAGGCTATTTTACGAGTATAGGATATCTGGAAAGCAATACTCCATTCTTGAGGATCCTTTGGGTCGCGCGATCTTTACGACACCGTATACATAGCCTAGACAGTGTCAGCTCGACACGCCAGAAGAGAGATACACCTCCGCAGCATGCTACCCTCCTTTGAGCTTCTCTACACCATACTCACGAAGCACGAGATCAACTCCATTTTTCTTTGAAGCGACGAAAGAGTTCATGCATCCACGCGGACTGATACTTCAAGTAATCAACGCGCGTAAGTATTCGTTAGATGACAATCAATTAATTTATCTAGCGTTGCAAAAAAGTTGCAGACGACGATCGAAAGTTCGGTCAACGATAGAGAACAACCACGACAGCGATCTGAAAGGGCTGAAAGGAACGGTTGATCAAGCACGTCGATCGGACATTTGTCTGACTGCTAAGGAAAACCGACAGCGATATATCCTACTGTCGCGTCTTCCCTCTCAAGAGATGCTCCTTCTAATATTAAGGGACCCCCCTAGCGGCGTTAATTAGTAAACTCGCAGGCGGGTTTGGCTCCAGCGTTGCTAATGAGAATTTGAGTAATGACGCCGTTCTCGCGACCGAGCCGTCCTCTCTGGTTCTCGGCAAATTTGCCGATGTACTTTTGCAGGTTGTGCCACCGCGTCGAGAGCCGGGGGGAGATCGATAGCTACCCTGAACGTCTCAGCAGCTGCAAACACATTACTCTGACCTGCTCGATAACCCCGTTTCTGCATTCCCGTTAATTGCGAATCTAATTGCTTACACTGGGACGCCAGATTCTATATCTTTGTGGATCTCGAAGCCTCATGCGAACCTTTTCAAGTCTGCATGCAAATTGACTAATAACTGGCTAGAGTATCCTAACTAAGACGTTGCCACTGATATTGTAATATACTGGTGGTCTGCTCATTTATTATTCTACGATTTATTACATCTGAACAGTGCTGCACGAAAAACCTCCATTAATTACGCACACCCACTTATCCAGTGGTACCGCGTGCGAGAGCGCGCCTCAAGACCACCTAAGTAACCCATTTTTACCTACGATCCTATGCGCTGTATAAAGTTTGAATATGCATCAGGATGATAATGGAACCATGGGTGTTGTAAATCTCGCGGAATTCGTTTCGCTTTGTTTTCTACCAGCATGCATATCGCGCGAATTAATCCCTCGTGAAGCATTGCACTCTATCTGCTATTTTCATTTCGAGGGATTCCTGATACTTTTGATATTATCGGTGGTAAGAGAGTAAGATCAGTGGGGAATTCTAATGCAGAGCAAGTATTATCGACAGTTCTCTCTTTTGGGGTAGGTGATACGTGGCGCCACCGGGGAGAATTCCGTGCAACTATCATGAGGGTTAGTCGGCAGCAACCCTCGGCTGATGGTGAAATCTACCCTACACGCGTCAGTTGCCTTCTCGATCGCCTTCGCATCAAGATACTTTTAGGTTTCGAAGCGAGAGGGAGTTTGCGATTTATACGCGAGACTGAATTTTTACATCCAACCTTTAAAGTAACTTTTCGCACCTCGATACGTTCTTTGTCTTGTATTACCCATGTTCCCGACCACGCTAACTATCGAAACTTTTTACTGAATTTTATATCCCAACTGTCTACGAATATCCCAAGTTTGTTTCCGAAACTTCTTACGGTCTTTCTCTCGCTGCGTTCTTGAGAAAAACGAGAGAGATTTGGAAGAGATTGTGTGATGTACGAATGTTTGACACCGTCACCACGAAACTCTTGGTTCTTAGATCTTGAGACGTACCGGAGACGCGTTCCAAGTGAAATCGGAGCGTAAAATCGATAAACATTTTCTCCCCCATTGTGCAGAGTTTCTCCAAGTATTTTATCAAGTTTCAGACATTAATGCCGGCTATATCTCTTAATGAAAGGTGAAGTATCTTCGAAAGGAAGGAAGGAAGGATGGAAAGCAGGCGGGCCTCACGGAAAACGGCAAAGCTAAAGAGGCAAGCGGAGGAGGCAATCGTCGGAGGCGTAGACCTTGGAAAAGCGCAAAGACCGCCTTTGTCGAGTGTTCTTTCGACTTGGAATCCTTCGCGCGCGCGTGGCTCAACGAGAGGGAAAGTCGAATAGAAAATTATTTACGGCTTATTCATACCATGGCAGGCGGGTCAGAGAGCCAGCCAACCAACCAGTCCTGACTGGAGGGTTTGCACGTTAAAAGTTCGGGCAATATATCGCAGCGGGCTTATTGTCTATGCAAATCCTTACCTCAACTCTGTTAAAAATACCCCTTGTATCTGAACACCCAGCCTCTTAAGCCGGTACACCAGCAGTGCTCGACACTGGAACGCAAAAGGGAGAGAGAAGCAGAACTAGAGAAAGGTTTCCTTATACCCCACAGCCTACGCCACAGCTCCAATCTTATTTTTCCGCAGAGCGGTGCCTCCCTTAATTTATCTGAATTTAAATTTAAGGAGAAATAGTCTGGTATAGCCCAGGAAAATCGGCGCGACGCGACACAGAGCGGCCCGCCGCGCCGCGCCGGCAACCGCTTCGGTTACTGGCAGCATCTGCGCGCGAAAGCTCTGGCAAAGCTCGGGACTCAAAGTCGGAAAGTAGTCCCCATAGTTCTGTGGTTTAAATATCCGTGGATTTGATAGGGGAGAGGAGGAGAGGGACGCGAAGCAAGAGCGCAATCTACATCTAGCGAACGGGGCCGAAGACTAATTTACTTGCCAAAGTTACTAAATGCTCCAGGACTGGCCCCTGTGTCGCCCTGTTTCGAGTAGCTTCGTATTTCTCAGCGAATCGTACAATCGCATAGTTACGTGCGTTCGAGCGAGTGATTATCGTCCTAAGCTAGTAATAGTCGTCTAATCATTTTCATCCTCCTTCCTAACGACGTATTGACTAGTGAGCCTGCTAATCTTGCGACGTCGAATTTGCCCTTAAAACTTGGAACGTGATCAACGCTGACATGTCGAGTGCTCGCTTGGCTGGAGCACCCGGTTAAGAGAGGAAGGAAGCCTCGGTTATTACGTAACTATGGAACAAGTATTCCATTAATTAAGTTAGACGCGACTTCGCAGCCAACTCGTTAGCGAGGCGACATCTACCGTAAGATAGGTGAATGGTAAAGCGAAGGGTAGCGAATTCCGGCATGAGTTTTTCCTAACCCTCCCCTGAGTCCTCGCGGCAACTTCAGTATGCAAAGTGAATATCCGCGTGTACCCGTCAAAGAAGACCCACCTCGCATTAAGTGGCGAGCCATTAAACATAAGAGTCACACGAGTCACGAGACAGATTCAATCAATCTCCTTACCCGATAATTAACTCACGGCGTGGTGCGCGATTAAAGGTCGAATTGTCGAAATTTCGATCGTAGTCGCAAAAATGGCAAAGGAAGGAAAAACGTATACAACTCAATCATTTTGCACTTGGATTTTCCGCAATTTCATCGTGACCGATGGAACGTTTCCTCGATTCGAGTTTCCTTACTCTCTTCATCCTTTCCTCCTGATTTTTTGTCGTCTTCACTGTAGTCGTCATCGCGTCGCCTGCTCCTTCATCTTCTTCTTTTTCTTTTTCTCGCGATCAAGCAAACGCCGCGCTCACCTTATGCATAAATATACATACTAACGGTGTGTACACGAAATTTTCTCGTTTTGCGGAGAGGAGCAAGTCGGCGAGGTTCTTCGCTCTTGGAGGTTCGCAAAGGCGAGGCAAGGCGTAGCAAGGCGCAACGTGGTGCAGCGCACGCTTGGGTCCGACGAATTCAGAAGGGAGATTCCGTTTCGAAGGAGGTCACCTCTCGCGAAAGAGGTGGCGCAAACCACTCCCTTGAAATATGGTATATCTGCATTTAGCTTTTGAATGCCTCTCGAGCGGCCCTGTTATCTTTGTCAAAGGAACCGCCAAGCGACCGCGCCTCGGAACAAAAGAAAGCACGCTCTTCTACAGGGAAATGCGCGCGAACGAGACTGTGGAAACAACTGGCGAATAATTTATTACGCTGATGAAGAATTGTATCCCAAAGCTCCTAGCAGGAAATCCATAAGCCGGCAAAAATTGTATCATAAATAAATGCACAATCCTCGATTGCTGCGCCAGTCATAGGAAGCTATTGGAGCGGAGAGTTGAAATCAATGCACCCTAATAATTTCCACGAGCGATACGATTTCCCATTCAGATTTTGAGTGCAATTTTTACTCTCCTATGTTTGTTCGTCCTCTATTGTGCGCGATGCCGAGGGCAAATTTCGTATTCCGTAAAAGTCCATCGAACCGGGGAAGAGATGGTGTTTTTTCAAAGGGGAGGAGAGACTAACCAATGAAGGATTACAAACCTAATACAGCGAAAAATCGCGGTACACCTCCACTCAGTGAATGAGTCTATCTATCCGACGTCAGTATTGCTTTCTTATGAATAAAATAAGCAGAGTACGAGGCGGAACATTCCGCTTCGCCTCCTCGAATCTCGTCTGGCTGCCGATAAAGCCCTAAGAGCACGCCGCTTCAAGAGGAAATCCTTATTTGTTCGGCATTTTACTTAATGGGGAGGGATGAGCAAGGGGGTGGGATCTATTTCTTTCACGGCAGGGAGATTTCCGGAGGCTCGGCTTACCGGCAGGTGTAAGAACGCGTCGGGATCTCGAGTGGCAAAAGCATCCTCGAAAATAAGCTGAACACGCGCACCGTATTCTCTAATAATACAGAAAAAAAATTGATGACTCTTAACAAACAGCGGATTAGAAGATTGTGTTCGCGACCTTCTTACGTTCTCCTCTTATTTCTACTGTGTGTTTTTCTCTAAGAGTTTCTGAAAAACAGGGAAAGAAAAAGAAAAATTCGAACCTTTACGAGTAAGCAAGAGTACTCGTAAGAAATCGTAAGACCCGAGTTTTCTTGGTAAAAATTTCAAGTTAAAATTTCAAGTTAATCGAGTTCGTACACGATTGGGGGTTCATCTTCTCCCTTGCTACTACCCATGAATTCTGCCCGCGCCTTTGAACCACATTTTTTTAATATCCGCCGCAGAGCAGCCAGATACGATACGTCGAAAGTGGTTCGTCGTAAATGGAAGGCTGCTCGCGTTTTCCGAGGGGACCGCTATCGAAAACAATTGCCGGTGATAAATAAGGAAAATTGATTTGAGACCAGGGGTTGGTTAGCCTCTATACTCTCTAACCCCTGCTACCAATATACATACATACATACATATACATATACAATACTATCGCCAAGTGAGCGTGGTACATAAGGCTATACAATATTTACGCTCTCGGCGACAAACGCATAAATATTTCAAGAACAGCAGCCCTTTGCCTTCCAGATCGGCCGGGTCACCTTCCCATCCTCGTTCGATTCTGTATTATCTATATTTCGTAATGTAGATCAATAGCAAACTGACGCAGTCGACCGTGGGCTTAATCGATAGCCATCGGCCTCGATTTTTAATGTTCAAAAAAAGTATTACATCCCTGAAATTCTTCCGAATTCTCGATAGTCATTCGGTAAATTAAAGGTGTATCTATATCGTAATGGATTTCTATAAGATCACGATAAGAGAAGGGTTCGTCAGATGCATATTCGCTATGTGTATGTATATATAGATTTGCCGTATCTTCGATCGCCAACATAGTGGTTCTGCATTCGAGTAGCTGCTAAACAACGAAAGCCATTGCCAGATGTATTCAATGTATGAATGCAAAATGAAGAATTGAAAGGATTGCAATTACGTTTAGCGCGTAATCTATTTCGGCAAACTAGTAAATTCGTTACACTTTTCAAGCAATATTTGGTCAGGTGAATATGAACTAACCACCAACTGAAACATACGCAAACGAGAATATCTATAGAAGAAAGCTAGAATGAAAGCTGCGAGATTTGCTCTGACTGCACGGATTCGTATTTGCATCGCATATTTTCATGCAGCTCTACTGTAAAACAGGGCTCTATACGCGAACGAGCGAGCTAGTGAACAAACAAGAGACAGAGAGAAAGAGAGAGGGAAAGTAAGTTTGAAATTGCAGTTGGTAGAAATGACGTAATGCTCGATATACCGAGATTTTCGCATGTAAACCGGAAATCCTTCGCAAAGCCACCGTGTTCCGTTGAAAACAACGATATTCGGACTGGACCTTCCTTTCTCGTCGGCGAGGATTGTCAAAACCGAGATCGAGCCACGATCAATGCACAAGAGACCCGTAAAATGCACCGTACTCGTCGTGACACATACGTACCTACACACGTATGTGTAAACGTAGGTAAGTACATAGACGTAGCTGTTCGAGCAAAAGGTATTATTCTTGCGGAGGTAATCTAACCGAGGGAGCACTGTCGCGCGAGATAATAATTAGTCTGATAGATTTCAAAGGATGAAGCAGGAAAAACGGCTGGCAGGCAGTGAGTGCTGCTTTTACGCACTCTCTGAGTCGGTCTCGTACTAATTGGTAATTAGGCGACGCGCAATTAATCATGGCTCTTAACCCCCTTCTTCCCGATTCGCAGTGAAGCCAACCGGGAATCCCGAGTCGAGGAGCTCGGATGTTTAGGTCTATTCAGCGGGGCCATTCGTTAATGAAGTCGCGTGTCGGGGCGCCAAGTTCATTTCCCTCTGAATGCGATGAGTCCGAGAATCATAATTACTGTATTCTGCGCGCATACCCTTCCTGATGTGAAACGTGCCCACGCCCAAGCCCACCCCACGCCACCCGGAATCCCAATTACACCCGTGGTCAAACGATACTAAAACCACTACACCACGTCGACAGTCGTTGGCATACGATTCTACGGGTTTGCGAGTACCATAGTCCACGACCATAATCCCTCTATCATCCTTCTTTCTATCTTCTTCCTCCTCCATTCTCTCGAGTGTACCAATTCGTCTCATTGGTTTTCTATCACATTCGATAAAGAGTCTATTGGCGAGAAGAGAGAGAGAGAGAGAGAGAGAGAGAGCACAGAATAAGATATATGTATTCCTCATCTTTCTGTATGTATGTACACTCGTTTTATCTTGCTGAAAACATGGACTTGACGCTCTCTGTAAAGCCTCTGTGATGGTTGTGGATAGGCAATGAGAGGTTCGTTGGTAGGTTCCTGCCTTATTTGTTTTCAAGGACTCCGAGTATGTACTCGGTAACGAATGCCAATCACGCAATCCTTACGAATTTCCTTTGATCCTTTTGCCGAATCGATTTCAATGGAAGGACGCACGGAATGCTGGCCAATCGAACCAAGTATTCGGATGTTACATGGAATGAGGCAGCTCTATGAAGCCGCTTTTATCCCCCTTGGAAAGTGTGCTACTCTGTGTGTGGAGACTAGACACTGGAGACCTATCTACAGGCTGATGCTCGATTGCAAGCATGAGACACATCTGCACCGAGTACCTTGCTGAAACCACAGCTCGTCGACGTATGGCTGCCTTCATAGACGCGATTGTATAACATGATCCACACCCGGCGCAGGTAAATAACGTTTTAATCATAAACCACTACTATTATCCGACTTTACTAACAAGTTCATTACCAAGCAGACCTTACATCGTAAGGAGACTAGCGAGACTCTTGCGCTTCAGAAACCATTGTTGCGATCAAATGCACGCGTTTTCAAATTTTCATTTTTCCACAGAATACAGTATATCAAGTAGTACAAGATTTCCTATGGTGTTCTATTACAAACTGATTTTCTATAAAATGTAATGTATCAAAATCATGAA